>JAOXOE010000001.1:75505755-75530530 GCA_028565055.1 Phoeniculus purpureus
ATGTTCTCTATGACCTTCTTCAAAATAGCACGTTAGTTGAAGTGTAGGATAAGAGTATAGGATACCTGAAGATGAAAAGTGAAGGCAATTTACCTTCTCTAATTGAAATTCCTTGGAAGAGGAGAGCGGTGTAATGATGAGTAGGATGGGGTGATAAAGACCTCACTGCTGGGTTAGCAAAGTCAGAAAGGCAGGTGACACTGCATGGTCAAGACCTGAAGGGAAAGTAAAACACAAACTCTTGTATATCAGGGTGTATCTTGTATATCAAGGGTTTGAATATTCTCATTTTCTGAAAAATATCCTTGTGTGCAGTCTCACCACACTTGTTTTACCCTGACCGACCTGGAGCACAAACGTGTAAAAACATCGATGAGAGGCGATTTAGGAAGCTATTGCCCTGTTAGATGGGAAGAGTAGGAGTGATGTAAATGGGTACTGTTGTGTCAAGTGCAACTTGGTCTGGGTGATCCTGCTCAGGCAGGGGGATTGGACTGGATGATCTTTCGAGGTCCCTTCCAATCCCTAGTGTTCTGTGATTCTGTGAAAAGCATAAAACTCAGGTTTTTCATTCCTGTACCTCTAGGCACTGCACTTCTGATTCTTTTCTTCGGCGCAGAAACAGCTTTGAGTGTCCTGTTTATGTAAGGAAGCACCATTGTCAGTATCTCAGTACTCGAGAGCTGCAAAAAATGCGCTAGCTTGTTCGTGCAGCAGGGAGAAAAGTGTCTGTCTCAACACGAATTCTAGTTATGAGCTTTCTGAGGAATAAGGAAAAAAGTATTTCCTATTAGAATCACAGAATCATGCAATCACTCGGGTTGGAAAAGCCCCTTGGGATCATGGAGTCCAACCACCAACCCTACTCTACAACTTCACTCCTGAACCAGATCCCCCAACGGTACATCTAAGCGTCTTTTGAGTTCATCCAGGGATGGTAAATCGACCACCACCCTGGGCAGCTGTATTATCGAGCACCCTGTGGATGCACTGAGCTAAGTATTTCACCTCACAGCTGTTTACACGGTTATGGATATGCAGTGATTTCAGTCTTCCAGGTCACAGCTGAGTACGAGGCTGAAATTCTCAGCTTTGAGCTTAACACCTGCAAACAGAAGTGAGGCAGGTCTGTGATACCTAACTGGTTTTACTTCTTGACCAGTGCTGCGATGTGCTTGTGTTCTGCCTTCACTTTCTGTGCCATCTGATGCTACTGAACTACTGAAAAATAGTGAAACTATTCTCAGATTGCCGGTCTCACAGAACATCAGGGATTGGAAGTGACCTTGAAAGACGATCTAGTCCAATCCCCCTGCCACAACCTCCCTAGCTAAGGCTGATCAACTGTCAAGAGGATTTAGGGTTTATGATCTATTTGTTTTTGCTACTTCTTGCAAGTTATCTCTCTGTGTGATGTGAACATTTAAATTTTAAATTACCTGTGGTTGATTTTTAGTGAAAATTGTAATTGTAATGATGTGGACACACGGCCGTTTTAGTGGGTTTGCTCTGGGATAGATGACCACAAGGAAAGATCACCACAGCCCTAGGGATACTGTGGTTCCCCAGATCCAGGTAGCCTTAGTTTACACACAGACTGAAGCAAGGTCATTCAGATGCTCAGGCAAAAAAGAATCTTCTGAAGTGGGAACTCAGTCAGTCTGTTAAGTTATTTAGTGGGTTGTGCTCTTGGCCTTTGGTTTCAATTCAGTGAGAACTTTTTGTTCTGCTTACAGAGTTTCCTGCTCATTCAAAACCTGTTTCTTGACAAGAATTCCGAGGCAGTCCTCAGCATAAATAAGTAGGAGTTATAGAATAGCCTTTGGAAACCTATGTCTAATAAATCCTTTAAAGCAGAATATGTATCTGAACATACGGAAAGTCTTTGTTGGTCTGAGGCCAAGGGACTTGACCCAAAGTCCATTGAAGGCAACAGGACTTTTTCCAACAACCTCATTATAGCATTTTAACTTTAACTTCATGTGAAAATAAGAAGTGTTCTCTGATCTTGAGTGATGGAATCACAGATTTGCAGTTCCGGGAAAAAATAGACACTTATCTTCTTGTCTAAGTGCTTGCTGGCAAGGGGTCTTGGGTAGGACACTTGTCATGTTCTTTTGCATTTCATTACTTACAGGCTGGGTTTGTATCACTGGGGTTTGAGACCCATTCAAACAGTTTTTCAGGGACATTCCAGTAGTAGCAGTTGTACATTTTCTTAGGAAAAGCATCTGCATTTGCAGATAATTGCTGAAGGGAGAGTTTTAGAAAATATAACTAATGAATCACAGAATCATTAGGGATTGCAAGGGACCTTGAAAGATCATCTAGTCCAATCCTCCTGCCACAGCAGGACCACCTACGCCAAGTCGCACAGGAACACCTCCAGGCGGGTTTTAAACCTCTTCAGAGAAGGAGACTCCACAACTCCCCTGGGCAGCTCTGTCACCCTCACTGGGAAGAAGTTCTTTCTCATACTTATGTGGAAACTACTCTGTTCCAGCTCACACCCATTGCCCCTCATCCTATCACCAGATGACATTGAAAAGAGCCTGAATCCATCCTCCTGATACCCACCCTTCACGTATTTACAGACATTAATGAGGTCACCCCTCAGTCTCCTCCAAGCTGAAGAGACCCAGCTCCTTCAGCCTTTCCTCATAAAGGAGGTGTCCTACTTCCTTCACCATCTTCATTGCTCTACACTGGACTGCCTCCAGCAGCTCTGTGTCCTTCTTGAACTGAGAGACTCAGAACTGGACACAATACTCCAGATGTGGTCTGTGGAAACCAATCTAAATCAGCAGCTCACCAGTGCTCGTATGGATTAGTATACCAACTGCAGCTCTGCGCTGCCATCATCACACACCTACCTGTTTTGAGAATTCAGGTGGAAAGGAAAGATTACATGGTTTGTTTATCCACACCATGTCCTACACAAACAACAAATCTGCTCAAGGTAATGCAGTTTAGGCATATGTGAGGTGTGTAATGTGTGAGTGGGTGTGGATAGGAGAGCATCTAATGAGAGATTAGGAAGATCATCCTGCATTTTTGTAGCGCAAAGCTTTCTGAAAATGTCACCGATGATGATTCCTTCTTAGATGCTGTGCCGTACAGACCCCAAAAGAGATTTCAAAACCTTGATGTGATATGTTTATGTCAGCAATCGTACGTATTCCTGACATCTGTGCTCCCAAAAGCACTTACAGACCTCCCACCAGTCTTGCACAGGGCTTGAACAAGTTGTTAGGCACTGCTCAAACAGCAGACTGGGCAAGCTGTGTACTGAACGTGCAGCCTGTATCGATCCTGTTTAACTCGAGGCACAAAGATCAATCTCCTTAGACTTCCTCTACTCAGTTTGAAAAGACTAGCACAACAGAAGACACAGAATTGTAATCACACAGAAATACCCAGCTCCACCCCCAGCTTCCCGCAAACCAGCAGCTCTGTTATTAGGTGATGAATGAATGAAGAATAAAAGTTGCCAGTAGAGTTTTGCGCGTATCTGTGAGAGATAAGGACAGCAATAACTCTGGGTGGCTCTAGAGCTTAAATACCAATGCATTTTTTTCCTTAGCTCCTCCACCACGTGAGCGCAGCCCTCACAGAAAAGTCCCTTTCTCTGAATTGTGGGTGAGGTATTTTAGTGAGCGTTTGAGTGCAGCTTGTGCGGAGGACTTGACACACAAGGAAACAGAATCTATGAGGTGGACTTCAGAAACGGAGAAACAAACACGACCTCAGTGTTCTCATGCCAAACAGCAATACTTGTGGTTGTTACCAGTTTGCAAGCAGTAGTGTGTTTGTGAGCGCACGTCTTCTGCACTGCATGGAGCCTCAGCTTCCATTTGAGTAGCTGGCAGCACAGCAACACTTATGAGCCATTTGTGAGGAAACACTGGCCCTTTCTGCAGTTCCAAAGTGTCTGTTTTTTCATCTGGTAATTCATAGCAATTTATACCATTAGTACACAGCTACACTTCACCCTCTGTACCCTTTTCTCTTCCCGAGAAAATCTCCAGCCAGCTGGTGGGGAATAGAAAAAGCTGCCTACAATCCAGCGTCATGAGAGACAGCCAAAGCAAACATTTTGCACATGCCCTGGAGGATGACACGTGTTCATCCACTTACCTGCAGAGACACCACTAGCTGAAGAAGGATCTACAAATATAAGAGGGGTGGGTGTTAGGAGGATGGACTCAGGCTCTTCTCAATGTCATCTAGTGATAGGACAAGGGGCAATGGGTGTGAGCTGGAACATAGGAGGTTCCGCATAAATATCAGAAGGAACTTCTTCCCAGTGAGGGTAACGGAGCATTGGCTTTCCAGGGGAGTTGTGGAGTCTCCTTCTGTGGAGGTGTTTAAAACCCATCTGGACATGTTCCTGTGCAACGTGGTCTAGGTGATCCTGCTGTGGCAGTGGGATTGGACTGGATGATCTTTTGAGGTCCCTTCCGATCCGTAATAATTCTATGATTCTGTGATTCTAAGGGAAAGATAATTTGCATTGTGTAACAAACTCCGTGTTTGCCCACAGCACTCTCCCTCTCTGAGGGTAATGCTGGGAGGAGCATCCAATTGCCCACATATATGTCTGAGGTGTCCTAGAGTGTTTGGGTTACCAGCTGAGCTATGCCTACCTTTCTAGGGAAGCATGGATGTTCCATAGATCCTGTGAGAAATTTCCAGCATAGGCAGGTGTCTCATCCACCCAAGGATATCTAATATGGCACTAGATCTTGTTTGGGAGCAGCTGGTTCACCCCTCTAGTCCTGGCAGTCAGCATAACCCACACCTAGTTAGACACCTGCACAGGCTCAGCTGAATTACTCTGTTCATGGTCTGAGTGCAGGAAGCCATCCAGCTACCCAACCACAGATGTTACCAGAGATGATCTAGGATATCAGATGCAGGTAGGAATGAAAGAACAGTAGTGCCATCCTCCAGGGATGGCAACTCCACCACTGCCTTGGGAAGTCCATTCCAGGGTCTGATCACCCTTTCCATAAAGGGCTTCCTAACATCCAACCTAACCCTCTGCCCTGGTGCAGCTTCAGTCCCTGCCCTCTCATACAGGTGCTAGTTTCCTGGGAGAAGAGCCCAATCTGAACCTGATGACAACCTCTCTTCAGGTAGTTGTACAGAGGCAGAAGGTCCCCCTTTGAGTCTCCTCTTCTCCAGGTAAACACCCCAGTGCCCTCAGCCTCTCCTCATCAGACTTTCCCTCCAGTCCCTTCCCCAGGCTCATTGCTCCTCTGGTTCTGTTCCAGCCTCTCAATCTCTTTCTTAAAGTGAGTGGCCCAGCACTGCCCCCAGTACTTGAGGTGAGTCCTCACCAGTGCCCAGTACAGAGGGAGAATTACATACATACCCCTGGTGGTCACAGCACACTATTCCTGATACAAGCACCAAACCAAAATAGGTTTGCTACCCTCACTTCAGTGGTTTAATCTAAACCAACCGAAGCAGTGAGGTAGCTGGTTAGTGCTCCAACAGCCAAGACAACACAGCAGCCACTGCAGGAAATGCAGCAGCCCTTGATAGGCAGGCTTCTTGCTATGCACGGCGACAGTGGAAGCACACCTGCCTCCCATGCTCTCCAGGGTGCTCTTGGATCTTCTGAAGACAGCTCTAGACAACTTTTAATTATACGGATCCTCAGTTCCTCATATAACGTGTGGTGAGGACTGCAGGCATGTAGACATACCTGCAGCTTAAGAGGGTGTGATTTGCAATGTTTAAATGGGCATGAGTAAACAGCATGAGCTGAGTCTTGAGTGATAGCACAGAAACAAGGATGGCCAGACTTCTGTGCTATTCAGTTTAGTTTTGATCAAGGGGATAGTGCTGATGATTTAATCTAGCATGTCAAAAGTCTTTAATGTCAGTACAGAAAGAACAGTAATTTAAATCCATCACCAACAACGGCCAATTTTCAGCTCTAGCCAACAGCGTAGCTTAGGAAAGAGTAAGTGCAAGCTGTACCGACACGAAAGGAAATACCTTTTGTGAATTCATGGTAACCAAAAGTGCAGAAACTCCAGACACAAGTGTTCACCTCTCCAGTGAACCACGCAGATTTAATTTAACAGCAAATAGCTGAGTTTTCCTTGCAGTGATAAGACAATGGAATCATAGAATCATCAAGGTTAGAAAAGACCTTCAAGATCACCAAGTCTAATAGTCCACCCTACAACCCCTAAGCACTAAACTGTCTCCCAAAACACCATGTCTGCCTGTTTTTTGAATCCCTCCAGCGATGGTGCCTCCACCACCTTCCTGGGCAGCCTGTTCCAAGGCTTCACCACTCTTTCTGTTAAGATTTTCCTAATATTCAATCTAAACCTCCCCTGGCACAACTTGACCCCAACAGCATCCTAGGGTGGGTCAGAAGGGGGATGGTTAGCAGATTGAGAGATGTTCTTCTCCCCCTCTACTCTGCACTGATGAGACCACATCTGGAGTATTGTGTCCAGTTCTGGGGCCCTCAGTTCAAGAAGGACATAGGGCTGCTGGAAGGAGTCCAGTGTAGAGCAACGAGGGTGATGAAGGAAGTGGAGCCCCTCCCTTATGAGGAGAGGCTGAGGGAGCTGGGTCTCTTGAGCTTGGAGAGGAGGAGACTGAGGGGTGCCTCATTAATGTCTATAAACATGTGAGGAGTGGATGTCAGGAGGATGGAGTCAGGCTCTTCTCAATGTCATCTAGTGATAGGACAAGGGGAAACAGGTGTGAGCTGGAACATAGGAGGTTCCAAATAAATATCAGAAGAAACTTCTTCACGGTGAGGGTGACAGAGTACTGGAACAGGCTGCCCAGGGGAGTTGTGAAGTCTCCTCTGAGATGTTTAAAAAACCTGCCCGGATGTGTTCCTGTGTGACTTGGTCTAGGTGATCCTGCTGTGTCAGGGAGATTGTACTGGGTGATCTTTTGAGGTCCCTTCCAATCCCTAATGACTCTATGGTTCTATGATTTACTCTTGTCCTATCGCTAGTCATTAGGGTGAATAGACCAACACCCTCCTCAGCACAACTTCCCTGCAGGTATAGAGTCTATTTGAAAAACAAGAAAGACAAAGTGGACTGGCTTGGAAGAGTTTATGGGTCTAAATTGCTTGAGTTTGCTGACAAAGAGTCTGTAGTTAACTGCCACTTCTATGGGGCAAATGCTAAACTGTGTTGACTACAATACTCCTGTTCAGCAGTCAGCTGTGTGACTACAGGGGATAAAACTAGAGCAAATAATTAGCTAAAGGCAGTCAGCTAAAGCCATCAGTGCAGCTGTATACACCCTGGCATGGTCTAACTGCCCAGTTATTTGCTCAGGTTGTACTTAGTATTTATCAAATCACTGCAGCTCCCTGGCTATCCAGACAACTATCTTAATCTAGCTTGGATGTGTTCATCTGAGGTGCTGTCGCAGCAGGGGTGACCAGAACACAGCCTGGCTTAGCCACTTACAAGATGGAATGGGTTCAAACTACAACAGGGAAGGTTTAGACTTGACATTAGGTATCTTAATGAAACAGTCAAGCAGGCAGATACTATCTGTGTCCACTAGTCTGAATGCAAAGAAGGAATTGTATTACCTGAGAGGAAATACTGATTTAGCAGCAGGCAGCACTGTTGAAAATTTGGCAGAATATTGAATGCTCAGAACACATGAGTGTGATGGAACCAGTGGTATGTTGCCTTAATTTCTGGAGAACTGCATCGTGTTGGCAAATCAACCACCTACTGGCTACGTGCTCACCCTGAGTGCGCTTTTAAAATCTGTTTTCCTGTAGTTACGTCATCCAGAATACTTTTCCTACAGAGATCTGTAAACGCCAGAGCTTACTTTCAAGCATTTCATGTTTTCATGATGCTGACCTCGGTTTAAGCAGGTTCTTTTCCAGAGTTGCCACTACCCTTAGTAACAAAGGTGGGCAAGCAAGGCGCACTGGGGACTAGTACCCTGGATGCTGCAGCAAAGTGGTGCAACATCTAGGTGATCCTGCTGTGGCAGGGGGATTGGACTAGATGATCTCTCGAGGTCCCTTCCAATCCTCTGTGTTCCAATCTTCCAGTGTTCTGTGATTCTGTGACTATCTTGGGTTGGACTAGATGATCTTTTGAAGGCACTGCCACCCCCTAACATTCTGTGATTCTGTGTGAACATGTTACAAGTTACTTGTTTATATTTGGAAAAATATTTTGGACAACACACATTAAGGATCTTTGTCATCTTACTTTCCTTCAAAGCAAATAGGGGCTTTTGTAGAATAAGTTATAAACCCCATAGTCCAGAGACTTCTCAGGTGCTCATTGTCCAGGTGGGTTTTCAACATGTCCAGAGAAGGAGACTCCACAACCCCCCTGGGCAGCCCCTTCCAGTGCTATGTCACACTCACCATGAAGAAGTTCCTTCTCATACTTATGCAGAACCTCCTCTGTTCCAGCTGACATCCGTTGCCCCTTGTCCTATCGTTGGATGCCACTGAGCAGAGCCTGGCTCCATCCTCCTGTCACCCACCCTTCACATATTTATAAACATTAACGAGGTCACCCCTCAGTCTCCTTTTTTCCAGGCTAAAGAGATCCAGCTCCCTCAGCCTTTCCTCATCAGGGAGAAGTTCCACTACCTTCATCATCTTTGTGGCTCTGTGCTGGACTCTCTCGAGCAGTTCTGTGTCCTTCTCAAATGCAGTTATCAACACTGTGTGCACGTGAAGGTCGCTGGCTCTAAGATGTACATTTTAGGAGTTACACATGCTTCGTTTTCTATGTGCAAGGCATCATCACACAGTTCCATGCACACAGTGCAGGTACTGCATGGAGTAGAGTGAGCGCACGTACACACGGTGGTGCTGCTGGGCTAGCACAGTGACTATCCCACTGTTACACTGTGCAGACCACGTCGAGACAGAAAGCCGCCAAAAGCTTTCCTTTATTTTTTCCACTTTCTGTATGCGCCATCCTGCACCTTTCTAGATGTCCAGGAAACAGCTGTCTGTTGGTGCTCGTCTGACTTTTGTCTTCATCTGGCTCATCAGTACTTTGGACACTATTTTCAGTTGCATCCTACACACTGTTTTCCCTAGACTCCAAACACCACAGGGGTCTGTCAGCAGAATCTTAGTCAGAGTGGTGAAATATTTCAGGATGCCTACATCAGTGTCACAGGTCACATTCTAAATGTCCAAGTACCTGAAGTGAGATGTAAATTCTTGACCCATCTGAGTTTCTTTGCAGATTTTATTCAGACCCCTCTATTTTAGTTCCTTGGAATCAAAAGAAGTAGTAAACTTATTTGATATAAATAATTCTTGTAAATAAGGCAATGTCAGGTCTGAAAATCCAAATATTTCGAGAAACATCCCTAAAGTCATCAGCTCCATTCAGAAATACTAACTGATGCCAGCTGAATAACTTGCTATGAATTTTCAGATGCTAAGGGTTGAGGTCTTCATGTTTATGCTGATGCGAGCTGCAACAACTCTGGAATTTCTTCAGGAAAACACCAGTAATTTGGAGAAGGTAGGCAAGACCGACCTGTTGGAGAGCGGTGTAGGAGAAAAGGACCTGGGGGTCCTGGTGGACAGCAGGATGACCATGATTTTTCTGGTATAATAAAAACATAAAGTTTGCTGGGTTTTGCCCAGTCATTAAATGGATGCAAGTTGTCTATTGTTCTTTGAAGACCAGGGCATGGGTGTACTTCCAGGATGATTGCATACACTGGCAAAACTAACCGGGCATTCCTTTGCTAAAGACCAGCGTCTGTGTTGTCTGTGATCAGCCTGACACACCTTGCTCGAAAATTTTATCACAAGAGCTCTCGTCCTTAATTAACACAGCATGGCTGGGCAGGACACTTACTGTGATTGTGAAGAGATCCACAGCCTCTCCTCAAAAGATTTTAACACCAGAGGTCAATTTGTTATTGCAGTAGTGGCGACATAAAATCTGAAGTCACTCTTTAATATCATCAGAATTTATTACACAGAATCACAGAACATTAGGGATTGGAAGGGGCCTCGAAAGATCATTTAGTCTGATCACCCCACCACAGCAGGATCGCCTAGACCTGGTTGTACAGGAACACATCCAGGCGGGTTTTAAACATCTCCAGAGAAGGAGACTCCACAACCCCCCTGGGCAGCCCATTCCAGGGCTCTGTCACCCCCACTGGGAAGATGTTCCTTCTCATATTGATGTGGAACCTCCTATGTTCCATCTCACACCCATTGCTCCTTGTCCTATCATTAGAAGTCATTGAGAAGAGCCTGGCTCCATCCTCCCTTCACATATTTATAGACATTAATGAGGTCATCCCTCAGTCTCCCCTTCTCCAAGCTAAAGAGACCCAGCTCCCTCAGCCTTTCCTCATCAGGGTGATGTTCCTGTCCCTTCATCATCTTTGTGGCTGCCATCATCTCTTCACTATTCTCCTGTCTCAGTAGTGCCTCCAGGACGATCTGCTCCATGATCTGACCGGGCACAGAGGTGAATGGCAGGACAGCCTGCTGGGGTGTTGGTGACACCACCCAGCTTTGTGTCACCAGCAAACTCGCTGACGGTGCTCTCTAATATTAGTCAAACTGCTCTTTTTATTCCTAGCTCACATTGTTGATAAGATCAGAATTTGAATCTTAGCAATTCTTGATTGATTGATTGATTAGTTTCCTTCAAAATATCTCTCTCCTTCCTCGTTTCCCCAACAAAACACAACGATAAACCTCAGTGAGACTTCCTCTCTTCACTTACAGTAGCAACACATCCAGCATTACTCAGGCAAGCCTGGTCGAGTGCTGCAAGGTCTTTGCATATATAAACTCCCCCACGCAGACGATGTGTCATAACAACACACTGGTGCAGCAGCTGGTGCAGCAGCACATAGTATAGAATGAGAGATACAGTTTCCTGATGCTTTTTTTAACCAGCAGTCACTCTTGCTCTGTGGGCTCTGTCCATGGTTTGCAGACATATTTCACAGCAACTTACTCCCTTCTCTTACTACTTAAAATCATCCTTGTCTTCTGCAATCCTCTTCATTCAGATTGCTGGGCAAGAGTAACAGAAAATAGGGGAGAGTCGTTCTGAAACCCTTCTTTGATCTACTTTCAAAAACCAATTTGCAGTAAGTTAGGTCCAAATTGATTTCAGGAGTTAAAAATCCAATAGCCAAACAACATTGATCAATACTATGTGTTAGAAAAACTTCCAACCTAATGGCTTGAGGATTAAGAGTTCACAAGCACTCGAATGTCTTTAGTATTTTACATGATGAATAATAAAGAGTAATCATAAGTAAACTATAAATCCCCATCTCCCTCTATATACAGGGACCATTTTAAGCAAGATTTTTGTTAGAGTTTGCACAGTGTTGAATATACAACAGAACAGTCACAGTCCATTAAAAAACACTGCTTCGGGTTTTGCTGTCTGTTTTTCTCTTGTAGCGCTAATGACAGCCAACTTTTCCTCTTGATGAATCACAGAATCACAGAACATAAGAGATTGGAAGGGACCTCAAAAGATCATCCAGTCCAATCCCCCTGCCACAGCAGGATGACCTAGATCAAGTCACACAGGAACATGTCCAGGTGGGTTTTAAACATCTCCAGAGAAGGAGACTCAACAGTCATCCTGTGACGTAGCATTGCATGCCTAGTGGTCCAGAAGGGTGCCCATGTAATGACAGCAGCTACCATCACATCATTTTGTGCAGATTTTGAGAGTGCTCGATATGAGTTTAGATTATGTGTGCTTGTATGAGAATTTTTTGTGACCCCGTGGTGTTTTGACAAACCAGTAGCATCTGCAATGGCAGCGATATATAAAAGAGCTGCTCACATCACGAAGAGTTATCTCAACAACAACAAATTGTGCGCCAGAGTAATGCAACACTATGTAAAGATAATGAGATGACAGAGATTCCATCCAGCTACCTTATCATTGTACCGGTGAGACTATTTTTTTGCTCAGTTTATACAAAATAAGTTGTTTTGTTTTCTGTTTGTGATCTGTGTTTTGTTACCTGCCTGGCTTCTAGGTCACATCTGCTCTGTTTAAAATCTAGAACTAGAAGAAAAAGCCTCAAGTTGTGCCAGGGGAACGTTAGATTAGACATAAGGAAGAACTTACTCATTGGAAGGATCACCAGGCCTTGGAACAGGCTGCCCAGGGAAGTGGTTGAGTCACCATCCCTAGGTGTGTTTAGAAATACAGAATATTTATATATCATGCAAATACAGAGCATAAGGATGTGGTTTAGCCAAGGGCTTGCGATAGAGTTAGGTTAATGGTTGGACTCAATGGTCCTCATGGTCTTTTCAAACCCTAACACTTCATTTATCATTTGATTTGTCATTTTACCCACATTTTAGGAACGTGTTAATCTCTGTTAATTTGTGATACTACTATGATTAGATCACAACTGCTTATTCCTTAATGACAATTTAAATACCATCTTATGTTGCCTCTACCTTAAACAAGAATCAGTACCAGTCTTTACCACTTCCTACACTGTGGAGTAGACTTCATTGAAAGAACTACTCATACTTGTGGAATTGTTGTATCTCATGGCATCCAACTTCCATTTCTCAACAGAAGAAGCCATGCTACACAGAAATCTGTGAGGTTTGTATTTTCATGCTCAACTTGGATGCTGACTGGATGGTCTAGCATATTTTGGAGAGGAGCTATAGGGTGTAAGGCAATGATACTCTGCTGGTTTGCAGTTAGGAGGCACCTTACAAGGTCCCTGGTTGCTTCTATTTTAGCCTCTTCAGAAATTTGCAGATATTACCATCCTTCATGGGCTTTCTGCTGGAGCAAAGGATAAGTTTTCTAGTAGAACCCAGTAAAGGTCGTTTTGGGTACATGAATACCAAAGGAAATAGTGAGAAGGAACAAGAATTATTTTCTAATGTGCTTACATGCATTCAATATATCTTAGAAAGTCCAGGCAAGATCCATAGAAGATACTTTCCCCTTATCTCAATTTCTTTAACAGGGGATTGGAAAATGAAATGAGAATCCACTACTTCTTTGTAGTTATGGATCTGAATTAAAGATCAGTCCACTACTTCTTTGTAGTTATGGATCTGAATTAAAGATCTGATTATTTTTAGAGAACTGTGTAGAGTCTACAGGAAAAAAATCCCTGTCCTGTGGTGTAGAATTAGACACGTAAGACTCCATAAAGCCAAAGTCAGTCTCATTCTGAGTCACCTCCCACAAGACCACTTTCTACAGGTGCTCTTATTTGTTTACCACAGAAACAACAGTTACGGTGACTTAGGCAATATGAAGATTGCCACACACAGGGAATGTGGGTAATGGCCATTGCCTTGACAGTCAGAGCTGTCAGTGACACCCCACAGTAAGAGCACTGCTGGATTTAAGGCTGTTCTTAGAAGCGGCACTTGGAGTAAACCTGCAAAGCCAAGTTACGGACCTTGCTTGATTAGCTGATGCTGTGCACAAGCCAATTTCCAACACCTGTTCCTCAGGTGCAGTTGATGTCTGGACATTAATACAATAATTAAATAGAAACCCTAAGCATGAAAAGAGTTCAGATGTCATTTTTGACCGACTTTTGTATCCACGAGCAATCAGCTGGGTGCGTACAGCCCTCCTCTGCAATCCTCTGTGAATCAGTGCTCTTGTTCAACCTGAATAATTAGAAACATCAACCTTTGTCCATCCTGTGCCAGGTGAACTCAAAACACCACTTAAAACCACATTTCCTTAATTAAAATATTTCCTAATTAAACCCTAAATATTGCAGATCTTATTGACTCCAATATAAATATTAATGAGGTGTAGCGCGTGAATGCAGAGGCATTCAGAAAGCAGTTGAGACTTTCAAATTACCCTGTGCACTATCTGGTATGCAGTATTGATGTATTCATTTGCAGAAACCCCTCCTGGGTTTGCAAAGCTGTTTCTGCAGCTGATAAACCTTTAGAGGCTTAGACCGTAGGAGCTCTGCAGCTTACATTATATCCGTCCTCCATCTTCTTGCTCAGCCTCACCCTAAGCCTATTACTACAATGCAAGGTTACTGCGCTGTCTCAAATTGCTTTTCATGATCTCAAATACTTTTCAAGATCAAAGTAAACTGCAAAAATCCCAAAGCCCAAAATTTCCTAGTAACAATTGACTCAAAATTAAAAGGAACTCACACACAGGAAATCATGAGGTTCTCGGAATTTGCTAACTTGTCATGTTCCTAAGGGACCAGTACTATTCAATCTATTCATTAATGACTTCGATGAGGGCTCAGAGTGCACTGTCAGCAAGTTTGCTGATGACACAAAGCTGGGAGGAGTGTCCAACACCCCAGCAGGGTGTGCTGTCATTCAGTAGGACCTGGACAGGCTGCAGAGCTGGGCAGGGAGACATTGAATGAACTATAAAAAGGACAAGTGTAGAGTCTGGCATCTGGGCAAGAACAACCCCAGCTACCAGTATAGGTTGGGGACTGACCTGTTGGAGAGCAGTGTAGGAGAAAGGGACCTGGGAGTCCTGACAGTCAGCAGGATAACCAGCTAGCGATGTTCCTTTGTGGCCAAGAATGCCAATGGCATCCTGGGGTGGATTGGAAGAGCTGTGGTTATTAGATCAAGAGAGGTTCTCCTTCCCTTCCACTCTGCCCTGATGACACCACATCTGGAAGACTGTGTCCAGTTCTGGGCCCTTCTGTTCCAGAAGGACACAGAACTGCTGGAGAGAGTCCAGCACAGAGCTATAAAGATGATGAAGTGAGTGGAACATGTTACTGAGGGAGCTGGGTCTCTTCAGCTCGGAAAAAAGGAGACTGAGAGGTGATCCCATTAATATTGTGACAGGAGGATGGAGCCAGGCTCTGCTCAGTGTCATCCAATGATAGGACAAGGAGCAACGGGTGTGAGCTGGAACATAGGAGGTTCCATATTAATACGAGAAGGAACTTCTTCACAGTGAAGGTGACAGAGCCCTGGAATTGGCTACAATAAGGGGTTTGTGGAGTCTCCTTCTCTGGGGATGTTTAAAACCCTTCTGGACATGTTCCTGTGCAACTTGATCTAGGTGATTGGACTAGATGATCTTTCCAGGTCCCTTCCAATCCCTAACATTCAGTGATTTTGTGATTCTGTGATATCAGTCACCTCTTCTCCTAGTGTTTTAAAGCTAACAGATGAAAATAAACATTATAGACATTATAGACAAAATGCTTTGGCTGACGAGAAAGCCCTTCTGCCTCAATTACCTGTTCTGTTGGGTTTTGTTTTTCCCCAAGGCTTGAACAGAGAAGAGAGGATACTGCAGTTACAACCCAGTGGATGCTAGATCTCACCTGATATTTTTTCCATTGTCTGAATAAAAGAAAGAATAATTAGAATATGCAAACCTTGTTTTGTGTAATAGTGACCCTATTTGCATCAGTTTATTACCCCCAAGACAATCCTTTACAGTATTAGACAGTTCACAGTGAAATTCCACTGTGGTCTGGGGTTAGCTCATAATGTTTGGTCATGAGGAAATTCTGTTCCCATGAAACTCCTCATTACTACATGAACATATTTAGATAGCGAGCGTCATGTGCCACTGCTCCTCGCTTTGTACTTTCCTCGGGTGCAGGGAAGGATAAGTTCAACCTGGTTATACAGGTTTAACAGTGTCCATCGCCCACAAATGGCCCTGCAGTGTGACATTTGGCAGTCCATGGCAGACAGCACACTCCCCCTCTCAACTCTGCCCCTTCAGATGTGCCCCTTCACTACACTGCTTTCTAGGATCCCTTCCCCATATTGTTCCTTAACCTTGTACCCTCTTCCTCTGAGGATGCCCTGATGACCCTCCCTGTCCTCCTAGAGAAATAGAATCATAGACTGTGATGAGTTGGAAGGGACTTTTAAAGATCATCTAGTCCAACCTCTCTGCAGGGAGCAGAGACATCTTCAACTAGATCAGGTTGCTCAGAGCTTCATCCAGCCTGACCTTGAATGTCCCAAGGGTTTGGGTCTCCATCTGAGCAACCTGTTCCAGTGTTTCACTAGCCTCATTGCAAAAAAATTCTTCTTCATATCCAATCTAAATCTCCCCTCTTTTACTTTTAAACTACCACCTGTTACTACAGAGACTACAGAGCTCATTAAAGAGACTTTCCACATCTTTCTTGTAGGACCCCTTTAAGTATTGAAAGGCCACAAAAAGCTCCCCCTGGAGCCTTCCCAGGCTGAACAGCCTCAGCTCTCACAGTCTGTCCTCACAAGAGCGGTGTTTCAGCCAGACATCACTGGAAAGGAAGACTTTGGTTTCACTCAATTCTTAAACATGTCAGGTACTTTCAAATGCACTCTTTTAAACGTGTCTTCCTCCATTACTCCAGCTGCAATCTCCAGCCTCCAGGTGGCTCCTGGGCATTCTTTGGCACAAGGTGTTTGGAAATCTTTTTTCCAGTAGGGTTTTCTAAAGGTCAGGTGATGCAATGCTCTCTTCAGTTACACCTTTAGCTAACTCATGCTTTCTCTTCTCTGGTTTTCATGACACTTGAGTTTCTGTGCGTGTGCCATCTTGGCCTCACTGTACTCAGTGTCAATTTTTGTTTTCATTTGCAGACATCAGGATCTCAAACAGTTTCTCTGTTTGAGAATTCACCCGACCTCAGTGGGGTTTCCTACGTGGTATCAGAGTTTTCAGTTATTGCTCTCTCATAATCAGAGTGGAGATACTTCCAGAAGGACACAGAGCTGGCTGAGGGAGCTGGGTCTCTTGAGCTTGGAAAAAAGGAGACTGAGGGGTGACCTCTTTGATGTTTATAAATATGTGAAAGGTAGATGTCAGGAGGATGGAGCCAGGCTCTGCTCAGTGGCATCCAATGATAGGACATGGGGCAATGGGTGCAAGCTGGAACATAGGAGGTTCCACAGCAATATCAGAACGAACTTCATGATGACGGCAAGAGAGCCCTGGAACAGGCTGCCCAGGTGGTTGTGGAGTCTCTTTCTCCAGAGGTGTTTAAAACCCACCTGGACATGTTCCTGTGTGACTTGGTCTAGGTGATCCTGCTGTATCAGGGGGATTGGACCAGATCTTTCAAGGTCCCTTCCAATCCCTAACGTTCTGTGATTCTGTATGGAACTCCAGGTCAGATTACTTTGAAGAAGCTTGAGCACAGAACCCATGCCTGAGCACTACCTGTTTGAAATGGAAAGGGTGACAGTTGGAGCTGGGTTGCTGAGAATTACTTTCCTGTATTTCATTCAAACTGCTGATTTGCTAATATTTACACTAAAGCATTATTATTATTATTTATATCACCCAGGTGTTTGAGAACACTGACCATGAGGAGGACTCTACTGTGATAAATGCTATACAAACAAGATAGGAAAGAGCTTGGATGATAAGAGCGAGCTTAGATCTAGCCCAGAGACTTTGTAACATGGAACAAGGTGTAATATAAAAACGTAGTCGGTCTGGATAGTACTCAGGTAGGTCAGCATCAGCCCAGGGTGTCAGACAGTGCCGCTAGCACCCTGCTAGTCTAAAATCCACCAAGCATTTCTGTATAGCTCAGCACAAAACAGAGACTTGAGGGGGGTTTCTAAGAAAACACAGTGTGGCTTGGTGCAGAGGGATTATCCCCCACAACTGCAGAACTGTGTAGGTGAAAGGAAAAGAATATTCTTTGCAAATAGAATAATAAATGAGTTATAGAAGCTCAGGCATGGAAATCAGCTTGCTGATTCTCAGTGAGAGATGATACAGAAGTGATGTAGGTCAGAAGGGATCTAGAACTTGTGGTTTACTATGTCTGAGAAAAAGCTGCAGGAACTGGGCATGAGCTGCAGTTTGGTTATGGCCCTCATCCAAGTCCTGCCTAAGCCTGGAAGCCCTGTGCCTAACACCACGTCTTTTCCCACTTCAGCCCTCTGCACCCTGCCATATCCAGATGGTTGGACCACAAGGTCAAAACATGGGATAATGATTTTTGCAACAGCATTTCTGTGTGACACAGACAGAGCGAGGCTGGGGGTGCAGGAGTGAGTAGAAGGTATTGCAGATGCTGAGAAGTAAGAGCAGCATCAGCCATGTGTGTGGGAGGCAGCAGCCAGGTTCAGGTGTGTTCTGCTACAAGTGCCCACAACACTTAAGTAAAGCTGGAAGTGAGAGCCTTGGGTGAGATTTGGCTTGGAGAATTCAACAGGTTCATACAGTTACTGAGACAAGGTATTGTGGAGAAGGCTTGGGCGGAAGGGAACGGAGGTTGGTTTCAGCTGTGTTGAGCAAGATCGAATATTGAAACACTAAAGGATCAGAGGAACCTCCAAAGGATCAGAGAGATAATCATTGTGGACATCATTCAGGAATGTGAAGACAAGGCTGAAGTTGAGGGCTATTGATTAGACAACCACTAATCTACAAAAAAATTACTTCTACCCTGGAAAATGTCTTGAAAGATTGATCATATATCTTCACTAAAAATTCAGTAATTCCATTATTCCCTAGAAGGAAATTATCTCACTGCTATTAATTTTCTGTGTTGACTGCTCATTCATTCCAAAAATAGAGATATATGTGTTTCAGTAGGTTTTACTCCAGTGAAAATGCATCACCTACATCAAAAAGAGATTCTGTTCTCAAGTGTCCTACTGCTACCAATTTCCATCTCAACAGCTGCTCATCCGATCCTCATATTTTTATTTTTCAAAATTCAGTGAGCAGAGAGGCTCGAACATCTTGTGTTCAATCAATAGAATATTGCTCACTGGAAGACAGTTAGATTATGCCTCGTTTATTAGACTCTGCTTCAAATGAAGAGTGTATTTCAGCGTCCGTAGCCTCAGCAGGTGCACACTACTGCTGGTTCACTTTCCTGAGTAGAATTGTAAAATCATAGAGCAGCCAAGGCTGGAAGGCGTCCTGAAAGACTGCCTGATCCAGCCTTTCATGGGGATGGAAGCCTAGAAAGTGTTGTCTGGCACCCTGTCCAATCACAGCTTGAAAATCTCCAGTGATGGGGACTCTGCCATGTCCCTGAGGAGGTTGTTCCAGTTATGATTGCTTTCACTGTAAAATTTTTTTTCCCCTTATTGAGATGAAGTCTTAGCCTGTGTAACTTGTATCTGTTGCCTCTTGTCTTCTCCTTGTGTAGAGAAATAGCCTCCAACCTCCTTGTAGCCACCTTTAACCACTGGAATGCCGTAGCTGTACTGTCTAGAATCATTAGGGATTCGAAGGGACCTCGAAAGATCATCCAGTGCAATCCCCCTGCCACAGCAGGATCACCTAGATCAAATGACACAGGAATATCTTCAGGCAGGTTTTAAACATCTCCAGAGAAGGAGATTCCACAGTCTCCCTGGGCAGCCCGTTCCAATGCTCTGTCACCATCACCGTGAAGAAGTTCCTTCTCATATTGATGTGGAACCTCCTATGTTCCAGCTCACACCCTTTGTTCCTTGTCCTATCATTGGATGACACTGAGCAGAGCCTGGCTCTATCCTCCTGGCACCCACTCTTTCTGTATTTATAAACATTAAGGAGGTCACCCTTTTTTCCAAGCTCAAGAGACCCAGCTCCCTCAGCCTCTCCTCCTCCTCAGGAAGATGTTCTACTCCATCATTTTTGTGACTCTGCACTGGATTGTCTCAAGCAGTTCCGTGTCTTTCTTGAACTGAGGGGACCAGAACTGGATGCAATCTTCCAGATGTGGTCTCAGCAGGGCAGAGTAGAGGTGGAAGAGAACCTCTCTCGATCTACTAACCACGCCCCTTCTAACGCACCCCAGGATGCCATTAGCCTTTTTGGCTACAAGGGAATGTTGCTCTGTGCCATTGACTACTATATCCATATTATGAAGACATATGAAATAAATGTTTCAAAGAAAATGCTTGTAGCTGCTTCTGAAGCAACTTCATGGATAGAGGTAAAATGCTTGCTCAGTAGGAACAACATACAGCTCAAATATCTCAAACATCACCAACTTGAGAATGTGAAGTGAAATATTCTCAGGGGTCGTACAGTGATTCTCCAAAAGACTTTTTTTCTCACCAAATGTAAGTACAAAATGCCTAAGTGAAACTCATTACAATTCCTAAAAGGAAAGGAAAGTGGAATCCTTAGCTTGTTTACAAAATGGATAAATACAAGCAGCAGAGTTGTATTTCCTTAGATTTTCTAATGAATGAGATATATTCTCATTAATTCTAATTAACGAAATATAACAAAGGTGAATACCAGATCTCCCGGCACAGATTCCTGTCCAGCCACCCACAGAACAGCTGATCGAGCCCGTTTTGGCTGCGTGTTCGTGCTTTGCATCTGCACATGCTGATCACAAAGTACATACGTGATGAGAGACAGAGAGACTGACTGCTGTCAGGGCTCAGCTGGACTGATTATTCCGGAGCAGCGCTGGGTACTGCTGATGCTGACAGGGTTAAGGCAAACAAGAAGCCTATCATTCAGCCAAATCATCTGCTCTGCATGTGGCCATATACAGCTTTGCAACTGATCAGAAAGACCAGAGATCATTTGCAAACTGGTGTTGCTCTGGGAATGGAAACACATGACGAGGACATGGGTGGTTTTACAGGCAAGTGGGTATTTATCACTTGGCATCAAATAAACACTGGGTGAAATAACTTAGACTCTCTGCACCCATTTCACTGAGCGTATGTGTGGGTGTGCATAAATAAATCATAAAGTTAAAGAAAGATTAACTTTGGAAGGGGTCTTCTGAGGTGAACCAGCCGAGCTGCCTGCTTAATGCAGGACCAGCTTCAAAGCTATGTCAGGCTGCTCAGGGCCTCATCAAAATGAGGTATGCAGATCTTCAGGGATGGAGAAGACACTCCTCCTGTGTGTCAGCTGTTCCAGTGCAAAGCCATTGTAAATACTTTTCTTCTTATTACCCCTCTGGGTTTTCTCTTGCTGCAACCTGTGGCTGCTACCTCCTGACCATTCATTTCCCCTTCAAGAGGTAGAAGACTGAAGCCTGTTTCCCCCACCAGCCTGCTCTTTTCCAGGCTACACAAACCCGTTTCCCTCAGCCTCTTCTCATGCACATCTTGTGATCCAGTTCCAGCCTACCTGGCTGCTCTGACCAGTTTGACCATGTACAGATACTGCAGAGAGAGGCACTGTGGTGAGGAAATCTTGAGTTCCTGCTGCTGGAGAATGAAACCTCCCTTGTTATTTGTGGCCAGCGGCATGGCTGTGTTCACACCTTTTTCTTTCCCCAGATGCTTGGATAAAGGGAACTTGGGCAGGAGGAGAGGCGCCCAGCTGGGTTTGAGGCTAAAACAGTCAGAGATCTATGGCAATGAGCTAGCATGTGGCGCCCATGGTGTTTGTATTCATTCTACAGCCATCACAAACCCTCTGTGATGAGCACATCCCTTGTCCCTGAAGGGTATCCTAATCAGTGTGAGCTGAGCACAGCATCCACCCTGTTGGGGATTTCAGTGTATCATTTACTCAACACAACAGGTGGCTGATTTGAGGCAGCCTAAAATCTATCTGATGAGACATAACATCCTATTTCAGCTGAAGCTAAATCTGGTGCTGTTCACACCAAACAGATTAATTCAGTTTAATTATATTCTGGATTTCTTACCTCCTCAAGGGAGAGTAAAGTGAATCCAATTATGTTTCTTATATGGGCCAGCTGTCATGACACAGGGTGACTCCTGCTCCAGGCATTTATTTAGGATTTGGAGTTTTCTGAGGAGAGGAAGAAAGGGAAAATTATTAGCTGCTGATAGAAAAACAGACAGACAGGGGAAATATTATGAATGTGTTTCATGCCTTTGTACAAACCAGAGAGGGATTTTTAGTTCCTTTGCTAGCCTGAATTTAAGCATTAAGCCAGACACAGACAATACGTGTCCATCTGCCAGACCTGTTCTCAAAATAAACCCCCTTCACAAAACGTTAATGGGAATTAACCTGCAGCAAGAACCAGGTCTGACTCTTGTTATATCATGGATATAGAAAAGTTTTAAAACGTCCTGACAAGCCATTTTTAGCTGCTTTTCAAGGCTTGCTCTGTAATTCTTGGCAAATGATCCCATTTCTGTGCTTCATGAGTGAACTGATAACTGCTATTCATATCGGAGAATATGACCCTTCGTGAGTCAGTGCAGTCTCTGCACGTGGCACTCATCTGTGATCTCCTAAGCAGCAGCCAGCGGCCAGGCAGGACATGATACAGAGTCACAGAATGGCAGGTGTTTCGGGTGACCTCTGGAGATCATCTAGTCCAAACTCCCTGCTAAAGCCGGCTGCACAGGAATGTGTCCAGGCAGGTTGTGAAAGTCTTCAGAGAAGGTGACTCCATAACCTCTCTGGGGAGACTGTTCTAGTGCCCTCAAAATAAAGATGTTTTCTCTTATGTCTAGGGGAGACTTTCTGCACTCCAGTATGTGCTCATTGTCCCTTGTCCTGTTGTTGGTCACCACTAAGAAGTCTGGCTCCATCCTTCTGGCACCCATCCTTTAGATATTTATAAGCTTTTATAAGAGCCCCTTGCAGCCTTCTGTAGGCAAAACAGACCCAAGTCCCTCTGCTTTCTCTCATAAGAGGTGTTCCAGTCTCCTAGCCCTCTCTACAAGCAGCTCTTCACTGTAATCTTTCCTTGTCTTTCTTGAACTGGCGAGCCCAGAACTGGTCACAATACTGTAGATGTAACCTCACCAGAGCAGTGGGGGAGAGTACTGTGCTTTGACCAACTGGTCTTGACCTTCTTAACACTACCCAGGATAGTACTGGCCTTCTTGGCCACAAGGGTACATTGTTGGCTCATGGTCAACAATGTCCACCAGGACTTCAAGGTCCTTTTCCCAGAACTGATTTCCAGTAGGACAACAGCTAACCTGTAGTGGGCATGGAGTTCTTCCTCCCTACATGCAGGACCCTACACTTGTCATTGCTTCCCCATCCAGTTTTTCAGGCTCTGCAGGTCACACTGGATGGCAGCACAGCCTCCTGGTGTATTAGCCACTCTTCTCAGCTTTGTGTCATCAGTAAACTCGCTGAGGGGGCACTCTGTCCCTTTATCGAGGTTACTGATGAACATGTTGAACAGGAATGGACCCAGTACTAACCCTTGGGTTATAGGTCTCCAGCTACACTGTGTTACTGATAACAGCCTTTTGAACTGCGATGTTCAGCCAGTTTTCAATCCATGTCACTGTCAACTCATCCAACCCTATTTCCTAATCTTCCTATGAAGATGTTACGGGAGACAGTGTCAAAAGCCTTGCTGAACATCCTCTGCACTGCTTTCTCCTAATCTATCCACCCAGCCATGTCACCGTAGAAGACTATCAGATTGGCAAAGCGTGGGTTCCCCTTGGTGAATCCATGCTGACTACTGCTGATAACCTTCTTTTCCTCCACATACTTGGAGATAACATCCAGACTGAGCTGTTCCTTCACCTTTCCAGAGACGGAGATGAAGCTGACTTTGCCCTGGGTATCTGACATTCGGGCAGCTGAAGGCAAGCAAGGAGAACCTCATGCTCTGTTAGCGCTGGCCATTTCAGGGAAACATTGAGCCTGAACTGGCACCTCGCCACCTCCTGTGCCAGAGCCTGGAAGAGTAAGTTACCCAGAAGTCACTGCTTGTGTCTCTGTGCCAGTGGACACTTGTCAGAGATGCCAGAAAAGCTCAGACTTGTGCAAAAAGAATATCAGTTGAAAGCCAAAGAGCAGAGAAACTGTCTTTGCCGCTGGTGTGAATTTTCTGTGACTCTGGATCCTCAGAAATAGCTTCAGAACCTGATGCTGCTTGAACACATCTGCTATTGCCAATATTGGATTGACAGTTCCTGACCTTCTTTAATCCGTTAGGTTTAACTTTATTTACACTTCATTTAAATTTAATGGTTTCAGGCAACCATGGGCGTTCGTTCTTTTCTCTCTTTACAGCTTCTGTTGTGCGCAAGGACTCTGTCTGCCACTGCCACCAGCCTTCCAGTCTCAGAGGCTCCTCAGAAGGATCACGAGTCTTGACTTCAGTCAAAGCCACTCATAGTAGCCACAGTCTGGAAAAACACAAGTTACTCCAGTCAATTCAGCTCTCATGGAACTGTGTTTGCTTTTCTAATGGACTCTCAAGCTTGACTAGTCATCCTTCTGATGATGAATAATGCATCTCCCTTGAACTAGGTGAGATGAATTCCTAGCTGCACTCAGTAATCATCTACCTGTTTTATGCCTGTGGAATGCAAAACATGCCCATCTATCTTCAGCTATTCAAGACCAAAAATTATTCATGTTATTTATGTGAAGACTCATGATTCACTTGCCATAATTGCCTGTGTTAATGGGAAGCAAGTGCTGCCACTACTAAATAAAGTATTGCTGGGTGAGGGGGAGGTCTGTGTGATAACACATGAAATAATGCTGCAGCATCCTTTAATCCTGCAGCATGTAGGACCCAGCAACTGCACAGCTCTAGCTGTGGCTTGAGACCTTCTGAGATGGCAGAGCCTTCAGCAATGTCAGGGTCCAGCTCTTGGGAGGGAATCCCTTGTGCCACTCCCCAGCCATATGTGATTTTGGGAGTTCTGAGTACATCCTGCTGAGTACCACACGTGTGTAACGCGCTGTATTGGGCTGTAGTGGGTTACATTCACATATTCAGCCAGTGTGTGCTCGATCCACACATCATGAGGATGATGAAGGAAGTGGAGCACCTCCCTTATGAGGAGAGGCTGAGGGAGTTGGGTCTCTTGAGCTTGGAGAAGAGGAGACTGAGGGGTGACCTCATTAATGTCTATAAATATGTG
>JAOXOE010000001.1:75530549-75553229 GCA_028565055.1 Phoeniculus purpureus
CTCTTGAGCTTGGAGAAGAGGAGACTGAGGGGTGACCTCATTAATGTCTATAAATATGTGAAGGGTGGGTGTCAGGAAGACGGAGACAGGCTCTTCTCAATGTCATCTACTGATAGCACGAGGGGCAATGTGTGTAAGCTGAAGGTTCCCTATAAATATCAGAAGGAACTTCTTCACAGTGAAGGTGACGGAGCACTGGAACAGGCTTCCCAGGGGTGTTGTGGAGTCTCCTTCACTGGAGACGTTTAAAACCTGTCTGGACGTGTTCCTGTGCGACTTGGACTAGGTGGTCCTGCTGTGTCAGGGAGATTGGACTAGATGATCTTTCGAGGTCCCTTTCAATCCCTAACGATTCTATGATTCATGCCCTGCTCTAGTGGCAGACATGGAGGGGATTATGTTGTGTTTGTCAATCAATCAGGTGTCTAGGTTTTTTGCTGGTGTGGGTATGGTTTGACTTGGTGATCTGGGAGGTCTTTTCCAACCGTGATTATTCTGAGATTCTGTAATTCTGTGACTCAATGACTTCTCCCAACCCCTGATGATCTGTGTGTCAGAAGCCTGCAGTGGGTGCAAACACTTGCATGGCATCCAGCCCCCTCAGGTCTCGAGAGGATTTTCTACTCAAATAAGCAGCGAAGTAGAGGAAAATCAGATTGTCTAATTAAGTTCATGAACGTGTCTGCATTGTACATACTGCTTCAAACACCAGGGGCAGCTATGTGAGAGTCCACATTCTGGGCTGCACTGCCTGGGAAGAGAGCAGGGCCAGGTGTGATGATAAAGTCTGGGTGTGCTGTGCTGGGTGCAGATGAGGCTGAGAATGGTTCCTTGGCTGCGATGCGCCAGAGCAGCTTTACTTCTTGAGCAATGGGGACATCCAAGGGGTGAACCCAGTTTGTGGCTGGTATAAGCTGGAGGGTATGGATAGGGCAGCTCCACTGGATAGGTCTAAGCCAGTAAATACTCATTTCCTAGCCAACGACCCTGTCTCACTAACAGCTCCCCTCACCATGAAGCAATAAAGGTTGCATTCAAGATGGGAAGGCTGGCCAAGTAGAACAGCAGAAACGCTTTCCAGACGGCTGTGTTGCTCGCAGATCTGTAAGTGGATGGCACAACTGCCTTAGTATCACTGCAAAGCAAACACTTCCAGACCATCAGTAAGCACAAACGTCAAATATTTAAGAATATTGTCCAAATTCCCCTCCGGGCAGCCAATTTCATAGAATCATAGACTAAACAGGGTTGGAAGGGACCTTAAAGATCACCTAGTTCCACCCTCTCTGCATAGGCAGGGACATTCCTCACCTGTGTATTCACCACCCACCAAGTCAAACTGACAGTGGACAGCTTGGGGGAGCTTCTTTCTACCCACCTTTAGCACCAGTTTATCTCCATCTTCTCGTAAGGTACTTCACTGTGAAAATTACAGAGGTCGTTAGAGACACAGGTGTGAATTTTATGGATCATATTGTATATTCACCCTAAGCCTGAAGTCCCTTTTCTGTAGCTAAATACGAGTGATCATTACCTTTACGGGCTCTGACACTTATCTAGCAGCAGAGAGCTCTTTCATATTTTATGATCTCATTTTGTTGTGTGATCAAAGGTATTTCAACTTCAAATTAAGAACATCCGTACTAACACTCTCTAAATTGAGTAACATAGGTTCAGGAAAGATTTTCCAGGGAAAATAAATTGAGTGGTTTATACACTGTGCTGGCAAAGGGTCTGGAGAACAAGCCTCGTGAGGAGCAGCTGAGGGAGCTAGGACCGTTTAGTCTGAAGAAAAGGAGGCTGAGAGGAGACCTTATTGCTGTCTACAACTACTTGAAAGTTGTAGGCAGCAGGCTGTACTTCAGGCTGTCTACAACCTGAAAGGCAGTTGTAGAGAGATGGGTGATGGTCTGTTCTCCCAAGTAACAAGTGATACAGCTGGAAGAAATGGCTGTTGGAAGGAAGCTTACGTTAGACATTAGGAAAAGCTTCTTTATTGAAAGGGTCACGAGGCATTCCTTTATGGGGAAAGGCTGAGGGAGCTGGGTCACTTCAGCTTAGAGAAGAGGAGACTGAGGGGTGACCTCATTAATGTCTACAAATATGTGAAGGGTGGATGTCAGGAGGATGGAGCCAGGCTCTTCTCAGTGTCATCCAGTGACAGGACAAGGGGCAGTGGGTGTCAGGAGGTTCCATATAAATATCAGAAGGAACTTGAGGGTGACTGAGCATTGGAACAGGCTGCCTAGGGGCGTTGTGGAGTCGTCTCCTCTGGAGATGTTTGTAACCTGCCTGGATGTGTTCCTGTGCAACTTGGTCTAGATGATCCTGCTGTGTCAGGGGGATTGGAGCAGATGATCTTTCAAGGTTCCTTCTGGTCCCTAATGATTCTATGATTCTAGAAACTGGCTGCCCAGGGAAGGGGTCGAATAACCATCCCTGGATGTGTTTAAAAGTCATCTAGATATGGAGCTCAGGTACTTAATTTAATGATGATTGGGCTTGATACAATTAGGTTAATGGTTGAAGGGTTTTTTTCCAACCTAAATTAATCTATAATTCTCTGACAAGAGAATTCACCTAGTATTAACAGATCTTTAAAAGCTCTGAATATCTGATCTCTCTGAATCTATTTTTACGAACACAACAACGTTGTTATTTGGTGTTCTGCTTGCAGGCAGTTCTTCAGTGTTGCTGTTGGTATTATATGCTTAGTGCTGGAAAGTTCTGGCTCTATGAGAGACTCAATTGCAGCATAAAGTCATGTAATTTCTGTAATAACAGCTAACGAGATCTGACAGTGCAAAACCAGAATGCACTGGGAAAGATAGATGGCAGGAGACTGTGTCTGAAGTAAATTACAGTGCAACATGGTCATGCTCACTTAGACTTTCAGCAGAGTAAATTTGTTCCAGTGTCTAAACCGCTGCACCAAGCACAGTTGACACAGACCTGGTCGAGGTATCTGTGTGCCATGCTGCAGCGTGCCAGATGTATGGATCCAAACAGAGAAACTCACTTAGATAAAACCAAATTGAATTTATGAAGGCGACAGCTGGAGAAGTATTTACTGGAGAAGAGTTGTGAAAGCACTTTATCAAAAGGATTAGCAGTACAAAGCCTACATTTCTGACTATAGCATCTGCAGTGGGTGTTTAGGTTAAAAGAGGAAGAACTTGTCACTGGTGTGGAATTCCCAAGGATGCAAAACACAGGTTATGGAGAGGTGCCTCCTGGGCCTAGGCTAGGTCATGAATCACCCCAGACTATCCCATCTGTATTAAGACATTGCCCAAAAGGCTGTTCATTTTGCCTGCTGTGTGTTAGTAACAAAAAATACTCTACTTTTGAGGCAATGTTGGCAGGTTGGTTACCCCGGCCATTTGGAGTCCAGTGAGTCTATTGACCCTTACTGCAGCTGTTCATTCAAGAAGGAGTGATGTTGCTGTAAGCCAAATGGTGAATGGCCGGGTATAAAAAACACCATCATTAAATCATTCACTAATTTCATGGTCTAGGTGGAGCTTTGAGAAGAGACAGAAAAAATTACAGAGAGGACAAATCACTTCCCAGTTCAGCCAGTTGCTTGGGCAGCAATGGAATGTGCCTTTCCCTGTTGACAGCCCAACCAGTCTCTATACGCTCATGCATATGCATACACAGTGGTAAAGATTGTCATTAAAAGGTGGCAGAGGAGCAGATGTGTTTTCAATCCTCTTTTGGGAGAACATATCACAAGTGATAAAATGCACCTTTGATTAGTACAAGCACTTACTCAGCCTATAAGGAAAAACAAATAAGCAACAAGTCTTTTAAATGAAATGGCAAATACTGTCCTTATTTTCTCAGTTCTTCTTGCACAGTGGCAATGTGTCTGTTCCTAGTCTGGCTGTCACAAGAACCCAATAATAAAGGGACATTTCTGCCTTTAAATAGGTTTATTAGTTTGTCAGTGGGCTATAGTGCAAACAGAGAATATTTATAAAGCTATCCCGTGTTCTAGAAGAAGAAACAAACCAACGGGCTGCCCAGGGAGGTTGTGAAGCCTCTTTCTCTGGAGATGTTTAAAACCCACCAGGACATGTTCCTGTGTGACTTGGTCTAGGTGATCCTGCTGTGGCAGGGGGATTGGACTGGATGATCTCTCAAGGTCCCTTCCAATCCCCAGTGTTCTGTGATTCTGTGTCTGATGGGTGCTGCATCATGACCAGTGTGGAAGAGCCACACAAAAAGGCTGAGAATGGGGTCAGGAGTTCCAGTCCTAGTCCAGGCTATGCCACAGCATCACACCTTGCTCCCATCCTGTCCTTTGCCTCCCCACAGTGTCTCTTCTACTCACCTCCAGTGGGAATTTTCTCTGGGTAGGAACCCACCCTACCATGTCAATACTGTGTTCAGTAGAACAAACCTCTCAGACCCAAGGACCAAGACCTGCTGTCATATCACAGAGGCACAACGTCACATCTCCATTCTGAGGGACACCATAGTGCTTGCAGCCAATTGCACTTACAGCCCTCAGGAGCAGAGACCTGTGGAGGGACTGATGGCTCATTACATCCTTCTACAGCTCCCCGACAAGCACAAACTTGGATTGGTGGATTAGTTTCCTTTTCTCCTTCTGTACAGGAACCAGTGAGCCTCTACGCCCAGGAATCCATTACCAAGTAAAGGTTTAGTATCTACTCATCAGCACTGGAGGACTGAGGAGCTCCTGTTCCCACACAGCTTAGTGAGCTCTGATTTGGGTGCAGCAGAAACACAGATACTGCGTTCACCTGTTCAGAAAAGCTCACATGTATCCAGAAAGTAGTGGAGGCAGGCAAAAAACCTCAGTACTAGACTGAGTTAAGCAGTCTTATAATCCCCTGCTAGGGATAGGAACCTGGACCACCTGGATAAGCTGTTTAATTGAAGTTATCCAGGGAAGCAATGCACCCAGGGTGCATCCTTCTCCTTAAGAAGCTGAGGAACCAAACTTTGCTTATGGGTACCTCAGCATATTTGATAAACAAAGTTTGAAAGTAGTCAGCCTAATTTATGACATTTCCACAGCTGCCTTATTAGGAGGCTGTGGATCCATATCTGCATTCATCTAGAATAAAGACGCCTTTATATCCATCCCTCGTTAGCCTCAGGAGTAATGCCACTGAAGTCAACTGCAGCCACATAAAGCCAGCATAAGCAAAACCAAGTGCAGAATGCAAAGCAGCGTGACTCACTAGCTGAGAGACCAGATGGATGTGCCAGGTGTACAATTTAATAAGGGTTGAAGTACAACACAGAGACACACAAATAGGTTTGGGTGGTGGGACAGTTTACTTGAGCAGAACAGATTGGGCAGAAGGTAGTCCTGTGCTGCACTGGCTGAGTAGTTTCTGGTGCTTGGTGAGCTTGCTTGGAGACCCCTGCATTAGAAGGGTTGAGGTTAGTAGATCAAGAGAGGTTCTCCTCCCCCTCTACTCTGCCTTGCTGAGACCACATCTGGAAGATTGTGTTCAGTTCTGGTCCCCCTCAGTTCACGAATGACACAGAACTACTTGAGAAAGTCCACAACAATGATGAAGAGAGTGCAACTTCTCCCTGATGGGGAGAGGCTGAGAAAACTGGGTCTCTTTAGCTTGGAAAAAAGAAGACTGAGGGCTGACCCCACTAATGTTTATAAATATGGAAAGAGGAGGTGTCAGGAGGATGTTTTTCAAATATTCATGTTTTCCTGTAATGCCAGATCTGGATTTTTGCAACAGCTCCTTTTCAAGTGAGAAATTGTCTCATAAAAGAAGCAATGACGCAATATACCTTCTGCAGCTGGAAGTTTTCATAACTTCAGGTGGAGCGATGTATTGAAAATTGTAAAAGCTGTTCGGTTTTGGAATAAACTCTGCTTATTAAGGGACCTTGTAGAGGCTCTTCAAAAGTGCACGTGTTCCAGTGATGGATTAAGCCATGATGCCAGGATAGTATCAGATCATAGAATCATCAGGGATTGGAAGGGACCTCAAAAGATCATCTAGTCCAACCCCCCTGCCAGAGCAGGTTCAGCTAGACCAAGTGGCACAGGAACCAGACCCATGGCATTCTGAGAGTGGATTAGTACAGTAAATCACTGGTGCTTAAGTGCAGATGTCCTGTATAAAAACAAAGGTGTGACACGTTGCTATACAATATGGAACCAGGAAGGATGTCCTACTTACAATGGAAAATATGGAACAAAGGATGCCCCTTGCGCTGTGCTAATATCTTCTGATACATGTTTAAAGTCATTTCCTATTTATAGCAACCCTTTGGAAGCTACCAGTTTCCTTGAAGAAGTAATCATCACGTGACAGAGCCAAGTTAGGGAAGAATATATATAGTCTTGATCTTAGTTAGCATTGTTCATATACTTTACAGCAAAGTAAGGAGTTAAAACAAAGGACCACGGCATGCCCCTATATTTTTTAAAAATACATTGCTTTATGGATTGTCAATTCACGATTAGTACCTTGATACTGTATGTTTAGCAGAAAAAGCAGTGGATGATGAATAAAAGTGACTGCAGTGATTGTCTTTGTGGCTGCCAACACTGGAGAGCTGCCTTTCAATTTTCTGAAGTGCTGTGATGTGGCAGCTCCAGCAGGTTCACCTTATCCTGCCACCACCTTCTTGCCTATGCCAGCAAACCTTCCCTTTGCACTGTTCACTTGCTGTGCTGGGGACTTTCAGTTTCGGTGTCTTTCCTATCCAGGCAGGCTTTAGCAGCTAGTTTTTCTGCTGTGTTCATTTGCATTAAACATTAAAATCTACCAGTTGTTATATAGTGAAACAATCAGTGGGGCTCTGCATCTAACTTTGTTTTCATAGGAGACTTTCCCCTGAAGAGATAGCACAGCAAAAATATCATGAAGACCAGTCAGCCACCCAGAAGGTTGTTTTTAATGGCTAAGGCTTACACCGAATAGTAGGAAAATTGTTCTCTCATCCTGAAACAACCTGTAGTTCACACTGCTGAGGAATAACCTGTGGAGTAGCACAGGAACTAAACTTAGACAGATTTCCTCAAAAGAATGAAAATAAACCTCTGTAATATTCAAGGCTGGCCCTCTGCCTTCAAATTGGAGGTGGTTTTGAGGGAGCACCTTCCCCAAGGCTGAGGAAAGGTCTAGTGTCTTGTCTTAAGATGAACTAGCACAGAAGAAGCCAGGGCTGCTCACATGTGCAGCAACAGCCTGGCAAGAGGGAGGAGAGGGAGAAGCCAGCCAGCTTGACAGAGTCATGATGTCAGATTTTATTTTGCATAGACTGGCATATTTCTATCACGAATAATGCACAGCTTTTGATCTATTGAGGATGTAACCCCTTAGGTTCAGTTCCTCAACAGAAAGAGCAGACTACAGACCAGTCACCTCCATCCCAGGAAAGGTTACGGAACAACTTGTCCTTGACGCTGTCTCTAGGCAGAGCAAGGACAGGAGGATCATTAGGGACAGTCAGCATGGCTTCACCAAGGGAACTCTTATCTCAAGAAGTCATGAAGCGGTGCTCAGTAGATGAATCCTAAGCAATACTCATGTGCCTTATGAATGAGATTGTGAGGTGCTGCAAAAAATGTGAATATTTTGTATTTCAAGGATTCGTGTGTGGAAAGTTTAGCTGACTAGTAACGATAACGTCCTACACACAAAGCTATTTACCTCCCCACTATAAAACAACGCATTTGATGTGGAAGGAGGTAGAACATAGAGCTTCCTACCCTACTAGTTCGAGACGATTTTTCTGCCTGCATTTTAGGATGATGTGTTAAAGAGTCGTTATCCACCTACCAACTTTCTACCCTATTTCAAAGTCATCTGATACAGTGACCTAGAAGAAACCCCATCATGCCTACATTTCACAGGAGATAAACCGGCAGGGTGGTATAAATTAGGACCAAGACCCCTTTGAAATGCCAATGCACTGGCATTCTTTTTATCCAGATCAGTGGAAGAGTCTGATTAATTTGGCAGAATATTTGGGTCCTCGATTACAACATCTGCTCTGCTGTGGAATGATCCAGCACAACCATCTGTCTTTCACCATGCAAAGCAAGTGGCTGAGAGAAGAATTAATATTTTTTGACAGCAAAGGATGGAAGTGAACACAATATCAAATTTAAAGCCATGTTCTTCAGACCGTCAAGGTTAACTACTGGAGTTCTGCATACACCAGCATATTGGATTGGAGAGGGGAGGGTTGTGCCAGAACATTAGTAGAGAAGGATGAGCAGCAAATGCACTCTATTGGAGCTCACAGGATCATTACAATTTTTGTCTCGACTAGTTAATCAGCATCCATCCCAATATTATGCCTGAGGCATTCCTTTTTTGAGAGTCTCTTCAGTAAAGAATTATCTTGCTATCCTAAACGTGGCTTTCACTGTGAAATTTGCCAACAGCCCAGTAGCAATGAAAACAGTGGGAAACAGTCTTCCTTCTCCCCATCATGACAGCGATGCCAGCACCTTCTCTCCCTGCCCAGAGTACTTCTGTCAGCTTAAATGACCTTGTTTTGGGAGACAGTCTTACCTCTACCAATTCAGGGTGTTCCTCCTGTGGCTGCCAAGGTCGCTCTGCCCAGCAGAGCTGCATGCCCAATGGAGATGACATGCCCGGCACACGAGCCCGTGCGTTTCCTAGCTGTGTCCTTGTAGAGCAGCCGTCGCTTTTGCTCCCTTGTCTCCGGGCATGACTGGTCAGGCATTGCAGTGTCAGTGCACACAGTTTAACAGCCCGTGTCAGAACGAACAAGTGTGCTCAGTCCTTCTGTCAGAGCCCAAATCCTGGTTTTCAGGGGCTATCAAGATCACTGTTTCCAGTGAGAAAGTGTCATTTGCACTCCAGATAGAATTCTTCCATTGTAAAACTGCTGGTGAAAAATACCTCTCTGACTGAGGTGAAACCTTTTGCATCCTGTAGGGCTGATTTTCAAGCAGAATCATTCATTTCACTGATAAAAAATGTCAACTGTTCAAAGGGCAGCACCACCACAGACAGAAGGGCTGACTTTCAAGTGGAATCATTCATATCACTGATTAAAAATGTCAACTATTCAAAGGCAGATGTTCTGCAGTCATTTTGTGACTTGCAGCTCCAGCCTGGCACTGGAGAACATACATAAAATGGGTTAGTCCTATGGAAGCTGCCTCTCGTTGTGTTTGTCCACTGAAGGTGAAGAGTGGCTGCAGTGATAGTGCCTAACATTAGTGATGGTGTCTTCTTACCACGTAAGACTGGGGACAGCCAGCTTCCGAGACTCTATGCTGTGATGTCAAAACAAGAGGCAACGTTGGATTTAAGGAGAGGGAAACCAATCTGGCTTTGCTCATTAGTGTAGGTATCAGTAACTGCCATAAAGTACTAGTATGGGACGATGGCCCGTGGCTTGTTTTGGTTCAGTTTTTAGATTCAGTATTGCCACAAGTTTCACAGGAATATAGAACCATAGACTCATGGAATCATAGAATCGTTAGGGATTGGAAGGGAGCTCTGAAGAGTGCCTAGACAGCACTCCCTGCTACAGTAGGATCACCTGGAGAAGATCATACAGGAATGCATCTGTGTAGGACCTGTCTCCCACGAAAGTCTCCAGAGACAGAGACTCCACCACCTCTCTGGGCAACCTGTTCCAGTGCTCTGTTACCTTCAGAGTAAAACACTATTTTCTTATGTTTAGGTTGAACCTCTTGTTTTCCAGTTTGTGACCATCACTGGTATCTTCCATAGACCTTTGTACTTTCACATTACAAAATCACAGAACGCTAGGGATTGGAAGGGACCTTGAAAGATCTAGTCCAATCCCCCTGACACAGCAGGATCACTTAGATCAAGTCACACAGGAACATGTCTGGGCAGGTTTTAAACATCTCCAGAGAAGGAGACTCCACAACCCCCCTGGGCAGCCTGTTCCAGTGTTCTGCCACCCTCACCATGAAGAAGTCCCTTTTGACATTGATGTGGAACCTCCTCCGTTCCAGCTCACACCCACTGCCCCTTGTCCTGTCTTTGGATGACCCTGAGAAGAGGCTTCCAACATGCAATAATGGGAAGTTTTGTCTGTGTAGTTCCTTAGTCTGTTTTTGCACAGAACTTTTTCTTTCCCTGTCTCTGTTGTGCCAATGTCTGTATTTTACACTCTTCTGCTGTGATACTTCTTTGGTTTTGTTGTGGTTTTTGCAGGTTTTCTTTGTATGTTGGTCTTTATAGGAGCGCTAGCAGCCTTCCTCAGTGACTGCAGGGGAAGCAGCACGAGCAGATGAAAGCAGCAGCCTGACATGGATTGTTCACCAAAAACTGTTGGGTCCTTTTTCTATTCAGACACCCACTTTCTTGCATGTTGGCTTCAAGACAGAAGTTCTAGTAGCCAGTTCCTGCTACCCGAACTAAATAAGGATACATTAACCAGCATTAAACTGCTGTGGCAGGGGGATTGGACTAGATGAGCTTTTGAGGTCCCTTCCAATCCCTAACGATTCTATGATTCTATGATTCTATATTCTGCACCTTCCTAATTCTTATTAGAGACACAATCCAGAGCCCATTGAAGTCACCTCCTACTAACTTCACTGGCGTTTAGGGTACGCAGCGAGGTTTTCACACTTAGCAGCCGGATATGGCAGTCACCCGTCTCCTGTACGCTCAGCCTCATCTTTTCTCTCCCCTTCCAAAACGAGGGAGACCCTGCTGGCCTTGCTGCTTGTTCAAGTGCTGGTTTAACATTCTGCAGTAATTTATTTGGCCTGAAAGGCAGCTACAGTAAATGTGTTAGTGCGAACAGACTCCTTTCATTCCCTGCCTCCCTGGTGCCTCAGCGGAGCTGTGGTTTGCACAGGCTCTAATTAGAAAAGAGGAATTTTGCATGCTTTCCAGCTGGGCTTTCTTGGAATTTATTGTCATTTTAGCTTTCATTTGTATTGATTTTGTAGCAAAACAAATTGGTGTAATCCTCCAAGCCAAAATAGATATAATCCTCCAAACCAGCAGGGAATGTACTAATGGGAAGAGAGTTATGATAAAAGTACCCCACTTCACCCTAGCAAATATCTCCATCATTCAACAGAAGCTACTTGCTGTCATGAAGACCAAAATCCCTTCTTTCCACTGCACTATTTTGATTCAGTGAGTTTCAGAGCTTTCTGAAACTGGCTGAATGACGCTTTTTTATTGTTTATCTATCCCTTTATTAGTTTGTTTGCTTGTTTTCTGTCTTAAAGATGTCGTAACACTGATTTCAGCCCATACTCCAGGGTCACTGCTGACAGCCACAGACTTCAGCAAGATCTGGGCTTAGCTGCTTTCTTCATTCACAGATATTAAAAGTCTCCCTTTTCCCGGATGGTCACTGGTCTTGAACATCTGCGCGAGTGGCTGATGGCTGCATCAGTGGCCCATCTGGCGAGAATGAATTGACTTCATTCAGGAGCATCATCTGACAGGTGACATGCCACAGCCATGGCACGTAGATTACTAGTGCCGATGTCAGCTCTCTCCACTGCCAGCTCATATCTGTGTCCTCCTCATTAAGGGAGTGATGCACATTGACACCTGGCATCTGGCAACAATACTTCTGCAGTCCTGAGGAAGGAAAGGTGAGAACACATGTGTCAGCTGTGGTAAAGGTAAATCAAAACCACTGGGAGAAGACACTGAATTACTGAAAAAAAATGAAATAAGCCTGTTTGTTTTTTCTAGTGTGCAAGAGAGACATAACTTTAGGCACTGTGAGTAAGATCTTGCTTAACACAATTCCTCCCTGCAGCGAGGCTTAGGCAGAGTTTAGGCATCAAGACCTCAGGCAGCTTTCCAAACCACAAAGAATGCAATCCTTTAACCACTGTGTTTGCATCACAGGTGTACACACACACACACACACACACGTGCACACCGAGCGTATCATCCATCCATCCATCTTACAGCCCTGGGTGCTTGATGGGCCAATTTCGTGACAAGAGTGTCTACTCTTCCAACAGCCCAAAGCCTGTAGACTGACCTTCTTGCATGGGATTTGAGTTTGCTTTGGTTAAGAACTACTTTGGTCATCGTATCTCATGCCTGGACAAATCCTGCAGTCACAAGGGTGTTACGGAATCATAGAATCATTTAGTTTGGAGAAGACTTTCAAGATCATCAAGTCCAACCATTAACTTAACAATTATTAAAAGATCAGAGATTTACTCGGATAGTCACTTATTCATGTTTCACCTCTTCTCTTCTGGATTCTAAGGACCTGGCTGTCACAGATGGTGACCTGGGCATACATACTAACACATGGATATGAAAGACTTCAATGTCACTAGAGACTGCGCGGTTTAGTAAAGCCAGATTTCAGTTTTCATCTTTCTTGTCTAATTAGTGGGGTGAATACCTGCTGCATATCTCACATGGAGAATATTCAAGTAAAAGCTGCTGAAGTGCTCTCACTCAGGGCTGATATACGACTTTTAGTAGCTGAGAGGGAGTCCCTGTGGCTTGGACAAGTTGATGGCACTGGCTGGAGTGCATGGCACCCTTGAGATACTGAGATAATATGAACAGTACCCAAAGGGACTGCTTTTCCCTGTACTGTATCTTTCAGTGAGAACTGTCAGTGCATGCTGCCAAGGTAATACGTGATCGATGCCCCTTCTTACTTGAGTCCATATGCAAAAAGTTTCCAGGTGGGTATCTTCTTCCCCTAGAGACGGTTTGCATTTCCTCTTCTGCTTACTCACTTCATGACTTTGAAGCAGAAGCTGCCCATCCAAAATGGAAGACAATACTGCTTGTGAAAAAAAGAGTCAGAGGAAATCACTGTGGCGGGCAAGACATCCTCCTGCTCCATAGTGGAACAAGGTGTGTGTCATTTGTGGAGTCTTCGTGTTGATGCATATGAATGGTAAAGGGTGCCATTGCACTGGCTGCTGTTACAGCGATGAACTGTACAAGCACATCGCTCATGTGCACCTGGTTCGTGAAATGTGAGCCTTCCTGGTGGAAGCCAGGAGTCACAAGCCCCTCACAGAATCACAGAACACTAGGGATTGGAAGGGACCTCGGAAGATCATCTAGTTCAAACCCCCTGCCACAGCACCTAGATCAAGTTGCACAGGAACATGTCCAGGTGGGTTTTAAACGTCCCAGAGAAGGAGACTCCACAACCCCTCCTTGCGCAGCTCGTTCTAGTTTCTTCTCATATTGATGTGGAACCTCCTCTGTTCCAGCTTGCACGCATTACCCCTTGTCCTGTCATTGGATGACAGTGAGCAGAGCCTGGGTCCATCCTCCTGACACCCACTTTTTACATATACCAGCATCTCTTTGCTACCTAAGACAAAAAAGCATTTTACAGACAAATCGTAGTGTCTTTTTCTACTGATGGGTTTGCACTGTTGCATACCGTGGTAGGAAGACGTATAAATCATCGTACAATTAATGTAAGTCTGGCACTCATGGGAGAAGCTGTGTAATTAATTGTGACTAATGCAGCTGTTACACTACAGAGGAGAAATTAGCAATGTTTTCCCACTTATTGTAAAGAATTACCAGAAGGAGGCTTATTACCATACAAACTACTGTCATTTAGTCATCAAGTCGCAAACTGTCTGCAGTCTAGTTTAGACATTTTCCTCTTAAATACACCAATCATAAAATCACAGAATCACAGAACATTAGGGACTGGAAGGGACCTTGGAAGATCATCCAGTCCAATCCCCCTGCCACAGCAGGATCACCTAGATCCAGTCGCACAGGAACATGTCCAGACGGTCCAGCGGAGGAGAATCTACGGCCTCTCTGTCCAGCCCCCTCTAGGGCTCTGTCACCCTCACTGCTCGGAAGAAGTGCATTAGGGAGAGACATAGACATTAAAGTATGTCCCCAGAAATTTTCATTTGAATGTGTTACTCTAGCTAACCTTGACATGAGACATGTTGGTATGAGAATTTTAGCATGGGTGAAGATGATACCAACTGATAACAAATGGTACATCTGTCTAACACAAGCTGAGCAAATGTGAGGGCAACCCACCAGCTCTCCAAAACAACTAAGGGGAAAATGTTTAGGGAGGAAAACAAGACAGCCAGCACACAGCAATATGGAAGCTGGAGATGAGAGCAGAAAACCACTGCTGTGTGCTCTCCTGAATGCCTTTAGGGACGTCCTGGTCTGCTCCTGCTACTGGAAAAGCTTCTGTTAGTTGATAAAATGTATTAGATGCTCCCCTGGGTATAGTTCTGGTCTCACTGAAGAGCCTGACAATATTCAAATATCTTATGATACAGGAAATATTAGAGCAGTCAGGAGTCTGTAAATGAGCAAAGCCTTACAAAACAAGATCAGTGGGACTCAGTCCCAATTTTTTCACTTAATCACCATGGCATCTTGTTGTACCTATGTATTACAGGGTGTCACTGGATGTCAGCCATGGAGAACCCTAGTTACACAAGCACGAGCATGTTACTATAGTTTGAGCCTACACTAATTGTGCCTGGTTTCTTTGGAGTTTTCTAAGTCCATTTCTCCACCTCCCTTCTCAAAAACTCCTACACAGATGGACAGGGAGTCAGCTGTCCTGTAACTGGACACAACTACTCATGTATACCTTCTACTTGTCCAAATCCACTGTTCCAGTTAGTAGTGCTTGGAATCTATATCCTGATACACAGGGTGTAATGTAGATGCCTGGTCCTCAGCTCTTTCTTCATGCCACAAAATCCTAGATACCTTGGCTCGTTTCCAAGAACACCACTCACGTTCACGTAGGCAATGGATTCTCACCAACAGTCTGATGTCCCTGGACTGCTAATACTATAGCCATAAGCAGCAGATGTTGCTGGGATTACAGCTCAGCCATGCTGACAAGCTCTGCCACTTGTCGAAGTGACACTCAGACTCTTTGGATAGGCACACTTGCCTGGCCTCACAGCCTTGCCTCACACTGCCTTCAAAGTGTTGCTCACATGCCAAGCAACCATATTAGGGCCCCAGCTCCTCCTGATCATCTTCACTTCCTTACCATGGGCACCAAGACCAGAGACCAGACAGGGCAGAGTGGCTTGCAATGCAGTTCTAGCTTGTCTAAGCCTTGTTGTGTGTGAATTGATTACACAAGGGCAGTTCAAACTGGCTTCCCGCATATCTCTGTGTTGCAACTCAAAGCACAATCAAAACCAAAGCATCATATTCACAATATACATTTAGATAGACAGAGAGATAGATAGAAAGGTCAGTAGGTAGGTAGGTAGATACATACATAGATGCATAGATACATAGATAAATTATAGATGCATGGACAGATAAATCACAGATACATAGATAGACAGACATGTAGGTAGGTAAGTAGGTAGGAGATAGGTAGATAGATAGATACATGAAAACATAGATACATAGGTAGGTAGGTAGGTAGGTAGATAGACAGATTGACAGATAGATAAACAGAAATACAGGTAGGTAGGAGATAGGCAGATAGATCATAGATAGACAGATAGATAATTAGGTAGGTAGGTAGGTAGATGGTTAGAGTGTGATGTCCTAAGGATAAAGGTAAATCCTTTTAAACTCCTTTTAAAACAATGGCAACACAGTTGACTTCATTTTTCAAAATCTTAAATATGCCTGTACCATGAACTGCGATGTTGCTATTGGGTGAGCTTTCTCTTATGAAAGTTTCCTGCCATTTTTCTCAGGTCCAGTGGCTCACTGTCACATGAGTTTTCTTTACCATGACTTCACACCTGCACATTGTTGGGAAATCACCTGACGTTAGCGAAGTTTTCGTGCTGCTAGCTGTGCGCGTCAGACGTCACTATGCCTACCATCGCCTGCTACCAAAGATCTGTCATCTCTCTGATCCTTCAAGATCAAAGGTTTCACAATACTTTCTTGAGTTTGTGTAACATCTCATCTACCTCTCAGGAATCTTACGTTGCCAGGAACAGGGGAGGCATTTCTCTCTCCATAAGAATGGAGAAGATATTTGCCTCTCCATTTTCAAATTAAGTTCTTGTAATGACTGTCTGGATTTTTTTTAAAGACATCAGAATATAAACAATTCATTAGACTTAGCACTCAGATGCACAATGATGTGATGAGTGGTGCATGCACTTTCCAATATTTGGCATTAGGAACAACATTAATTTAAGTTCTTTGTTGTTAAGATGTGAGTGAGCCATTGACAAGTTAATTAATCTAGCCCAAAGTTTCACAAAATTTGTTCTCTCTGTCTCTCTTGTTTTCTTTATCTTCAGCGCTGGACAAAGTTACTGGAAGGTGCTTTCACTGAAGTCAGTAAGGCTTTTCACAAGTACAGTTTTGTGATAACAAAGACCTGAAGTCAAGAAACACTGACATTACAGTGTGCAGTCATTGTTATTTACCATCTTTGCTGTAGGTCTGGTGAAAGCAGCTCCTAAAACTTATAGAAGTTGTTGATACGAAAGTCAGCGACAGATGCCACAGGGAACTGCCTAGGAAAACTCTCCCTCTAATCCTGTTAATGTAAATCAACCTGACAATCAATGTCAAGGATGACTGTCAGCCACAAACCAGCACATAAGGGGAAGAAAGGCTTCTTCGGCGAAAAGAAAAAGAGGTTGAGATGGAAAATTTAACTAATTTTGATACTGCACCTAAGGACAGCTATTGACAAGTGGAAGGTTGGACAACTTGAGTAGAAAATGTTGAGAAATGCAGCTTTTATTGATGGTGTCAAATCCTGGTTTTGCTTTAGGGGATAAACACTTCACAGACGTTAAAACCACACGACAGCTAAAATGTGGGAAGTAGCAAAGTTTTTGTTTCTATCACCAAGGGTTGTTTGGTCTCAGTACTAGTTACATTGTATAACAAAACAATGAAGTGATTTATGTTTAGTTGTCAAGGAGAAGCAACAACACTCTCAAGCAATCCAGCACTCCTCCAAGCCTTTGTGATTAACAAAGCCAAGTGCCTGGCTCCAGATTTGTGCAAACACCTCACCACCTGTATTACGAAATGCCACTCTGCAAGGAATTCCACTATGAAAACATTTCTGTGAAGAAATTCTCGTTCTCTTCGAAAGGGTTTGTATGGCTCTAATGAGCAAAGGTTGCAACCTTTGTTCTGCACCTCATGCACTGTTTCTGCTCCAGGTTTTTACGTCCGGTTGCGATTCTGTTCATGGCTTATGACCTAGATTACTCCATAGCAGCACAGATGAGCCTGTTCACATATTCCTCTCCTCTTTTCTCCTCTTTTCACCTCTTTCCTCTCCTCTTCCCTCTCCTCTCCTCTCCTCGCTCCTCTCCCTCTCCTCTCCCTTTCCCTCTCCTTCTCCTCTCCCTGGAACATAAGAGGTTCCGCATATCAATATGAGAAGAAACTTCTGCACAGTGAGGGTGACAGAGCACTGGAAGGGGCTGCCCAGGGAGGTTGTGGAATCTCCTTCTCTGGAGACGTTCAAAACCTGCCTGAACATGTTCCTGTGTGACTTGATCTAGGTGATCCTGCTGTGGCAGGGGGATTGGAGTGGATGATTGCTCTGTGATTCCGTGATAACAACAAATTTATTCTGTAGCCCAATTCCTCGTGTTAGCATCTCTTTTCTTCACATTATTCAGCTCTGATTTGTACTTATTACCTGAAAATTGCATCAAAACCAGGACAACAAAAGAGCTGAGATGCCTGAAGTATGAGTCAGACGCATCAGGATAAGCAATTTCCCAACATTTTATCCAACGAAATGAAGAGAATGTAAATGCAATTGCATGATTTGCGTTTATGTGCTCCTTCTTAGGGGACTGGACTAGATCTTTCGAAGTCCCTTCCAGTCCCTAATGTTCTGTGATTCTACAGCCCTGTTTCAGAAGAACGTTAACTGCTTCAGGCACCAGCTCGTTAAGAGCTCCTTGTTATCTGTGATTTCTGCCTAAGCACAGTGTGGACACTGAAGAAAAGGAAGAAGCTGTCAGGCTTTGTTATGCAAACACCAGTCACAGGCTGCTATCCAGTCAGTACAAATATTGAAGGAACGTTTAAATTTTCATTAAAACTAGAATTAAAAACAAGGTTCTGTAAGTAGCAGAATTGCACGTTTATGTTAAAATTCCAGCTTAAATATTTCTCTTTTTCAGTGGATATTTTTCGTGTCATTTTTATGAATTTAATTCTTGTGTCAGCAGCAAATATTTCTAAACAGAAAATTAAACACCCTTTGCTTTCACTCATCAACATCAGATTCTTTCACTTCATGAGTTAGCAGCAAGCAAACGAGTCTCCTTGTCCCCAGTACAGGTGACACAGTTGTCATTCTGTGGTGCTGGCACACCTCCAACCCCACACCTTCTATGTTTCTTTTCCCCATCACTCGGATCCCTGATGCTGCTTTTGGCAGCGCTTTTAATGGCTCCTTTGAAGTCTGACACTTCTATTGTAAGAGCTAAATTTGGCACCATATAACACCCCCTATTTCATGTTCACTATAAAAATTGAGTGTTAAATGTAGGGAAGCACCAGTGAAGGCTGCATCCAGACCCACAGGGGACTGATTTCATTGATGGCTGCTCCGTGAGGCGTCAGCTCAGTGCCTTGTCTCCCTCTTGACCTGGCTAGGGGATGGAGGAGGCGGCTCTGTCTCTATCCGTTGCCTTCCCACAGTTCTGCTGCCTTAACTGCTCTACAGTGTTTTGTCTCCTTTAGTAGTAAAAATACAATCTGGTCAAACTTGCTCCATCATAGGTGGCCCGAAACACTGCTTGGGACTCCTTCTCTGCCTCAGACTGCTTTCCATAGCAATCTACTGTCTGCATTGAAAAAGCCTTACGGGACGTAGCTGAGGTGGGGCTCCTTAGTCTGAAGAGGAGGAGGCTGAAGGGAGACCTTATTGCTGTCTACAGCTACCTGAAAGTCCTCAGACGTCTCTTCTGTTCCCATTACTTTTCAAAGATGATAGAAAGTGTTCTGGCAATCACATCTGCCAGGTCCACCAGCACTCATTGGTGCATCCTGTCAGGGCCCCTGCATTTGTGGATGTCCAGCTTAGCTAAGAGTTCTCTAAGCTGGTCTTCCTCTACCATGGGAGAGTTTTGTTCTCTCTAGACCTTGTCTCTTATCTCCAGGGCCCAGGCTTCATGAGGGCTGGCTTTAGGAGTGAACATCAAAGCAAAGGCGGCATTTAATAACTCTTATCTTCTCTGTGTCTTCTTACCACTAGAACCCTTGTCTTATTCATCAATGGGGCCACATTTTCCCTGGTATTCCTTTTTCTTTTGGAGGAGACAGAGGAAATCACAGTATTCAGGTTGCTTTGAGCCCTTCTCAAAGTCTCATAGTTGTCAACCAACCAGTAAGGGGGCAATCAGAGCAAGAACAGTAACGACCCTGTTGAGAGTGCAGAAGCAAGGTAGGCTCAATGACATCATGTTGTTCTGATTCAGGTTTGGTCGCAGTACAGCTCCCTGTTGTTGAACGATATATTTGAGCAAAACCTCCTGATGAAAGTAATGTGCTTGATCAAGTTCCAGGCTGCAACATGTAATGGACTTCATATTGCAGAAACCATCAACAAAGCGCAGCTAGAATGCAGAAGACTTTATATATTGTACCTGTATCTCCAAAGCACATGCAGGGCAAAAGGCATATGGAGGAAAAAGAAAACAAGAACATTTCTCCTCCAGCTGGCAGAAAAAAAGGAGGACTCATGGCATGACTTCCAGCTTCATTCAAAAACCGGATACTACTGCACTTTCTGAGTTTGTACTGATAGCAAAGTGACTTTTATGAGATTTGGGGTTACTGTCTGTGAGACTGTTGCTGACTCCTGTCAAACAAAGGTCATCGCTCTGCTAGGGAGACATCACACATGTCATCTCTCCTGCCATGGCAGCTGTGTGCCTGGGAGGCAGCACTTGAAATCCTTTCAGAGATGTGCTGAGCTTTCTTACTTCTCTGAAGCAGCAGAGAAAAGCTCACATGGCTGTCTCTGCATTCCCCAGTAATTACTGCTGGTGGCAATGCTAGGATTTGGTGGACTTGACAGTGTCAACAGTTGGACTCCATGACCTTAAAGGTCTTTTCCAACCTAAATGATGCTGTAATTCTGTTCCCAGGAAGAGGCATTAGTGGTGCAATAGCAATGTTACTAAGGGAGAAGCTCAGTGAAATAGTCCAGCTGTAAAAGCTGATGTTGGCATCCTAGAATTAAAACAGTGCAGAGATTGGAACGGTTGCTCATATCTCCCCAGTATACCCTCATCATACTTCTGTACTGGCAATGGAGAGGAGAGGAGAAGGAAGAATAAGGACAGAAAATAAATCACAGAATCACAGAATTATTGAGGCTGGAAAAGACCTCTGAGATCATCCAGCCCAGCCCATGACCTATGATCACCACATCAGCCAGACCAGGGCACTAAGTGCCACAGCCAATCTGTCCTTAAACACCTCCAGGGATGGGGACTCCACCACTGCCCTGGGCAGTCCGTTCCAGTGTCTGATCACCCTTTCCATGAAGAAGGGCTTCCTAACATCCAACTAAATCTCCCCCGGTGCAGCTTCAGGCCCTGCTCTCTCATCCTGGTGCTAGTTGCCTGGGAGAAGAGCCTGACCCCCACCTGACTACAACCTTGCTTCAGGTAGTTCTCTTGAAACTGGAGAATTTCATCATTCATCTGTAGTGGAGGAGGAAAGCAGAATGTGTTCATGCTCTCCCCAGATTTGTCTCTGCTCAATTTTGAAGGCTTTTGAAGGCTGTGTGTCTCAGTGCTAAACACAGTGCAGGAAAGGCATCCTGACGACTTAATGGTATAAGGTGAGTTGACTTCTGCTCGTGTCCCTGCAAACAGCAATATGAAGGTCACCTTTCTGAAGAGTCACAAGCTTGCCAGGACTCTGAGATCAAAATGTCCTTCAAACCTAGGGGACAGGCTCTAGTGAAGTCATATTAGTGAGAAACCCTTGCAGCCTATGAGTGACTGCAGGACTGCTCTGTGCCTTCTGCAAAACCAGGTGGAAGGGTGACTAGTGGGCACTGCTTTCGTTCCAACCAATTAGCCGCCTTATTTTGACTCCACCATGTAAATTTAATGAGAAAGTACTGAGCCAGATAGAATAAGGACGTCACGATAGAAATGTGCTATTCAGTTTGTTGTTTTTAATGACCTGCTGGGTGTCCTACTACTGCTGAGCTATAGATTATGGAAAAACAGGTTGGTTTTCTTTGGTTGGCTGTTTTATGTAAGTTTGCAGTTGCTGCTTGGAGCCGTCTGTGTCTGATCAGGACCATCAAGTAACGTAGCATCCAAACGCCTTCAGGTAATAGGGTGCACATGCCTTTGTAAATAATGATGTCAAGTTGTCAGAGAAGAGATCATAACCCCTAGCACTGTAATATTGCCCTTTCTTGGTGTTTTTGTTTTGCCTCCACATTGTTATTGAGTTCTTACGAACATGGATGATATTTCAGTTTGATGAAAACTTATATTGCAAATGGATTCGTGCGGCTGGAACGAAGTCATCTCATATGAGTGTCAAGTTTGAAGCACTGAAATAAGGGAATTTGAACCCCCTCTCCACTGAAACAAAATTATCAAGAGATGTTCAGCCCTGTTTCCAGTACATACTAATTCGGAGAGACTCTGTGGCTCAGGCCTTTCTTCACATGGTATTTGGACTTGCTGCTCCCTCCTTCTGTGAGTTCTACATGTCTAGTTTAGGGTCCACCTTTGGAAAGCAAACCCCACTCTTGCACACATCCCTGTGCACCAGACAGCTTTGCAGACCTCAAACAGTTTTCCAATTCAAAATGAGAATTAGTTAGACTTTTTCACTGCTCATTAGTTCTTCATTTCTATGGCACAGCTCCCCATCTGCCCCACAGGGCTTTAGCTCCTGCCACCTCTGGGGGGAACAGATCACATAGTGGCCAGCAAGCTGTCCATGGCCAAGAAGTGAAGGCTGCAGCACTGGGAACAAACTTCCCTATTTTTGTGTATGTACAGAGAGGAGAGGCAGGTGATGAGACCTGCATGGGTTGAAGGCTTGGGTTTAGTGCAAACGTTCTTTGGATCAGTTGTATACATTTCATTGATCACAAATGCATTGGGCATCGTGTACGCCATCGATTATAGTGGAAGTGGGCAACTTTGCTGCCTTCCATACCTGTAACAGTGGAACCAGGTAATTTTGCTTCAGAATTGAGTGTTCCCATCACTGATCTCTCCATAAGTTTGATTAACCAAGGACCCATACATCTACCGTCATCTGCTTCATGACTAGAGCAGACTTCTTGTCTATTGTGGTTTGGAAATTACCAGAATTTTGAGACTTACAGGTTTGTGCTTTCATGAAGAAAAGAAAACGTTCTGTGGCTTTAAGAGGACTTTCCCCCCCGGAACTGTCCCAGGGGCAGTGACCTTTCCCAAAGTCCCGTGGTCAGGACGGTATAAAAGGCGACAGGGAGAGAGGTCCTGCTCCTCTTTTCCCGCTGCACAGGCAGCCCGGGCACGGGGCTTTCAGCCTCGTGTTTCTTCCCCCCCACCCCACCTTGCTAGGGGTGGGGGGGAGGTAGCGAAGGGGCCTCACCGGGTCCGCTCCCTTCCGCTCCTGTAACCGGCAGCTAGCCGGGGGGCGAGAGCTAGCCGCGGTACTGCAGAGACCTCAGCACCGCGGGGACCGCCGCAGCCTGAAGCAAGAAGCGGCCGGGACCCCAGCGCAAGCA
>JAOXOE010000001.1:75553329-75564995 GCA_028565055.1 Phoeniculus purpureus
GAGCACTGATCAGCAGGAAGAGAGACTGTTTGTCATTTCTGCCACTGAGAAAAGCTGGGGATGCTCGAGCATTGGGGTGAGAAAGACCCTTAAGAGAGGCATCTGAGAATTCCTTCATGCTTAGCTGAAGAAAGCAGAAGGACTTGAGAATCCTTAAACTTTGGGTATGGAAGACAGAGACTGGGTCCTGTTTGAAAGCATGTCTCCTTCATCAAGGGATGGAGTTCAGGTGCTGAGGAATCAGGCCTGCTTGATCAGCGTTTTGCTGGAGAAAGCTGTGCTGAAGAATTGAAGAGTTTGCCATCCTGGACAGCTGAGGGTACTGGTGTCTGCAGGCAGTGGTGACACATGAATGGTAGAGAGGGTGGTGGTACTCATCTCTACTTGACTGACACGTTCTTTCTCCGGGTTTCTAATGTAAAAAACTCAAGTACCTATACAGTACTGATCTCCCATTGTATTTTTCTCAGACTATGTCATGGCATTTGTGACACAGTTTCTAGTCTGTGCGCACTAACTTGCTTAACCTTTTCTTCTTTTCTGTGCACATTTATAGAGTTAATAAACCCTTTTCCATTTTCCCTAAGCTACACATTGTCTGGCAAATTCTATCAGAGATCTCATCAAGACCTAACTGCTTTGTTTTCTTTTCCTTTATTTTTAATTATGGTCTTGAACCCACCACAGTCACAGAATCACAGAACATTCGGGATTGGAAGGGACCTCAAAAGATTAGTTGTCTGAGTAAGAAGCTAGCTGGTGGCTCCTCAGGCAGCATTGTTCCTTTTATCTCCCATCTGAGACCTTTCCTGGCTACTCAGAAAAGTGGAAAGGAACCAGATAGTCCTTTCTTTGTAGAAGCCCACCCATCTGACAGGCCTATCCATAGTCTGGGTCTTTTCAAACCCTGAAAATCTTGCCACTACTTTCATGATGTGGATGAACTTTGCAGCATGATCAAGCGGCGTGATCAGACATGCATATCTGAAATATGCATCTTCATCTGCTTAAGTTTCTAAGATGGATGCTGGAGGCTTTTTTAAAGATCTAAACTTAGAAGTATTTGCTTTCAGTGTTGATGACGGGTAAATAGATCAATGTGACAACATAAATGATCTCAGAGTTATTCCTTCCTGGCAGATATAATATTCTTAGGTGCCGTGGGATCCTCAAAGCTGTCATTGACACTTTTCCCTGCAGAGTACACACAAGGTTCAGGATTCTTTAAATCTGTGAACTGGGGGAAACTACAGTTCTACTGAGAATAGAGGAGCAGCCACTACTCATGATTTCAGCACTTCAGGTGTAATCCTTATGAGTTTTCATGAACACTGATGCTTAACAGACCAGGCATGGGTCTCGCAGCCAGACAGACCCAGAAAGGTTCCAGGTCCTGGCACACCTACCCTGCCTATGCACTTCACGTATTTACTTAAGCTAATGCTTTCCTGACAGAGCAGTGCAGAGGAAGCATTAAGAGAATGGAGAACCTGTTCCAAATGATGCAGAATGAAATACCTACTTTGGCAGAGACGCCTTTTCTCTTTTTTAAAGTGGCAAACATAAAAATGCAGCCAGTTCTTTTTTATCCAATGATGAGCACACGCAGGGTTTGGCTGACGTGTAGTACGTGTCTTTTTCTACCCTTGCAGCTGTTTCTCAGATCCTTTTCTTTGCTCTAGTGTGATGCCATGGATGGAGTTAACCTCATGTATGTAGCACGATACCACCTGTCCCCAAGGGTGACAGCTAGTTAGCCTTGGCTCCCTTTACAGTCTACAGAAAGCAAGAGGTGCCTGGTTTTCAACACTGCTTGTTAAAGGTCGCTAGTATTACTGTCTCAGATGCAAGCTCCTCTGCTGAGATAGTTAAGGCTCACGTGAAATGCAATGCAACAATTCTCAAGTTAGCAGTCACAGAACATTAGGGATTGGAAGACTCCGCAACACCCCTGGGCAGGTGCACAGTAAGAGGACAAGGGGAAAGGGTCACAGACTTGAAGAGGGGATGAAGTTGGACATGAGGAACAAATTGTTTGCTGTGAGGGTGATGACATGCTGGAACAGGGTGCCCAAGGGAGTTGTGGCTACCCCATCCCTGTAAGTGTTGAAGGTGTCCCTGCCTCAGCAGAGGGGTTGGAACTAGATGATCATTAAGGTCCCTTCCAACCCTGGTCATTCTATGATTCTATGATTTATTCCCTGTTCCCCCTCTGTCACTGGCGAATGCTGACTGCACTCTGTGCTTCTTTTTGTGGGAGTAATATCTCACATACCTCAATAAAATATTGATCGTAGTGGCTGTTAAACCAAGGAAGGCAGATTGCCTCTGACCTTAAAGTGACACAACTGAGACACAAGGTATTTGGGCTCCGGGCACAAATGAATTCCTTGGGATGAGGAAGCACCTAATTCTCTAGGCTCTTAGTGTACCTGTACCTTAGTGTGCCTATTGTTTTATTCACATCCTCACTGCAAGTTATCACCTAGAACTTGGAGTAGATTCAGTTGAGGATCCAAAGGAACGTCACCCCATCACTGCTGTGCATGGGAGTACCTGCTGTATCCCACCACAGAAAAGGCTGTGAGCAGCTCCCCCCTCCATCACTGTTCCTGCATCCATGTACAGCCTGCAATGCTCTTTGGCAGTGAAGTGCAAAGTGCTGGCAGAATCAAAAGTTTGCCCTGTTTGTGAGTAATGTGCCATTTACCTATAAAGTTCTGTGAGCAGGAATAAATTGAGTGGGATGGTGTTTGTGTTTTCTGTTGCTGAGAGACTGGGATTTGCGGACATGTTCATCACCAAGACAAAGACCTTTAGTCTTGCGTCTTTGGCTGAAGAGGCAACTCTGCTCCGCAGTTGTCATGACAACACTGGTTATATAAGGAGGCATATCAGAAGAAAGATCATTTGCTCTGTGTCCTATATTTCAGTGTAGCAATATATCCTCTCTATAACAAATCTGTTTTGTTATAGACAAAGCTGACGTTTCTGGAAAGATAAGTAATGCTCCAGAAAGCCACCTGAAACAGTTTATGGCACAAAAGGATCTTCAAAACAAATAAAACACTTCACCTCGTGACTAATTCCATAATTTGGGGATCACTGAGACCAAGTTCCACTGCATGTGGAGGTGATATAAAAGATTCAGATAAATTTCCCTTGCAAAGACGTAATTGTCGTGAAAAAAGACAAGCCCTGGCTCAGTAACATCACAGGATTTAATAAAGTGCAAGGGAAGTGTTAGTCTCCAAATGCCTATAAAACTACACCACTTTAAAGCTTCAGCACAATCATGCCCATGGCTTGAAGTTGAGAAATGCAGACTCTATCTACTGCTCAGCTAAAGATATAAAGTAAAGCGGGATATTTATTATTGAGAAGCCCTTGCAGTACTCAGGCCAACAGTGATGTGAAGAACCTGCACAAAAAGGTGGAGCCTTATAGATTTCATAAAAATCATTGAATCGCAGAATCATCGTGGCTGGAAAGGACCTCCAGGATCATCAACTCCAGCCTTCATCCCAACATCTCTCCAACCACTAGACCTTAGCCTCAAGTGCTAGATCGGTTTCTTAAATACCTCCAGGGATGGTGATTCCACCATCCAGTTGGGCAGTGTGTTCCAGTGCCCAACTAATTTCTTCCTAAGATCCAATCTAAACCTCCCCTGACACAACTTGAGGCCGTTTCCTCTCATCCTATCATTAGCAATTTGGGAGAAGAGACCAGCACCAGCCTCACTACAACCTCTGTTTAGGTAGTTGTCGACAGCAAGAAGGTCTTCTTGAATAAGTCTTTTCCAGTGTGCACTGCTTCTCTGAAATGAATCTATCCAAGTCATGTAGCAAAGAACATCTCACTGAATTTTCCATCAGAAACAATGCTTTGATGAATGGATCTCTACAATTTCTCTTTGTCACCTGTAACTCAAAGGGAAAGTATCTGGAATGCTGGGGTGTTGGGAATGAAACCCCTACGTGCATCTCCTACCACTGTTAATCAGAATAATTTCACTCATCAGCAGAAACAGATCTCCTCTTCAAACCCCTTTTTCTTACGTAACAAAGGTCTACCCAGGATCTTTGGCTTTATTAAGGACCCAGGCATCCTACTCCAGTCTTGAATACCCATCTCTTATTTCTACTTATTCTTTTGTCATGCCTTTTGTCCCAGAAATCTAATACCTGTGCCCTTTTGACTGCAAACGTGGTGCCCTCTTAGACCCCTTTAGTGGTTCTCTCCATGGTAACCACCTGGCGTGCCCTTTTCTGCGCTATTTCTTCCTAAAGGTTGGCACAGAAGGCAGAGCAAGGTTTGATTTTCTGCAAAATGCCAAAGGAGAACTGCTGTCCACTGTCTTAGCTGATGGAAAGAGGAGCCAGGAGGAAGAACTTGCTGTAGAACAAAAGTAAACACACGATTGCTTTAAACTTAATTGAATCAATTTAACTCTAAAAATTAGAAATCCCCAACAGATTGCAGAAGGCAAATTATGAGACACTCAGCAGAGCAAATTGCGTGTTTGAAGAGTGAACTTTATGGTCACTGTCACGTACTCTGTGCTCAGCAGACAGAGGGAGACTTCTACAGCTTTAATATACACAACAATGAAATCTCTGGGATGCATTTAGAAGTTGATGGGCTGAAGTGACTCCAGTGCTCTCCCTCTTTGCCTACCTGTAATAATTCTCCTTGTCAAATCGAGGCACTTCACAGATATGAAAGCTATTAACAGCACAACATTCCCACGGAAGCCGGCAGGATTAGCTTCTCCCACTTTGAGAGACGTGGACAATTAAGCCCAAAGAGTAAATGCCCCTTCTAAAGACTCTTTTGAAATTGAGGTCCTCATAATGAGTGAGAAATTAGGAAGCTAAATACAGCCTGCACCTGAGAGACTCTTCCAGTAATGTACGAGAAGCCTTTAGCAGACCCAAAAACTAATTTGAGGAGCTTAAGGACCGGCTGTGTTCTTGACCAAAATCTTCCTCTCCCTGAAGAAACCAATACCTCAACGACTCCTTACTAATTTCTCTTCTCCTTTCAATGTCTCTAACTTGTATCACATCCTTGTCTACCAGAATTTCCTCCCTACTATCCTGCAGGTATGGAAATGGAGATAAAACATCTTACGTTTAAAGTCTGCCTGGGTATGTTCCTGTGTGACTTGGTCTAGGTGATCCTGCTCCTGCAGGGGGATTGGACCAGATGATCTTTCGAGGTCCCTTCCAATCCCTAATGATTCTATGATACATTTCTGCTGTGGTGAGGAGACAGTTTTTGGAAGAAGACTTCCTGCCTATCACCTGTGGGAGGAGTCCTCTCTGCTTTGATAACCAAGGGCTAAAATTTATGAAAGCCATGAAATCTTTAACCGAAAGGCGAATGCCAGAAACATTTCACACGGTTCTTACCACAAGGGTTTTAGCTTTTCATCAGAGAGAAACCCCAGAGAAGTCTGTGAAGACGTGTTAGTAAGTAACTTCCCCTCTCATTCACCTTCGTTATGACTCACTGTGTCACCATAAAATTGTGCCCTCAGCTTCTTGTTATAAAGCACACAGGAAGAGTGTGTCTTCATCTAGCAAGAAATGTGAACCTTGGCAGCTTCCTTCACCCGTGTTTATCACTCTGGCACAGCTCTGCCATTAGAATTAGTTAACATTGGGAATGGAAGACTACGATACAACAGCAGCTCCATGTAGAAGTTACTGCATTTTGTCTCTCTTGAACAAAAATAAGCCTTAGGTACAATGAAGTTGAGAAATACTACAGCCAGCAATGTGAGCTTCTTTTTGAAGACAGATGAAGTTAGATATGGTGGGAGGGGGGGAGCAGAATAGACTTCAGGCTTTCTGGAAAGAAATTATACCCTGGATTTAAATGGTTTTCATTCTCATTACCTTGAACCTTTTGTCTTGCATTAGATTTTTGCAAAGTGAAAGAAGAGTTTGAATGAATCTTTTAAATCAAAGTGGTAACCTTTTTACATCCTCTCGGAATAGCTGCGAACACCTGCTAAATTGCTGCAGACACTGCTTCATGATTGCCGCTAAGGAAAGCAGAGCAGGCTGCTGCGCACGCAAACCGCTTCGGCAATTATGTGAGGAAATGAAATCCTGTTGTTTTCATAAATTTCCACGCATATTAATGCCTTGAATTCATTGCTTTCTAGACATTTCCAGGAGAGATAAAAATAAGAGGGAACTCAAGCAGGTAGCCCCTCTTCCATTTCTTCTGAAATGAATTAGAGCACAATTGAGTGAGTTCAGCAGTTTAAAAATCACAAGTGCTGGAGTGATGCTGAAGTCCTGGCAGGTTATGGCTGAGCTAGAATCCTTCACATGCACACCTCAGCTTGTGGTTTACTTCACACTGTACATTGATAAACCTCTTCTAGATGACCAGCCTCTACAGGGTGGCCATAAGTGCCTGTGCTGTCTCTTAACCCCTTGCCTCACAAATCCCCACGACTTTCCTGGGTACATGGGCTATAGCAGCCATGACAATGTCACCATCTGATCAGCTATGCTGGCTACTGCTAGTGAGTGGATAAGATCTACACCATATGTGACAGCAGCTCTACATGATGACAGGATTTCTCACGTGTGGACTCTGGAAATAGAGAATAAATCTGCAGTGTGACGTGCCCTTCCTTACATGCACTGTCCCTTACAAATTGATGCTGTCTGTAGATTTAAGACGCATATAAAGTTCCATCACCCAGGCTATTAGTGAAAATGATAAATAATACCAGATCCAAGACAGGCCAAGATCAACAACCTCTGCCCTGTGTTTGCCATTGTACCCCTGAGAATTCCTCCATTAGCAGTTTTATACCTACACAGCAGAAGCTTCTTTTAGCTATGCCCCGTTCTGAGAAGACGTATGACACCCCTCACCTGCCTTCAGTCTACAGGTATCTTCAGATCTAATATCGACACCATAGGAGTTACTTGCCTTCTGTTGCTCTACCAACACATGTCCTACCAGTGTTCTATATCTGAATGTCTTTTACAAGCCCTGTGCAACCACCAGCCCGACCTTCCAGTCTCTTCCACTGGTTGGCACTTCCTGAAATTCCAGACTAGCTTTTATTTATATTTCTGACATTTTCACTATTTACTACCCATTCAGTAATGGCCCTGGGGACTCACACTTTGCTGACTCCGTATTCAGGGGATGCTTGTGTTATAGTGCCAGCTGTGTGTACACTAGGATTAATTGATGGTCCAGGGCTCATCCCAATCCCAAACCACATGTCCATTCACCTTCCTTCTCACCATCTCTTCTTTGTACCTATATTCCGAGGAAAAAAGAAATCCTAGCAAACAGGACAGAATAATGTTAATAATGAGTTCTACCTCTCCTTTGACCTGGAGAATCAGAGGACTGGGATCTCATATGGCTTCCTAGCAGGTGAGCCTAGATGGAACATAGGAGAATATACCACAGACTAAACTCTACCATGCCAGTTATGTACAAACACAGAATAAAAAGACAGTATCTTCCACAACTGTGTCTAAAAAGTCTTCCAGTGCTGTGTCCTGTAACACAGAGATGAGGTAGGAGACAAAGCTTTATGTCTATAGACATTTTTTTCTCACTGTAATTAATTCACAGGGTTTGCTTCTGTGTTTTTTTCTGCTATTGAAATTCTTTTCGACTCAGAACTTGTAACTCGAGGCTTAGTGCCAAGTATGTTTTGCTCTTGGTTTCTAAAGGCACATAATCTGTAAGAAAACTGACAGACTTCCCTCAGGATGAAAACTGCCATGAGTGTTCTGATCTGCTCCAAACATCCTTCTGCAAGTCCTTTATTTCGGGCAATTCACTTATAAAACAGAGGCAGTCTCTGCATTTAAGGGGCAGCCCGAACAGTGTTAAGCTGGGATGTTCAGCATTTATTGCCGTGTAATGTAGCACACAAATGGCTCCACTAGTCTCTGTTGGAAGTGAGTGCTCTTGAGAGACTTAAGGGCCCTGTAGACAACTGAATAGTGAAGCTGCATGGGCATCATGGGCCAACGATGGAAAGGAGGGCACTGAATATATAAAGACTATGATAAAGTGTAGAAAGGTGATTAAACCTCGGCTTGAACAAGGAAGGTTTCTGTATCAATCAGAATGAATACTGAGCTACATAACAGAAAACCATTTGAGAAGATTTTATTGAGGTATTTTTTGATTGAGTTCTTCCTTTTTTTTTTTTTTAGAAGAATTTTTCATCTAGAAAATTTTTGAAATGAAGTTTCTTTGATGCATAGGATGAAGTTAGATGCAGCTTCCACTAGGTAGGCTTGGGTCACTACCAGGGTAGACAGTGCTGGACGTGTTGAAACCACCACGAGGGATTCTCAGTGTTGCACTGCATGATCCAGCTCTGCAACTAGAAGCTCTATGAACCCATTAGATAGGGGCTGCAGAAATCCTCTTGTGGCAGTGACCCTGGGAGCTGAACCTGGTTTGAAGGACCAAGTTCAAGGGCTTTTAAGCTATGTCCCATATCCTCTACCATATCTTCTCTACTTTTTTTTAAAGATAAAATAGATGTAAGGAAGATCTCCACTGTGAAAATGGTGAGACATTGGAACAAGTTGTCCGAAGAAGCTATGAATCCTTCAACACTGGATGTGTTCAACATCAGGTTGAATGGGGCTTTGAGCAACTTGGACTAGTAAGAGGTGTCCCTGCCCATGGCAGGGAGTTCAGAACTAGACAATCTTTAAGGTCTTTTCCAACCCCAACCGTTCTATGATTCTATGGCTCTGTGTACTCAAACCCAACAGAATATTGGACACAACCTGAGGTTTAGGATCCTTATAAGAGAGTTGAGACTCTCCTTAAACTCATGCCCTACTTGCTGTTAGCATTCTGGGCCTATATTTACATTTCCCACTAAAAATCAACATATGTGTTTTGCTCTGAGAATTCAGATGACATATTGAAAGGCAATTAGCAGATCTACACTTTGCAGTCAAACTCCTTTCATATGGAAATAAAGGCAACCATCTTCATGGAAAAGCTATTTATCTCATCTGTCATATGACGACATACTGAGTTTATTCCCCTCCCAAGTGACATGACTCATAGCAGAATGTCAGAAAACTGTTGGAAGAACTAAGCTGTTAGCATGTAGGTATATGTGTGGCATTAATCTCTCCAGAGACACACAAAGGATCCAGCAAAGTCCAAAACCTGAGTTATTGATTTGATACTTGCTAAGAAATTAGTTCCATTGTTATAGGTTTTGTATTGCCATCTAGTCATCCTACTAATAGCCTAACTAAAGATGAGTCAAATGGTTCACAGAATCACAGCATTATTGAGGCTGGAAAAGACCTCTGAGATCATCAAGCCCAGCCCGTGACCTCACATCACCACATCAGCTAGACCAGGGCACTAAGGGCCACATCCAGTCCATCCTTAAACACCTCAGGGATGAGGACTCCACCACTGCCCTGGACAGTCTATTCCAATGTCTGATCACCCTTTCCATGAGGAAGGGCTTCCTAACATCCAGCCTAACCCTCGCCTGGTACAGCTACAGGCCCTGCCCTCTCATTCTATTGCTAGTTGCCTGGGAGAAGAGCCCAACTTCACCTGACTACAACCTCCCTTCAGGTAGTTGTAGATAGTAATAAGCCCTGCCCTGAGCCTCCTCTTCTCCAGGCTAAGCAAACCCAGCTCACTCAGCCTCTCCACATCAGATTTTCCCTCCAGTGCCTTCACCAGCCTTGTTGCTCCTCTGGACACACTGCAGCATCTCAACACCTTTCTTGAAGTCCCTAAGTCTTGCTCTGTGCAGCAGCACATGTTTTGCATACAGAGCACAGCAATGAAAGAAAACACTTGTTAAACCCATGTGATGAATAAAGCAATAAATAGAAGTCTTTGCAGTTCTCTGTAACTGAAGATGTGAGTATTAATTTGCCTCGTGCTGCTAGAAACTTGCCAATAGGTTAGGCAGCCTCAGTGTCCAGGACACTTTTTGTATTGATGACTACGAACGAGCGCGAGCACATTTGCTTTCCTACACGAGGAGACTACTGCAGTAAGTCAGGAACAAGTTACCATAGTGACCCATTCCACACAGGGAAAATAAATGTCTCTGCATTATTTTTTTTTTCAACCTTTCTCTAGGACAATGTTGTCAACAAACAGCAGCCTTAAAACTGGCGTACGCTTCCCCCTTCTCCGCTGTCTGATGGGGAAAGACTAACATATCTAGGAAGGAAGTGTTTCCTCGTGGAAAGGGTGAAATGGACAGTGGAATGGACTGCCTAGGGCAGTGGTGCAGTCCCCATCCCTGGAAGTGTCTAGGGACAGACTGAACCTGTCACTTAGTGCCCCAGCCTAGGTCAGGTCATAGGCTGGGCTGGATGATCTCAGATGTCTTTTCCAGCCTCAGTAATTCTATGCCTCTGTGTGTCTGCCAAGACATCTGAGTGGAACAACTGTATTTTGCTGTTTCATGGTGTCGTTAGTACCAAGCAAACTGTGTACTACATTCAGAGCTTCAGCATCACAAATTCTGTACCTAAAGGCTTGCAAAAACTTTGTTCTCAGCTCTTCTTCCTTCACCTGACATCAAATAGAGCCACAACAGCTCACATTGTTTGTTCAAACACCGTTTCCTATTTGAATAGGTTTTAGTATCAATTAATAAGATTGTAGTCTTCTATCTCCCTTTCATAAGCAAAATGTTTTGGTCTATAGTGAAGACCTTCACCCATGTATCTTTCCTTCTCAGTGCTGAAATCCTCCCCCTTCTTCACTGGGCATTTTCTTTCTCCACTCTATAATCATACCCAGGCCTGGCTGTGGCAAGAAATATAGGTAAATGTGGGTGAGAGGAGCTTCTGGATGTTTTAGCGTTCAGTGTGACTCTGTGCCCAAGCAGGTCACCCATACTATCCCCTGAGAGACACTTGGTGTGCTGGGGTTAAGCCAGAGCCTCCTAACTCCTGACACACCATGAGACCCTGTGCTGTGCTCCTGACTGCTCACCCACACCTCCTTCTACACCACCTGGAGGAAGGAGCTGCATGGACTTCATGGCAGTCCTAGGAAAGGAGGCAGTTGGACCATTGCTGGATTCCCTGTCTTCTCTCCTGGGCAGCTTGGGGGTTTTGCATCTGTTACTGGGGCTTTGAACCTATACTGCGTGTCAGCCATGGGTACAAGGGCAAAGAGGAACACAGCTCAGCTGTGACTGTTCATCTCCAAGGTTCATGCTCCCAAACATCTCAGGTTGATCATCATAGAATGTCAGGGGTTGGAAGTGACACAGAATCGCACACAGAATCACAGAACATCAGGGCTTGGAAGGGACCTAGTCCAACTGCCCTGCCAGAGCAGGAGGTCACACAGGACTGCATCCAGGAGGTTTTTAGAGTCTCCAGAGAAGGAGACTCCACATCCTCTCTGGGCAGGCTGTTCCAGTGCTCTGTTTACTCTCACAGTAAAGAAGTTTCTCCTCACAGAATCATTAGGGATTGGAAGGGACCTTGAAAGATCATCCAGCCCAATTCCCCTGCCAGAGCAGGCTCACCTAGATGAAGTCGCACAGGAACACATCCAGGCGGCTTTAAACATCTCCAGTGAAGGAGACTCCACAACTCCCCTGGGCAGCCTGTTCCAGTGCTCTGTCACCCTCACTG
>JAOXOE010000001.1:75565095-75609599 GCA_028565055.1 Phoeniculus purpureus
AGGTAGCAGACTGGGAGAAGTTCTCCTCACTCTCTACTCTGCCCTGGTGAGACCACATCTGGAAGATTGTGTCTAGTTCTGGGCCCCTCAGTTCCAGAAGGACACAGAACTGCTTGAGAGAGTCCAATGCAGAGCCACAAAGATGATGAAGGGAGTGGAACATCTCCCTGATGAGGAAAGACTGAGGGAGCTGGGTCTCCTTAGCTTATAGAAAAGGAACCTGAGAGCTGACCTCATTAAAGTTTATAAGTATGTGAGGGGTGCATGTGAGGAGGGTGGAGCCACGCTCTGCTCAGTGTCATCTAATGATAGAACAAGGGGCAATGGGTGTCAGCTGGAACACAGGAGGTTCCACATAAATATAAGAAGGAACTTCTTCATGGTGAGGCTGACAGTGTACTGGAACAGACTGCCCGGGTGGGCTGTGGTGTCTCCTTCTCTGGAGATGTTTAAAACCCACCTGGGTATGTTCCTGTGCAACTGGATCTAGATGATCCTGCTCTGGCAGGGGGATTGGACTCGATGACTAATGTCCTCGTGTCAAGAGGGCTCATCACCTTTACCTTAATAGACTGCAAGACTCACCAAGTAAAGTTGCAAGACTCCTGTCATGGACTTTATCAAGTCTGCCATTTAACTGGAGAACTGCTGACCCACATCTGTCTTCTAAGAGCATAAAAATACGATCTGGACAACCAAAGAATTGAGTGAGATGTCCTTCCTCCCCCAAATTTCTGTCCTTGATGTTGCTTGAAATTGCATGGGGAGATTCTCTAGTGGTCGAGGAGGTAGAAGATAAAAATATGCTGGTAGTCTTACTACCCTTGTGTGCACTTTTTTCTGCTAGCGTTCCTTCTTGACCCCAACAATACAGCGTCGTCGTCACGGTGAGGAAGCTTGGGCTCTGTAAGCAGGTGGAGATCCGAGTCATTCTGTGGGACGAAGACCTTGCTGAACAATACTTTTCCTGAAGGACATCCTCTGCAATGAAAGGACTGTGATTGTTTAAGAAGATGCCCGTTCATGCAAGACATTATTGAATAAAGCATCCCCAAAGACAGACTGTGACTCACATTGGTGTCGCTGTCAGACGCTTTGAAGATGTGGTCTGTTTGAGCAAATGTGATGCGTGGGCATCTTACAAAAAAAGTGAGATGACTTCTTTTCTTTCTCTTCCTGTGAGACATACACGAGATGATGTCCACAAAGGGAAAGGCAGTGTCTAGGACTAAAAAGAGTTCTGTCTCAAACTACTCGACAGATTGGTGTATATGATACAGTACTTGGGCTGTTGTGTGTCATGTCATCTTAAACAGCCTTGAGTGGATGGCTTCTGAAAAGCTTCCTCTCACCTCCTTGTGAAGACAAGCATGGGGGATGCAGAGTGATTCCCTCTTATCTGAGGAGACAAACACCCTGCACCTGCAGAAGCAGTTTTGCTTATCTTCAAGATTATTGATTCTATCATCTGCAAGCTAATCTGTTGCTTCATCTCACTGACAAAAACCAGAGAAAGACCCCAGAACCTTGAACACTAAACCACACAAGAAGGTTGGCACCCATGGGTGATCAAAATACACATTTTAATTTGTATAATAATAGCAATATATATTCTTATCATATGTGAAGCGTGGGTGTTAGGAGGATGCAGCCAGGCTCCTCTCAATGTCATCTAGTGGTAGGACAAGGGGCAATGGGTGCAAGCTGGAACAGAGGAGGTTCCATATAAATATCAGAAAGAGCTCCTTCACGGTGAGGGTGATGGAGCACTGGAAGGGGCTGCCCAGGGGGGTTGTAGAGTCTCTTTCTTTGGAGACTTTAAAACCAGCCTGGATATGTTCCTGTGTGACTTGGTCTAGGTGATACTGGTCTGGCAGGGGGATTGGACTAGATGATCGTTCGAGGTTCCTTCCAATCCCTAATGTCCTGTGATTCTGCAAAAGATCCCTTTGCAATTCATCAGGAAACACTCCAAGTACTTGGGTACAGGCTGCTCTAGACTGCCTGCACACACCGCACTCATAACTGGGTTTGGATTCTCTGCTTTCAGGGCAAACAGTGTTTCTCAGTTTGTCCATAATTTCCTCTGCCACTGGTCTTCTGTTGTAGTAGGGTATGGTTGGAGTTGGTGATCTAGGAGGTCCTTTCCAAGCAGGATGGTTCTGTGATTCTGTGAGTACGTAGTGTCTTGGGTAATTTCTGAGGCATGTGCACAGTTATTCTTGACCTTAAAATATAAGTAATTAGCAAGAATGAGCACTTCATTAAACGCTTCATTGAATGATCCTTCACTGGTGATAATCAGTAGCGCTCTGCATCTGCTGAGTGTCAGTGCATCCTTACTGTATTTTCTTTTTTAACTTCTATACCATGCACAAAATTCAAAGAAAGTTGTCCAGTAAAAATGTTGCTCTGCAGGAGGAGGTGAACTCTCCTTTGAAATGATCTTTCTTCTATGAAGAAGGTTTTGACACACAGGATGTGGTGAAACAGGAATAAAGGATGTTCCTTTTTGTCCAGCACAACACTTCCTTATGGCCATCTCTGAGGATAAGTGTGACCCTGAGTGCTCTCTTCCATCTGAGAGCGTTTAAACCCTTCAGCTTTATGTCTTTGGATATATGAGATAGTCTGTGACAGAAGATGAGTGAGCAGAGGAAAGGGATCATGACTGACTTCATACCTGTCCTTCACCACAAGGACAAGAAGTTAAATCTGGATGAAATGAAGGGGGATTTGAATATATGACTTTTTGGTCAATAATGATTGAGCCTGTATACTAGGAATTATTATTCTTCTTTTAGGTGACTCTCCAGATATCACCCAAGGGTTGTCATTCCACCCCTGTTTGGAGGGGACAGTGATACAAATTTGGGGAAACAGAGACTCCAGCTAGGTTTTGAAGATGGTCTCCATTACTTTGGCCACTGTTTGGAAGGGAGAACACCTCGTAGTAGTCCTGCTGTGTGAGCACTGCTCAGCAGTAGCCAAAACTCTGTTGTGTTATCAATACCCTTCCAGCTACCACCACAAACACAGCACTGTGAGAGATGTAATGGGGAGGATCAGCTCCACCTCAGCTAAACCCAGTACCCAGATATTCATTAATATTTTGAAATGTGCAATATCCTTCTTAGCCTCCTCACGAAAATACACTGAAATTACTGCTTAGGGAAATGCACCAATACAGCTCCCCAGAGAAGAGAAATTAATGGAGAAAGAACCTAAGGAGCCGGCTTCAGTCTCACGGAGGAGTCTGGCTTCAATGTCTTCTGAAGTGCCGTGCAAAACGCTGCGTTCACAGGCAGTCCCACCATGTTTGGAGGGTTTATTTGAAGAGCTGTGAGTTAATTAGAGGAAAATTGAAGTGCCATCAGATAATGCCAAGCTTCATTAAATATTAGCTCCCTGGTAAAACATAGGGCAGAGATGCGATACACTTGTTTTAACCGCTTTATGCTTTTACTGTGTCTTATCCAACTTAAATATCACAGCTATAAATAACCAGATCTAATGCAGAAGACAGTAGGAGAACATCACTGTGTTGGCAGGTGTTACACTGAGCCGAAAAAAATCTTTAGTCAATGTATTTTAGTTCGAATCAGAGAAACAAACAATGGAGCAGTGAAGTCTTAGTTGGCAGAGAGTCAATTTTCTTCACAGCAGCCGGTATGGGGCTAAGTTTAGGATCGTGCTGAAAGCAGTGTTACTAACACAGGGATGCTTTTGCTTGCTTCATAGTGCTTACACAGAGTCAAGACCTGTTCTGCCTCTCACTCTACCCCACCAGTGAGTATGCTGGGGATGAGCAAGAAGTTGGGTGGGGAAACAGCTGAGACAGCTGTCCCAAACTGACCTAAGGGATCTTATACACAAAACTGACCATTAGGGATTGGAAGGGACCTTGAAAGATCATCTAGTCCAATCCCCCTTTCACACCAGGATCCCCTTAATCAAGTCACACAGGAACACATCTAGGTGGGTTGTAAACATCTCCAGAGAAGGAGACTCCATAATACCCTGGGCAGCCTGTTCCCGTGCTCTGTCACTCTCACTGTGAAGTTGTTTCTTATCATATTGATGTGGAACCTCCTATGTTCCAGCCGACACCCATTGCCCCTCATCCTATCACTAGATGACACTGAGCAGAGCCTGGCTCCATCTTTCTGACACTCATCCTTCACATATTTATCAACATTAAAGAGGTCACCCCTCAGTCTCTTTTTTTCCAAGCTCAAGAGACTCAGCTCCCTCAGCTTTTCCTCATCAGGGAGATGTTCCCCTCCCTTCATCATCTTTGTGGCTCTGCATTGGACTCTCTCTAGCAGTTCTGTGTCCTTCTTGAATTGAGGGGCCCAGAACTGGACACAATTTTCCAGATGTGGTCTCACCAGGGCAGAGTAGAGGGGGAGAAGAACCTCTCTTGATCTCCTAACCACTTCTGTTCTGATCCACACCAGGATGGCACTGGCCTTCTTGGCCACAAGGGCCCATTACTGACTCCTGGTCATCCTGCTGGCCACCAGGACCCCCAGGTCCCTTTCTCCTATGCTGCTCTCCGACAGGTCAGTCCCCAACCTATACCGGTACCTGGGGTTGTTCTTGCCCAGGTGCAAGACATTACATTTACCCTTGTTGATAAGTGAGAGATATGAAACACGACCAGCAGAGCTAAGCAGTATGAACTTTTCCTCCACCTCTACTTTTTTAAAGATTATTGAAACAACGACTTCTTTTCTCTGTCCAAGCCATTCTCTGCTATGTGAATACAATTTGGGAACTTCCAAGAATCGAATACGTCGTGGTCAGGGTGGCCAGAAACAACGTGGTTCAAGTTTAATGTGGCAGCAATTCCACTTCATTAAGCTCATTCCTGAAGGCAAATGGGAGGTGGGATCGTAGAATCATAGAACCTTTAGGGATTGGAAGGGACCTCAAAAGATCAGATGGGTGTTTGAGGCAAATAAATTGTCTGAAGTTTGGGAATCTACATTAATATCTTCAGTGTTTGGTCTTTTTTTTCCTGAGGATTATGTTATTTAATTTCTGTGGTGCCCCTCAGACTTACTGACTGGTGGAGGTCTCCAAGTAAAGCTTTCTGGTCAACCTCTGTGTGTGCACACAGAAGAGGTTTGTTTAAGGATAGTATATTGTAAAAAAGAATCATGTGGATTGTTTTTTAATCAAGATGTGTCTAATAAGACAATAACATTCTAATTATATTCTAGAAAACATGAAAACATGGGCAATACCTTGTAGTGGGTCCAGAGGGGAGTGATGAGGCTGGGGAACGGACTGGAAGGGAACTCTGATTAGAAGAGACTGAGGAATCTGGGGCTGTTTAGCCTGGAGGAGAGGAGAGTCAAGGAGTAGTCAGGTGGGGGTCAGGTTCTTCTGATAGGCAGGTAGCAATAAGGCCCCATGCAGCCGAAATAGCTCAGCTGGGAGAGCGTTAGACTGAAGATCTAAAGGTCCCTGGTTCGATCCCGGGTTTCGGCAGAAGCTTTTTGAGTGCTGCTGGATCTTGTACTCACCAACAAGGAAGGTCTGGTTGAAGCAGTGAAGGCTGAGGGCAGCCTCAGTTGCAGTGAAATGGTAGATTTCAGGATCTCATGTCGCAGGAACAGAATCGCTAGCAGAACCACAACTGTGGACTTCAGTAGGGCCAACTGTGGCCTTTTCAAGCAAATGCTAGGGGAAATCCCATGGGACAGGGTACTGGCAGGTAAAGGGGCCCAAGAGAGCTGGTTAACGTTCAAAGACCACTTCTTGGAAGCTCAAGATCAGAGCATTCCAACAGGTAGGAAGTCAAGGTAGGGAGCCGGAAGACCTGTGTGGTTAAACAGGGAGCTGCTGGGCAACCTCAAGAGGAAGAAGAAAGTCTATGGGTCATTGAAGGAGGGGATGGCCACTTGGATGATTATAAGGCTCTAATCAGAGGATGAAGGGAGTCAACTAAGAAAGCCAAGGCCTCAATGGAATTAAACCTTGCAAGAGAGGTCAAGGGCAACCAAAAGGGCTTCTTCAAATACATTACAGGTAAAACTAAACCTAGAGGCAATGTAGGACCTCTGCTGAGTGAGGTGGGTGCCCTGGAGACAAAGGATACAGAGAAAGCAGAGATACTCAACATCTTCTTTGCCTCTGTCTATACTTCTGGGGGCTGTCCTTATATCAAACCCCAGACTGCTGCGGCCCCAGAGGAGGTTGAGACAAAAGAGGAGTTTGCCCTGGTTGATGAAGACTGAATTAGGGATCAGTTGAGCAAACTGGATGTACACAAATCCATGGGCCCTGATGGGATGCACCCACGAGTGCTAAGGAAGACTGAGGGGTAACCAAATTAATGTTGATAAATATGTGAAGGGTGGGTGTTAGGAGGATGGAGCCAGGCTCTGCTCAGTGTCATCCAATGAAAGGACAATGGGCAATGGGTGTGAGCTGGAACAAAGGAGATTCCACATAAGTATCAAAAGGAACTTCTTCATGGTGAGGGTGACAGAGCAGTGGAATGGGCTTCCAAGGGGGGTTGTGGAGTCTCCTTCTCTGTAGACGTTTAAAACACGTCTGGATGCGTTCCTGTGCGACTTGGTCTAGGTGATCCTGCTGTGGCAGGGGAATTGGACTAGATGGTCTTTCAAGGTCCCTTCCAATCCCTAATGTTCTGTGATTCTGTGACAAGAGGGTAGGGCTTGAAGCTGCAGCAGGGAAATGTTAGGCTGCATGTTAGGAAGCCCTTCCTTATGGAAAGGGTGATCAGACACTGGAATGGACTGCCCAGGGCAGTGGTGGAGTCCTCATCCCTGGAGATGTTTAAGGACAGTCTGGATATGGCACTTAGTGCCATGGTCCAGGTGATGTGGTGATGTGAGTTCATGGGCTGGGTTTGATGATCTCATAGATATTTTCCAGCCTCAATAATTCTGTGATTCTGTGTAAATGTCTCCTGTGAGTCCCTTTTCATATTTAACTTGAGTTGTTTGCATCTGTCAGGCTGAGGATAACCAGTACAATCTCGAAGAAGGGCTGCTGTGCAGGCACATACATTCCTTTTTCAGCTGCATGTGTCCCATTCCATCATATGCTACTGTCTTATCTGAGAGCTGGCAAGTGCATGGCTAGCCCTTGGCTGAGGATGTAAATAAGGCGCAGAAAAATCTTGGTAAGGGTCTTCTCCAGGGTAACAGCCACCTTGTGTTCACTATGAGAAGTTACTTCTAGGCTTTTTTCTAAGAGTTAAGGACTGGATACCTCTATGGAGCCAGAAGGTAGACTTTATCCATGACAGTTTAGCAGATGCCATCACACAGTGCCTCCTCCCCCTTCTCCCACTCCATCCAGTCACAGCCTGCCACGATGGTTTCTTTGGCTGCAGTCACACGAAAACGCAGAAACCCTTCAGAAGTGCTGTGAAGTGAATTTTTGAAACAAAGGTTTGCGTTTTGTGTAGTCATTTTAAAGCTGGATTTGTGCCTCTTTTTTTTTAGCTACCACACAATGGACAACCTTTCTGTCTAGAATTTTCCTAACTTTGTTTAGGTTCAGAAAATTCCTTTTCTACCTTTTCCTCATCTATTTAAACAGTCGCTGCAGGCTGATGCCTTTGTGACCTTCTGCTCATTGCACATCATGTTTTATTAGATAACTTTCAATCAAGTTGCATCCAAGGTCATCGGTGAATGCAGCTCAAGTCTCCATCTTAATTCCCCTCTTGAAGCTCCCATCTTCACAAGCACCACTAGTGAAAAACATGAGGAAAAGAGCATCTCAGGGCAGTGTGCTCTGCTACCTGACTTTTTTACAAGTCTGGCCACCAGAATGGGGTCTACTGTTCCATAAAGCAGAAGAATAAAAACCTGTGGCATCTCAGAACAAGATGGTCAAGTACTGGTATGGCAACTTGTGAAACATTTTCAACTCTCCAAACCAGTCTAGTGTGACTGGTTTGGAGCTTCCAGTTTGGGGTTTCTGGCTTCTTCTTCACTTTGCTTTTGTATTTCTGTTCATGGACAATGCACGCTGTCTTTAGAACCTGGGCATGGCAGTATTTGTGCCCCAGGAACATGGTGAATCATAGAATCATAGAATCATTAGGGATTGGAAGGGACCTTGAAAGACCATCTAGTTTTGTCTGAATTCTGTTGTTTGCTGCAATGTTGAGAGTTCTTCCTTCATTCATGGCCACGGGGATTGGCATACTGGAAGTAGATGTTTGTGGAACAGGGAACTGGACATTAAGATGCCCACTGATGCTGAGGGACACATGCATGGACTGAATAGACTAGACATTTCCACAAGGAGCAAGAACAGTTGGAAGTGTCTTCCCTTTGAGGAAAGCTCAAACATGGGGCTTACTGAGAGCCAGAAACATCAAGAGTTTCATGCTGAGATGAAATTAACAAATGAACTCGGTTAATCTGCTAACAGAGCGAAACAAAAATGAAACAAAAGCAGAACAAGAAGGGTTCAAGAACCACTTATGAAAGTTGCAGGCAAAACCAAAGAAACGAAGTACATTTGAGGAAAAGCGAGACTTATTTAATTAACACAACATTAAATCCCCAATACGAAGACTTACAGAGATGAATCTCACGTTGTTATGTAACTGAGCCGAGCTGCTACCTGCACCCTCTCAAAGGAAAGACTTTCCTCAGGCTTTTTGCTAGTGGAAGTATGGAATCCTTTCAGTCCACACGTGTGTCCCTCAGCATCAGCTCTTGATTGAAGGGCCAGTTCCGTGCTGAATGTGCCTCCAAGCCAGTCTTCCATTGCCAGTTGCTGATTCCTATGGACCGTGAGGGAAAGAGTCTCTCCATTTCAGCAGACAATGGTTTGCAGGCAGAACCTTTGCTCTGCTGACCTCCAAAGTTCCAGCCTCCACTCCTTCTCCATTGACCATATTCTTAGGGCAAGATTGCTGCTGTGCCCAGCTACAGTGACATATGTTCACTCTCTGAACCAAGATGAAAGTGAAGAAATGGGAAACAAGAAGCTTCAAACCAGACACACCAATTGTCAGAGTCAACCACTGTCCCAGCTGAAACTAAGGGAGAAATTGGAATTCCAACCAGAATACAACAAGTTGCCATAGCAACTTCCCAAAGCCTCAAGCAAGAAAGCCACTCAAATTCAAACCACAGAAGTACTAAAAGATCTTAGACTGAACTTTAACAGAAGTACTCCTGTGCAGCTGTGTCCATTGCTTTAGAAGAGTCTCAAGAACAGAATCGCAGAATTATTGAGGACGGAAAATGCCTCTGAGATCATCAAGTCCAGCCCATGACCCAACATCACCACATCAGCTAGACCAGGGCACTAAGTGCCACACCCAGCCTGTTCTTAAACACCTCCAAGGGTGGGGACTCCACCACTGCCCTGGGCAGTCCATTCCAGGGTCTGATAACCCTTTCCATGAGCAAGGGCTTCCTAACATCCAACCTAACCCTCCCCTGCTGCAGCTTCAGTCTCTGCCCTCTCATCCTGTCATTAGTTGCCTGGGAGAAGAGCTCGACCCCCCCGATTACGATCTCCATTCAGACAGTTGTAAAGACAGAGAAGATCCCCCCTGAGTGTTCTCTTCTCCGGGCTCCCTCAGCCTCTCCTTATCACACTTACCCTCCAGTCCCTTCCCCAGCCTCCTTGCTCCTCTGCATTCGCTCCAGCCCCTCAATCTCTTTCTTGAAGTGAGAAGCCCAGAGCTGCTCTTGAGGAGAAGCCTCACCAGTGCCCAGTACGGGGGGACAATGTAATAAAATGTAAACGTAATTGAATGCCTTTTCAGCTCCTCTTTCAGGGCTCAAAGTGAACTTTGTGAATGCAGGCGAGAGAGGAACTGCAAGGCCAAAAAGCAGAAATGAATTTCCTAAGTAAAACACGAAGTGTGCATCGTCTCAGGTTGTTTTGAATTAAATACTGCTTTTCATTAAAGCACAGGAGGGCTTATCAAGTGCACAAACCACACTGCCTGAGCTGATTAGAAAGTGTTTTGATGCAGTAAAAACTCAATGCATGCTAAAGAACATTTTATAGACTTCTGGATTAAGATGGAGGAAAATACCAGTCACTGGACCTGCTATTTAAATGATTTTACGGCAATTCTCATCTCATTCTAATTTATGGTGTGATGTTCCTTCAGATGTGATAATGGCTTGCAGATATTTTAACACCACCACTTTTGGATGACTGCATCAAACTGCCGTTAACGACGTTACTTTTGTTGAAAGGCCATTTCAGAAAGGCTCCATAAGTTTCATGAAAGCTAAAATACATCAAGTGTTATCAATAGCTCTTCTAGCAACTGCTGAATTTACAGCTGGAAGAGAAGTTTGACAATTAGTCTAGTTTAACTCGTACTCATCTGTGACTGCTGCTGAGACTGTAACAGAGCACCTTTACTCTGTCCATCACTGCTGAAGTCCAAGGCATTAAAGTCAGCATGGCTTCACCAAGGGGAGGTCATTCTTGCCCAACCTGATAGCCTTTTATGAGGGCATCACCAGGTGGATAGATGATGGCAGAGTGGTGGATGTGGTCTGTTTTGACTTCAGTAAGGCATCTGACAGAGCCTCACACAGCATCCTCTTAGCCAAACAGACGCAGTGTGGTCCAGACGATCAGGTAATGAGGTGGATCATGAACTGGCTGCAGGATAGAAGGCAGATAGTGGTGGTCAATGGGACAGAGGTTGGAGGTGTGTGTCTAGTGGAGTCCCCCAGGGGTTGGTACTGGGACTAGTCCTATTCAATCTATTCATTAATGACTTGGATGAGGGATTAGAGAGCACTGTCAGCACATTTGCTGATGACACAAAGCTGGGAGGAGTGGCTGATACCCCAGCAGACTGGGAAGCCATTCAGCAAGACCTGGACAGGCTGGAGAGCTGGTCAGGGAGAAATCTAACGAACTATAAAAAGGGTAAATGTAGAATCTTGCATCCAGGCAGGAACAATGCCAGGTACCAGTATAGGTTGGGGACTGACCTGTTGGAGAGCAATATAGGAGAAAGGGACCTGGGGGTCCTGGTGGCCAGCAATGTGCTCTTGTGGCCAAGACAGCCAACAGCATCCTGGGGTGGATCAGAAGGGGGGTGGTTGGCAGGGGGATTGGACTGGATGATCTTTCAAGGTCCCTTCCAGTCCCCGATGTTCTATGATTCTGTAATAGAAGACAAAAGAAGACACACATAGAATCAGGGATACCCAACATTTTGAAGCAAAAAGAAGAAAGTATACATTTAGGCAGAAAACTAAAGGCTTTTTACTAAAGTTCAGCATTAATATGGGTGATGACACCTGCAGATGAGAACCTCTGCATGAAAACAGGTTCAAGGGCAGAAAATGAGAATGGATTCTGGTCCTCTCTTTCATTATCTCAATCAACAGTTTTATACGGTAATTGCATATGACCAAGCTATTTTGTCTTAGTCTAAAAAGGTAAAAAACATTCTTACTATTTGGCATTCAGAACATTTCATTTAATCTATTGCCCATAAACAACCTTGGCTCATCATTGTCTTACACCTCTATAATATATTCACTCTGTAAGCACCACTTAGTATAGCTAAGCTGATGTATGCTTGGTCTGCAAGGTGAAGCAAAACTATTAAACTACTCATACTCTTATTTATTGACTAATGGTTCTCATACACCATTTCCTGCATTATCTCATGTTAAATATTGTCTCCTGGTCTACTGAAGGAGAAAGTCTGCATTTGTTTCCCCTTAGCTCCAGAAGAATGAATCACAGAATCACAGAACATTAGGGACTGGAAAGGACCTTGAAAGATCATCCACTCCAATCCCCCTGCCAGAGGAGGATCCTCTGCCACAGTGAGGGTGACAGACCACTGGAACAGGCTGCCCAGGGAGGTTGTGGTTTCTCCTTCTCTGGAGATGTTTAAAACCTGCCTGGACATATTCCTGTGTGACTGGATCTAGGGGATCCTGGTCTGGCAGGGGGATTGGACTGGATGATCTTTTGAGGTCCTTTCCAATCCCTAATGTTCTGTGATTCTGTGATTCTGTGATTCAGTGATGAGTGCTCCCAGACTCCTGACCTAATAGCTTAGTTTGTCCAGTCAGTGATGCTGCCAAGCCTGACAACACATTGTTACGGCCATAGCACACTGTCAAAGCAAGTCCAGGATGCTTTTATGAAAATCTTGGTTGGCAAGTAGGAAATATGGTTATGGAGCACAGCACAACACAATCTGTACAGGCAGTGCTTTTCATGACTGAAGGGGTTCATTTATATTATGACCTTTGGCTGAAGGATTCAGGAGATGGAAGTTAGTGATGGGTTCATACAGTAAAGGGATTGTCATGCCCTGCTTACAACCCTTAATGATGTTATTTGATGCAATTATATAGACGATGGTCAGCTTTCAGAAGGAAAAGGGAGAAGAATGTGTAGTAGCCTGGAACTAGTCAAGGGCTAGACTTGCTGTGGTAAATAGAGAGCAGTGCAGCCTGATTTTTGTGAAAAGATATGGAAACCTTTCAATACCTAATGTTCTGTGATTCTGTGGCTCTGACTTGGTCTAGGGGGTCCTGCTGTGGCAGCAGGATTGGACTAGATGATCTTGCGAGGTCCCTTCCAATCCCTAATGATTCTATGATTCCACATGCAACAGGTTTCTACTTCTTCAACTAACACGATGCAAAATTGGAGCAAGAGTTTTAATTATCCTTTAATTTGCGTTAAGGAAGAGCAGCTGTTGTTTTAGTTGTTGTAACAACTAAAAACTATTGCTTGGTATTCACTTTCATTTCAGGGCCTCTGGGATTCTTCACCCCTCAGACAAAAGTTCAGCTCAGACAAAAAAACCCAGACTATTTCTCTACCAAAGAGAACGAGAGCTAGGAGCTCTCGCGCACGACACTTCCACGTAGCAGTACGTGAAACAGCCAAGTGGGACTCTCCCCCTTCCCATCTCCTATAACTGGATCCCCAATTAATTAAGTTCCTCAATTAAAAGTTACTTTAGTTTTCTAGCTTTCTTAAGGACATGTCAACTTACTTGTGCAACCAGTGTGTTTTCTGGCAAGAAGATACTCTGCTGAAATGCTTCACCCACTTTGCACCCCACACACTTTTAGTTTTAAACAAAGCCTTTCTCAGAGGCATTCACAGAGTCACAGGGATTGGGAGGGACCTCGAAAGATCATCTAGTCCAATCCCTCTGCCCCAAAAGTCATCCAGCTTCCTTTTGTTGATCTCTATCAAAGAGTAATAAGATTTCTCAAACATCTTGCTGGAGAAGATTCAGTCATGCATGTTTCCATCTGCTAGCTTCACCCTTCGGTATATTCAGCCTTCTGATTCTTCTCCTTCATTCAGTGTCCACACCAGTTATGTCACTCAACTCATACCTGTATTGAGTTTTACATCACTCGCCACATATCACCACTTGTTGTCTCACTATTTGTATCTGCCCAGGTCCTTACCAGACCATGAGCATTACTTAGCCCGGAGATAAGCCTGCACCTAGATGAACTCTCTCTAGACATCCTCCAGTGTCTCTCAAAGATGGGTACACCAGCAGTGAGAGGAGGAGGAGGAAGAAGTGACACGCAGGGAAAGAACTTTCTGCATTTTGCTGCTGAAGTTAGTTGTAAACTTTATTGTAAACTGTCACGGACAACTCAACCTAGACTAGAGGCTTTTATCACCACAGTTCCAAACAACTTGTTCCACTGACTACATTAACAGGGCAAAAGAGATTATAACTGGTATCATTTTCAGGAGTTATTGGAGCTCTGCATTTGTTCTGTTGTCTGCTCCTTGCAGTGTAAGTGCTAGTTTGTGGTGGCTGGAGAGAACTTTTTCCCACGGGTCATAACTCATCAGCAACAACTCGCCACCCCAGTCCTTTGTAGACTGGAGCAAATGGCCTCTGACTCTGGCTGTGCAGGTAGCAGGGAGTTAAAGGCAGACAGGAAGGTAGAAACCATTTGAATTCCCTCCAATATTTTCGCTATCTTTCCCCACTAAGAAGAAAAAGGAGACTTGGTTTAGTTTGATATTTTTTTGTTAAGCAAAGATCACCTAAGAAAGTTTTTCTTTCAAAAGTTCAAGCAAATTTAGCTCAACTTCAGTAAATCCCTGTGCAAATATTCGTCTTTCAGCATGGAAGTCATCCCAATGGGCTTAGTTAAGTCACTTTCAAAATGTATTATACTACACTAAATAAATTCCACATCAGGTCTGTCAGAACTGTAGGTGCATCAGGGTATCCGAGCTTACCTAGGTGCTGGAAGATGTATAATCACACCAGTATGGAAGTGTGTCCCAGATGATTGCCTTCACTGAGAAACAGCATGTATTAGCCCAGGTGAACTGCAGTAGGAGTGTAGCAATGCTGGTTCTTCTTCGTGAGCCTCGCTGAGGCTCACTGTGTGGCATCACTTCAGGCGGAGAGACAGAAATGTGCCCCCTTAGTTCTGAGAAAGTCTCAACTGGTGTTTAATGAAGTTTTAGCTCTGCAGTCCTCAAGCTCTGAAGATTTGCTTCTTTGCAGTAATTGCTTCGTTTCCATAGTGGGGAATGAGGGCATCACTCCAGTACGAGAAAGGCTGATTACACTCAGCCAGCTTAAATTCCAATTTAATTTTACACTCACTGCTAATTTGGATCAGCTTTCCCAAGTGTTCCTCCAGTTAACTATGAAAAATAAAGAGGTTTGTGTTCAAAAGAAGCAATTCTGCTTCAGACAAAGTAGCCGATACCTCCCTCATATTGACCTTCATATGGACTGTGGATGGGTCACAGGAAGGAGTGAACTTTGTGGGGAGATAGTGCAAGACCACCCTATGATGTACCTACCTGTGATGGAAAATGAGTAAGAACTAACCTGTTGTTCCCTCTTTACCTTGAGACATGTCGAAGTCAAGCCTGTCAGTCAGGCACCATAAGCGTGTGAGGAGCATGGTTTACCTGCTTTAGAAATGCCTAGGTGCTTGGCGTAAATGTCAAGGGAACTGGAACAGAGATGACCACTGGAAACCTCAGTACTCCAGAACTGTCTGGGGACACTACAGCCTACCTCCCACCAGGTACCTCCCCAGATGTCAGCTCAACAGGAGGCAGCCAAGGCAAACCAGGGCTGATCACACACTTCAGAAGGACAGACACTTCAGAAACTTTGCAGCCGAGCTGGCAGGAAGGCAGGACCCTGTTGTCTCCCGTTCTCACTGGAGTTTTTTCAGGTTATGTAACTTCACACTATGAAGTTCTGGAAAACCTCTGTTGTGACTGCCCCAGAGCAGGAGGGTGCTACTCCGTGCGTGATGCTGACCCCTTCACTGCACCAATAGAGGAGAAAACCCTCGCTCTGCAAACCTAGGCTCTCTCAGAGGCCAAGTTCTACCCTCCCTCACCCAGTTTTTGGACATTGTAAAGAATAAATCACACTTTTTCTTTTTCTCCTACTTAGTGTAAAAAATATCAACTCTGACTCGTCATTCAAAAGCAATAAATACATAAAACCTCCATCACCCTCCAAGGAGCCCATGACCTACACAGGGTGAGATGCTGTTTTTTATTTCCTTTTGCCTAGTCTCCTGCGAAGTGGATAGTCTTTATAAAAGGACCATGAACTGCGCTTCGTTATGAGTTATGTGCTGCTTATGTTTTTACACAGTCTCTTTGCTCTTCCTCCTTCTCCCTTGGTTTGGCTTTCTATCCCAGATTATGCTGGGTTATTTTTCTCTTTCCTCTAATAGTCTTTGCGTTTTTAATCTTCATGTGATGTATTTGCTTGCATCCTCAGATTCCTCCCATCTCCTTCACCTTCTTCCCTCCTTGTTTGTGTTCTCTGTCACACACGTAAAACTTCCTCTCCTATCTTTGCATTTCTTGGTGTTTGTTCCAACATCACTCCTTGAGTGGTTCTATGGTCTTTGCTGTTTATCACAGCTCCACTACTAAACCCCTGAAGATACAGTACCTGCTGATTTCCCACTGTAGCAACCCCAAATGCTGCAGGGGAAGGCTCCTGTCCCCAGCTGAGTCCATACGGGCATTCCTCCCCGAGCAACCAGCACTCAAAACGTGAACAAATATAGAGTGTTTCTTCAGATGCTTTGATTAGGACATTCAGTCAGGAGCTTAGCTGTCACCACCTGGTGTACTTGGTAACCAGTAACACCAGTACAAAAGAAGTTATAAACTGTGGGAGAATTGTGTGAAAAGCCTCAGTACAAGATGATATAGAAGGTTAGATTATCAGGTCCAGAGGAGAGCAACGAGACTGGTGAAGGGACGGGAAGGAAAGTCTGATGAGAAGAGGCTGAGGGAACTGAGGTTGTGGAGTCTCCTTCACTGTGGAGTCTTCTTCTCTGGAGATGTTTAAAACCCGCCTGGACGTGTTCCTGTGCGACTTGGTCTAGGTGATCCTGCTGTGGCAGGGAGATTGGATTGGGTGATCTTTTGAGGTCCCTTCCAATCCCTGATGTTCTGTGATTCTGTGTGTGAGTACGAGTTATCTTACTTACTGTCTTATTTCAGCCAGTCAAGCCACTCGCACCGTTCTCAGAAGGATAAAAGTTAGGAGACCGTCCATGTAGCATAGCACTGCAAGAGTGGACAGTGTTTGAGAGGTCTTAAAACTAAAAAGCCCCAGTAGTTTTCCTAGCAACTGAATACTGACTGTAAGGTATTGGACTGGAGAGTAAATGCTATTGACTTCTCAGTAGAGTTCAGGAATTAATTGAAATATAGTCCTATAGGCATTTGGGATCTTGCCAGCTGGTCTGACAGGAAGAGGATGTTGTCCTGACTGCTCAGGTTATTGGAGGCTGCTTTCAGTATTGAAAATGCAAAGACACTTCACAACTGTCTTTGCTGTGTATTAAAAAGCCTATAATGTTATTTTATCTACATCAGTTTTGTATCTCAGAAGAATAAAATACGCCATGATTTGTATGAGCAGCATCTCTGGCATCTACAGGGTAGAATTGTGAGAGTGCAGAGTGTAAGGAATCTTCAGCAAGCTCTTCATTCTGGACATGGCCTGAATGCTAAGTGCAGTGACACATGAACTGTGGTTGAATTTCTTAATGAAAAGACAGAAGAATTTTAGAAACACAGCATCAGGACCTTTTCTGCTTGTCAGCCCACCCCACTGGTGACTAGGCTGGGGCTGCAGAAGATGTTGGGAAGGGATCCATCTGTGACAGCTGATCCCAACTGACCAAAGGGCTATTCCATGTTGTGTTGACTCTCAGTCAGGGTCAACCCACCACACATGCAAATCACAAAACCACAGACTTCCCTAGGACTCCCCTCCTCACCAGCTTGGTTCTGTCACCTAGGAGCCTTAACAGGTGAGTAAGTGGATCTCTGCGTCTTTCCACTCGCAGAAGAATGTCATTTGATCCACATGAAGGTGGAGATCAGCACCTAGTAGAAATGAAGCTAGCAGATTTCCAAACAGCCACAAAACCAAAAGCACCTCAAAAAGCTGCAGGCATCTGGCTTCCCAGCAGCTTGGTCACTGTGGGTGCTGCAGAGGTTTCACAATGTTTGTGGGCTGTTGGGTTATACAGAGATGTCTCCTCGCAGCTGCTACTGAACATATCTCCCCATCGTGACAGCTGCACTGTAATTGCCGCAAATCTTCAGGCTTATGCAGTATTAACACAGTGGGGTTTTCTTCAAAATTAAACTGTCTCAGAACTTATCTGCCCAGTTTAACACTAAATGATTACATGAACAAATTGTTCTCCTTCCACGCCTAGAATCAGCACGATCCACTAATTGCACAAGGGCTCTCGCACAGCTGCCTTCGCCGTGTGCATGCCAGGATGCGCAAGAGCGGCGTTCCCAGGGCAGCCCCCAGGAGATGGCACTCTTTCATCGCCCTTGTGCGCACCTGGTCTGTGCTGCAGCTGCTCAGACAGCAGCCAGAGTAAATAACTTTCCTCCAGAAGTGATAATTTTCTGGTAAAATGATCAGCAAATGGAATTCTCCAAGTTCAGAAGTCTTAGTGGAAAAATACCAGATGAGTCTGAAGCTTTACCTTCTGATGCCAGCATGTGAAAACTTTCCCCTGCCTGGCTGAATCAATTCCTTTACTAACTAGTGTTGTAGAAATAGCCTTTTTCCTTACTGGCAAGTCATTTCCTCAGCTGGTAGTTTCAGCCCAGCGCTCAGCGTTGGCTGTTGCAAAAGTATTCTTGCAGATAAAAGCAAAATGCAGTACTTGGGCTGCCACATAAGACATATGGGTTGTGATAAACGAAAGTAGAAGCCTATGCTGTCTGATCCTCCATGTGCACCATTACCCAGGGCTTAGTGGGATTTAACCAGCTAATCCCCATGTTGCTTTTGTTATCGAGCCATTACAGGGAGTGTGTTCAGGTAAGGCTACAATAGCAGAAGATAAGGGATGCTCGGAAGGTGAAGAAGAAGAGCGCGGGAGATGAGCTTCTGTCCGCAGTGAGCAGGGGATCTGGGGAGCTGGGAAAGAAGTTCTTCCGTTTCATTTATCTGTGCTGAGCTGGGGTACGGGTGGTGCCGGGCAGAGAGGGACCTGCTGTGTAACAGGAAAAGGTATTCATTTGCTTTGGTTACTCTACTCAGGGGGTGGATGCTTTGGTTTGCCAGCCCAGAGCACTCCTGCCAGCACAGCTTAGGGGCTACGCTGTACTCATGCCCCCACAGGCTATAAGCCCTCCAGTTCTGGGGACAAGCACTGCACATCTCTGTTGAAAACTTAGGTCTTGCTGCACATGAAGCCTGTCCTGTAGGCAAGGGGCAGGCTAGTGTTGCAGCTCAGAGAGGGAGGGCTACTGATGCCACTCCACTTTGATCGCCGTGAAGAGGGCAGATCCCACGCGTATGGCACCGGCCTTTCTGCTTTCTGAAAGCTTTTGTCCACTTAACTACATCAACAGCTTGTGCTGAAGCGCAGACACCTCCTTGCCGCGATTGAGACACGTTGCCCTGATAACCACAGGCTGCAAAACAAATGCACTTCAAAAAGGAGTCGTTGCGATTCAAGCGCAAAGGAAGGCAGCCTGGGAATGGCAGTAGGGTGACAGCAGTAATGCAGACAATCCGGTTTGTTTAGTCAAACTCTTAACAGTCTAGTGGAAGTTACCGCAGCTTTTGTATTATTTCTGCTAGTAAAGCACCCAATTAAAAGAACTATTACACTTGCATCAACTAATAATTTGAGTCCCTTAGATCGTTTCTGCTAAAATTAATATTTCATTTGCACCAAGGATCTTCTAATGAACCTCCACTAACAAGAATATGTTTCTAAAGTCTTTAAAACAAGAAAATTTTAGGGGTGGTTTGCTCTTGTCCCTGTATCAATTGCGCCTCAAACACAGAGATTTTTATGACACTCGTCACGCCTGTTAGACAGCAAGAAAAATCTGTCAGAGATGAAGAGAAAAACCCAATTAAACATCACTCAGCTTTAATACTTTGTTGTTGTGTCTGGAATAATACGGGGCATCTGTGGGGAGAAAAGATTTTAGACAAAAATAAAAGGGATCCTGAGGACTTTGGCAAAAGAACATCCGTGCAGGAAGGGTCTGAGTAGCTGGAGACTGCTCTGGGACAAATAATAGGTTTTGGCCAGTAAAAAGTGAGGGGGAGAGGTTTGTCCCTTTCTCTATCTTCATTTCCTTCTGCAGCCTTTCTTTGGAATTCAGGCTGTTCATCACAACACAGATGTCAGTAGCTGAAGGGTTTTGTTTGGATACAAAGACCTTGAGCCAAAGAACCATCCTTAAACAAGTACAGTGCTTCAACACATACTTACTCCTTTCTCAAGCCAGTTGTGTGTCTGTGTTGCTCTTAGCAAGAGGCTTTGAGAGCCTCTTCTGCTCACCCTTTCTTTCCACAGCAGGGATGGGAGGCAGCCCAGTAGCTGGCAGTGTGAGTGCCCGTGGGCAGCCTGCAGCCAGCCTGTCCTAGTGGGTTTAGCAGCTTCTAAGCTAACTGTGTGCCAACGAGCTGCTGTGCTGAGGGATTCTCAGGCCCCGATGCAGCCCCCAGGTGTTTCACCAGCTTAGATGGAAGGGAAATCTAACTGTAATAGCAGTCTTGAGACCACTCTTGGGAAAGCCTCAATTTCAACCACAGTCCATTCTCTTTCTGGAATAGAACTTGACCTGCTCCTGAAAGGCATCACAGCTGCCTATGGAACACAACAGCACTGGTTCTGCTCTGACACATCTTATTTTATAAGCAGTCAAAGTCTAAGTCAACAGCAAATTCTCCTTGGCTTGGTAACAGAGACCTTTACAGACAGTACTGTAAATAGCTGTGACTGCAGCGGAAAAGTCGCTGACTAGCCATGGAGTGGAGTGTTGGTGCAACTCGCCTGTCAAACGCAATAGGTGCTTTGGCATCCAACCACCTGCAAACACCCACCGGTCTGTGTGCAGATGTTGCTTCCAAACTGAGACTTACCCTTCAGGTTGATGATAACAAGTTTTTAACCTTTAGAGGTTTGTTTGAAGAGGTAGTCAATGTTCATGGAAATGAAATACAAGCTGGCAATGGAGATGCATTTTCCCACCACTACTTACTTTAAACTGAGTGGTGAGAGCTTTCTGTGAAATGAAAGGCTTGCTAGCAACCCTCAGCATCTTGTTCCATTCCCTGACAGGGCATTATCACTGAACACTTCGATGCTTTGATCTTGAAAATACATAATTTCAGGGTTTTACACCCTCAAAGACATTTAGTCATCTAAACAGAAGTTTACATAGACATTGCTGATCGCTCAAGCCCTGGTTTAAGCATAATTAGCAATCCCTTGAAATGACATGCACTTCCTTTGATACCCTCCCTTTCACAGCCAGGGTTTAGCTGGTGCTGTGGCAGCCGTAGGTCACTCGATTATGAAAGCCAGGAAAATTAGCATACCCTTTCCCCAGTAGCTCACACAGCTAGACCCCTTCACAGCAGAAAGAAGCCTGACATGAAGGCAGTCTAATAAAAATTCCTACATGCACTTCTTGAATATTGCATGTATTACAGCTAGATGAAGCCTATTTCCATACAATCACTGAGCCCTTTTCAAGCTCCTTTTCAAAATTACCGCAACCAATTCTTTCATAATTCAAGGTCCATCTACGAGCAGTCTTCCTAAAACTGCTCATCCATTATCCAAACCCTTTTACAGTCCTGTATTTGGAAAAAACCCCTCCAAAATTCATAGCTTCATTTATCTCCGAGTTTTTACCACTGCTTGGAGATGAAGATTTTACGGACAGGAGCTTTACATTTGAAGGACGCTTTGTACGAGCTTGCCAAATGTGCATGGGAAAGGAGCCTCTTCTATAATTTCCTTTTTATGTGGGGTTTCCTCATTATATGTGGAATAGATGGTATTTTTCACGTAGTTCAGATCTATTTCTAAACAAATGCATCACAGTAATGGAGAGTCGACTTAAATGGAATGAAAAGGAGAAATAGAAAACATCCAAGCACGGTAAAGCCCACGTCTGAAAGCAGCAAATCAGGAGTTATCTATTTCCAATTCCCACACAGTATACTTTGGTGTCTCCATTGCCTTTGTAAGTCATCCCATTGATAACTTTTGCTCTTTCACAGAAAGCCGAATCAAATCAACAACAACAAAACCAGAGCAGAGAAACAGGCTGCTGTCAAAAAGCTCTGGGAAAACTCTCCCCATTTCTGCCAGCTCCCATATCAGTGTGAGCCAGCCTGGTGGTTTCTTCTTCTGTGGGGCTGTGCTGTAACAGAGGATATATGTTTGAAAACTGGCCCTGACCATGCCCCCTCCTCAAAGTCTGGCTGCATGGGCACAGGTCCCTGAGAGCTAGACACTCCGAGCAGTCACTGACATTTCAGTTCAGCCACAACTGGTTGACCACTACTCAGAAGGATGCTGGAAGGTGTCACAGAGCTTTTTCAAAACAAGCTGCTAGGCTTCCATTTAACCCACCTTGATGGTCTGAAAAAAATGCAATAGCTTAATGCAACTTCACCAAAACCTGAGCCAATGATTTTTTCTCCAGCATCCCCACATCTTTGGCAAAGTCAAAGTGATGGGACACATGCTCCCAAAATACAGCACATCTCCCTGCCACAGATTCCTAGTGCAACAGTGCCTGACAGCCCGTGAAGCTGCAGAGACAAAGAACCCCAGTTCTGCTCCGTTGCTGTGATAGACTGTCGAAACCTCTTTAACCAGGAAAAAGATTCTTTTCACAGAAGCACAGAATCACTCAGGTTGGAAGAGACCTTTGGGGTCATCAAGTCCAACCATCAGCCCTACTCTACAAGTTCACCTCTAAACCAGACCCCCCAACACCACATCTACTTTTAAACACATCCAGGAATGGGGACTCAACCACCACCCTGGACATCCCATTCCAGTGCCTGACCACTCTCTCCATGAAGAATTTCTTCCTGATGTCCAGTCTAAACCTACCCTTTGGAAGCTTAAATCCCTTCCCTCTGGTTCTGTTGCCAATGACCTGTGAGAAGAGACCAGCGCCAACATCTCTACAATGTCCTTTAAGATAGCTGTAGAGAGTGATGAGGTCTTCTCTTAGCCTCCTCTTCCTCAAACTGAACAGACCCAACTCTCTCAGTCTCTCTTTATGAGCCTTGCATGATGGAGAGCTGATACGGAGTGAATGCAAAGGTATTGTTTATTCAGGGTTTAACAAAGGCATAAACCCTAACACTACAAGTTTAAAAGGCATGAAAGTAAACTCATAGTCCTGCAAAAGGACTTGTTTTCCTTCAGCACCAGTGTTTTTCCTTGGAGTATCTTTCTACGTCCCCATGCAGGAGGACACTGTGCATGGGAGATATAAAACATGACCAAACGGATCATAGAATGGTTTAGGTTGGAAGGGACTTCAGGGATCATCTAGTTCCAACTACCTGCCATGGGCAGTGACACCTCTCACCAGACCAGAGTGCCCTAAGCTCCATCCAGCCTGGCCTTGAACACTTCCAGGAATGGAACAGCCACAGCATCCCCGGGCAACCTGTTGCAGTGAAAACTGCTTTTCCTGACAACTTGATTTCTTTTACATTCACACTTGGGATGTAAACACCACACCAGGTATTCCAGGAAACTGAGTACTGCATAACCCCTTTGTGGGGTCTTTGTGTGAACGGACAGTGACCCACCTCCTGGTTTTGATGACTGGATGATCTTTCTTTCTCAAAGCTCTTTGCATCTTGACTAGCTGTTGTGTGGATACTGCCCCCGTTTATATTCCAGCATTCCCTTGCTATGTCACAATTAGGAGGCGACTGCGTAGAAAGAAACAGAGGAAAAGCAGTTTTCTGCATGGCCAAACAAGACATTTCTAGGAGATTCTGCTCCTACTAATTTAAATTTAAAACTGTCAAAGCGTGAAAGATGCGAAGAAGGAGAAATTCTTCCTTGGCCATGTCATGTCATTTTACAGCTAAACTCAGGGTTCTGCTCTGCATGACCCAGCACTGTGCTTTTCCAGCTCAGAAACATATCCTAGGCTGCAGCAAAAGAAGCATGGACAGCAGGTCAAAGGAGGAGATTCTTTACCTCTACTCCGTTATCTTGAGACAGCACCTTGACTGTTGAGTTCAGCTCTGAGGCTGAACTTAGTACATGAACCTGTTGGACTGAGTCTAGAGTAGGGTCACAAAGATGATCAGAGGGCTGGAGCACAGCCCCCATAAGGACAGACTGAGGAAGTTTGGGTTGTTTAGCCTGGAGAAGAAAAGGCTCCAGGAAGCCACTTAGAGTGGCCTCTAGTACTTAAAGGTGTCCTACAGGAAAGATGGGGATAGACTTTTCACCAAGGAGTATGTAGTGAAATAATGAAGGGTAATGGTTTCAAACTGAAAGAGGGTAGATTTAGGTTAGATATAAAGAAGAAATTCTTTACTGTGAGGGCAATGAGACACTGAAACAGGTTGCTCAGAGACATCATGAATGCCCCTTCTCTGGAAATGTTGAAGGTCGGGTTGGATAGGGTTTGAGCAACCTGATGTAGTGGGACTTATGCCTGCCAATGGCTGGGAGTTGAAACCAGATGGTCTTTGAAGTCCCTTCCAATTCTAAGCTTCAAAGATTCAAAGGCTCAAAGATTCTAAGACTCTATTGTTCTACCATTCTACCATTCTACTATTCTATCATTCTAACATTCTACCATTCTACAACACAAATCACCAATTATTTGTAGAACACTGTACTTCAAAATATTAGAACTAGCCACGGAGAACATAGTTAAAACTGAGGCATGGCATAATTTCACATTGTTCCACGTGTACTTTGGGCTGGCCTTTGCCTAACTTTCATCCAAACTAGGATGTCCTTGGATCACCTAGCTGTGATCCAAGACCTACTTGTTCCCTCTAATATGGAATCATCGATTCATGGAATCATAGATTCATAAAATCATAGGTTCATAGAATCATAGGTTCATAACATCATTGATTCATAGAATCACAGATTCATAACATCACAGAATGTATTGGGTTGGAAGGGACCTGTAGTCTTTAAGTTAATCTTACAAAGCACCAGTAGTAAAATTCTCTGCTAAGAGTGCAGCAAATAAACAGAATCAGTCTCTCTGTCTGGATGGGGACGACCAGTTTGATAACATCCGTGTCTCATAATGTAGGTTTAGTTTAACCAGCCTGGGGAGGGAATGGGATTTTCATTCTTGTAGCTTTCTTAAAAATGAACTCTGAGGACTGATGTGTTGTACACAACTCACTGAAAAGCACACAGCCGTGACTTACTAGCTGACCTGTCTAGGCTGAAGTGTCATGATTAAGACTCAAGAGAGATCTTACTCACTTCTGACAACACCATGTACCTGAGGCTATATTAAATTACCAGAAACATTAGTCCCTGTTGCAGCCAGCACTGATTCTTCTCAGTGATCAACCTTCGGTTGTTGTGGCAGAGAAGTTTCTGCCATTTCCAGTTCTACACCTGAGGAAGGACATCTAAGATGTCAGTGGTATGTTCACTTACTCCTCTTGCAGCATCTCCCTTTGATTTCTGTAAGAAGATAAGGTGACCTGCTGGTCTGGAGTTTTCCAGAGTCCTCCGGTGCAGTCATCAGCAGTCTGCTGGTTATGCAAGCAGTGAAATACTATTATCACATCATTTTATGCTTGAATTTATACAGGTTAATGTGGCCACAGTTTGAAGAATGCATGAAGAAGCATTTGTAACACGACATCCGCAGTGAACGGAGCTTTAAGCAGTGCCACTCATGTCACCTCAGGCTGCAGTGACCCACGCTGGAGCAGCGAGAGCAGTGAGCAGAGTGGAAAGGAATGTTTTAGCCCAGGCTGGAAGGAATCATTGTGATCTCCACCACAAGATGACCACTTCAATGGCCATACCAGAGCTCCCTAGATTCAGAGCTGCTGGGAGGAGCCAGGCACAAGCTGTGATGACATGAATAGGCTGACACAGGTGCAGTGAACCGTGTGACAGTGCCTTAACCTCTAATACCTCACGTCATGTGGTCCCTCTGATTTACACCAAAGCAAGCTTTACATTTGTAAAGGTTTGCAGATACAAGTTTGCATCTTCCTCACACTCTAAGCAGTCCGAGGCCTGGCAGCATGCATCTTTTTCACTGAGGGTAAATCAGTCCATCCTGCGTAGAGAGGGTCTCTGTGATGCTAGGGGTTCCAGCGTACTGCAGACATACAGAGGTAGGGCTTCGCAACGTGGGGCACAGGCTGCGACTCACTCTGCAGCCCTGCCTGGGTGTCTCACAGCTCTTCCAAGAGTGCAGGGGGCTGTGTGAGCTCTGATTTCCCCTCTCAGCTGCTGGTGTGTGAGAGTGGGCTCATTTCTGCAAGTTACCTTCAGGCCCAGCGGAGAATCAAGTGTCTCCACGTTGGCCAGTCCTTTCTTACAGCTGCACTGGCAACGCCAACATTTGCCTCTAAGCTTTCAACAAATGCAGTGAATCTGAGAGTTAAAAGAAGAATTTTAAATGGGAACATTCAGAGTGTCTTGTCTGTAGCTGCCATTAGCATCTCTGTCACAGCAGATTAAAAACCCCTCCTTCATCTGCTCCCTGTATGGCTGGTGCAGAAGAGGTTAAATGTTCTTGCAAGTGTCCCCTCTGCAGCTTTTGAGTTTGTGAAACTAAGCTCCTGCCAAACCTCTCAGAGATGAAACAGAAGCCAAGAGCCTCTTTGATCCCTCTCTTCTGCTCGAGATGAGGTGACAACAGGAACCACACATCGCAGAAGACTGGCTGAGACAAAACCTCTCTGCTTAGTTGGCAAGTGTTGCAGCACCGCACGAGCTGGGTCTACTCTCAGGGTCTGCTGTGTTGTTCCTTCTGCATCTACACGAACAGTTGCAAATGTCCCTGCATATACATATGTCTACATATGCACACGCACACACACTCCTGCACTGATTTCTCCTTTGCTCATACATCATGCGGTTTCTTCTCCAACAAGGATTTTATGGAGAGGTAGGCAGGGAGAGGCAGCCTTTCCTTGGCCTCACACCATGAAATATAGATATAGACAGTAAATTTTTTTCAGAGCAGCTTTCTATGGAGGCAGAGATCATAGATCATAGAATAATTCAGGTTGGAAAAGACCCTTGAGATCATCAAGTCCAACCATCAAACCTACTCTACGAGTTCACCCCTAAACCAGACCCCCCAACACTACATCTAAGCGACTTTTAAGTACATCCAGGGATGGGGACTTAACCACCACCGTGGGCAGCCCATTCCTGTGCCTGACCACTCTTTCCAGGAAGACATCAAACATTCAGGGCACGTTCCATAAAAAGACGAGTTATAATAGAGCAATTCTGACATCTAAATCGCAGAGATGCAGGATGGATCAACTTTCACTCTTATTTGCGGCAAACATCACCTTTCCCTTAGCACACAGCATGAAGCATCATCTCAACAGTTGTTTTACTTCTACTTGAAGTAAAGCCCTGAGTCAAAGGTTTCAGTAAGAACAAAGGTCTGAACTTTTCATGAAGAAAACAAAGAAACGAGATTCAGACACTAAGGAATGACTCAGCTGAGAACATCTAACAACAAGGGGAGACAGCAGCTCCTGCTGATTAGAGTGAGGTCTGAATAACAGATCTTAGGCTCCTATTTTACCTCTTCCCTGTCTTTTCTGTGAGGCCCTTCATGCATTGCATTACTGGTACAATACAGTGAATCTCCCCAGTATTTCCCATGCCCAGGTCCTGCTGTGACTTCTCCCTTTCTGTGAAGCTTCAGGCTTCATGGGCTGACAGAGGGGACTTGTGCCCTTGCATGGTGACATGCAGAGTTGTTGGCCTGAAGAGCTCTTACAACAAAAAAGATCATAGATAGACCCTTGGAGGTGTTTAAACTCTCGGTTCATGTGGCTGGGTTTGTACTCTAGAGTTTAAAACAGAAACTCTTACATTCGAGAGCTTTATCTTTTCAGCCTAACTGGTGGCCTGCTTTTCTGCTGTGGCGATGTAGATGCCAGCATCCTCAAATGGCCTTCTCGAAATCATTCAGGAAGTGTATTAGCAACACCCTCTTCTTTCCCTGCTGAATGTTTATGAAGCATCCAAAGCTGACCCAGAGCCTGCCAGGAGTTTGCTTCTAGCCTGTGACAACCTATTTATTTGTGCCCTACCACGGGAGCCATAAATGTGCCAGAATGGACTACAAGGACTTCATCCAGCATGCCAGAAATCTCACCATCTGAAAAATAGAAACTAGTTTGGAAACAGACAGGAATTCCAGACTTTCATTGGCTTATGTGGCAGTCATGGCACAGTTACAGAAGAATGCACACCCGATGTACCTGCTTAAATGTCAATGAGGAGAAAATCCATTCTGCTTCACAAGGTTAAGTGGAAATGTCGTTCTGATTGACCGATGTTTTTAAAAGAGACTTGGTATCCCATAAAAGGACCCAAACTGGCTTCTATGCTTCATTTGTTCCCATCCTTTGGACAGCACCATGTCTTTGAGGGCAGAGTTTTTCCTCTTGCTGGTGTAGCTGTGGTGACTGATAATACTATGATACTATGGTGACTGTCTCAGAAAGCTTTCCACCTTGCAGTGAATGCTCTGAGGGAAAATTATCCATAATGTTAAGCTCACTAGCTCCATGAATTTACATGCAAGATGAATTTGACTGCCAGTTTCCATGTGAAGGATTATCAGAAGTACTGCTGGCCTCGTGTATTTTGTGGACACACATTTCATACAGCCAGTGAACTACACTTGGGTCTCAACTGCAAAAAGCAACCAACAGGTTGCTCTGGTCTAAATGCTGTAAAAAGCCCTCCATGTGAGATAGTTTCATTTGCTTCTCATTGCATATAAAGCTAATGAGTAGAGCACATAAATCTAATTGAAAAATGGCTGATCTACTTAATTTATCCCTTTACCATCACTGCAAGCCTGTGCAGTGATGCAACTGCAGCAGTAATCCATTACCAAACGAGGTCTGGTGTTTTTCTGCAGTGACTGTACAATGTAAATCTGTTATCAAATTAAATGGAGGAACCAAGCCATTCCTGGCCAATTCACTAGATGACTGGCTCTTCTTTTTTCATGGCCCAGTCAGTTTTTTTAAAGACAAATTAATCTGCACACAGCTATGGCACCGCTGTGCTTTAGAGGTTGAGCAGAACTTGTAACTTTAATTTGTGTTTTCAGCAGGAATGTTTGCATTTAAAAAGTTGAAACAAAAGGTTTCTGCCCCCTACTCCCTCCTCTTCTCTCCCCTCAGTGGCCTCTGCCTTCTTTGCTCCTCTTTCCATCTTGGTTTAGAGCCACGTCACTGATGCTGAGAGAAAAAGTTGTCACTTCTGAAGACATGGGATGAACTAACAAGATCTACCAGTTTATCTGTGTTCAGCTGGAGACACTGTGAAAATTCTGAGCCTTTAAGATTTATGAGGATCAAGACTGAAGTTGAACGACCACCATGATTCCACACAGAGAGAGAGATGCAGGAACTGTCTACAATTAAGATGTTTCAGACATTTCACCTCAGGTAACTGTAGGAGCGGTGTGATGAAACTCCTTATGTCTGTGTCTAAGTCTTGTGTGGGGTTTCTCTGATGTGTGGGTGGGGGAATAAATTAAAAAGTCTTGGTGTCTTTCTTCTCCAAGTTGAGTCAGTGGTCTCATTGCCTGCAAGTTCATCAGTGGTCTTGTTAAACCCTCTCTGTGTGTGTGAGACTTTAGTGACAAGCTCCTGGTTAAACTACAGTCGTGGTCTCTGACTCAAGATGTGAATGGTGACCCAGAAGGGGTGCGTGGAGATCCAGATAAGGACCCACACAACTACCACTACAGGCATGCACCTCAAGAATAACTTTTAGTAAGAGGTAAGAGGACTTGAGTGATAGCAAAAATAAAGGTGCAGGAGAGAAGATTTATCTGATTAAGAATGCGTCTTGTATTGCTTGCAGGTTTTGTCACAGGTTTAATATTTCACATAGGTTTTGTATTTCTGTTTTTCAAGGGCTTGCTTCAATGAAGATTGTTGATTTAAGTGACATAGACATAGAGCGTAATGACATGACACTGCTGTCTACTAGGTAAGATGCTGAAACACCAGAGATATTTATATCTCAGGAAAAAAAAATCTGCATACTTGGCCTCTAAGATAATTTTCTCAGTTTCTGCCAAGCTTTCACATTTTTGCCTAACTGCTGAGCTTAGCAGTAAACGTCACTGATCACATGAAAAGGTCAAAGCAAAACTGCTGCGTTCAGTTTAGCTGAAAGCAGTGACATTTCCCTTGCACGAAAATATATTTTATATTGTGTCCCCCCAATCCATACCGACACTTCAAATTCACTTACAGAAGCGTATTTTTCCTTTATAATTGAATTGAGCTGTAAATAAACCTGTTTTGTTTTGGTGAAGTATATGAGTCGCACTTCATTTGTTACTCCCTGCATTCTACCTGCGTCCGGATATTTACTGTTTGGAGCCAGCTGCGGCAGCTGAATTTTAAAAATTTAATACAAGTGGCCAAGTGCAATAAAAGTTCTCCCTGGAAAGTGATGCTTCACCTTTACATTCATCCCCGCCGAACAGCCAGCGAATAGAGACACCATCATTATCGCCTCATAGCGGATGCTTTGCACGTCCGACAGTATTTCTGATGAGACCGTTTCTGAGGCTACCACTCTGCAGGAGGAAGGGCCCATTATCTGACACTCCGAATTAATGCTCTCCATTTATAGGCTGACCCCATGTGTTGAGGAACGTTGTATAATGCATGATGCTGCATAATTGAAGCGGGGAAACTGGAGCACAAAGTATGGACAAGAACAAGCCACTGGCAAAAGGAAAGAGCTCTACCAACTTTGTATCTTATAAATGTGATCTCAACTAAAAGACTGTTTCAAAAAGCCTTGCAAAATGGCTTGATCCATTATACTGATGTGGCAGTGACTAGGCATTGCCACCTACAAAGTGATGTCCTTCCCATAAAGCTGCGTGGACCTGTCAGATTTGCTAAGTGAATCTTAACCTCATAGTACCCTTCAGACTGTAATAAGGTGCCCTCTTCCCAGTTCTCTTGGTGGGGAATTGAGACACAAGTTTGCAGTTCTGGCCTAGCCACACTATCTCTTGATATTCAGGTCTCTCTTGAACAAAGTGCTGAGGAGCTCGGGAGCAGGCTGTGCAGAGTGGTAATCAGAAGACTTTGCATCAATCTTTTCACAGTGCTGTGAGCACCTGTGTTTCCAAACAGCTGACTCCAGGAGCTTCATGACTGCACTTTCCAGGTAAGAACGTGAGGTCATCACCCCTTATGCTCATCACCTGACTTTCCAGACAACTACTGATATACTGATAATTCAGGACTAACATATATTAGTCCATAGGGCACGTTTTCTCTTCAGGAGTTGATTCGTAGGTGTAGCATGGATATGAAAATCAACTCTTATATATTGAGCCATACATTTGAACAGTATGATTTTATAGATATCATTTAGGGTTGGGTAAAGAACAGAGAGTAATGCAGCCTGCTGTGTTCTACAGTAGGTTTAAAAGTCTAAGTTTAATCTAAATTTTCAGTCACATTACTAAACCTAAAACATTTCAAAATACCACTTAGCATCCCTATGAACAGAAAGATTCATGAGTCTCTTCTCATCCCTTTCAGTGGTGCTGAGTTCCCCATACAGTCTGATGAGGCCAAATGGGCAGCTATTGTCTTTGTGGTATTTCCTACTGTGGTAGACACATCAGCAAGAGGAGACTCATATCACCAACCTGGCCTCAGTAAGCTCACCTAGACAACCACTAGCCAGGTGGAAGAGAAAAAGTGCAGTCCCTCTGGTACCCTTCTGTTTGCATGTCTGATCATGTAACCAGACCTTGCCTTCAGAGCCTGCTACTAAGAAGTTTTGAGATGAAATACACAGCTCGTATTTGTGTTACTAAGAACACCATGGGGACTGGCAAAGCCTTGCTGTCCAAGAGTCCAGATGATCTCTTCATCCTAGTTTGGCATGTGCTTCCAAGCTAAGTCTTCCTTAGCACGCTGTGCCATGACCCCTAACGGCGAATTCGTTTGGGGGATATAGTAATTAGTTAATAAAAAGCTTGGCAGCATAAAAAATGAATAAATTATTTAGAATAAAGGTAGTTATTACTGTATTAGGTGATCATGTCAGAAATCATTTCTTGCAGGTTTTCAAGCGCTAACTGCAAATGGGTTTGATTTATTAATTTAGTCCTCTGGAGAAATAATCCTGTGTGTGGTTCGACCTGTCTCAAACTACCTCTCCTTTACATTTATTTTCTCCAATGATCTGAAAGAAAGATGATGGTGGTGGCAAAAGTTGCTGACTTTATCTGATTACACACAGGTTCCAGTCTAGATGGAAATAAGAAATAGAAAATAAGCCATGCTAATGCCTGTGACCACCTGGAGAGAGCACTGGCACATGTATTAGACCTTCATAAAATTCACTGAGTTTATAACGTCAATCATTAAAAAAAAAATTAATCAAAGTATGCAAATAGAGGGAATAATGTAGGTGGTGAAACTGTAGGTGTCCACAGTATGGGAAGTAGAAAAGCTGCACAGCACCCCCACGCCAATCCGTACCTCTTTATTTCTGTGTCTCACAACCTTACTTCATTAAATTCGCATTAAGCATGTCAATTACCGCTTCTATCATGTCAGCTCAAAGTGCCGTTAATCTAATTGTAAATTCAACTTTGGTTTATTATCACACCTTTAACACTCTGAGCAGCAGGTGAAAGCAAAGGATGAGTCTCAGTGAGGGAGAGGAGTGTTGAAAGTCTGGGCAGAATTGCTGTCCATTGACCGTGTCAATAAGTGATGCCCCAGTGCCCCAAGATACTAGAAAAACAGATGTAAAAGTGAATGTCAGCCTTAACAAAGGTATCTCTGGCAATGTCTCAGAAACTTCCAGCGAGGAATATCCCACACCTCTCCAGAAAATCTGTTCGAGATAAACCCCTTTTCTGTAAATTAGCTTTTCCCGTTGTCTAAAGAAAATCTCTCACCCAGAAAGACTGACTTGGTGTCTCCCATCTGTCTACTTCCCACTTAACAAGCCCCATTTCTTCTGTCTGCCCTCAGAAATCCTAAGTGTAGACCTGCACTTACATCTGCTGCATTTCTCTCCATCATGTCTTTTCTGAAGCCAGAGTCACAGAACCATAGAATCATTAGGGATTGGAAGGGACCTTGAAAGATCATCCAGTCCAACCCCCCTGCCACAGCAGGATCACCTAGACCGAGTCACACAGGAACACATCCAGGCGGGTCTTAAACATCTTCCTTTTGGCTGATGTGTGCCCAGTACTAACTGGAGTTACAGGATTACTGTTGTGTGCTCAGATCTACTCCCCTTAAGAAATCTGACTTGTGCGGGTTGTGCATCGCACTGTCAGTTCGTACCCAGTTCCTGATTTCCTAGAAGCAGCAGCTCCTTTTCTGCAGGGCGCTGTCCTCCTCGCGTCTCTTTGCATAGATGATTATTCCTGCCTAAGTGAGAGCTGGTTTTCACTCGGTATTTTGGGGTGATAACTTCAACTGATCGACATCATTTTGAATTCTAATCCTGATCTTCAGCGTGGGGTCAGTTTACTCTTAAAGACTAAGAAATGTGATTTCTTCTTCTACATAGTAAGTGAAAGCAATTAGTAGGTCACAAAAACTCCTTAAAACCCTTCTCAATACTTCTGTTTTGTGCCACGATGACCTCTTGACATTGACTATACAAACTGTTTTGAACTCCATTACATTACCTTCATCCAGACTGTTTCCTAGTCTGCAAGGAAGTCTGTCAAAACACTGTACATAAGACACTGAGGTCTATTAATGTCACATTACCGGCCCTTCCCTTTTCTTCAGACTCATTACACTGTCAGGGAAGAAATTAATATCTTGATATCTATTATTTAGAAAATCATCCAGGCTCTCTCTTCAACTCTTGCTCTTTTCCCAGCACAGGCAGTTGTTTGTTGAGTAATTCATTCCACTGGTATTTCTGGCTCTGGAGTAGAGCATCTTCTAGCTTCCCAGCAGTTCCTGTGTCTCCTGCTGGAAGAAACAATCATTCATCTTCTGAAATGTCACATGTCTTCAGCAGACATTCTCAAAGACAGCCTCTGATTGTTCTGAAATTATTTCGGCCTGTTCTTTAAACATCTTGCAAAGATCTTCATCAGACCCAGCTGTCCTTTTGATGCTGGTGTAAATCCAATTAGTAATCCAGTTTCAGACACATTTACTGGTGAAGAGGGGAAAAAAAAACCACTAGACCACTAAAACTTTATCCTGTTGTTGAGAGCCATTCACAGAGTCACAGAATCATTAAGGTTGGAAGAGACCTTCAAGATCATCCAGTCCAACCATCACCCCAACCCCACCCTGCCTACTGAACCTACTAATTCTTCAGTAGGGAAGCGGAAGAGAAAAGGACAAGGGTCTATACTGGATTGCTGCCAAGGTCTTTCTACTCACTCTAGTAGACTGGTGCAAAATAAAATGCTAATCATCCACAAAGACGCAGGATAAAGACTTGAACAAGTGTAAATGAAAATTTATACAAGGAATCAGTTGAAATATCATACATATAGGAACTTCTTCACAGTGAGGGTGACAGAGCCCTGGAACAGGCTGCCCAGGGGGGTTGTGGAGTCTCCTTCTCTGGGGATGTTTAAGAGCCATCTGGACAGGTTCCTGTGCAACTTGGTCTAGGTAACCCTGCTGTGGCAGGGGGATTGGACTGGATGATCTCTCGTGGTCCCTTCCAATCCCTACTGATTCTATGACTCTGTGACATGCTTATCTATATTCAGCCCTCGCATCTCTATTTCATTTTAAAAACTAGACTAAAAAGGAGAAAGCCTTTATTTTTCTCCCCTATTTGCAAAGTGGCCTGAAGGAGACTGGAAGGTTTGAATATTTCTCTTGTTGAAAATAATGGGAGAAGAAAGGGAAGAGAGATCAGCACAATCTTCCAGTGGTATGATCAAAGCACTTAGCTTTTCTTCAGTTCGAAAGAGAAAGGAGTCAAGTCTCAATGTGAATTACTACTTCAGGTTCTCAGAAGGTTTTCTTATTTTCTTTCCCTCATTGTTGATGTTCCTCACATGCAGTTCTGGGCCCCTCAGTTTCACCCAGACACAGAACTGATGGAGAGAGTTCAGCACAGAGCCACAAAGATGATGAAGAGAGAACATCTCCCTGATGAGGAAAGGCTGAGGGAGCTGGGTCTCTTGAGCTTAATAAAAAGGAGACTGAGGGGTGACCCCATCAATGTTTATGGAAAGGGTGGGTGTCAGGAGGATGGAGCCAGGCTCTTCTCATTGTCACCCAATGACAGGACAAGGGGCAATGGGTGTGACCTGGAACAGAGGAGGTTCCACATAAACATGAGAAGGAACTTTTCATGATGAGGGTGACAGAGCACTGAAACAGGCTGCTCAGGGTGAAGTCTCCTTCATTGGAGACGTTTAAAACCCGCCTGGACGTGATCCTGTGCAACTTGATCTAGTTGCTCCTGCAGGGTCCCATCCAATCCCTAATGGTCTGTGATTCTGTGATTAATGTGTACAAGTGGCACGTTCAAAGTAACTTTAACCCCTAGCTCATGGCACTGAGAAGACTGCTAGGAAATTAGCTGATGTGAGTGACAAGATTTCCCAAAAAAGAGCAACAGAAAATGATTCCTGGAACGTCATTTCTTTTCAACAGGCTGCTTATTCATCTTCAGAACATCTTTTCAGCTGAGAAATAGTTTAACTCTGTCACTTCGGAGCGTGAATGTAATAACCAGAAGGACTTTATGGCAATGTTCCCTGATTAATTTTTCACATCTATTTGGATAATATAAAGCATTGGAAATCCATCTTTCTCGTTAAATCGTGGGCTGATTGAGAAGGTGGTAACAAGCTTTCAGTTAACAAAAATTAAATAATAACAAAAGTTAATTATTCTCTGGTCTTTAAGCGTTAGTAATAGAGGGCTGTACATCCTCAGGGCTCAGTACTGTCGCCAGAATGCATGCAGGTTAAAATTAGGCTTCAAATATTTCACTGGTATCAGGAAAAGGACTGTGAGCACAAAACAGATGAAATAACAAGTGATTACTCAGAAGCAGTTCGACTGTGGTTTTCTATTAGAAAAGCAAAGGCAAAATCTATCTATTAAATAATCTATTAAATTAAAACCTCCACTAATGATCAAGAGAAACATTAGGCTGCAGCAACAACAAAACCATGATGATAAAACAACCAGGGTGGATATGTCTGAGGTAAACATAAATCAATGGCATAAGCAGCCAGTAAGAACTAGCCACCCTAATGAATTTGCCAAATGCAGGTTGGGAAGTAGTGGAAAATGAGTAAAGTATGTAAAATACGAGATGAAGGAATTTTTAATGAGAAGATGGTTCCTAAGCACAGTCCTGGGACACTATTGTGAGACAGCAAGCATGACTTGTTTCTGCTGAGCTAAACCTGTGGACTCCAGTACTAATTTTGGATGGACCTTTCAGAAGTCTAGCAAAAATAACAAGTACTTAATTCCTTATGTTTAATTTGAGGCATCAGGGTGGGCACAGGCGGTAGAGCACCCTTCTGCAGCCCAGGAATGGGCAGACAGAGTCAGCTTGAGGAACACGCTCTGTGCTCAGCTTCCTACAGGGAACCTATGTATGTCCCTACTGAAGAAGACAGTTTTCACTATGGCGAGGTTTAAATTACAAGCTTTCTTTTTGCCTACCAGAGTCTCCCTGGCCCATATCATGAGGTGCCTTAATGGAAACTCGAGTGCATATTTAAAGAAAGTCCTATTTGTGGAGCTGAGGTTTTAAACAAGTGTGGTAATTAATGCCAAGCTGAGGCTTGTGTATAGTAGACATCTTTCTATTGGGAAATGAACTGAGTGAGCAATTATTAATTCCACATCACCCAGCTAATGCTCAACACACAATTTCTTCTTTTCCTACTGTCAGTTGTGCAAAATTTATACATTTTAATGCAGCACACCCTTAAAGAAATCTGCAAAGAAAACCTCTTCCACACCGTGCATCACATGCACAGTCACATCCAGTCAAAGGAACTGAAAGTTTACAGCTCAATACTCAAAAGGTAAAAGTCTAGAAGCCGTTGCTGTGTATGAGATGCAACGAGAAAAGAATATTCTTATGCAAGGAGCCCAGTCTGAACTGGCAGGCAGATCAATGTGTTACCCAGCACTCGAATAGAGCAGCATTATATTTGTTTCCTACAGCGCTGCAATCATAAAAATGAGTCAGACAATCAGACTATCCATACCATTATGAATATTTATTACCTTGCCATATGGATCCTGCTTCTATTTATAAGATCTTTTAAATATTCAGTGCTCTCTAAAGATGCACACAGAAATGTGGAGACAAGCTCTTTTTATACAGCTCATTGTATTATATGAAATAATTTTTTACAGGAAAGTAGAAAGACAATTAGAATTATCTTCTAATGGAAAGTAGCTATAAATACAAAGAAACTAATAAAGGGTGAACTGGTGTCTTAAACAACCAAAAGAAGCAGTGACAGTTGGTTGAGGGAGGTGATTCTCCCTCTCTACTCGGCACTGCTGAGACCCCCACCTGGAGTACTGGGTCCAGTTCTGGAGTCTCCAACAGAAGAAGGACATAGAGCTCCTGGAAGGTGTCCAGAGGAGAGCAACTCAAATGATAAGAGGGCTGGAGCACCTCCCCTATGAAGACAGGCTGAGCAAGCTGGGACTGTTCAGCCTGGAGAAGAGGAGGCTCCCAGGTGACCTTCTAGCATCTTTCCAATATCCGAAGGGGCCTACAAGAAAGCTCAGGTAGGGCTTTTGACATGTGCGTGTAGCAACAGAACAAGGGGAAAGCGTTACAGACTTGAAGAGGGGAGATTGAGGTTGGACGTTAGGAAAAAAACTTTCCTGTGAGGGTGCTGAGATGCTGGAACAGGTTGCCCAAGGCAGTTGTGGCTGCCCCATCCCTGGAAGTGTTGAAGGGCAGGTTGGCTGGGGCTCTGAGTAACCTGATCTAGTGAAGGTGTCCCTATCTCTGCAGCGGGGGCTTGAACTAGCTGATCTTTAAGGCTCCTTCCAACCTTGGCCATGCTGTGATTCTGTGAGAATTGGCTATCTCTAATTTTATTGAAATGTCTGCAAACCAGATATTTAAATGAAAACTGACTGTACTTTTATGGGCTGTGCTTTTGACAGTTGGGTTTTTTTGGGTTTTCTTGTAAAACCTAGCACGAAAAACTCAATCAAAAAATGTGTTCTCAATTCAAATGTTTGGTTACACTATGATCAAAACCAAGACCATTCAGTTGCCTATGTGTGCCAGTTTTCTAATGAAACACCTCTTAAATATTACAGATGATGTCAAGAGCCCATGCCATAGCAGAACGTGTCTGCATCTCCCTGATATAAGATGGTAAGAACATTTTTAACCCTAAAAGAATCCAGACCCCTGGGTTAGCCTTGTGGTTGGACTTATTTTCATGTAACTAAGTTTCTTGAGATTTGAGGTCGCTTTAACTTCTATCATGTTTCACAAGAGATGGCTGTCATTGGACTGTATCATGGTCGAATTGTACAATTCGATGGTAAGATTGTACAACTGTAATTGTACAGTTCGACCATGATACAGTGATGCAGTGTGATCATGGATCGACCATGATGCAGTGATGCAATGTGATCATGGATCGACCATGGCGCAGTGACCCAATGTGATCATGGACTGACCATGATACAGTGATGCAGTGTGATCATGGATCAACCATGACACAGTGACCAGACGTGATCATGGATCGACCATGGTACAATGATACAATGATCCATCACTGTAGGCTCTTATGTTCATGCTCACGCAATTGAAGAAGGCATCACTCCTCGCTTCAGAATCCACGGATTAGATGCTCGGTAGCTGTACCGGGTTTCACAGACAAATTGCACTTCAGTAGTGCTAGAAGGGCATCTTACTCATACCAGCTACATTAATTTCTTCCAGGAAAAGAAAAAACCCAATTCTGTAAAGTCTTTTGTTCATTAGTGTCATCCTAATGAGTTAATAAGCGTAAATTGTAAAGGTAGCCGAGGAGTTAAATTATCTAAAAGCTACTTCACGACAGTATTTATAGACATTGTGAGTTAGATCTGGAGGTGGTGGTATTCAGAAGCTTTACGCTGGATTGTGTCAGCTCAGGGATCTTGTCCTTTGGACGAATTCCACGCTGTATCAGAGAGGAAGGTACTCATTTCCCCAGGAGTTTGCCCAGCTGAAAGCCATAGATCAAACTACACGCACTTTAAAAAGCAGCACTTTTGCCTCTGGTTTCAATTCAAAAGGTAGCAGGGAGAATTTTTTTCTGTATTCAATTGCCCCTTAGTTTAAACCTCAGTAATTCATCCTAATTGCAGAACACTTTAAGTTTAATCCTGAATCAAATCTCTTAGGTGTAGAACTTTAAATTACTGCAGGTCTTTACAGCAAGTACCTCTGGCTTTTCCAGTTGTGCCTAGAAGTCTGGATTAAAGAGAATGAAAGAGTACATACTACAGATCCTTTTTCCCTCCCTCTCACTTGTAGTATTTTATAGCAACATAACTTCACAGTTTTCCCTGGAGCTGCCCATCGTCTAGACCAGGAGAAAGTCAGGATAATCAGATATATAAAGGAAGGACGGGCGAAGAAAGCTTGCAACCTGTGTCGCTTTCAGAGCTGGATGAAAAGGAATCTGTTTGGACTAAATACAAACCTCCATCAACCAACCTGCCATCTCAGCTGCATCATTTTATGCTGGGTTTGAATTTAACCCCACCAGCAGCTGCTCTGACTCGAATTCAAGGTAAGATCAGCAGAGCTGTACTTTGGAGTGAAGAGCTCACAGGTATCATGCAGGTGCCAGTAGTGAGGTGCAGCATCTTGCCTTACATTGGCTTCATTCTGACACCTGAACTTCACTGTCCATATGTGGTCTGTGTTTTGGTTCCTCTTAGAGGCAGCAAAGCCAGCTGGAGCCTGCCAAACTCTGCAGCTAACATCCAGCCACAGCTCAACAGTGTGGATTTAGGCACCTAGCAGTGTGTGAGGTCTCCTGGGTATCCTGCCTGTCTTAGCTGCTGAACCAAACATGTGGGGTCATCTTCTTTCCTCTGTGCTATGCCAGAGATTCAACTGAGGACATTCCAAGCCCTCCAGGGCACCTCAGACAGCACTTGATACTTATATGGGGGCAACTGAATCCTGATCCTACACATCAAAGTTCAGTAATCCTCCTGTCTTTCCTTAGTGCATTGTCTAGGGGTTCAGTTTGGTGCCCACACACAGGTTTGCAGGGTTACTTGCAATGCTGTGGTGTATTCCCATGGGCTGGCAAGTGGAGCAAGTATGCCTGCCCTTCTGAAATGGGAGCTGCTGACCCTCAAATTGATGCAACTGATGGCACCTACCTCATTCACTGCATCTCCCCAGAAGCACCAGGGACACTTTTAAGCTGTGGTAGGGCACCTTCACTTCAATGTCCAAACTTGGAATCATAGAATTATAGAATCATCAGGGATTGGAAGGGATCTCGAAAGGTCATCCAGTCCAATCCCCTTGACACAGCAGGATCCCCTAGACCAAGTTGCACAGGAACATGACCAGGTGGGTTTTAAACGTCTCCAGAGAAGGAGATTCCACAACCCCCCTGGGCAGCCCCTTCAGTGCTCCGTCACCCTCAGTTGGAGATGAATCCTGCCCTATCAGTTAGTTTAGCAACCAGATCAGGATGCCAGAGAGGCATTTTAATGGTGTACCTGAAATTAGGGCTGGAACAGTCGAGAACATGAGTGTGGGCAGCTGTTCTGTAGGTTTTACTCATTTGTCAAGCAGCATTCTAGGGCAGTGTCTTCCTATCACCCTGTGGAGTCCTGCCCTGTCTGGAGGCTCTATACAGTCACTACACTGTGTGCTCATGCCAAAACTGCAGACTGGTTATTAAACAGCTTTTAAACTCCTAAATTTGTCATTTCAGAGTCATAGAGGGACTCTGCTTTGAAAGTACACCTCTGAAACATAAACACAGGCAAATTAGGAAGGAAGTGTACCTCAAGCCGGCTTAGCGCTGTGATATATTCTCTCATATTTTAAACAAATAAAATCTAAGGAGCATTTTAGGGCTGGAATAAAATAAAGTATTAGGATTAAACAACAATTAACCACAGAGTAATTGGGAGCACGGTGACCTCCCAAGGACCAGAACATTTTAGCAGCTCTCATTATATAGTTTCTGAACAGTCTGTGACAAGTTCATCCTTATCTCTGCCTTTAATGGAAGAAGCACTGTTAAAGAGTCGAGAGCATTAAAGACCTCATAACAACTTTCTGCCAAGACTGATGTTTCAGAAATTTTATGATGAGCAATAACTATAGAAAGATGATGATAGCATCTACTGTTCCTTTTTTTTCCCCACGACGGTTACTTAAAATATCAGCCTCACTAAAACAGCTGCAGACATCTTGCAAAATCCATACAGAAATGCCTCCAGGCTAATTTCTCATCTGGATCCCCAACACTGGCACTTTGGCAGGAGGACTGCAGAGTTTGTGTTCTATTAGTTCATCTTTAATTTCAACATTGGCATCAAATCTTGAAAAGAAGCAAAAGGAAAAGAGCAGCACTCGGTTGTTTGAGTTTGATGAAAGGTGGTCTGAGTACACTAAGGTGCCTTGGAAGCCACTGATGGGTGCTCACTTACTGGTGTACAGTAAGTGCTTACACAATGGCAGCACACAAGGCTGTGACTCAAGCAGGAAATCTTACAGAACTGGGAATGGTAAGGAAACAAAAAGTTCAGTTTTGCTTTGTTGGCTTCACAGAATTATTGAGGCTGGAAAAGCCCTCCGAGATCATCAAGCCCAGCCCATGACCTAACATCACCACATCAGCTAGACCAGGGCACTAAGGGCCACAGCCAGTCTGTCCTTAGACACCTCCAAGGACGGCGACTCCACCATCTCCCTGAGAAGTCCATTCCAGTGTCAGATCACCTTTTCAGTGAGGAAGGGCTTCCAAATATCCAATCCAACCCTCCTCTGATGCAGCCTCAGGCCCTGCCCTCTTGTCCAGTCACTAGTTGCCTGGGAGAAGAGCCCAACCCCCATCTGACTACAGCCTCCCTTCAAGTAGTTGTAGAGAAGGAGAAGATCCCCTTGAGTGTCCTCTTCCTCAGGCTAAGCCCCCCCAGCTCCCTCAGCCTCTCCTCATCAGACTTTCCGTCCAGTCCCTTCCCCAGCCTTGTTGCTTCTTTGCACCCACTCCAGCCCCTCAATGTCTTTCTTGAAGTGAGGGGTCCAGCACTGCCCCCAGTGCTGGAGGGGAGGGCTCACTAGTGCCCAGTACAGGAGAAGAATTATGCCCCTAGACCTGCTGGCCAGGACTTCAATCAAGACAAAGCTGCAGATCTCAAAGAGCTACCATACACATCAGTGTCTTCATCTCTGGTGTCTAGACAATCTGGTAAGGGCTATTCTCGATGGTCACTCGGAGAATCTTGTGTGAAGGGGAGATGTGGAACACAGGGGTATTTGGGAGCCTCTGAATAAATCTCAGAGGCTGTAGCATGACTTTCTATACAACCGCGTGCAGGTTGTGGGCATTGGACAAATTGTTTGGTGTTCTCCTCACCCTTGATCACTGCTCACCCTTGTCTGTAAGCCATCCCACCAGGGATGTCTATATGTCATCCCCCAGGGGCTTTCATAGGATTAGAAGACGCTGAACGGGACGCGATTGCTGATCATATGCAGTTAACAAACATGTACCTGAGCTCAGCCACTTCTGTTCTTTGGAAGAAATCACAACTTTGGTCCTGTTGGTAAGAGGCAGAGAACTAGGACTGATCCATTGTTGTCTCCTCAACTCTCTTATGTAGCTGCTTCTCAGCACCATGCTCTTCCATCTGCCTTGCAATACAGCTGCTGCATCTGTGAGCCTCTGTGGTGTTTGACCTTCTTCTTCTCATCTAGAGAATGTCCATTTGCACACATTCCTCTCAGGCTCATTGCCCCATGAGGCCCTGCTGGGGGGATGTGTTTCTGTGGGAGGTGTACAGGGAGGGTGTCTCAGCACAACCAACCGATAGCTCCCCAAGGCTGCATTCCCATAAACCAGTAACTGCTGCTACTCCTATGGAAACCAGCAGTAGGGCAGCTTGGTCTAGGTGATCCTGCTGTGGCAGGGGGATTGGACTAGATGATCTTTTGAGGTCTCTTCCAATCCCTAATGATTCTCTGATTCTATGATTAATAAGTTTGGGCAATCCTGTTGAGGAAAAGAAAAGCACACTGGCATGATCATCTGGGCTTTCATTCAGAACATACACAAATCACTTCTGTCAGAGGACACAACTGCACTGCAAAGAAGGCAGGAGGAGAAGCGTGGTAGTGAGAGCATCTGACTGTTGGGTAGGTTTCTGAGCAGCAGTGTGTGGCACAGCAAGGACAGCTTAAGCACATCTGGTTTTTTTGATGGCCATACATTCTTCTTGGTACCCAGTATAATAGTGCAGCAGAGACCAATGCTAGGAAGAGTGTATTTGACTCTATTCCCTTGATTGCTTTTATATCAGATGAAGTCCTTAGAGCCTCAGGATGAAGTACGAAGGTGCTTTTATGACAGTAGATAGAATACATCCTGAAAGGAGGCATTGGATTTCATAATAGTATCAGTCTTTTTATGAGGTAATTTATAGGAATAATATAAGGAAAGAAAGAGATACTTCGTACTCAGAAGTCCAGGCTTCTGCTCTTGGTGGTTTTCTCTGTGCTAGCACACTGGGGATTTTCTCATTCAGTATGCTATTCAGTCCAGGGACTGATTTCATTGTCAGAATTTGAAGTATTGATTAGAGGTGATGGAAGAGAGTTTCTGGTATCAGAAAAGCTTTGAAGAGCAGTGTAATATGAATTCCAGTCACGTGCGTGCCCTTTCACAGACTGCTGTAGACTTGATGATAGCAGTACCCTCTAAATGTGCCTTAGCATTGATCATCTATTAGACTGGCACATACGACACCTTTAATTGAGACAAAAGGCAACTTTTTCCAATTCTTTTCATCTCCTATGGTAATTAAGAATAAAACCATTCAGTGTTCATAGATCAAACAGAGCAAGCATGAAAGATGCCGGAGAGGAAGGACCAGTATTTTTCTTTAGACTTATTTAAAAAGAGATAATTAGCAGTATGCATAACTACCTACCTTCCTCTGCTTCCCAGACACAGAGATTCAAGCCATTTCTGCAGACAGCATTAACTTAAATTCACATCTGTGATTCTTCATTAGTAGGCATCTCACTGCTGAACACCCCTATGCTTCTCATTCTACTGCTGACAAGGGCACAGCCAGCCACCATCGCAGTGTCTCCTGATGCAAACATCACAAATCATTAAACTCTGTCCCCACTGCTTATCTGCAAGCTGCCTTATTTCTATCATGTGAATGGACTTCATACTCTTCTATTAGGTGTACCATTCTTAATCCTATTAAGGTGTAGGTTGGCTGTTTACCAGTGATCTTTATGTAAAAGAAATGCTTGAATTAATCTCAGAACAATTCAGTCAGCTACAGGCAAGTAATTAACATCTTGGCTACTCATGGTCAGGATTTTACGTGGCAAGCAGAGATTAGCAGTGGTCCACGCTTCAGGATGTAGGGAAGCGGGGTCTTGATGTCACAACTGTATTAGCAGTAGGTATCCACACTGTTCACATCAGTGGTTGTGAGACAAATCGTGGAATCATAGAATAGAATCATAGAACCACTAGAAATTGGAAGGGACCTCAAAAGATCATCTAGTCCAATCTCCCTGACACCTAGACCAAGTCACACAGGAACATGTCCAGGCGGGTCTTAAACGTCTCCAGAGAAGGAGACTCCACAACCCCCCTGGGCAGTCCCTTCCAGTGCTCTGTCACCCTCACTGTGAAGAAGGTCCTTCTCATATTGATGTGGAACCTCCTATGTT
>JAOXOE010000001.1:75615345-75642112 GCA_028565055.1 Phoeniculus purpureus
GCCATTCTTCCCCCCAACCCCCGCCCCTTGAGGCGGTCGCCGGTGGCCGGGACGATCCCGCTCTTAAAGGATCCGCGGTTCCACGCACTCCCCACACGCCCCCTCTCTGCCCGTTACCGGCGCTGGTGGGGAGGAGGGATGGCCAGGCCCGGCAGTGGGGAGCGGGCCGGGGGTGCCTGCGGGCGACCTGGGGTGAGTGATGGCGCACTGTGCTTCCCCCGGCAGGAACGGGCCCGGGATGGCGGGCGGGGGCCCGGGCGCTGTGGCGCACAGCGTGTGCATGGTGTCGGACTTCTTCTACCCCAACATGGGGGGCGTGGAGAGCCACGTGTACCAGCTGTCGCAGTGCCTCATCGAGCGCGGCCACAAGGTCCTGGTGGTCACCCACGCATACGGCCAGCGGAAGGGTGTCCGTTACCTCACCAACGGGCTGAAGGTCTACTACCTGCCCCTAAAGGTCATGTACAACCAGTCCACGGCGACCACGCTTTTCCACAGCCTGCCCTTGCTCAGGTGCATCTTCGTGCGGGAAAAGGTCACCATTGTCCACGCTCACAGCTCCTTCTCTGCCATGGCCCACGACGCCCTCTTTCATGCCAAGACGATGGGGCTGCGGACAGTGTTCACAGACCACTCCCTCTTTGGGTTCGCGGATGTCAGCTCGGTGCTTACTAACAAACTTCTGACGGTGTCCCTGTGTGACACGAACCACATCATCTGTGTCTCCTACACCAGTAAGGAAAACACGGTGCTGCGAGCAACTTTGGACCCTCGGATAGTCTCTGTCATCCCCAATGCTGTCGATCCAACTGACTTCACTCCAGACCCATCACAGAGGGATGACAGTACAATAACCATTGTGGTGGTCAGCAGACTTGTTTACAGAAAAGGTAATGGGGGATAAAGCATAGTTTTATGTTGGTTATGTTTTTCTCTAGGGTATGGTGAGAAAGGTCTGGATTGGATACCACTTGTGCAGTATCTGTGGTATGGATTAAATTTAAAGAGTTGTAATGTGAAGGAAGGTTCTGAGCTTTTGCACCTGTGTGTTCAAGAACGTGTGGACATTTTGTGAGCTTGTGAGGTTCAGACTGTATTTCTTTCTGTAGTGTTGAAAATATACAGCAAGTTGAATCATTTTTTCTTTTTCATATTTGTCTCTTAATAGTTCTCAAGATGCCTTTTTTACATTGTTGTCGTCAGTGTTGTAGTCAGGAGTCTTCCTTTCTTGCATAGAGTTATAGCAGTAGGCTACATCATTATAAATTCTAAAATAAAATACAGTAATAATTTGCCCTAAATTTTCTTCTCCTAGGTATAGATTTGCTAAGTGGTATCATTCCTGAGCTCTGTCAGAAATATCCAGAGTTACACTTCTTAGTTGGAGGAGAAGGACCAAAACGAATCATTCTGGAAGAAGTCCGGGAGAGATACCAGCTACATGACAGGTTTGTTCTGTGCATGTCTGTAACCCTTCAATGTACTTTAAGAACTGGGTTCACAAATAACTTGAGACTAGAGAACTACTAACGGGAAGGCAGATAGAACAGACAATAACTGGAGTCGCAGGGAGCTGGACTGTGATCCTGCAAGTTAATAAGAACCTGTATGAACTTTCACTTGCATTAGAGAAAAGCTGACAAAGACATAAATGGCCTCAAGTTGCCCCAGGGGAAGTTTAGGTAAGTTATTAGGAAAAACTTCACTGAAATGGCCATCAGGATTGGAACAGGCTTCCCAGGGAGGTGGTCGAATCAACATTCGTGGATGTGTTTAAAAGTTGTGTGGATCTGGAGCTTAGGGACAGGGTTTGGTACAGTTAGGTTAATGGATGGACTCAGTGATCTGAAAGTTCCAACCTAAACAATGTTGGACTTGTATCTTAAATTTATCATATTTCTCTGTGATGCTTGCATCGCATATTGATCTCATATTCCATGTGCCATAAGATGTTAGCTAGTTTGTTTCATTGCTACTTGTCAGGGTGACTGCTACTTCAGCAGGAAGCTCTTGAAGGTAGTGTTTATCTGTTTGTGTTCTTATGGTGCAGCAAATGTGTTCCCTGGTGCTGCTGCGTTACCAAAGTGGTTTCATGATGCATACGTATTTGTGTATTTCCTGCAGGTTTTCTTGTTATTCAAAGATGGTTTTATGTGGCAAGCACAGAGTTCCTAATTTCCATTTCCTTTTCTCTGTTTTCTGTTGCTGCATCTGGAATATTGTGCCCAGTTCTGGGCCTCTCAGTTCAAGAAGGACACAGAACTGCTGGAAGGAGTCCAGTGCAGAGCCACAAAGATAATGGAGTAGAACACCTCCCTTATGAAAAAAGGCTGAGGGAGCTGGGTCTCTCTTTAGCTTAGAGAAACGGAGGCTGAGGGCCACCCTCATAAATGTTTATAAATATGTGAAGGGAGGGTGTCAGGAGGATGGAGCCAGGCTCTTCTCAGTGTCCTCTAGTGGTAGGACAAAGGGCAATGGATGTAAGCTGGAACATAGGAGGTTCCACATAAATATGAGAAGGAACATCTTCACAATAAGGGTGACAGAGCCCTGGAAGGGGATGCTCAGGGGGGTTGTGGAGTTTCTTTCTCTGGAGATGTTTAAAACCCACCTGGCCATGTTCCTGTGTGACTTGGTCTAGGTGATCCTGCTCTGGCAGGGAGATTAGACTAGATGATCTTTCGAGGTCCCTTACAGTCCCTAATGATCTGTGATTCTATGCTTCAGTCAGAGACTCCTCTGATGAAATTGTTATATAATTTGTATTTTTTCTTTTTTTTATTTCCTAGTATCTCTTCAAAACAATAGACCTTCATCAATACTTTTTTCCCCTTCTCAAATTGAAAATTTAGATAATGCATCTAAACAAAGAATGTAAAGTCTTAGTTATTAACTGAATGAAGTCATGTTCTCTTACAGAACTAGAAAGCTGAGGAGCAATGTTTTGAAGGCAGCTGCCATTAAAACAAACAGAGCAACTTCTCGCCCCAGCTTTACTTTCAGAAGTGTCATAATAAGCAATCTCTTCTATATCTTCATTGCTGGAAAGAAATAAGAAAAAGTGGAACAAAGGTGTCTGTGTTTCTTCTCTCGCTAAGTGTGAACATTGGTTCATTTTTCAGAACATGCGTAACACTGCACAGCATTATTAGAGTAAAAATCTAGTTAATTTATCTATTATATTACATTATTTTATTTCTCGTATACAGGGTACGTCTCTTAGGAGCCTTGGAACACCAGGATGTTAGAAATGTTCTAGTCCAGGGGCACATTTTTCTCAACACTTCTCTCACGGAGGCCTTTTGTATGGCAATTGTGGAAGCAGCAAGCTGTGGTTTACAGGTAAAAGAAACCAACTCTTTCTGATTTCTCAGCTACCTAGAATGCATGTATCCATTTTAGACCAAATTCATGATTAAATAGTTTGTTCTGTGATTGATTGCAGCTGAAGCTCTGTCTTTACAAAGGTGAGCAAATATTGTCCACATTTACAGATCATCTAGAAGTTGAGATGGAATCACAGAACATTAGGGATTGGAAGGGACTTTGGAAGACCATCTAGTCCAAGAGACAGAAGGGTTAACTGAAACTACTTCAGCTTCCAGAAGAAACTTCTGCAGAATTAGGAATAACATGTAGCTCTGCGAACTGGCTGTTCTCTGAGCTAACCAGACTGCGTCTCTGAAATTTCCAAGGGGAAAAGGTTACAAACTTGAAGAGGAGAGATTGAGGTTGGACATGAAGTGTTCCTGTGCAGTTTGGTCTAGGTGATCCTGCTCTGGCAGGGGGATTGGACTAGATGATCTTTCAAGGTCCCTTCCAATCCCTAGTGATTCTATGATTCTGTGAGGAACAAATTCTTTCCTGTGAGGGTGCTAAGATGCTGGAACAGGTTGCCCAAGGAAGTTGTGGCTGCCCCATCCCTGGAAGTGTTCAAAGCCAGGCTGGATGGGGCCCCCGAGTAACCTGCTCTAGTGAAGGTGTCCCTGCCTATGCAGGATGACTAGATAATCTTTAAGGTCCTTTCTAACTGTAGCCATTCTATGGTTGCGTGATTCCATGTACTCTTTCCCAGAGTTTTGAGGTAGTTGATGTTCATGAAAGTTTTCCTTTGATGCTAAGTGGAGCTGCAGAAAAATGGCTTCTAAGAGTGGGTTACTGGCCAGTCAGGCATGTTGGATTACTCTTCTAAACCAGTTTTCTTTCTGCACCAAGAGCTGACATTGATTTTCTTATATTAACTGAGGATATATTTGCTTTACCATGTAGGGATTCAAAATAAGAGTTGGAGAGTGAGAAAACAGTAAAAGTTCTTTCTGGCTCATTTACATCTCAGATTGACAACTCAACAGCCATAACGAACTTGGATTCTCACATTAAAATTTAAAGAACTATTTTTTCCTTTTTAAAAGCAGACTGATGTACTCCAGTGCCCTTTGACAGCAGTTACTTAGTAACAGCTTACTAGTTGTGGTTAATTATTCCACTGTCATCTGTTTTCCTTTGTTGTGCTGAGGAAGTTCTGCAGTTTTCTTATCGTTGCCTGCTGTTTAGAGATGATTGCATAATGCAAGTCTTTGTAGCTTTTGATTTCCCTTTAAAAATAATTATTTCAATTACTAAACTTCTAAAGAAATTTTTGTGTTTGTGTAGCCTAGAAAGCATAAACCAGAGGTGGGTGCAATAAAATTGTCCTCAAAGTGGAGGTATCATGAGGAACTACAGAGAGAAAGTCCAAAATCTGAGTATGGAGATCTAGTCCTGTACTGTGACAAACACCTTTAGGAAAGATAGAGTCATAGAACCATCATGGCTGGAAAGGACCTCCAGGGCAATCAAGTCCAGCTTTCATCTCAACGTCTCCCTAACCACTAGACCATGGCTTTAAATACTCTATCTACTTGGTTTGTTTTTTTTTTTTTTAAGCACCTCCAGGGATGAGGACTCCACCACCTCCCTTGGCAGCCTGTTCCAGTGCCCAAACACTCTCTCAGGAAAGAGCTTCTTCCTGAGATCCAATCTAAACCTCACCTGACGCAACTTGAAGCCATTCCTCTCATCCTATCATTAGTAATTTGGGAGAAGAGACCTGTACCAGCCTTGCTACAACCTCCTTTTAGGTAGTTGTAGAGAGCAGTGAGCTTTCCTCTCAGCTTCCTCTTCTCTAGATGAAATAATCTCAGTTCCCTCAGCCGCTCCTCACAGGGCCTGTTTTCCAGACCTCTCCCCAGCCACGTTGCCCTTCACTGGGCACCTCAGTGTCCTTCTTACACTGTGTCACTACCTCATAAACCACTCATTAGGCCAAGTCTTCTGTTTTATCATGGTTATACATGTTTATTATGTGGATCAGAGAGTCACTCAGAGCATTGTGAAAGCTGATCTGCTATGCTAGGCCTTTCCTAAGACCTAGACCTTTAGTTTGCCTACAGGTTAAATTCTCAGACCATACCAGTCTTTGCCTTCGTGCCAACCACTCATTGCATTTTTTCCCATTCTTTTTAAGTGCTGTACCAGAACTGTGTAATAGAATAGCAGTGTCATCACTTCGTTTTATTGTTATGCAGTGTATGTGATACTTCTTTTGTTCTTCCAAAGGTTGTGAGTACAAGAGTTGGTGGGATTCCTGAGGTGCTTCCAGAAAATCTCATCATTTTATGTGAACCCTCTGTGAAGTCTCTATGTGACGGATTAGAAAGAGCAATTGCCCGACTCAGATCAGGGACGCTACCATCTCCAGAAGCTGTTCATAATAAAGTGAAGACATTTTATACGTGGAGGAATGTGGCAGAGAGAACTGAGAAAGTATGTACAACCCCTTCTTTTAAATTCTCTTGGACTACTTTTCTGAAGCAGCTGCTGCTTTGAAACACGATTATGTAATCTTTTGGTGTAATTTTTTACCATGTTTGCTGTTTTTTGTTTTTAAAATGTTCAGAAAGTGGATTTTCCCCCAAATACATCCTTAGATAGGTGTAGCTTACTTCCTGTTTCCATTTTTAAATGCCATAGCTGCTGATAAATATTCTGAAGAACAGCTTAGATGTTCAGTTACAGTTCTACTCACATTTTTCCCACTCTTAACAATAAGTAACTTGTCTGGTGTAACTAGAAAACATGTCTGAAAAGGAAAATACAGGGTTGAAGATGAAGTTTTGTCTGCCATGTGCTAACAAGCAGTTAAAAATTACATGGAATGGTTTAATATTGGTAGGCTGAACATGGCTGAATTTGCATTAAGCTACAAAAGTAATGAAAATAAAGTATTACCCTTTTGAAATTGTATTTCAGAATTGGAACCACTTCAGCATAAAAACTTTGCCATTAATGAAGAATTTCGCTGCAGTAGATTATACATGCCTGTAGAGATCTGTTGCCTCTGGCTTCCACCTCTCTGTTTTAGGCAAGAGAGTAGCTGAGTTATGTGGCTGTTAATTACACAGTAGTGTACTACTATGTAATTCACAGATCAGATATCCAATTCTTCCAAGTCTCTTTGAAGTAGGTACAACTAGTATGTTTTATCATTTTCAAGTACTGTCTGTACAATTCATTTTAGGATTTTGTAACTCTGAGCAAAATCTCAATTGCGAAGTTTTAACAGAAGTTAGTCTAGATTTCGGTTTCCCTTACAGTCACAGAATCACAGAACATTAGGGATTGGAAGGGACCTGGAAATATCATCCAGTCCAAACCCCTGCCACAGCAGGATCACCTAGACCAAGTCACACAGGAACGTGGCCAGGCGGGTTTTAAACGTCTCCAGAGAAGGAAACTCCACAACCCCCCTGGGCAGCCCGTTCCAGTGCTCCGTCACACTCACCATGAAGAGGTTCCTTCTCATATTGATGTGGAACCTCCTATGTTCCAGTTCACACACATTTCCCCTTGTCCTATCATTAGATGACACTGAGCAGAACCTCTCTCCACCCTCTTGACACCTGCCCTTTCCATACTTATTAATGAGGTCACCCCTCAGTCTTCTTTTCCCCAAGCTCAAGAGACCCATCTCCCTCAGGCTTTCATCATCAGGGAGATGTTCCCCTCCCTTCATCATCTTTGTGGCTCTGCACTGGACTGTCTCCAGCAGTTCTGGGTCGTTCTTGAACTGGGGCACTCAGAACTGGACACAGTGTGGCTCTTAATTACATAGTAGTATACTCGGATATCAAACTACCAAGTCTCTTTGAAGTAGGTACAAGCAGTTCATAGTGTTCAAGTACTGTCTGTGCAATTAATTTCATCATTTTTTAACCGTGTGCAAAATCCAAACAAAGTTTATACAGAAATTAGGCTAGATTTGGGTTTCCCTTATAGTCCTTTATTGAAAAGCAACAGCAACAAAATCTCTCAAAAAAGGTCTGTGAAAGAGAAAGTGTAGTTGGAAGAAGTATGCATAGGACTTAGGTTGTACAAAAGGCAGTTGTTACAAAAGCTCATAATTAAGTTGCTCGTAGGATAAAGTCTACAATGTTGAGGTTTTTTGAGTTCTGTGCAGTGTGCATTTATCTTTCTGAGCAGTGAAACGCAGGACTATATTTGTTTTGTAGGGTTGTTTTAGCAGTTGTGGTTAATATGTATAGTAAGTCACTAAACACAGGCGTTTGCTTTTCACACTTTTGAATTTGACTATGAATTACTAGGGTTCCTTTGACTAAAAAAACAGTATCCCATTATGATTTGCTTGATTGATCAAGTAGAGCATTTCATTTGGGTGATTGCCAACTCATCTATGAGTTCATCTGTCTTTGTGTTGAAAATTTAGTAATTGCATGTTGAGACTCTTCACTGCTGTGCACCCATTCAATTAATTAAAAAAAGCCCAACCCTCTCTATATAATATTATGAAGAGAGACAAATTGTGCAGTCTTCATTGTTAATGAAATAATCTTCAGGTCTGTCAAAAAAAATTACCATTTTTTTTCCTATTTTTCACTTTAAATAAATGAATGTAATTTCTAAAACAGTACTTGTAAATCAGCACTCAAAATCCACAAAGCTTTTTCAGGGTAATGTTTGCCTCATCTAGTAGTTAGGAACGCATAGTGTATTTTGCATGCTGACAAAAAAAGTACTGCCAGTTCTTTGAGGTAGAAGCACCATCGTTTTAAAATCACAGAATCACAGAATTATTGAGGCTGGAAAAGACCTCTGAGATCATCAAGCCCAGCCTATGTCCTAACATCACCACATCAGCTAGACCATGGCACTAAGTGCCACATCCGGGCTGTCCTTAAACACTTCCAGGGATGGGGACTCCAGGAATGGACCCTGGGCAGTCCATTCCAGGGTCTGATCACCCTTTCTGTGAGAAAAGACTTTCTAACATCCAACCTAACCCTCCCCTGGCAGCTTCAGGTCCTGACTTCTTGTCCCATTGCCAGTTGCCTGGGAGAGGAGCCTGAGCCCCGCTTGACTACATCCTCCCTTCAGGGAGTTGTAGAGAGGGAGAAGATCCCTTGAGTCTTTTCTTCTCCAGGCAATACAACCCCAGCTCCCTCAGCCTCTCATCAGAATTTCCGTCAGTCCCTTCCCCATCCTCATTGTTCCTTTGGACCCAAAATCTGAACTTTCTGTCTCTTCTCTGTTTAGGTGTACGACAGGGTTGCAGACGAAGTGGTTTTACAAATGAATGAACGTCTTAACAGACTGATGTCTCACTGTGGCCCAGTGACTGGGTATATTTTTGCTGTGTTTGCTGTTCTGAACTTCCTCTTCTTGACATTTCTGAGGTGGATGACTCCAGATTCCATCATTGATGTTGCAGTAGATGCCACAGGACCTAAAGGCGCATGGACTAGACAGTATTTTGAGGAGAAAAAAAAGGAAGAGTTAAAGAAGAAATTAACCAACTCCTAAAGTGCTCAAATGGAGAATGAACATGTCAGCCACTGGTGGTTTTAATGCTTATTCATAGAGACATTGCTCTTAAAATTCTTCAGTTTCTTTCTGAGGTTCTTGGAAAGAAACCTGTGCTACCTCAATTTAGGATGATGTTTTCATTAGTTTCGGATTAATGCAAATTTATGGACATCTCTTTTGCACTGAAAGGTGGGAGGACAACATAGATTTTTGTATTTGTCAAAAGCCTTTGAGACAAAAATACAAGATTATTCTCAACAACTTGAATATTACAGAAAGTAACTAATTTTGAGTTGTATTTGAGACTGCAAAACACAAAACCTATTAGCTTACAGTAGTCCCTGCTAATTCCTGATTCTTACTGTGATTTTTTTTTGAGACCTATTTAAAAATATTTACTTAAAATCACAGAACGTTAGGGATGGGAAGGGACTTCAACAGATCATCTAGTCTAATCTCCCTGCCAGAGCAGGATCACCTAGATCAAGTCACACAGAAACATGTCCATGAGGGATTTAAGCATCTCCAGAAAAGGAGGCTCCACACCCCTCCTGGGCAGCACGTTCCAATGCTCTGTCACCCTCACTAGGAAGAAGGCCCTTCTCAGTTCTTTCTCATATTCATATTCCATTCATATTGATATGGAACCTCTTCTGTTCCAGCTGAACCCCATTGCCCTTGTCCTATCATTGTATGCCACTGAGCAGAGCTTGGCTCCATCCTCCTGACACCACCCTTCCCATATTTAACAACATTAATGAGGTCACCCCTCCTTTTTTCCAAACTAAAGACACCCAGCCTTTCCTCATCAGTGAAATGTTCCACTGCATCATCTTTGTGGCTCTGCGCTGGACTTTCTGTCCTTCTGGAACTGAAGGGCCCAGAACTGGGCACAATATTCCAGATGTGTAGAGGGGGAGGAGAACCTCTCTCAGTCTACTAACCAACAAAACCCACCTTTTCTATTCTAGGATGAGAATGGCCCTTGAAATTAGTCACAAAGTCCATTAGTATGGAAATTTTAGAGACATAGTTCTTGCAGTTGTCCCAGTGACAGTGATTTGCCTGCGCAGCGTTATTGTTTTGAAGTTCTTCTTTAGTCAAAACTGGATCCTCTCATTGCTAAATCAGAACTTCATAATGAAATTTTTATATTTTCAAAGGTGCTAAGTTTTTCCTGTTCAGTTACATGTGAAAGTGATGTAAAGCCTATGGCATTTTTAAAAAAGACATAGGTGAATAAATTGTATTATTTAGAGTTAATACAGTCTTTGGAAACAGCTCAGGCCTGAAAACTCCTCCAGCAGACTATGCCAAAGCGCGTGAAGCGACGTGTGTGTGCGTGCACACGTGAGAGAGAAATCTGTGAAGGGCTGAACCAATGTGCTTTCTCATTCTCCCACCCATCCTTATTTTCCTTGTTCTTTTTCGTGTTTAATTTAATTTTTCTTCCTTGTGTTTAGAACAAATTGGGATTTCAGCCCATCTCTTTTAAGGACAGTGTTTGGTTTGTGTGATTTCTCCTAGACCGCATCAGCAAAACTGTCAGGCAAGTTCTGCACGTGAATCCTTGGGAAGGTATTCCTTAAGCGATAGGTTTTCATGGAGAGGGGGATAAAAAAACAGAACAAGCAAACAAAAAAAGTGGCTTCTGGTGTTGGTGAGCAGTCCTCGGTAATGTGTACATGGAGCATTAGGCAGCACAACATGCTCCTGTGTGAGAAGAGGCTTTTATCTCGTTTAGGTCAACCACCTCTAAAACTTCCCTCCGTCTAATGCACTGCATTAATTTATTTTTCAAGCATCGCTGAAGCCTAAAAATCACATGGTTTGATGACTCCTGAGTACTACTTAGTGTTAGACTCTGTATTAATATTAAAACTGTGCAATACGAAGATACTTTTTCACAAACCCTCAAAGGGCAGTATTTAAAACAGCTCCTTTCACTGTCATCTTGTCTGTGTAGAGAGGTACCAAACCCTAACCTCTGGCCTTGTGTTGTTTCATTGAACTCATTTATATGAAACACGAACGATAACGTGAAACAAACACCACATATAAAGTCTATTTTCGTTTACTAGGATTTTATAGCCTTTGATATGTAACACTGAATATGTATTGTACTACCGTTTGTATTTGTCAAACTAAAGTAGAAGTCGGTTAAAGTGGTGCCACACAGATTAGGGGTAAAGAGGTGGGGTTAGAGTAATACTTTACTTTTCAAAGCAACTTCTGTTTCTTTTCAAAACACAAACATGCAAGTTTATATCAAATTTTAAAACTAATTAACATTCCCAGGGAAAGTATTATATATATTTCATAATATTTTGTTGTTTCTGGTTTATTTCTTTTTGGTTTCTTGCAGCTTCTACAAACACAAACTGATTTTTTTAACAGGATTGTGAGAATCTATTCAAAGTACTTAACTCTTTTGTGAAGCATTCTGTACTAATAGTGAGGTTGTATAATGTTATTCGTAAGTTTACAAGGAAAACCTGCAGCTTATCTAAAGGTCTATTTATCTTTCCAGAAAGAATCGCTATTTTTTCTTTAATATGTGGGAACATACAATTAAAAAGGACAGAAATAAATCTGCTTCTCGTCACTAGACATTTAGCTTCTTATGAGAGTAATTATTAAAGAAATCTTCTGCACAAGTTGCCACAGAAAGATAATCCATGACTGGTTTAACTACAGATAGGCTGTTTCTCAAGTAATGCAACTGGTATAAAGTGCAACTCTTCGTGTGACTAACTTACTCACTGGCCTTGTGCAGTGGATGGTGTCATGGTGTCACACTAGTGTTTACAGTTTTAAAAAGCATCAATGGGCAAAAGGGAAAACTTTAAATAAAATAATAGCAATGGTAAAAAAAAAACCCAAAAAACCCCAAGATAATGATTGTATTTCTAAATAACTTTAAAAGCCTTCCAAAACCTTTTAGTTTTGATTACAGGTAACATTAGATTGTTGTGAAATACAAGGGCAATGTTACCAAGTAAGTTGTGTCTTGCATAGAGCAGAGTCTCTGGTGTGGAGGTAGAGGCAACACCCCAAGCCCTTCTTTACAGAAGGCCTCTCAGCTTTCATAGAAGGGACGTTTGATCTGCAACAAAATTCTGTCGTCTGGGCAGAAGGAGGTGATAGGACAAGGGGCAATGGGTGTGAGCTGGAACACAGGAGGTTCTGTGTCAGTATGAGAAGGAACTTCTTTACGGTGAGGGTGACAGAGCATTGGAAGGGGCTGCTCAGGGAGGCTGTGGAGTCTCCTTCTCTGGAGGCATTTAAAACCCACCTGGATATGTTCCTGTGCGACTTGGTCTAGGTGATCCTTCTCTGACAGGGAGATTGGATTGGACGATCTTTCAAGGTCCCTTCCGATCCCTAATGTTCTGTGATTCTGTGAACTTTTTGATGCTCCAGTAAAATACAGGTACAAGAATCTCAAAGGAAAATGGATTTGCATTTTTAAATTAAGACGCATTTGAATATCTTTAATATTTGATCCGCTGTTATTAAATTAGACATAATATTTGTTGCACATCCTTTATGACAGTCCTATATGGACTTCCACAGTTCTTCCTAATTACTTGAGCCATTGATATAAATAAATGATGGATGTATTTTAATAAGGAAACAGAACTAAAGGCCAGACATGGTTATACATCTGAATTTGTCCTTTTACTAAAATGACACAGGTTTCTGGTAAACCTAACAGGTACACTGGGTTGTTTTCAGAGCTGACTTGCTTCAATGCTGGCATGACTGCCAGCTGGAGATGATTCATGGATTCACAGATGATACTTGTGTGAGACTTCTTTGTTGTCTGGTACATGACTGTCTTTGAGCTGGTTCTTTAAGTGGGAGGGGCTGATAGTGTGAGTCCAGATAAAACATCAACCCTTGCTAGAAAGGGGATATTAATTGCCTGCTGGAGTTTGCTGTCTTCCTGCCCAGACAGCAGCCAGAGTTTAGATAATCAGACTTTTAGGTGGTATAATGGGTGGTGGGTAAAGGAGGTGGCTCCCACAGCTGCACATTTGAAGGCACCTTCAAATGTGAGTCACTGCAAACATCCTTTTCAAACCAAGGGTGTTGTAAGCCTGCTGCCCTTAGGGTGAAATTCAGGCAAGGCTTGTGTGGGAAGAGCTGTCATTCATTAGGTCCAGCTGACAGAAAAGAAATAGGCTCTCCGTACGTCTTTGTCCTGATCCCTTCCCTTTGAGACAACAGTTTGTCTCTCCTGTTCTCCTAGTCATCTTACTCTGATTGAATGTATATAATATTCAAACTCTCAGCTATATATCTCACAAATATGCCTCTGCAATTCAAAATGTGTCTAGCAGAAAAGTAGATCAATACCTATTTCAATTTCTTTGAGAAGATCCCTCTAATCTTTCTTTCCTTGTCAATTCTTCAGGCCACATCTGTCATTTCTCATGTGGGCTAAAGCTGAGGTGAACCGTAGAGAAAATGAGTTGCATTCTCTGAGCTACTCTGCCTGTTCTTTTGTGCTTGTTCCTACTTCATTCACCATCTCATGGCAGTTTTACTGAAGGATTAATATGTATTTTTCTGGGTATTTGATAATTTAGTGGTTACTGTGGTTCATGGACTACAATACCTGTGTGGTTCATTGACTTCAATAACCCCCTGAGCTAAAGACTGGATGATGAGGGGCTGGAGAGCAGCCTGGCAGAGGGGGACCTGGCAGCACTGGTTGACAACTGGCTGAACAGGAGCCAGAAGGGTGCCCAGCTGACAGGAAAGGCCAATGACATCCTGGCTTGGATCAGCAGTAGTGTGGCCGGCAGGACTAGGGGTGTAACTCTCCCCCTGCACTGGGCACTGGAGAGGCCTCTGCTCGAGTACTGGGAGTAGTTGTGGGCCTTTCACTTCAGGAAAGAGATTGAGGGCCTGGAGCGGGTCCAGAGGAGCAACGAGGCTGGGGAAGGGACTGGAGGGAAAGTCTGATGAGGAGAGGCTGAGGGACCTGAGGGTGTTTAGCCTGGAGAAGTGGAGACTCAGGGAGGACCTTCTCCCATTCTACAACTCCCTGAAGGGAGGTTGTAGTCAGGTGGGGAACAGAGTCTTCTTCCAGGCAACAGGACAAGAGGGCAGGGCCTGAAAGCTGTGCCAGGGCAGGGTTAGGTTGGATAATAGGAAGCCCTTCTGCATGGAAAGAGTGATCAGACACTGGAATGGACTGCCCAGGGCAGCAGTGGAGTCCCCATCCCTGGAGGTGTTTAAGGACAGCCTGGCTGTGGCCCTTATTGCCCTGGTCGGGCTGATGTGGTGATGTTAGGTCCTGGGCTGGGCTGGATGATCTCAGAGGTCTTTTCCAGCCTCGGTTCTGTGATTCTGTGACTGGCTTGGGCACCCTGCAATGAGTTCTCGGTAAGGTATGTTTTTTATATGGAGGGCTGACTTCTCACTCCAGCCTGTCAGTCGATTTGCATATCATTCATCTCACAGCGATGCTGCCCAAAACAGCAAAGGAGGAAAGATGACTTCCCTGTTTCTGCATTTTTTTGTTGCTCTTCCATTGTGTTTTACCTGTTCTCATGCCTATGTTATGTTGCTGACCTGTGTTTAGTTTCAAAAATACCTGATGTCTCCATCAGATGAGACATCTGATCACACCAGATCTTGCCACACCTTTCCTGACTGCCATCGTCACCAGAATTACTACTTCAGCCATCTTCCCACTGACTGTTTTTGTTCATCCACCACAGTAATTTTCCTAGTGTTGTCATATGCTAAGAGCAGATTAAGAGATTACATGAGCTTTTTGCAGATAGCTCCATCATTTAACTAAAAACCTTTACTTGTCTTGTTCTGGAGCCAGAAGGGTGATGTTGCTGCTATGCAAGATGGAGCTTGTCCTTCTGGAAGAATCTCCTTCCTATGTCTGCCTTTGAGTGGCTGAGCTTGCTCACTTTTTTCCTTTTTATTCCTTTTCCTATATTCTTTACAGGTTTTGCTATAAATTTTGCTTCAGCAGGAGTTTTTTTCTGTATCTTATATTTTTGCTGGCACTAGCTGATCATCTCTTTTATCATCCTGTCATTTGCTAATTTCTCCCTTTTATTTCACAGTTGAGCAAACTTAACTATTTTTCTCTGATACCTTAACTGAACTTCAGCCATGTAATCGATGCCTCCAGCTGTCTTGTCCTGTGGCAGACTAAAAATAAGCAATTTCCCTCTTTTGGATTCATAGGTGTTATAATTGCTTGAGGTATATTAAATTGCTGAGGAAGGAAAAGCATCTGTTATATTTACATAAGGTGTTAACTTATTAGCAGAAGTGTAATATCTTGGTTTAATTCACAATCTTGGAAAAACAGATTCACTTGAAAAATGAAAAAGTAGCTTGGAGTGGGTTTTTTTCTGTCTGTCTGCAGGTATTTTATATAACGTTCTAGTGTACCTGGGAGGGTAGAGCGCTGCAGGCACCAGGGTACTGAGCCAGCTGTATTGCCACAAAACAAAACAAATTGCATCTAAACTGTCCAGGGAAATTACTTGCTGCAAAATTTCCTTCTGCATATCTATCATCTCCTCGGGAACTTCAGGAGAAGAGAGTCATCCGGCTCTTTCCCTTGACAGGTGTGTAAATTGAAGGGTAAAGAGAAGCTGGGCAAGGAGGGGATTCAAAGAAAGAATAAATCTCCCTCCTGCTGCACATACAGGAAAATAAGGATAAAGAAAAATCTGAAATGGAAGGGAGATGAGATGCTGTACATGGACTTGGTTAACTAGAAGTAGGAAAAACACTCTAATATCTATGTAAGCCATGTGCCTTTGGAATGAAAAAAGAGCAGATGAAGAATGGGTGCATCTTCTTCAGTTTCAAATACTTCACCTTTGAATCAATGATGGATAACGCAAAAATATGTTGCTTCTTTCACAAAATTAAGCGGCTGTTTGCAAGAGATATTAATGGACACCATTCTTTATCTCCAAGTGATAGAAAGCACCAGTGTGTTGTGATGCCTTTCTGAGTGCACAATTTCAGTGGATTTTTAACCCTTTGAGAATAACTTTGTCTTCTTAGCTCTGTGTTTGAAAATATCATAGAATCAGAGAATTGCCCAGGTTGGATGGGACTTTGTGACCATGTTGGAAGGTGGCCAAGGAGGGAGAGATTATCCTCTCCCTCTACTCTGCCCTGGTGAGACCACATCTGGAAGATATTGTCCAGTTCTGGGCTCCTCAGTTCCAGAAGGACACAGAACTGCTGGAGGGAGTCCAGCACAGAGCCACAAAGGTGATGAAGAGAGTGGAACACCTCCCTTATGAGGAAAGGCTGAGGGAGCTGGGTCTCTTTAGTTTGGAAAAGAGACTGAGAGGTGACCTTGTTGATGTTTATAAGTATGGACAGGGAGGATGTCAGGAGGATGGAGCCAGGCTCTGTTTAGTGTCATCCAATGATAGGACAAGGGGCAATGGATGTCAGCTGGAACATAGGAGGATCCACATCAATACGAGAAGGAAATTCTTCCCAGGGAAGGTGACAGAGCACTGGAAGGGACTGCCTAGGAAGTTTGTGAAGTCTCCTGCTCTGGAGATGTTGAAAACCCACCGGGACATGTCCCTGTGCAACTTGATCTAGGTGATCCTGCCGTGGCTGGGAGATTGGACTGGATGATCTTTCGGGGTCCCTTCCAATCTCTGTGATTTTGTGAATCTGTGTGACCTCCAAAGGTCATCTAATCCAATGCCCCTGCTGTGAGCAGGGACATCCTCAACTAGATCAAGTTGCCCAGAATGTTGTTGAGCCTCACCTGAAAACAGAGTGGGTGAAGAGACATAGAGATTTACTGTTGGATTAGCTTAAGCAGAGTCAGACCAGGTTTGTACTTGGATGGGAGACAGTCTGGGTACAGTCAAGGTAGGTTTACCCTGCTTGAGCAGTGGGGGTTGGACTTAGATGATCTTTCAAGGTCCCTTCCAACCTGTAATATTCTGTGAATATCTCCAGGGATGAGGCCTCAACTGCTTCCCTGGACAAACTGTTCCAGTGGTCAACCACCCTCATACTGGGCTTAGTTCAAATTCTTTCATGATGATTCTTTTCTTTCACATGCTTGTACTTGTTCTCTATCTGAGAACCAACCAGCCCTGTTGCCAAGATGGAAAAAACAGAGAAGTATTTTTTTTTGTAGTGTCTCTGAGCAATTTCTGCAACTTTATCTATGCAGCCTTTGGAAATGGAACTGCTGTATCAAAGAATAAATACAGTGTGGATGTATAGGAGGTCCGGTGGTTCAGACAGCATCTCTCTGGAAACTTGTTCTATTTCATGTGGATTTGGAAGGGATTTCCTGTTTGTTTCCTGTGTGGCACAGGGTACTCAAACTGTCTTATCCTTGTTATTGTTATTTGATATCAAGCAGCTCATACTGAATAAAACCAGAACATATTTTTGGTAACTGAGGAACAGCAGGTCCTAGAGGACTTCAAACAGATGACACACGCTACCAGAAATAGCCCTGTCCAACTCAGCTGACCTGAGAAACTATTCAAACCAAAATGGAGGGCAGTTCTGTACTCCATTCCTTCACCAACATTTATTTTGCCATTTTTGCTTTGTTTTGCTTCAAGCTTTTAATTAAGATTTCCTTGGCTTTGCTGACCCATTTCTATATTGTGAAAGGCAACAGAAAAGAGGCTGCCAGGATAGCAGAAGAGATCTATGGGATAGTCCCAGGTAAAGTAAAAAATATGGGCATTTAAAAGTATATTTGCTACAGTTTTGTAACTTGAGAACATTAATGATTGAGTTGCCATAAAACGAGGAATCTGTTGCTAACTGCATGAGCAAATGTTTTAACCTGAGGTGCCTTCCATGTCTGGGGTCTTTGCAGAGTCAGTATGTGTTGGCATGATCGAGGTGTGCAAAATATGAGCCTCCAGCAATTAGCCAGCTAGGATGAGGATGACATTTGCTCAAGGCATTATGGTAACTAAAAAGATTGTTCTTGGAAGCAAACGATTCGTGGGTGTGGATCATAAATGGTTTTAGTAACATCCAGCTTTACTGGCACAGAATAGTTCAGGTTCAGCCAGTTGATTTTCTGAAAGGAGATACAAGAAGATGAATCCAAGCCTAACCCCTATTTTGTTAAATCAAATGATGCAAATTAATACAATCAAAATTATTCTGAAAAATATGTGGTATAGGAGCCTATCATGTTTGGTAGGATATTTAGGAGGTAATTTATTTTGTTATTATGGTGGGTATTTTTCAAGTGATTTTCCTCTTTCACATCTCTGCCATGATAACACATAGACGCTTGTTTGCATGCCCAGTAATTCTGCTAATTAAAATGACATAGTTATTTTAAATCTACCACTAATGAGGGAATATTTTCCCCCTTTAAGATTCTGATCAACCTTGTGACATCACAGACTTTTCTGTGAATCATTTGTTGGACACTTATTTAATGATGAATAGTGCTACCATAGCCAGATGTATGAACGTGAGCAGAACATGGGTTGTGTGAGGTGGCCAACCAAAGCAGAAAGATTAACATCTGGCCAAGAGGAGATACTGCGGCAAAGTATTTTTTACCAAACTCTTATACCCAGGCATGTCTGGATTAGTATTTTATTCGTTATTCTCCACGGTGTTATTCCAACCATTTATTACTCTAATTTTTTTCCAAAAGCCTTCATGCTGTTGTGGCCAGCCATGTGGTGAGCAGGAGTTTGACTTCACACGGGTTCTTACCGAAAGGCCTTGAAGTTTAGCAGACCACAACGTATTTTTATCTGCAAGTTGCCATTTGCAAAAAGCCATTAGGGATAATCTTACAAAACATAAGATCATGTGATGACCTTGCTGGGGCGCTGTATTGGATTACACGTGGAGCTTCATGGCCTTTTCCCTTTGCAGTGAAGTAGTGCAGGAGCAGCAGGGCTGCACGAGTCACCTGCAAACATTCAAAAAGACACGGTGGTTTCGGACATGTCACTCACAGCTCTGAAAGGAGGAGGTGCCCCATATGGGAACTATATTTGCCACACATTTCAGGGAGGTAGGTTGCTGTGGCTAGCGTGGAAGCAGCATGGGCTTTCATGGTGAGGTATGTGTGTATCACACCCATGCATTGTAAATGCATGTCATTTGCACATGCTTTACTATACGGGTAAAAGTAAGGCACTGCAGCTCTGCTGTTTGAGTTAACTTCTGAATCTTCCTGATGTAAAAGGGCCCTGGTTTTTTTCACTTGCAAAGTCTTCCAGCTGTTTGACCTGAGCTTGCTTATTTCAGTCACCAGCATAGCGAGAGGTACTGGGGGGCTGGATGCTTTCAGGAAAACGCTTCTCAGTCCCTACCTGGTTCGTGGTTCTGTCATTTTGCTTCGTGTATCCTACTTGGTCCTAACGAGCCTGGCTGTTTCTTGGGCTAGGTGATCTTCCCATGCCAGTTTCCTGCCTTAGGAGCCCTGAAACAGCTCCCTAAATAAACAGAAACAAAAGTAGTAACCGTAGTTAAAGCTGTAACCCCGTGACATGAAGCGCATCCTGGTTCTCAAGTAGCAAAAGGAGACTTCCTGAGCCAGAGCTGAAATCACCACCATGTCTTTGACTTCAGATGCCCAGAGAAGTGTCTGTGATTCTGTGTATCTCTCACTGATTTCTCCCTGCCGCAGCTAGCACCTGCAATGGAGATAAATGACCCTTTCCATACTCTCTGATGTGTGGTGTAGCTGAAAAAATTAAACAGGACGAGGGTTTTGAACACTGTGCTCATGGGGCTGCTGTGCAGCAGAGCATGGATGCAAACACTGGTATTGCTTCTGTCCTATGGTGCTGTAGATGCAGCTGGCTGTTGGAGAAATACTTGTGACACGCTCTTGGTCTGGTTGTACATTCTGATCTGGGACAAGTAAACTTGCTCTTTCCTTGAGTTGTGGGGATTTGTGACTATAGGGTTTACTGACTATGCCTGTAGGTAGTAGTTTGGCCAAGCAAGTTTTTTTCTTAGCACATGAATAGATTAAGATAGGAAAAAAGGAAGCCTGAAGGAGTCTGAGCAGATCAAGAGCTCAAGATGATTAAGGAAGAAAAGTAAAGCCTCAAGTGTAATTTATTTTTCCGTGGCTGTTCTGAAACCTTCCAGTGAGGAGGAGGATGAAAATTTGTTACCTGACAGCTTGAGCTGGAGGATATTATTTGTAAAATTATCAGTTCAGAAATAAAACTGACAAGGATGTGTCAGAACTGATTTGATGGACAAGTCATCCCTGTGTCTCCTTGCTTTGAGTTTGTTAACAAAGTGCAAGAGAAGCTGGAATATGATTTGTGACAAGAGCACTTGAGGAAAGATGAAGTCTGATGTGGGATGAATGGGAGAATTACAGGGTTCTGAAGTCCCTTGGCAAGTCCCAGCAGTGTTAAACTTGTGGTCTTTGCTGAAGTGTGTTTGTAGCTGGTTTTAAATGTTCAAGTAAAAAGCTGTTACTTAGGTGTGTGAGTGAGTAGCCAGCTTTCCCAGGAGTGCTGAGTCCTCAGCTGCTCTGCTGAAATCAATTTATCAAACAGTTTCACCACTGACCACACGCTAATTTCAGCCTTCATCTGCGTTTATACACAGCTGGTTTTCCCCCGTCCTCACAAAATCTGCTTTGCTGCTTACCTGAATCAACCTCTATGCATTTGCTTTTTCAGGCAGCTGGGCAGACCGATCCCCTCTTCATGAAGCTGCTTTCCAAGGACGTCTCCTGTCTCTGAAAACCCTGATTGCACAGGTAAAAGGCTACAGGTAAAGAAAAGGTTGGAAAGCAACACAGTTTCTGTGGAAATGCATCTGGGAGTTGGTGAGCTGGTAGTAGCCTGCAGTAGGGCATAAAAAATACAGCTGCAGACAGAATAGATTTGTGTGCATCCCTTTGGGCACACAGTAGTTTGCGTTGTTAGGATGCTGGGAGCAAGCCCAGGCCAAAGGCTGTTACAGCTGGATGATAAACAACGACCCTTGTGCTCTTTCTCAGTGATAAACCATGCAAACTGAGTCTGAGAACAGTGACAATATGTATCAGCTATTGAAAATAAATCAGTAGAAATGTATATCTTTATAAAACAGATATCTCTTCCTAAAGAGAGCTGTCAGCCTTAAACCCTCAACCCCAAATGAAACAAGAATTCTGAAGAAAAATATCTGAGAAGAGGCAAGAATATACCAGAAAAGACAAATATGTGTCTAGGAAAGTGGGCAGCAGGAAGGGATCAAGTTATGGTCCTTCATGCTTTAACAGCCATCTTCCTTATCACCTTCACTGTGAATGAGCAGCTGCTCCTCTACCTCTCCAATCAAGACAACCACAGGGAAATTAATTCCTTCAATGGGAGGTCTTTTCCAGCCTCCCAGGGATGAGCAGCAAGGATGAGGGTCCTTGCTGATGAAAAGAGATCAGGGCAGCAACATCTGCAGAGACTGAATTGGAGCTGATTCACCACAGCCAGATAAATGTAGGGATGAACCTGTTCATGAAGCAGCATATTCATTGCTTCTAATATACTTACACTACTAGCCTGAAATTAAATATGGACCTGTATGTGGGACACTCAGAAGTCTCTGCTGTAAGACCAGAGCTTTCAAGAAAGCCAGGGAGGCTTCTGATGTAAGGAAGGAATGACTCAACAAAAGAGAAAATGGAGCTGTACTGGAGATGTAAAGAGCTAAAGTGCTCACCAGTGTTAGTTGCTCATCAGCGCTGAGAAGAGAGTATTTTTTCAGATACATTTTGAAGAGTTTATGAGCACTGGAAAACAAGGCTGAACATGAGCAACAGGTACAGTAATGCCTTTCACTTGCAGTGACTGAGCTCTGCTTTTTAAATACAGACATTTTGTTGATCACAGAATCACAGAACATCAGGGATTGGAAAGGACCTCAAAAGATCTTCTAGTCCAATCCCCCTGCCACAGCAGGATCATCTAGATCCAGTCGCACAGGAACATGTCCAGGTGGGTTTTAAATGTCTCCAGAGAAGGAGACTCCACAACCCCCCTGGGCAGCCCATTTCAGTGCTCTGTCACCCTCACTGTGAAGAAGTTGTTTCTCATATATAGATGATTAATGACTGAGAACAACGCTCCTTTCCTTATCAGAACCACCTAGAAAACATTCCTCTTGAAGGAATATGCTGATCATTAAGTGTGAAATGTCTGTACCATAGAAAATGGAATTATCTCAACATTTTTCAAGGGTTTTTTTCTGTTCCCCTGGCACTGAGGGAAATTTTTAATGACAGCTTTTACATTAATTAGACTTTCTTGTCACTAAAAACAGATTGTTTTTTCCTATCTATCTTAAGTGGTTACAGTGGATGCTTTTAATGCTCATTGCATGGGGACTGGTGGCTTTTACAGTGCTGCACTGCTCACAGATAGCTTCTACCCACCGCATCTGCTGTCATCTACCAGAAAGGGCACTGCTGCCCTCTTGTGAGCTGCCAGCTTGCAGCATGCCAAGGTGCTGCTTCCAGTCCTCTTCTCACAAACCTTAATTACAAGGATATTCAGCTGCTGTGCCTTTTGTGAATGTGTCTGGTTTCCGATCCCACAGGAGATGTGGGAACTGTCACTCAGGCTAACGGCTGTGACGAGGCATTTGTAAATCACATTGCTCTCCTTTCAGGGAAAAACATTTCCTAAGTGGTCACATAAGAGGAATTGACTCCTGGACTCCTGGGTTATGTTTCATCCATCTTACAGGCTGACTAGGTTCTCACCACATGGGGCACCCATGTCAGTGAAAGCATTTATAGGACACAATTCATCTGACCGACTAGAAGCAGCTAGTTTAGCATAGAATCATGGAATCATCATGGCTGGATAGGACCTCCAGGATCATCAGATCCAACCTTCATCCCAACATCTCTCTAACCGCTAGACCGTAGTGTCAAGTGCTCTAGCTACTAATTTTTTAAACCCCTCCAGGGATGGTGATTCCATCACTTCCCTGAATAGCCTATTCCAGTGCCCAACCACTCTCTCAGTAAAGAATTTTATGAGACATATCCTCAGATAGCCTGTTTTGCCCCCATGGAGGAGCTGCTGAAATGCTGATACGTGTGCCAGAGGTGGCCCATTCAGGGAGGCAAATCCCACCAGCTGTAGCTCCTGGAGGTAGACTTCATATGAAAGTCAATAAATTGGAGGTAGAAACAGAAAGCTCAACTTGTCCTTACTTCCTCATTAACCCAATCACCAGTTGGCAACTTTAAGGACAAGCACAAAAGCACTAAACAGCATTTCTCCAACCCATGGATCTTCCAGAGAGGTCGTGGAATCTCCTTGTCTGGAGATGTTCAAAAGCCACCTGGATGTGTTCCTGTGCAATCTTCTCTATGTGATCCTGCTCCAGCAGGGGATTGGACTAGATGATCTTCAGAGGTCCCTCCTCTGAAGGAGGAACATACCATTCTGTGGTTCTGTGATTCACTGATGCGAGCATTTACAGCCACCCTCCACTCTGCCATGGTCTGACCACCCTTTGCACCCACACCAGCCTCACAGTGCCACGTGACTCAGGCAAGGCATTTCTCTTACACCCCCTGCTCTCTGTTTCAGGGTTTCAATGTGAACCTGGTGACAACAGACCGTGTGTCAGCTCTCCACGAAGCCTGCCTGGGTGGCCATGTCGCATGCGCGAAGGTGCTGCTGGAGAACGGCGCTCAGGTGAGTCTCATGGATGCCAGGATGCAGGCACCTGGAGCACAGATGCTCCCTACACGAGCAGGGTTGTCAGATGGGGTACCGGTATGGCAGAACCAGGATGCAGATGAACAGGAGCATTTCAGGAAGAAAGGGTGCAAACAAAACAGTGCTTTGTTTCTGTGAGTAATGGTATTGTCTCCCCTGGTTAAAAAGGAAGATGATAACCCTGAAGAGGAATAGAGATGCTAGTCTTGCAGAAAATGTCTTATCCCGTTTTTTCCCCCCATAGCAACCACTGGGATTACCTCTGTTTTCTTTGACTTCCTTACATAAGTAAAAGTAGATGTACCTGAAGCAAGTAAACATTTTTTTCTGCTAATAAAATGACATCCCAGTTGGACTTAAGGTAGAAGACGTGTTTCCTGTGTCTGCCTGGTCTGTAGGTGCGGCTTCACAACGCTCGCACTTGCTTTTCTCCAGTACGTCATAGGCTTAAACACACACAGAGATTTGCTACGTGAATTGCTTCTAATGGTTTGCTCTGCAGCTAAACAGCAGCTACAGGCCAGAGACTGTGCTGTCTCAGTGGAAAATTATGGATGGTCGTGCTTGCCAAGTCTTTACATTGGAGGTGGAGGAAGGAAATTCTTTCTGCCTTACACACATGTGCATATGAACACAAGCTCTTCCAAGCTCTTTTTATGTTTGGGATTAAAAAACCCATTTCTGTGAAATTTTGGTTTTGCTGGAAATGTGTTTTCAAGTGAAACATGAAGTAGATGCTTTTATTTAAAAAGAGGAAGTGTTTCTGTGTGAGCATATTCTGGCTGTGGGTTGGTGCAAGCTAGATGGTCAGGAAGATACCCAAATTCTCCACATTAAAAGAAATCTGTGTTTTCTGAGCAACTCTAGTGAGAGCACTCATAAGCAGGCAGTGTCACTGCCCTGTAGCACTATCTGTCTGGGAAATAGGGCAGAGCTTGAAGGAGAATGTTATATATCTTGTGCCACATGTAGAGTCTGGCATCTGGGCAAGAACAACCTCAGGTACCAGTATAGGTTGCGGACTGATCTGTTGGAGAGCAGCATATGAGAAAGGGACCTGGGGGTCCTGGTGGCCAGCAGGATGACCATGAGCCAGCAATGGGCCCTTGTGGCCAAGAAGGCCAATGACATCCTTGGTTGGATTAGAACAGGGGTGATTAGTAGACTGAGAGAGGTTTTCCTCCCTCTCTACTGTGCCCTGGTGAAACCATATCTGCAAGATTGTGTCCAATTCTGGGCCCCTCAGTTCCAGAAGGACTCAGAACTGCTGGAGAGAGTCCAGCACAGAACCACAAAGATGATGAAGAGAGTGGAGCATCTCCCTGATGAGGAAAGGCTGAGGGAGCTGGGTGTCTTGAGCTTGGAGAATAGGAGACTGAGGAGTGACCTCATTAATGTTGATAAATATGGAAAGGGAGGGTGTCAGGAGGGTGGAGAGAGGCTCTGCTCAGTGGCACCCAATGACCGGACAAGGGGCAATGGTTGTCAGCTAGAACATAGGAGGTTCCATATAAATGTGAGGAGAAACTTCTTCCCAGTGAGGGTGACAGCACTGGAACAGGCTGTCCAGGGGACTTGTGGAGTCTCCTTCTCTGGAGACATTTAAAACCCGCCTGGCCATGTTCTTGTGCGACTTGATCTAGGGAATCCTGCTGTAGCGGGGGCTTTGGACTGGATAATCTTTTGATGTCCCTTCCAATCCCTAATGTTCTGTGATTCTGTGATGCAACTCTGAAAGCTGTTACCCGAATCAGCTCTGAAATGAAATGACACAAGCACATTTCTCTAGTGCATTTCTGGTGTGCACATGCTGCAAGGGTGTTTCTCTTAAATTGGATTATCCTGTGGTTCCAGGTCAATGCAGTTACCATCGATGGGATCACTCCTCTGTTTAATGCGTGTTGCAGTGGCAGCGTGGCCTGTGTCAACATGCTGCTTGAATTTGGAGCCAAGGCACAGCCCAGGAACCACCTTCCATCGCCCATTCATGAAGCGGTCAAGAGAGGTAACATTCAGGCTGTGAGTGATGCTAACAACGAGTGAGCAATATGGCTTTTATTGATGTTAAAATATTTTTCAAAAGACAAACTTGTCCTTACTGGTTCAGAGAAATGGGTTTGGCTTATTCTCCAGTTCGTGTGACTCATTGATTATATCTGGGTATATTCTGCTCTACAGCACTTTAGTGACAGCTCTTCTCTCCACAGGTCACAGGGAGTGCATGGAGATCCTTCTGGCCCATGAGGTTGACATTGATGAAGAAGACCTGCAGCATGGGACCTCACTCTATGTGGCTTGCATGTACCAGAGAACGGACTGTGTCAAGAAGCTTTTGGAGCTAGGTACATCTAGAAAAGGGGAAAGACAAAAGCTGTGGTGCTGTGAGACAGTACTGCTGGTCTGTCTGAGCTGCCTCTCTACTGCAGACATCATGGGTTATTTCCACAAGAGGTGTTCAGTCAGCCTAAGTCTGTGAAACTCAAGTGAAGCTATTAAAAATTGCACCTGCATTAATGAATTCTCATTAAAAAGAATCCTAACTATGGAGGCTTCCCTGGGATTGGCCAAATCTGAAAACAAAATGCTTTTAGTTTCCTAGCTGGTTGTCCTCCTGCTTGTTCTGTTCTCACTGCAGAACGTTTATTTCTTTGCTAGCTGCAGCGCTGGGGCCCTGGAAGCTGCAGACTACTCTCACTTCTCTGTTTCTCTCTCTCTGCTCATTGCATTTGAGCCATTCCACTTGTTGCTAACCAGATGTCAGGAAGCACAGACAATGCTGGCTAATGTTGGCGGCCAAAATCAACTCTGCATTATGAGAAAGTGCCACACTAAGCATTAACTTCATCTGCTGCTTGTTGGGTGATGAAGAGAGCAGGACAGCTGTCACTGCATGTCCAGGCACAGTTTAGGAGCTACCATTGGTTTTGGTGTCAGTGTACATTGGCCAACTTACTCCTGCTTGAAGTGTGGCCCCGTTGTGCCTGGTGAGCCCTGGGCAAGCATTTCACTTGATTTGCTCCCAGGGTTATTACAGTGAGATACATAAAGTTGTTGTGGTGTTCTCCCAGTTAAGAAAATAGATGTTGACCTGGACAGACTGGAGGGCTAGGCACAGAGAAACCAGATGAGGTTCAACAGGGACAAGTGCAGAGTCCTGCATCTGGGGAGGAATAACGAACTCCACC
>JAOXOE010000001.1:75642212-75668404 GCA_028565055.1 Phoeniculus purpureus
GTTCCAGCTTACACCCATTGCCCCTTGCCCTATCACTAGATGACATTGAGAAGAGTCTGGCTCCATCCTCCTGACACCCACCCTTCAAGTATTTATAGACATTAATGTGGTCACCCCTCAGTCTCCTCTGCTACAAGCTAAAGAGACCCAGCACCCTCAGCCTCTCCTCACAAGGGAGGTGCTCCACTTCCTTCACCATCCTCATTGCTCTACGCTGGACACCCTCCAGCAGCTCTGTGTCCTTCTGGAACTGAGGGGTTTGGCTACCACTTTCCAGTAGCCAACTTAGCCACAGGGCCATAGTATTAAGTCACTGTTAGTTTCCAGTACTACCCTGCAGGTATCATGTAGATCACACTAGAAAGGGCTGCACTTCACAGGCATTGTCCCCTGATTGCCAGTAGCTGAAGTTTGGTTTTCTGCTTGTTTTGGCTCTTTCCGTGTGGACAGAGATTTTTGGCTAAGCTGATGATTATTTTTCTTGTAACGTTTTACATACCTGTTAGATTTGTGCGTTGTTTTAGAACGTGCCTGTGGGTTTTGAGTGTGTATGTGTGGGGATGTACCCCACAAGACGTCCTTGCTGTGACAGAGTTTGTGCACAGGCTTACGCCTGTTCTTGCTGATTGCACCTCAAACTGAATTTGCAGGACGCAGGAGCTATGTGCTGCAGGTCTGACTGTTCGTTATCTTTTTAAACTTCTTTAAGATCAATGGTTCTGTTACTTTGATAAAAACCAGAAGGCCAAGATGCAGGTAATAAACAATTAATGAAACCCAAGAAGGATGAACCACCAGCAACCTGCTGTCCCCTGCTATGTGGGTTCGATGCCCTGGACATGAGAATTTTGAAACCCGTTAATAGGTTCAGCTGTGAGGTGCTATCAGTGTGGTATTGTGTGAATGACTTTTGGGGGATCTAAGGATCTCTCCCTCCGTTCTGCAAATATCCTACTTAATGCTGTGAATGTTGAAAAGCTGGTGTACAAGCTGCCGTGATGCACCAAGTATGGCTGTTGTGCTCGGCTTTTCCCAGCCCCTCAGTACAGAAATGCCTTTTTCCCCATCTGCACACCAAGACTGATTGTCCTCTCTACCCACCAGGCCCAGCAGCTCTTTCCTTTCTCCATTCCTGAGCTGTTCCAGTCCCAGAATTTGAGCCACATTCCCTTGCCTCCAGGACTCAGGGTCTTAGTTTCCCTACTGGGCTCCTGTTCGTTCTTTCCATGTGCTGCTCTAATTCCCACTTGCTTCCTCCTGGATGAGGATGTCCTGCTTCTCTCTCAGGCCCTCAGGAGGTCTTTCCAAGTTCCTCAGAGACAACCCTGCCAGACCCTTCTTACTTTCCAATCCCCTATTGTCCCCAGATCCTTCCTCCATCCAAAGCTACTTGCTTTGTCTCTGTGGTCACAACTTCCTGCCTTTCCTTTTTCTGACCCCAGTTTCTAGTTTCTACTGTCCATGGATGCTCTCAGCCTCCTTGTTCAGGTCTTGCCCTCTTTCATCAGTGTTCATCTGCTTCCCCTTCCTTAGGCAAATCTGGCAGCTTTCTTTCCCTGCCTTCCCAACACCTGTGGCCTGAGGGAGAGGAAGGGCAGGTCCTCTGCTCTCAGCCAAATGGGGCAGACACGCAGTGGTCTGCACCTCTCAGATGGAGTGGGGTCAGCACAGGACCCATCTGCTGAGCATCTAGTGCTGAGCATCTAGTGCTGAACCCTGGCAGGTCTCTGCTGTTGCTCTTGGCGACTTAAACATTTCAGTAGATTTTTGCAGGAAAAGCAGTAGACACATCTGGGCCAACAAATGTTCCTCAGGTGTCCAAACTTCACATCTGTGTTCCACAACAGGGAAACACCAGATGTTTTCAAAGATTGCCAGAAAATGAACCAATAAAGAAGGAGCTTCATCTCCTGCTAAGCAAGAAAACTATTAAACTGGTTTTGAGACTGTCCTGGTTTAGAATATTTAGTGCCTAAGGTGGTCTAATTAACGTGGTCTAGGTGTCTACCCTATGACAGAGGTGGACATCTGGTGTGGAAAGTTTCAGCCTGAACGTCTGACAGCATCATACATGACTAGAAAGTCGTCTCGTAATAGGAAGTGGTGGGTAGCCTCAGACTGGGACAGTGCAGGTGTCAGAAAGGGCTCTTTAGCTGAATTCACATCAAGACTGGCAGCAAATCCTCTGTCACTCACGCCACTGTCACGTGTGCCCCTAAGAAACAGGTTCAGGGTGCCAACCTGACATATGAAATCCTTATTGACAAATCAGATTCCCACATGGGTTTTCTGAAGGCTTCACTCTTTAATTGCATCTTTTTTGTCACAAAATGCCTTTAAAATTCCTCATTGAAGTTTTTGTCCTGACATTTCTCTTACACTTTGGAACCCTTCGTCTCTTTTTCTCCCCCTCTCCATGCGCTTTTCCTCTCCTAAAGCAATGACAGACATCGGCTACTTTTTCCATAATTTAAAAGAATCAAATGCAAAGAGTTATGTCCCAATTCATTAGAGCCGAGGTTTTTTACCAAGGAAAGCCAATGATCTGTCAAAGCTGCTTCTGCCTTCCAATGCTATATCAGCCTCTCTAATGAGGCTGCAAAGTCTTATCCGAGAATTTGAACAGCAGTGCTCCGTGCCCTTGACTGCTTACGTTATTCATGAAGTGTTGGAGGAAGGTAAGAGAAAGGGACAACTGTTAATACCCAAATTAGAAGATTCACAACCTTCTCTTTTCTCAGAGGTCCTCTGGCCATGGTGAACCCTCCTTTGGTTCACTAGAGAGAAACCCACGGCTGATAGCCCTGGGGAGTATCACTGAGGAGTATCTGCTTTCTGATCAGAAGCCTGAGGGGTTAGATATGCCAGGAGGTTTACTTTGGCTCCTCACTGTTACATGCACTCCTTTTCCAGAGCTGAACACTTCTCCAGCTCTGCACTAAACATTGATACTGCCTTGAGAGGTCATTTTTGCTCTAATGAATCTTTTTAGCTTCAACAATCATGTATTGTCACTGTGAGCTGGACAGAGGCGGCAGCCACTTTCCAAACACAGCTGGTACACAGTCTCTGACCACTGCCGAGAGTGAAACAGCACTTCCCCGTGATCCTCAGACTCTGGACCACCTAAGTAGAAAGTGTTTTGCCCTTGGGAAGGCATGGGAGTACTGGAGAGCCATCACACCTTCTTGAAGAGATCAAGCAGCTCTTTGCATCTGTCCCTTCCTAGAGCCAGCTGCAGTCTCTCTGTACAAGCAAAACAAAGCTCTGCAAAGAAACCTGAGCAGCAGAGCTCAGCGTAAGCTTTTGTCTCTGCAATTATCACTGCCACTGTTCTTCAGATGGCTCTACGCAGCTCTCTCAAAACTGCTTCCAAATGTCACTCAGTTTTTAGAAAACAGAGATTCTCACAATCGCTCATTTAACGAGAGATTCTAAAAGTCTCTCAGGAGTTGTCTTCCTCAAAGGCAGCTCTTGAAAGTAGAACGAGCTGCTCAGCTGCTAGAAAAAGCATCTCTAAAGACTGTTGGAAACCGTTTCCCTGTTTCAACCAGGTTTTTCATCCTCACATCCAGCTTCCTTTCAAAGTCAGTATAAAAATACTACAGACTCCAACATGAACTATGAAATTGCAGTTCTCAGAAGTATTCTGTTACCCCAGCTTTGTCGTTGCTGCTCTAGATTCTCCCTGAGAGGCACAATGAGCCCAAAACCTGTGAAAATGTCCCTCCTGCGCTCTTGCAGGGAGGATTGTTTGCGCTTTTCCTTCACGAGTGGGAAGCTGTCAAGGGAGGTTGTGAGGAAAGCCAATTTGTTCTGACTTATCTGCTACTGCCTTGACAAGGTACAGTCAGGATAAGAGAACAACTCTGCATTGTGGATGTGCCACACGGCACCCGACCTTGGCTCCTCTCAGTTTGGAAAGGGAACTCCTAAAACTACTTTATCAAAAGCAGTTCTTGCCCACGAGAAACAACAAAAACACCTCTCCCAGCTGCTCTTCCAGTCCAGCCCATCTCAGCTAGGACTGTAACGTCTGAGGGTGGAGCACAAATGTGCTCAGAAGTGCACACAGTGCTGTTTAGACCAACCAGATAAAGCGTTTGAGAAATTCATTGCAGCAGTGAGCTCTTTGAAATGAAGGCAGCGATAATGAAAACTTGACATAAGCTGCGGCTCGCACCGGCAGCTCTGCGAAAGCAAAGGAAGGCAGGTTCTCAGGGCACTGGAGAAACTTTCTATTAATTTGTGGTCACAAGGCAACCAAAACAAGCTACTGCTGCTTGGCTGTTTTCTGCAGCCTCCTTGTGCTTTTGCCCTCACAGGCATTTGCATGTTCTCTAAGTACTGATGTGGTGGTATTACAGAATCATAGAGCAGTTTTGGATGGAAGAGACCTTCAAGATCATCAAGTAAAACCTTTTCCCAGCCCTAACAGCATCACTAAACCGTGACCCCCAGTGTAACATCTACCCTTCCCTTCAACACCTCCAGGGATGGGGACTGAACTCCCTCCCTGGGCAGCTGTTCCAGTGCTTGCCAACCCTCTCAGCAAAGAAATTACTCCTGACATCCAACCTGAACCTCCCCTAGTGCAGCTTCAGGCCACTTCCCTCATTGTATCACTGGCCACTAGGGAGAACAGATCAACCCCCACTTCTCTGTAACCTCCTTTCAAGTAGTTGTAGAGAGCAAGAAGGTTTCCCCTCAATCTCCTCTTCTCCAGACTAAACAGCCCCAGACCCTCAGCTGTTCCTCATATTGCTGCAGTCCTCCACAGGAGACAAACACACAGATAGTCAAATAGGAAATTCTGCAGATAGGAAAAAAATGAAAGGTGACACATTTAGGTTATAAATTATGATTAAATTACGAATAAATTAAATTTAGGATATAAGGAAGAAATTCTTCACTGTGAGGGTGTTTATATGCTGGAACATCTCCAAGCTGGATGGGCTATTAAGCAACCTGGTCAAGTGGAAGGTGTCTTTAAGTTCCCTTCCAAACGATTCTATGAATCTATGAGTCAAAATGCTCTGTGCCCCTACTACAGCTGCAGAAACCCCATTTGCCCATGGGAAGACCGGATTTGCTCTTTTCTTTATGTCCTTGAACAAAAGCTACGTATCATCTGTATCTATGAGTACCAAACAGAACATTAGGGATTGGAAGGGACCTCGAAAGATCATCTAATCCAATCCCCCTGCCAGAGCAGGATGACCTAGATCAAGTGCATTAAGAAAAACTGATATTCCTGAAGGACATCTGCATACATTTTCTGCTCCCTCCTCAAATGTGACCCAGCTAGTGGCAGAACATCATCTAAGTCCCCTGACAGTAAGGTCCCTCAGCAGAGTGATACTGAGTACAAAGGACTTGCAGCTGAACCTATGGGATTTGAGAATCCAATGTGGGTACTGCACGGGTTTGGGAAGGAGTGACTGTTCTCCTTACCATGTCAGGATGTCAGGATGGCTTTGTCCAAGCCATGCTTTCAGGTGGGAAGCATGCTGGCTTAGTTTTCAGAATTCATGGTCACTCTTTGCTGGCAGCTGGGCAGAGGATTCTATATGAGTTGTGTTGATTTGCAAAGGAAGTTGCATCACGTTGTTGTATCATATGTCACGTTGCATGTAGAGAATGTGCCACACAAACAGGCAAAACTTTTCACTTTAATTATCAGTCTGACTCAGAAACCACGTTAAGATACTTTCCTGAACTGCTGGGGAAGTATTACTTAAGAAAAATTGCTGTTCCAGGAAAATGTGTGCATGTGATTGCGGTAACACAAGTTCATTCTGTATTGGCAATGGCTTTGCTTTGTGAAGTGACATTTTGAAACCTGGCCATCCAACTGGCTAGTCACACTTCCAAAATATTTATTAAAGTGTGTTGGGACAAACCCAGAAACCAATGAAAGAGCTAACTGAAGGAACCTTCAAATAAAAATATTTCCATGTATTAAAATAATACATAGTCATCTGATTTCATTCAGCTCTCTGTCTCTGAGCCTTTCCAAAGTCACTGTCCAAACGCCAGCGACTTCCAAAGAATGGACAAATATCAAAAGAAAGGAACTACAGCCTGGACATGCTTTTTGTACGCACACACAGTATGCTATGTTTGACCTGTGTACCCTGTCATGGTGTTAGCCTGGCACCTAACAACGTTTGATGAAGTAACCGCTACCTAGTGTTTCATGATGCATCATGAAACCTTAAAGTCACACTTTCCCAGTCTTGATGTGACAATCTTGAAGCGTTTGTGAGAGGTATTTTGACAAAATATTATCAGATTCTGATTGCTTTGGACATGAAAAAGAATATGAAGTGTTCTGGGGTTTATGTACTGTTCTGATGTTTTCTGATCTTTAAATACTATGGTTCATTCAAACAGAGAATACAGCAACTAAACCGCCTCACCTCTGAGGATTCTCATAACCTAAGCTTGCTCCTAAAGTGCAAGAAGTCTACTTTGTTTGCTGTAGCAGCACAAAAGATCTCTCCTAGTTCAAAAGGCCATTCAAAACATAAAACAGCTGTTCTCTTGAAGCCATAGGGTAGATAATATGATTTACTTGAGAAAACACATCATCAACAAACGTAGAATCTCTTTCATCACCTTTGGCTGCTAAATTTAAGAAACGGCTTAGTAAGCCTCCTGTTTCCTCTGGAAGTAAAGAAGGACCCCAAGGAGGTAGTCTCCCAAGAGAGGAGACTCTGTTCTCTGGAGGGAACTTTCAACCTCGGTGGAGCCGTCTAGAAGTTTTTTCTCATCCTGTTTTGAGCCTTGGCCATACGACGAACTGACAGGGTTTCAGGAGAAGATGCCCTCAAATATCACATCTGTCATTCCCCCGTCTCCTTGTACAACACTGGATCAAACTATTAGTTTTAGCATTTTAGGTTGCTCATAAAGTCATCCATTCTGTGCTCTGGCAGTTCTCCATGGCTCTTCTTACAGGACAGGGCTCTCCACACTTTCTGTTTTAGCAGCCATGACACACAGGACTGCTTTGCCTGGGTATTGACCCTTCCTGGCTATCTGGAAGGTTTCTGGATAATTATACGATGATTACATAGGTTTTTTGATTATTATCTATATCTTAGGTGGTATTAGGGCCTTGTGGAAATCAGTGAACTGAATGAATATGCAATTGATGCTGTATATATTGATGATCCATATTGAGGGGAGACCTTGCTCTCTGCAACTACTTGAAAGGAGGTTGTAGAGAGGCAGGGGTTCTCCCTAGTGGCCAGTGATAGGACGAGGGCAAATGGCCTGAAGCTGCACTAGGGGAGGTTCAGGTTGGATGTCAGGAGGAATTTCTTTGCTGAGAGGGTTGTCAGGCACTGGAACAGCCTGCGCAGGGAGGGAGTTGAGTCCCCATCTCTGGAGATGTTGAAGGGAAGGGCAGATGTTACACTGGAGGACATGGTTTAGTGGTGCTGATAGGGCTGGGAAAAGGTTTTACTTGATGATCTTGAAGGTCTCTTCCATCCAAAACTGTTCTATGATTCTATGAGTTCAGGAATTCTGATCACAAAGTCACCCTTTCCTGAGAGTATGTACAGCCAAGGCCAGCACTCTTTAACTCTTGAGGCCAACAGGGGAGAGATTTTGCCTAGACTGTGGGTGGGGGAAGCATTCTTTCCCTTTTTTCCCTCATGCCCACTCTTCAGTCCTTGAGCTTTCACAGGGCAAGCAGGTACTGATGAGGGTAGAGAGGTGACCTTCATGGTTTCCACTCAGAGCACCATTTCCTTCTGCTCTTCAGGCACAGCAGAAGTACTTAACTGGGCATTAGAGCCAGATGATGCACAGCCAACACATGAGAATTACTGCTGGTGAGAGTTATAAGGAGTGTCCCTTTGATGCTGCTGCAGTAGTGGGCACAGCTGAAAATACTAGCAGGAAAATCAAGACACCAGTTTTCTGAGCAGGCTTTGGAAAGCAAAAAGAATGCTGCTGCCCTGGTACTTCACCCCTGTGCCCCAAAACCCCAGCTACTTTGACTGCTGTATGTCTGATGCAAACTTAGATTTTCAGAACTATAACACTGTCCTTACTAATTCATATTTGGGGGAAAAATATTTGGAACATTTTCAACTCCTTGAAGAACAAATTCAGCCCAGGTGTGTATTTGTTGCTATAGACTTGGACTACACAGCTCTGCACTTTTAATGCAGAAAGCTCCCTTTTTAAAAAGTGGCATCTGCCTCACAGGGCCTAAACAAGTCAAAATGTCTCCTTGTTTTGTCTCTCTGTGGTCACATTCACTATAATTGGAAATAGCTTATTTGTGCACTAATATTTCCAGAGGTGAGACTGTCAGAGATGGGGCCTCAGGTATCAGAAGTTCGTGGCTGATAGAGAATTAAAATTCCAATTTTCTCTGAACTGCAGAAGAATAGATGTTCTCCCCTCCGAAACTGAATACAACGGTGATAAGTCACTCCTGCAAGCCTGATGTTTTCAAGCTGCAGGAGATTCTCTCACTATTTTATTACCCATTACGCAACACCCCAAGGGTACAAGATGCTGTATTACAGGCAATATTTGCAGGATAAAATTTGGCAGTGGGTGAGCCTCTGCTATCTCAAAATCATGGTCTATCACTGTGAACAATGTTTTCTGCGTTGCCTTGGTACTCCCTTTGGATGAATGCCTTCCTCTGATTTCTCTTGCCTTTTACTTTGGTTGTAGACGCCAGGTTAGGTATCGTCTCTTTATCTTGTGTTGGTGCCTGACCCCACACTCCTAGGAGCCACAATAAAGCTAAACACCCTAATAAAGATTAAGATCTTCAAAAGGGGTTCCTCTTACTGAAGAGACTCCACAAAAGCTTGCCATCCTCACCAGGGAAATGGAGACCTTCAGACACTATGTGTTGGACTCACAATGGCAGGAGCTGCCCTGTTTTCCTGCCAGGAGAGAACAAGACTTTTCCACAGGAACTCCCTTGCAACTCCCTGGCCACATTAGTGCACAGTGTGTGTGCTTTGAGCCACAGCACGGCTGGGCAACTTTCCCATGGCTTTGAGGCAGGGAATGAAGCGCTTCCCTGTGTTGAGGCAACTGCCAGTACAGTCAACCACCTTCAGTCAGTTCCAGGTTCATCAGACCCTGGTGCAGCTGCACTTTTTGGTTTTTCTATCTTTGTCTACTTGGGAAAAATTAACCACTGTCCCTCAAAATGCTTGTGCTTTGGATAAGGTGAGGGGTTTCCACCTCATGTGACTGCTCTTACTTGAGTGGGATTCAGATGACCTAACTACAGCTGCAACTAGCTACAGTGACCTGACAACTCCTCCTTCAGTGACAGTGGAGAGAAAGAGGCAGTTTGGAGACACAAATTTATCCAATTACCTTTGGAATAGGATAAATGTGCACCCAATTCACCTGTTTTTCTTCATTATACTAGGAGTCTCGGATAACTGTCTCACAGTCAATCGTGAGACAGGTGGACAGCCCATTGGACCGCATTTTCTTTTATTGATATTGACCATGGGGTGGCAGGGAGCTGTAGGCAGTCCATCTGTAAAAGAGGAGCCCGTAACTATGATCAGTTGATACGCTGTTATAAAAAATCTGTTAACAGAATCACAGAATTATTGAGGCTGGAAGAGACCTCTGAGATCATCCAGCCCAGCCTACGACCTGACATCACCACATCGGCTAGATGCGGGCACTAAGTGCCACAGCCAGTCTGTCCTTAAACACCTCCAGGGATGGAGACTCCACCACTGCTCTTGGCACTTCATTTCAGTGTCTGATCGCCCTTTCCATGAGAAAGGGCTTCCTAACATCCAACCTAACCCTTCCCTGGAGCAGCTTCAGGCCCCGCCCTCTTGTCTTGGTGCTAGTTGCCTGGGAGAGGTGCCCAACCACCACCTGACTACAACCTCCCTTCAGGGAATTGTAGAGAAGGAGAAGGTCCCCCCTGAGTCTCTTCTCGAGGCTAAACACCCCCAGCCTCTTTCCCTCCAGTCCCTTCCCCAGCCTCGTTGCTCCTCTGGACCAGCTCCAGCCCCTCAATCACTTTCTTGAAGTGAAGGGCACAGAACTGCCCCTAGTGCTCGAGGGGAGGCCTCCCCAGTGTCCAGTACAGGGGGAGAATTACGTCCTTAGTCCTGCTGGCCACACTATTGCTGATCCAAGCCAGGATGCCATTGGCCTTTTGTGCTACCTGGGCACACTACTGCCTCCTATTCTGCTGGTTATCAACCAGAGCTTCCAGATCCCTCCCTGCCAGGCTGCTCTCCAGCCACTCATCCTCCAGTGTGTAGCTGCAGGTGGTAATTGTGGCCAAAATGTAAAGCTCTGCACTTGGCCCTGTTGAACCTCAACCTACCAGGTGTTTAAACTGGTTTCAGTTTAGTTCTGAGAATCGCCTTTGGGCAGTACTGAAACTGGGGAAGTTCAACAGAGCCTTCTATATGACTGCTGTGGAACTGCACGCAGCTACGACCGCTGCATTAAGCTCACAACATTCACACAAAGGTTCAGAATGTCCTCACATGCTGCCAGAACTTTTCTGATATCCAAGTGCCCTCACTTATTTTGAAAGATTCAGGCTTGAACTTAGCTTAAACCTGTCTGGCCATGTTTGTGATACAATGGCATGAAGAGAATCATTGCTCTGTATTATGTAGGTACAATCTGCTTTTCCTGGCAAGATGAAGCTGTTACCTTCTTTTCATTGCTTAACTGCTGACAAGATGGGTTATAAAAGAGTGCAGGGTTATTGGGAGGTTCCTTAATCATTTGTCCTGGCCACAGATGCAGTGATAATGTTGAAGGTTTCCACTGGTATTTAAGCAGAACTTGCCACAATAGGATCTGTGTCCCTAACTCAGAAAAACATTCCTTTTCAGAAGAGCTCTTACACATGTTTAGCTTTAAGCAGAGGTTTATGTCCCACTGTGGATAAAGACAGTGAAGCTGGAGCTTAAGGAAAGTGCTCATCTGGGTAAGCTTTCAGGATGTTTCCTGAGTCTGTGGGTGGGCTTGAGTACGGAGTGAAATGCAAGCAGGACCTTCCTCATATTGAGTGAAGTATGGATTCCAATCAACCTTTATTTTTCCCTTCTCATGTGAAGTTATCACTTCTTAGGAAGAAATTCCTCACTATGAGGGTGCTGAGGCACTGGAGCAGGTTGCCCAGAGAAGTTGTGGATGCTCTCTGCATGGAAGTGTTCAAGGCCGTGTTGGATGAGGCTCTCAGCAACTTGGTCTAGTGAGAGGTATCCTTGCCCATGGGAGGGGTGTGAGAACTAGATGATCTTTAAGGTCTCTACCAAACTAAACCATTCTGTGATTCTATGAGAAAATATTATTCACAGTCTTAGAATCATAGAACCATTAGGGATTGGAAGGAACCTCAACAGATCATCCAGTCCAATCCCCCTGACACAGCAGGATCACCTAGACCAAGACACACCGGAACACATCCAGGCGGGTTTTAAACACCTCCAGAAAAGAAGATTCCACAACTCCCCTGGGCAGCCTGTTTCAGTGCTCTGTCACCTCCACTGTGAAGAAATTCCTTCTCATATTTTATACCTTCTCCTATTTTCCTGCTTACACCCAATGCCCCTTGTCCTATCACTAGACAACATTGAGGAGAACCTGGCAACGCATCTATTTTCTTAAATGAAAATATTCACAGTTACTGCTGGCCTTGAACAGAATTAATTTTCAGTCCTATGAATGTGTTTGTGCTATAAATTTAGGACTATAAAGTTTGAGCAAGTAAATGTGGGACTTCAGTGGGCATTTATTTTACTATCATGTTCTACACAACTTTCCTCCTTTGTTCAAAATACCCCTGGGAGATCCCAGACCACAGCATTAATGCAAAGACCACCTGTGTCATGCTGGAAGCTGTGGAACATGCAAAGATAGTGGCACATGCAAACGTGTGTGCTGCAGACAGCAGGTTGAAAGGGAAAGGGTCTTGTCAAATATGGAGAAAATGTGTGAACTGCTGCAATGCAGCATCTATTAGGGTACTGGCAGTGCTAATTCTTCAGAAGGGGCTCAGCTGGAACAGTGCAGACTGTGTGTGGGAATGTAGATCTGTATGACGTGCTACAAGAGCCAAATATTTGACTAGCATAAATCAATGGGGTAATGAACTCAGGGTCTGATTTAAGCCAGTGCCCAAGGTGGGAAAGGCCACTGAATGTACAACCACTGTCTCTCTTGTACTTTTCCAATTCTAACTACTTTTAGGGCTTTTCTGGCATCTGAGATTGCTAGGGAGAAGGCAGATAGCCTGCTACGGTTTCTTTTGGAAGGATGAAAGTTATAATTATCCAAAAACCACAATGCTAACCCACGTTATCATTTCCTGATGTCAATGATGTTGCTCATAGCCCAAACAGAAGAAAACAGATACTCCCCTTTGAGTTGAAGAACAGCTTTGGAACATATGAGAGATCAGTGTTATGAAAAACATACAACATCATTTAAATATGAATCTGATTTTTATCTCTGGAGATGGGATCCATCCTTAGATAAGATAATTAGAAAAATTATAATAAGAGGAGAAGTAAGCTGGAGAGATAAGATTGAGCTCCTTAAACCTCCTACTTTGATAGAAAGCTATTGAGTTCTATGCAGGTACTTTTTGTAGGCAACGGCATTATGTATTTCATTGGCTACTAGTTATGCATCTATGGGCATTGAACTTGTGGGACATTTGCAGCTTTGCAATGATAAAGCTTCACAGATAATTTGTTAAGGGCATGTAAATAATACTGACCTGGCCCTTTTTCAATGGTTCTACTTCCTTTCTCTCTCAAGCATTGATGTATATTTTAAACTTTCTGGGGCCAGAGATGATAGTTTTGCTACCTATGTGAACCATGCCAAGTGTAGTGAAGTCCTCCTCCACATCTAGGTTGCAGCCATTAAAACCAATAATCCCCACAATGGTGAAAGCTCCTCCAAGCTGGCTACTGAAATCTGAGTCAATGTGAGGGAAGTATGGGCATGGCAGGCAGAAAAGCAAATGTTCCTCTGCATCAGGAGACTGAACAGCCTGTGTGATGGCACGCTACTCAGCACCGCTGTGCAGTAGCAGGAGGGTGTCCCGCTGCAGTGGTTTAGTCTGTGATGTTTGAGGCCATAGCCCTGTGCCCTGCTGGTGGAGCTGGTGTACCTTGCACACTCTTTAAGCTTTTAGTTTTGAATGCTTTCAATGTGTGTACAGCTATGGTCAAAGTGTACAAGGATGAGGGGTGTCTTGCAAATGCTGTATAAGAGAATCACAGAATTATTGAGGCTGGAAAAGACCTCTAAGATCATCAAGTCCAGCCTATGACCTAACATCATCACAGCAGCTAGACCAGGGCACTAAGGGCCACAGCCAGGCTGTTCTTAAATGCTTCCAGGGATGGGGTCTCCACGACCTCTCTGGGCAGTCCACTCCGGTGTCTGATCACCCTTTCCATGAGGAAGGGCTTTCTAACATCCAACCTAAACCTCACCTGGTGCAGCTTCGTTTCAGGTAGAGAGTGATATGGTTCCCCCTGAGTTTCTTCTTCTCTAGGCTGAACAGCCTGTCTACGATCTAGCAAGCATTTAGATGAACACTTTAGGTGAGGGTATTGTAGATGCCTCAAAGAAGTCAAACAAAACACATAAGGTGGTGTTCACTGTTCCTGTGAAGTTATAAAGTCAGTTGTAAAATCTGTTCCCTGAAGGAATAAGTAAGAAGGGTTTCAATTATTCTGGTAGACAACTGGCAATCCCATCAAAACGCAGAGATTGGAAAGGTGTTAGGAAACATGGAGAGAGCACAGGCAACATGCTCACTTCAAGGCTGAAGAGCTCAGGCAGTGCTAAGTGGGACTGAAGCTGACGGAGGAGTCATAACTCCGTTCCAAGAGCTCTGTATGAGTTTTGGATGATCATGGCTTAGCTAACGGGATACATTTCTGATAGCTGCAAAGGGAATTCCATAATGAGCACTGCTCCTTCCATTTATTTTGACTGTCCTTCTCCAATTTCCAATATATGAAAAACAGTAAGTGAAGGAGCAGCCTGAGCACATAAGCAGGCTTTGGCAATACCTCCACGATGCTTCCATTTCAGAGGAACATGTTTTTAACTACCAGAATTCAAATCCCATTGGAGATGCAATTTTTAGTATAAAAATGACTTCTACTGGTATAAGTTGTTCCCCGTTCTTCACCGTAGTATTTGCGAAGGCATAAAGTTTGTTAATTCCAACACATTCAGTCCACATTAAGACTGAATAGGTTTTAGCTTTAAAACACTTAAACCAGTACAAATTCTGGCTTTAGGTAAACTCACAGCACTTTGCTTATAAGAAAGCTGTACTCCTTCATCTTAGCTTTAAAACTTACTTTGTTCATTATTAATCATTAATAAAATATCTTTATATTGAAGAAACTGGTGCCAAGTTACTGGTGCTAAGTATTCGCATCCCTTCTGAGCTATCTGCCCTTAAGTATTGAGATGGGCTTTCTAGTTCTCACCACACATGAAGTCTATGAGAGATCATTCACCTGTGAAAAGCATCCATCTCTGTAATAACATGGGGCAGCTTGCTAGAGCACAGGGTGTCATGTGTAGGCATAAAAGAAGAGCAAATAACTTCCTCTGAGTTGACACAGGCAATTTCATGTCAGTGGAAGGTAATTACCGCAAAACGAACTTGGCCCGTACATACAGGCTAACATCTGTATCATTGCAAAATAAATGGCACAGATGTTTTAATAACAAATAACAGATGCACTCAGTGCCTGGGTTACAGACCTCATCTAAAAATGTTCCTCTTATAGGTGACCCTTTCCCCCACCTCTTCCTCAGTTCTATATAGAGTACCCTGTTGCTACTGGTTCAGCCTGCCAGCTTCCTACACGTTGACTTTGCTTTTAAGAACTGATATTTTATTTATGACAGCTGGCACCGCAGCCCTTTATTTGCAAGTCCAAAAGCTGCACGACCAGGGAGTAGAGCTGACAGCAACAGCCCCATGCAACACAGACATTTGCAAAGATAACCTTTCTCTTGGGTCAGAGGCAACAGTTTTCAGCAGATCTGGTGAGTCAGTGGAAATAACTACCCAATGCCTTGATAAAGGCACAAACCCAGATGTCAGAAAGCAGCAGCCAAAGCAAGAAGAGCTGTTACAGGGTCCTGTGCAATATTAAGTGTCTGCTAAGCAGGTAATTTTTAAGTGAATAACAACTTTAAACTCATTGAGTAAGTCTCTGTAGGTAGTGTTGCTGCATGGGGGTGGAGAATGACCCCGTACATCACACATGTGCTAAATGCAATGACTGTACTAACACTGCTGCACAACCACAGGGCTTAGGCTGGACTTGAGTCTGCTATGGATGACTTGGGCATGACCCAAACCACGTCAGGATGGGAAATGGCAGACGCATCCTGCACGCTGCAGCGGATTGAATGGCACCAAAGTTTTGGAACCCAAGGTAGCTTGCTGCAAAGGCACATGAGTTGTGCTTACCAGCTGAAGTAATTCAGGTTGTCTATAGAGGTGACCCAGGATTCACAGTGGCATGCCTGGCCAGCTCAGGCACAGTAGTGATGCAATGGGTGTCTACCATATTCCCCTGGGACTGGGGATACCTTACAAGTCTGCATTTGTCACCTACCTCTGAGGGCTTTGGTAGAGGGTGAGGAAGTGGGCATCTCCTCTCACAATTTATATAGGACACAAGTCTTGCAGATACAGCTGAAGCTGGGCACTGTCAAACCTGGAAGATCTCTGTGTGCTCCTGTTTCCCCAGCAGTCAGTTTTATTCAGGTTGGGGTTAGGCTCTGCTCCCAGGCAACTAGTGATAGGACAAGAGGGCAGGGCCTGAAGCTGTGCCAAGGGAGGGTTAGGTTGGATGTTAGGCAGCTCTTCCTCACAGAAGGGGTGATCAGACACTGGAATGTGCTGCCCAGGGCAGTGGTGCTGTCTCCATCCCTGGAAGTGTTTAAGAAAAGAATGGACATGGCACTTAGTGACCTGGTCTAGGTCGTGGTGATGTTAGGTCATGGGCTGGATGATCTTAGAAGTCTTTTCCAGCCTCAATCATTCTGTGAATTTGGGATTCTGTATTTGCCTTCTGATTTTCTCCTTCCATTCCAGAGGACATCTCTGTCAGCACTGGAGCAGTCAGAACAGCAGATCAGGAGCGCATCCAGCTTGGAAGAGCTGCTTCGCATCACTCATTCTGAGGACTGGAAGCTGTGGAAATGCAGGCTAAAGCTCAAGAGTCTGGCCAATTTAGACTCCCGCTCTGCGTCACATCGCTCCACCAGATTTGCTGCTGCTTTCTATGACATTGATACACTGAAAGGTAGGTGCAAATTTGTGGCTGAGTCTGATCCTGGCTTCAGGACCACTGACTCTTGTGCTGTAAAGCATTACATAGCAGGGGTTTCCTAGAACGGCCCTGCACTGGAAACAACTGGGCATTCAAGAAAAATTACTCTGCATGAAAAAAATGTCAGGCAAGAGCCTTCCTGTTGTGCAGTTGTATCAGGCTTATTGTTCTCTGTACCCCCTCCAAACCGAAGATGTATCACGTATGGATTTGCCAGTCTGAAGAAAGTAAGGAAAGCCAACATGCAAAGAACAGGTTGGGATGACCAGCCAAGGGGTGGGCCAGCAGCATTGCTTTAAATGCCAGAACTTACTTGCTTGTGAGCAGAAGCTTTACTGCAGGTATAGAAACTCCTTTTTATATTAGGAGTTCTCTGATACTGGATGACCTGTAGAGGTCTCTTCCAGCCTAGAACATTTTGTGATTCTATGATTCTATTACACAAGGCACTCCTCTCGTCCTGCTGGCCACACTATTCCTGATGCAGGCCAGGATGCCACTGGCCTTCTTGGCCACCTAGGCACACTGCTGGCCCCTGTTCAGCTGGCTGTCAAACAGCTTTCAATGGGCTTTTTGGATATTCAGGTAATAAAGTCAGGTGACTATAACCATACAGTAGACTTAAGTTTTGGCTTTGATCAGATGTGAGTTTGCTTTCAACTTTCCTTTTCCTTAGACACAGAGATGTCAACTTCCTCACTCAAAGCCAAGCCACTGAGCTTTAAGTTAAAAAAAAGCCTTTTGGATCATCTTCTCCATTCTTCCACCCAAAGCAGAATTATTCCAGGATAGAAACTACCTTTCTTATTTTACCTTAATGTGTTCCCACCTTCCAGTCATTGGGCACCAACCTTTTTGCCAAGGGCATCTGTTTTCTTTTAATAAAGTGCTTTGACAAAAAGCCTGGGTCGTGGCTCCTTGTTGTTTCACTGCTAGTCCATCTTCTACATCACTCCAATCTCCAGCAGGGCCAACTCAATGCTTTGTTCCTTCTTTCTAGAGCTTCATGTGGAATTCACTGCAAGCTTTTGTTACCCCATCTAGCCACAGCCTCCCCTAAGCAGCTCAGCTCATCTAGAACAGAGGCACTTGAAAGCTGGAGTCAGAGCTAAATCCCACCAGGTGCCCTGTGCTGGCTCAAAGAAAAGATCAGCATGGTCACAGTGATTCAGAACAAAATGGGGCACACGTTGCTTTGACTGCCCCTTCCTATAGAACCTGATACTAAAGAAGTGGCAAACAAAGCGAGGATATGTGCAGTTGGAAAGGTCACCACCACTTAAACTTGTTCAAGTGATATCTGAAGTGATTACATGCACATACCTTAAGGAGTTTGTTTTCTATTTTAAGACCTAAGGTTAGATTGCAGTTTTGATAGATTAACTCTAGAAAATTCTACCTATTTTAGTGATTCTTCTCTAAATTTATGGTGTAAAATCAGAATTTGGGCTGAACCCTGGGGAGGGCTTTACAGAACTAAACAAACTGGATTAAATATACACAGTCAGTTGAAGAGAAAAGTAATAAAAGGAGACTCAGGTAGGAAAGAGAGAAACAAATGCTCACCTGAAGACAAGTGTAGCATGCAGATTAAAAGCATTCCAAAAGTTTTCATGAGTTTTGCAGATCTCCCCTGTAAATGAATGCACTGCTTGCACAACAGCAGGGCGGTAGGCTGCACTGGAAGAGAGAGTGATTTTCGCAACAGCAGAGAATTGCTTTTGATCTTTCAGAAGCCTGCTGTAGGAAGGCAGATGGAAAAATGGTTTTGATAATATTAAGAAGCATTTAAAGCCTAATTGTTGATCTCTCTTGAGTAATTCCTCAACTTAAATCAGGTAAGCAAAAGCTAAGAAAAGCAGGGCACTTCTTGTTCTCTTAGTGCTAATAAGGCCCAAGATAATACGATGTAAACAGCACTGTCTTCTCCCTCTGGTTCAGCCAGTTAATGCATTATTCCTTCTCGCAGTCAGAATTTGATAGATCACTCTAAAATAAATTGCTGATCTACAACAACTCGGTATTTGAAAGATGCCACAGTATTTTGAATAGGTAACTTCTGCTCAAATTCATATTCCTGTTATTCAAACTTGAACCCCCTGATGGTACTCAGATGTGAGAGTGTTTGTCTTCGATTTCATTAGATGCTTTTGAAATGGCACTCACTGCCTCTGTACTGTACTCACTACAGTAGGAGTATCACAGAATCACAGAACATTAGGGATTGGAAGGGACCCGGAAAGATCATCCAGTCCAATCCCCCCACCACAGCAGGATCACCTAGATCAAGTTGCACAGGAACATATCCAGGAGAGTTTTAAACGTCTTCAGAGAAGGAGACTCCACAACCCCCCTGGGCAGCCCCTTCCAGGGCTCTGTCACATTCACCGGGAAGAAGTTCCTTATCATATTTATGTAGAACCTCCTGTGTTCCATCTAACTCTCATTGCCCCTTGTCCTACCATTGGATGACACTGAGCAGAGCCTGGCTCCACCCTTCTGACACCCTCCCTTTCCATATTTATAAACATGAATGGGGTCACCCCTCAGTCTCCTTTTCTCCAAGCTAAAGAGATCCAGCTCCTTCAGCCTTTCCTCATCAGGGAGGTGTTCTACTCCCATCATCATGTGACTCTGCACTGGACTCTCTCCAGCAGTTCTGTGTCCTTCTTGAAATGAGGGGTCCAGAACTGGACACAATCTTCCAGATGTGGTCTCAGCAGGGCAGAGCAGAGGGGGAGTAGAACCTCCCTCAATCTGCTAACCCCTCCACTTCTGATACACCCCAAGTATTAATATCCTCTGACCAGAATCATTAATGTGCTTGTGTTCTTCTGAGTCTGTGGTGGGGTACACACAAAGAAAGGATAAAATGACAATAAGGAAGTCTACCCTGGAGAAAAAGAGAAGAGGATGTGGGACAGTGTTCTCAGACAGATGGTGTGGAGTTGACTCTCAGCTAGGGGAAATTGATGCATCTCTGCTTAGCCCACTGGATTTAACAGAGGTTTTGGTCATCCAGTTTGAAAACTAAAGGCAGATAAATGCAATGACCTCTCTGCCAGTGCAGCTGGTGTAAGTTACTGGGATAATTTCACACTCAGTCTCTCTCCGGTCCTTAGATCAATCCAAGTAAGTGCAAATCGATCCAAGTAAGTGCAAATGGCCTGCCAGCACTTCATTTTCACTTATATAATGTTTTTGCCTCACTAATCAGAGGTTTAACTTTCCCATGATTGCTCATAAAAGGGTTGTTTTCTCCAGTCATAGATGAGGAATGGCAAAAGACACAATGCGTGCCAAGGGAAACCTGCGTGGAAGTTGCCAAAGAGCTGGGTACAACAACCAACAAATTTTTCAAACCTCCATGTGTGAACGTGTTCAGATGTGGAGGCTGCTGCAATGAGGAGAGCCTGAGCTGCATGAATACAAGTACAACTTACGTGTCGAAAACGGTAAATGAGGCAATTCATTCTTTTCACTCTGGCTCTCCAAGAAGGGAGGGGATGGAGGATGTCTGGTTCTGAAATCCTGTTATGAAAGCTCTGTCTGCAGTATCAACAACCAGGAGAGCTATTTTTTATCCATATGAAGTGAATGGAGGGATGTCCGATGGCATTTCATATCCATGGATATGCGTGTGTGGAGATAGCAAATCAAGCCCTGAGGAAGTGAACGCAAGCTCATATGATGTTTAGAAGTTTAATCCTTCTTTAATGTATCGTTACTTGGAGCTGGGACCTCTTGTGAGTATTGGCTCACAGGAATCCTCTGCACCTTCAGAGGATTAAGAGAGACTCTGGGAAATTTTGCTGTGTGAGGCCAGGAGACCAAGCACTGCATTTGCCCTCAGTGACAAAAAGTCTGGCTAATAATTTTGGATGTGCAGTTTTGCAAGCCTTTTCAGCAAGAGAGATCAGATGCTCTCAATCTGGATACCTCAGGATCTGAATGTCCTAAACTGCAAGTCACTTTGGAAATGGCTTAAATCAGTAGTCAATTACTGCTTAAGTGCAACATGTGACAAATAGCTGAGCTTTAATGATCAGTGCCAAAAAGCGATCACAAGAGACCTTCTTTCCGTAGACTCCCTCTACTGACTATGTACAAAGAGATCTTGCTCCAGCAGGTAACTGACTAGAGCTTCTAGTTTAGGTCTTCTAATCAGCTCTGTGGATTAAGCCAGATGTTCCTACCTACAGAAGGAGCATATGAGGCTGGTCCTTCTCAATTAGTCTTCACATTGTGCATCTCTACTTAGAGCTGGTAACACCTTTTGACTTTAAGAAATTCTAGTTATGAAAAAGCCATTTCTTTACATCAGAACGAAGACCAAGGGCAGTTGTTTTAAAAAGAAAATGTAAATCCTAATGGGGAGCAGGTCTAGTTCACTTCTGTATTTGTTTTAGGTTTGCTGGAATATAATTCCATGGTGTCTGATTGTACTGGGGTATAGCTGGAGTAAAATAAATCAGGGCCTGTCCTTCTTGCGTCAATGTTCATTAATCGCTTTCATTCCACACCACAAGGAGGAAGCTATTATGAGCTGTTGGCCACACACAAAAGACATCTGATCAGCTCAAGGAGCTGGGTCAGGCTCAAAAGTGTTTATTTATTTATGTGTTTTTGCAGCCAGAGTTGTTTATTGAAAGGCTCCAGTTTTTAAGAGTGTAACATTCTTTTACCATCCTCCAAGGTAACCATTTCCTCTGAAGCTCCCAGCTATGTTCCTCTCCTAAATACACCACCATCAGTCCAGATTTTCTTCTCCAAAGTGAATGAAATTGCTCACATACTAGTGAGGCCATTTTCTCCCCTTGGTTTAAAATATCTACTAAAGGATGTTCATGCTACCTAAAGCTAGAAACTGTGAAATCTAAATTTAAACATCTAAGTCATTTGTCTTATGAATATTTCTCAGCCCCTGCCTGTGGATGCAGCATTAAGCCTTACTGGCAATGAAAGATGTTTTGGCAAGTTCCTACCTTGGTGGGCACTGCTTACTCTTCAAACCTCTCAGTGCCAACCTGCTCATTTATACTTATGATAACTATCTCTAGAGAAGAGCAAGGGTGTGCAAAACGGTGGCAGAGAACAAGAGGGTTTGATTGAAAATTCCAAATATTAGCTGTATACAGGAAACTGAAAAGTAAATGTTATTTTACCCACCTAGCTCTTTGAGATCTCGGTTCCCCTGACAAGTGTTCCTGAGCCTGTGCCAATCAAAATTGCCAACCACACGGGCTGTAAATGTATATCAAATACCCAGCGCCATCAGTACACCATCATACGAAGATCTGTCCAGTACCCAGAAGAAGATGGGTAAGTTCCCTCATTTATAAACTTGTATGCATGCTGTGTAGACCAAAGTATGATTAGGACACTATGATGGCCCATTCACTTTTGGTTATCCTAACAGTTTTGTCAAGTAACTTGATTAACACTTAGGGTTCAAAAGTTTCAGCTACTCCTGGTGCATATTAAGTGAAGGGACACAATAATTCAGCAAACAGCAGGTTAATTCAACAGCAGCTGGGATCATTAAGACATTTAGGTGGTTGAGAAGGGACTCTAAGTGCATCTTTTGGCACTACACTCTACTGAAGCTATTTGGGTATGTGTGCATCAATTATTGTCAACATGACATGAGCAGCTCTGCCAGCACATCATTTAGCCAGGGGACACAGAGTACTGTGTTCAAGCACAGCTCTCTGCTGTACCTTGTGGTAAAATCATTTGGATTTAGATTTTTCCTCTTCTGGTCCAGCCCTGGTTTGCATCTATCAAGCTCAATGGCTGGAGAAAAGCAATCCCAATTCTAGCTCCAAAATATGGCATAAAATACCTGTAGTCCTGGTGAGAACAGACCACATGAATTTAACAAAGATTCTAGAAACACGGATAGTTTGAGTGACTCCTTGGAAATCAGCTTACATGTCTGTCTAGTCCTACGTGTAGGCTTGCCCTCAGAACTGCCCTTTAATTAGACATCTAGGCTGGCAGAAAGGTGACACTTCAGCAAAGCCATTCCAGCTCTTACTCAGCCTGCTGGCCACTCTGAATTCTCTTCTTACTCTGGAAGAAACTCAGCTTTCTTCTAGTTTGTGAGCTCCCCTCCCAGCATCTAACACTGACACCTGTGACCCTGGAAACCATCCACTGTACACCATTGAGCAGACTAGTTTAAACTGGACCTGCATTTTCTGGCACATGACAAAGACTACCCTGTGTGGAAACAACAGTCTTATGGAAAAACAGAGCTGCAGAGAAAAAACTATACCTGTTTCCTAGGGTTGTAATCTGGAATGTGTGCTCCATCTGCTCCATCTAGTTGTTGGGAGACAGACAGCTCAGCCCTCCCAGTAAAACCATCCAGTACCATTTTTGTGTCTGCAGCACCGATGCTCTGCATTCATACAGTAGAAGAGGCAGACCCAGCACACCATCAAGCTCATTTTGCTAGAAGATTATCCTGATGCTCCTGTTTTTCTTCCTAATTCTCATTTTCTTTTTTTTTTTTTTCCCCATCTAGATGCCCCTTTAGCAATAAACCTTGCCACAATGGATGGATCTGGGATAGCGACAAATGTGAGTGTGTTGCAGATGTACAGCACTCCAACAGACAAGAAGGTAAAGACGAATTTACAAATGAGCAGTTCTCTTCCTATCTCCATACCACCTGTGTTTCATTTTGGTTATGTCCCATTTTGCTGTTGACAGAGGTATAGTTTTGGTTTCACATCACAGAATCACAGAACATTAGAGACTGGAAGGACGATTGAAAGATCATCTAGTCCAATCCCCCTGCCACACCACGATCACCTAGACCAAGTTGCACAGGAACATGGCCAAGCGGGTTTTAAACGTCTCCAGAGAAAGAGACTCCACAACCCCTCTGGGCAGCCACTTCCAGTGCTCTGTCAGTCTCACTGGGAAGAAATTCCTTCTCATATTGATGTGGAACCTCCTATGTTCCAGCTCACACCCATTGCCCCTTGTCCTATCATTGGATGAAAATGAGCAGAGTCTGGCTCCATCCTCCTGACACCTGCCATTTCCTCAGTCTTCTTTTTTCCAAGCTAAAGAGACCCAGCTCCCTCAGCCTTTCCTCATCAGGGAGATGTTCCACTCTTTTAATCATCTTTGTGTCTCTGTGCTGGACTCTTTCCAGTAGTTTTGTGTCCTTCTGGAACTGAGGGGCCCAGAACTGGACACGATCTTCCAGATCTGATCTCAACAAGGCGGAGTACAGGGAGAGGAGAACCTCTCTCTATTTGCTAACTACCCTCCTTGTAATCCACCCCAAGATGCCATAGGCCTTCTTGTCCACAAGAGCACATTGCTGGCTCATAGTCATCCTGCTGTCCAGCAGGACCCCCAGGTCCCTTTCTCCTATGATGCTCTCCAACAGGTCGGTCCACAATCTATACTGGTGCCTGGGGTTGTTCTTGCCCAGATGCAAGGCTCTACATCCCTGGATAGACCTGGCTTATGGCGTAGAAGCTCACCTGAAAATAATATGTGCTTTTCCCTGTTTCATGTTTTTGCTTTGGATGTTTTACTTCTTCTATATTAGCAACCTAAATAGGAAATAGGAATGAGTTAAAAAAAATGTTGGTGCAGTAGGCTCCTAGCATAACTTTTTAGCGCACATGCACCTTAAATTTTATGGCATAAGGGAAAATTATTCAACTGTAGGAAAAACATACCCTGGAACTTATTTCATGTGGAAGGTGCTGAATCTGTTGTGAGAAATTCTTAAGAACAGACTTAAATAGGAATAAGAGAGGCAAAATCAACCCTAGTGGCTGTGGTTGGTGCAAAATAATGTATGACCTTTCAAGGTGTTTGACTGCTTTTAATGATCATATTAAGGTACTTAGGGAGCTTTCAAGCTGAAACACTATACACACCCACGAGTATGAATGGATCTGTAGAAGGAAATGGAAGAAGGTGACATTAGTACAAGTGTCACTACTTCCCTTTTCCCTGCAGGAAATCCTTGGAGGTGAGGGGGAGGAGGTAACTGTGTGAATCTAAAGACACCTACTATCAGAAAGCTTTAAAACAAGATACCATTTCCCAAGACTTGTACAAGGTTTTTAAAAACATAGTTTTTCTGAAGACAATATAGTGGTCACAATAAAATTATCACAGCACTAGAGCAGATGGACGTGGAAGCCCTGCCTTTGTGGTTTAAGCTACATGCAGCAAGTAAAAGAATCAACCAATAAACCATCCAAGGCAACAACAAAAGCAGGCTGGCAAGCAATAATTCCAAGACCAGCAAGCTAAACCAAAACTAAATAACCTCACAGATTGGTCTGTTGATTGCAGTCTCCTAATGCTAATAAGCTACAGAGCAGTTGAGTAGTGATTTCTGCAGGATCTGTTCTCAGTGTGTATCAGACCATCTGACCATCGGGTTACACAGTTAAGCTCAAGCTAGACTTTTCCCTCAAGGAAGGATTAGTACTCTGTATTTCAGAGTAAATCCAAAGGACTTTGAGTAGCCAGAGTCCTCTTAACTTTTAAGTGTTTGCAACATCAACTAGGAGCCTTAAAACCTGTGGCTTGTTGAATTGTAGCTTTTGTTGGCATAGGCGCAATATTTCCTCAGATAAAATACTGTTCTCTGGAGTACATTGTGTTTGGCAGTGGCAGAGACAAAACAGTTTAAAATCTGTCTTTGAGGTTGAAACAAAGTGAGAGCAAACCACTCCGCGCCACTTTACACGTGCCAAGCTGCATCACACCAAGGAATGGGTTTGTCTTCCAAGACTTTGGGTCAGAATCCTTCTGCCCTTCCAGTAGGACTGGGGTTTTACTCTGACTAGATATTGGTTTTTCAGCATTAAGTAAATAATAAGATTTCTTTCAAGTAATGTGCAAGCCTTTTCTGGCCACCAAGATCAGAGCTGAGGCTGCAGAGGTCACAGCTGCAGGTTACTTCTGCATTCCATAGGTTAAACTCAAGAGCTAATTGTAAAACTACAGGAAATTACCTTCCCAATGACACGCTTTATGCCATGACCTTTAACTGGGGATGTGCTGCTGGCATTTTAATAAAGCTCTCACAAAATGTATTCCCTTTTTGCTGGAATTAGCTTCATATTGTACTCCAGATGTGTATTTTGAGGGAAGACAGATGAGATGTCAGACAGGGCATCCACATGGCTAGAATCTGGAATCTGTTTTTGAAACAGGGTGTTTTCTTTTAACTGACAAGTGTAAATATGCTCCTCATTGAAGCACTGAGCCATGAGCTAGTAGACCTATGTCTGGTAAGCTTGCACCTTACTAGAAATAACACTGCTTTTGCTGACAACACCAAACTATGCAGTGTAGTCAACACACTGGAGGGAAGAGAGGCCGTCCAGGGGGACCTTGCCAGGCTTGAGAAGTAGGGTTGTGAAAACTGCATGAAGTTCAACATGGCAGAGGCAAGGTTCTGCACCTGAGTAGTGGCAATCCTATGCACTAAAAGAGATTGGGAGGAGAAAGAATTGAGGACAGCCCTCAGGAGAAGGACTTGGAGATGGTGGTGCAGCAGAAGTTGAACAGGAGTCGTCATCGTGTGCTTGCAGACCAGAAAGCCAAACGTGTCCTGGGCTGCAGCAAAAGAAGCAGTGACAGTTGGTGGAGGGAGGTGACTGTCCTCCTCTCCTCTGCCCTTGGGAGAGTTGAGGTAGGGCTTCTGACATAAGCATGCAGAGAGAGGACAAGGGGAAATGGTTCCAGACTTGAAGAGGGGAGATTGAGGTTGGACATGAGGAACAAATTCTTTGCTGTGAGAGTGGTGAGATGCTGGAACAG
>JAOXOE010000001.1:75668504-75684956 GCA_028565055.1 Phoeniculus purpureus
AGACTTGAAGAGGGGAGATTGAGGTTGGACATGAGGAACAAATTCTTTGCTGTGAGAGTGGTGAGATGCTGGAACAGGTTGCCCAAGGCAGTTGTGGCTGCCCGATCCTTGCAATCATTGAAGGCCAGGTTGGCTAGGACCCTGAGTAACCTGCTTTAATGAAGGTGTCCCTGCCTGTGTGTGGGGGGGTGGAGCTAGATGATCTTTAAGGTCCCTTCCAACCCTGGTCATTCAATGATTCTATGATTCTCCAACAATTTCCACAGTATATGGGTAATGAAGTAGACTGGCGATCAGTGTGGCGGTTTGCATGGAACTGCTTTTCTGTCATCAGTTTATGCTGAACACTGTTTTAGATTTTATTTTAAATGCCCAGTAAAGATAACACCAGGCTTATTTATGCTACAGTCCTAAAATACAGTATTTTTATGCAGGGTTTGATCCACAAGAAAAGTCACTATTAATGTGAAATAATCAACCCGATCCTTTCCTTCACCGTAAATTACGACGGAAATTCTGGAGGCTAGAAAGTACAGGTGTGAGCCCTAGTGATTGAAAGACAATCTCTTCCAAAGCAGGACTCAGACATGTTAAGCTTACTCTTAAAAGATATATATGTGCTATTGCAGGACTCCCTCCTCTTGCTGAGCTGGCGATGTGTGGACAACACATGGAATTTGATGAAGAAAATTGTGAATGCATCTGTAGGCAGAAGTGCCCCACAGATTTCTTTCAAAGTAAAGAGAACTGCAGCTGCTACTTGTGTAGGGAGAGCCAGGAGAGCTGTGCTCTAAAACACAAGATATTTCATGCTGAAACCTGCAGGTAAGTGTTCCTTTGTAATTCAGTGTCCATGCTGCAATATCTGCTTGTGTAGATGCCAGGGAATCAAGTGCTGAACTAGGTAGGAGGTCCCACTCAGGACAAAATACATTGCTGCAGTTAGGGAGATAATATTAATAGAGATGATACTTAATTCATAGAGGAGTTTATGGCTTACATAATTAATATGTTTTAAAATAATCTAGACAAGGATACTATTCGATATTTATGCCTTTTTACACACTAACCTTCAGGGAATGATGGTTAAAAATGTGCTACATGTGAAATTACTGTTGACACAACAGTGAGATCCTGAGTCTTGCATTTGTAGGTAGGTAAAAGCCATTCTGTGTTCTCTGTCACAGCTGAATGAAGACTCACATGTCTAGGGAGAAAAGCTACCTAAGCTGCCACTCGCCTGGTACAGCACATTCCTTATTCAGTTTGTCTTCAGTGTTAGTTATTTTCTAGAGCTAACACAATTTTGTGCACATAAAATAGACTAAACCAGCTCTGATTTCACTGAGGAGCAGGAAACTTGTTCTGAGGCTGTCATACTCCTGTTCCTTTTATGTAGTCTTGAGGTTACTTTGCCAAAACCCAGATAGAAAATGACCTATTAGAATACCAATTTTCATGCATTGTTTTCTAAATTTCTCAGAAAGCCCTAATTCCATGTAAAGACCCAGGAAGACCCAGGAACATGCAGTACCTTGGTCAAAGTTTATGTGAGGACAGTCAGCATCTAGTTTCCTTGGGTACCTTAGCGGAGCTGCAGTTTACTCAGTCGTCAGCCACAGGATGCATTCTCATTAGGCTTCACAGACACATTTATGGAGAAGAAGCGGCAGAAGAAGTAACCTTTGCATCTTTAGGTTCAGCTTTAGAAATACAGAAAAGCATAAAATTGTTGACAAGTATAAAAATATCTAAAAGAATCAGCAGAGCTGAAAGTGAGCAGGAGAAACTTGGTTGTTCATGTTTTTCAGACAGGTGGGAGTGGACTGCTTGAACCATTTGCATTTGTGAGTTCACAGAGTCACAGAATTATTGAGGCTGGAAAAGACCTCTGAGATCATCCAGCCCAGCCTAGGACCTAACATCACCACATCAGCTACACCAGGGCACTAAGGACCAGAGCCAGTCTGTTCTTAAACACCTCCAGGGATGAGGACTCCACCACTGCTCTGGGCAGTCCATTCCAGTGTGTTGATCTCCCTTTTCATGAGGAAGGGCTTCCTAACATCCAACCTAACCCTGCCCTGGTGCAGCTTCAGGCCCTGTCCTCCCATCCTGTTGCTAGTTTGTGTTATAGAAATTACTATAACCTGAGCATAGGACTTTCACGCCAGACTTTTATGCTCAGTATTCCTGGACGACCAAAACTGAATCATCAGGTGAGCAAAGATGCTTCACAGAATTTGAGGTCAGCACTATCCAGCACTGGACTTCACTGCTCTCAAGAAATGAAAGCATTTCTTAGTTGGTGGCTGTGGAAAAATGGGAAGAGCAAGACATGCTGCTGTAGGCAAGAACTATCAAGCAGAAAATCCTTGTCTCCTGGTATTGTAGAATATCGACCCTTCCCCAGATGCTGTCTAGAGAGCATTGCGGGTGTTCAGTGGTGAAAATGTTAAGGAATGCAACAGTGAGGAATTACCGTAGTAAAATTATTCTCTTTTCCCTTTTTTCTCCTTTAAACAGCTGTGAGGACAAATGCCCATCACAACCCAGAACATGCCCAACTGTAAAACCCGTATGTTCCAGGCATTGTCGTTGTCCAAAGGAGAAGAGAGGTTCTCATGGGTCCCAAAGCAAAGAAACTCCTTGACTGAGCTTCCCCTATTCTCCAAAAATCCACTGCTTTGCAAAGTAGCTGTCACTGACTTTCAAACAATAGTAAATACGAACATCTTCCACATGAATAGCAAGAGAATGAATCCAGTCTGCATTTATTTATTAAAACAATCACTAACTGCAAGTGAATCCTCTGGGACATTGGTAACTCTTCTCCAAGAGGTAACAAACGATTAATTGCTGGCTTTGTGGAAGAAGTGGAAAGAACCAGTTCAGTGTGAAGAAGTTGAAGCTGGTGCACTGGTAAGGGATTCACAGTCACCAACCAGTCATTCAGTAATTGAGACTAGACAGTTTTAACCTCTGAATCCTTAGTTAATGCAGCTTCTGGGTGGAACTTCCTTCAGAAATTCAGTGTACAGTTTGGCTTCTAATAGGTTCAGCACTGAGTTATTTGATCTACTGTCCGGCTTTGATTATCATTTTGAGTCTATTGTACAACTACTGTCAGATGTGCCATATTTAAGTGTATATAAGAAAATAAATACATCAGTTATTCGAGTGGTTTTGCTTTTTCTCTGTTACTTTAATGCTCTCTCTCCAACAAAAAGGAAGTCAGCAAAAATCCAAAGCCATTTCAAGCACAGCCCCCCAGGACAGGCTTCTGCCCAAACCCAGGTTGAAACAAGGTCACTTGATCCAATAGTTTCAGGGAAGATCATTTTTCCCACATCTGCCTGACGGCTATGTGTGATTTATTTATTTGTTCCTCATGTAGTGTATTAATCTCCCTAAGGGGATAACAGCCACACTAGTACTAATAACTCAATGCACTAACAATGCAATTCACTACAAACACATTTCCTTTTAGCTTACCATGCTATGAAAATATCTCCTTTACACTGAAATCCTTTTCACCAGTGTGAGGCCTGAGCAACTGTTTTAACCGAGTCAACTACAAGGGCATTATTCTCTGAGCCACAGAAGTCTGGACTGAGCCAGTCCAGAGAACATACTGTGGGCAATAATCCCGAACTGGAAGTAATAGTCTTAACAACTGAGTAATTTTTCTCCCTTTGCTGACTTCTCTATTTCTACACTACACTGTGAATGAAGGCAATAGATCAAATGAAAATAACTGCTGCAGAGGCAGAAAGCTTGACACAGGACAGGGAATACGAAATGGCTTTTCGATGTGCCTCTGAGATGTTTTAACATTTATATAAGGAAAAAAATAGGCTGCTTTAAAATAAAATTAGATTGATGAAGATTGATTGAATTGTTGGACAAAACACCAAACAATTCGATATGTCTTTTGTCTAAGGCATTTAGGATTAGACCCAATATGACTGCTCTGAGCACTTCCTAAGCTTTCTGCGATCTAGTCTGTGCGCACATAGCAGCAGGCTGCTGTTGGGAACTGGCCTAGGATCCTCTGACCAAGCAACACAATCTGACATGTTCATACCAAGTGGAGCCCCTACAGCAGGGTTACATACTGGTCTGCGCTGGGATGACCTGCTGAGGGTTTTTCCTCTAGAGCAAAGGCCATATGCAACCATCACAGACCCTGCATGGACAAGAAGGGGAATATAACCTCAATGCAAAACCAGGTGAACCAGCAAGGCTTGCTCCTCTGAGAAGTTATAAATGTACACACATGTACATGGTACGTGAAGTCCTTGAGTTATATTAAGGGTCTATAACAGGAATTAACAGTCCCATCAACTCACACCTAGCCCAGCTGAGGGCACCCTGAACTCGTGGCCAGACTGCTGATAGCCAACACTGCTAGCAAACACATTCCTCTGAAAGTCAGGTTGCTGCAGAGGCAAACCAGAAGCTTAACTGGCAGTGCAAGAGGTACATGGAGTAAAAACACACTTGAGCATGAAAATATGCAACAGTATTTGTACAGTTAATGCCATGGAAAGGTTTTGTGTTTCCTAGCTTTTCTGAAAGCTAGGAAAGCTTCTGTCCATCATCACAACACACCTGAAGGTCAACGTAAAATTCAGCATTGTTTTCACATCTAAACCCCTACAAGTTCTTTAACCTGTGAGGGATTTCCATTTCACAGCAGCAACGTGCCAGAAAGCCTGTAGATTCAGAACAGATCTTGGGCTTTTGCCACAAAGGTGTAAAAGGAAACTGCTTGTAGTGGTGTTCACTAATAAGAGTGGTTTAAGCAGCCAACACACCTACATATTTAAGTTTCTAACTTACAAGCTCCTTAGAGATACTTAGCCCTAGTTTCCAGAAGGTTCATGAATGTACGCTGTGTTTTAAGTATGATAGTCTACTCTGCTATACAAACACGAAACTCAGACTCAGGCATCTACAGGATCACAAACTTGGCACGTGGGGGTGCACACGTGTAAGTACTCGCACACTAACCTCACCCTCAGCTCTTTCCCTACTGGTGCACCACAGGACCTCACACAACCACTTCTCTCTCCATTAACTACCTTGTCACTCAGCTGGTCACAAATGAGGTGAAGGGGAGCACACGCACACTGCGGCAGAGTTGTGTGCAGTCCTGTGGCCTCCCCCTGCAGTCCATCCCCCCTTGGTTCATACAATGTGCAGCACTGTCCTGAGTGGCAAAGCAGACATGCCAGAGCACCGAACTGATCAGTCACACTTCCTGGGCATGTACATAAAAAAGCCTGAGTATGATAAGCATTGGCCACCCTTCCACTCCTGTTGGCTCCTGTAGAAGACAGAATGACAGAATTATTGAGGCTGGAAAAGACCTCTGAGATCATCCAGCCCAGCCCATGACCTATCACCACATCAGCTAGATCAGGGCACTAAGGGCCACAGCCAGTCTGTCCTTAAACATCTCCAGGGATGGGGACTCCACTGCTGCCCTGGGCAGTCCAGTCCAGGGTCTGATCACCCTTTACACAAGGAAGATCTTCCTAACAGCCAAACTGACCCTCCCCTGGCACAGCTCCAGGTCCTGCCCTCTTGTGCTGTCCCTAGTTGCCTGGGAGAAGAGCCTGACCCCCACCTGACTATAACCTCCTTTCAGGGAGTTGTACAGAGGGAGAAGGTTCTCCCTGAGTCTCCTCTTCTCCAGGCTAAACACCCCCAGCTCCCTCAGCCTCTCCTCATCAGCCTTTCCCTCCAGTCCCTTCCCCAGCCTCGTTGTTCCTCTGGACCTGCTCCAGCGCCTCAATCTCTTTCTTGAAGTGAGGAGCCTAGAACTGCCCCCAGTAGTTGAGCGAAGGCCTCATCAAGAGAATTATGTCCCTAGTCCTGCTGGCCACACCATTCCAGATCCCAGCCAGGATGCCCTGGGCCTTTTGTGCTACCTGGGCACACTGCTGCTCCTGTTCAACTGGTTGTCAACTAGTACTCCCAGGTCCCTCTCTGCTAGGCTGCTCTCCAGCCACTCATCCCCCAGTCTGTAGCTGCAAGGAGGCTGTTGTGGCCAAAATGTAGGAAGATCATCTGCCCTCTGAAGCCTTGACCCACCTACTTTTTGAACTGCACTAACGTATTCACAGCACAAGGAAAATAGGGCTTCATTTCTTCCCCTCCTAGCAGATCATCTTTTCCAAAGGCCCTGTGCCAGTCTCTGAATGGCAGAGTGCTGCTCTTTTCCATCCTGCTCTCCTTTAGAAAAGGACCAAAGCTAAAGCCCATCTTACAACATTCACTGAAATACTACATAGAAAACTCAAGAGCACCATGCTGTAAATGCCAGGGCTGCCTGATGGTCTGCATTGTCATACAATCATAGAATCACAGAATGGCCAGGGTTGGAAGGCAACTGAACGATCATCCAGTTCCAACCTCCCTGCACAGGCAGGGACACCTTCACTAGAGCAGTTTACTCAGGGCCCCAGCCAACCTGACCGTCAACACTGCCAGGGATGGGACAGCCACAACTTCCTTGGGCAACCTGTTCCAGCATCTCACCACCCTCACGGGAAAGAATTTGTTCCTCATGTCCAACCTCAATCTCCCCTCTTCAAGTCTGTAACCCTTTCCCCTACTCCCAAGAAGATACGGATGTCAGCTAATACTGTGGCACAGTCATAAATCTTTTATACGGAAAACCAGAAGGAGGTTCTGTGTGGAGATGGACACACAAGCAGATGAACAGAATTTGATGAGGATTTATAAAAACTCATACAGTTACTTGGAGAAATTCTGGATTCTTTGTTCATTTCAAAACCTTCAACAAACTTTAAAAGAGAAATGCTTTACGTTATCTGCCATATTGATACATCAGAATGCAAGAACTGAGATTTAATATAACAACTCAGAAGACTTAAATGAAATATGCAAAACTTAGAGCAGATCTGGTGTTTGACTGATGTCATTAGCTTTTAACCTATGACTAAATGACCTTCTCAGAGAGAAGGTTAGTGAGCAGAGGAAAGTCCTCTTTGAAGTCTGAAATGCCTTTTATTAGTCTGCTCAGCATGATTTGCTTTCTGAGCATATGGACATGATTTATAGATTTCATAGCCGGAATAACAACAATGATGCTAAAACCTCCTGTTACTGTGAGTCTTAATTTTGATATAGTGAGGGAGGCCTTTAATGTGGCGTTTGGGCTATGGCCTCTACATATTCATGTGTATAAGAGGAATGAAAATATTTAAAGAACAGTTGTTAATTCTAAATAAACGCTCATGAATTCGTAAAAAACCCATGAGTTTTGGTGAGTAATTAGCTTTCATTGGCATGTGCTTTGGGCAGGGAGGAGGCTGAATGAGAACAACAGCAAAATACGCTCCCTGCATTTGAAATCCTTATCTACTTGAAAAAATGCACTTGACTTGTAGGACAGAGGTGTGTGTGATCTTACAAAATGGCAGTGACAGTGAAGAAAGTCAAGCTAATCTTGAAAGTACTGCTATCATTTACTTCAAAAGTATGTCAGGTCCTATGACACTGCTTACAGCAAGCATGATTCATAGAAAGGCTGACAGACCGTATATAAATCTTGCCATATTCATACACTTTACAAACATATAAATCTATGCATATCCTTTGTGCATCAACTCCAGCTGACACTCAAGGTCCCTTTCTGGTTTAAAGCTAAAATGAAAAGTGAATCTGCTTGGGATTGGAGTTTTTGTAAACCAGGAGTTCTGCTCTTTAAATCAAAGGTTATTTTGTTTTACACTAGTGTAAAAAGAAAGGACAAGGAAACTGAAAACCCAACAACAAAATTGGTGGAAGCTCATTCAGCTGCCGGTCTCCTTTGTGTTTTCCAAGTAACTGACAAATATGTTTCAACTTTAAAATATCAAAGAGGTTGTCACCTTCTAATTTTGGACTCAGAGTGAAATGGTCTCTCTGGAACTACGAGGTAGTTACCAGATATGTCCTATGCTCTAATTAATAACAGCTTACATTAAAAACCAAACAAATCAGGGGTTACAAATTACGTCCTGCTATTAATTTTATTTCTGTCAGACTCCTACATGAGCAGTTACTCAATAACTTCTATAAAAACTTTTCACTGGGGTGGGGAGGTAGGTAGAAAACCTGCTTTAAATTAAGTATAAAGGAAACTGCTCCTTTAGCCAATAAAGCAAAATGAGTATGCAAAAGGATGATGTCAGGTCTTGGTCTGTGTTTTGACTTCTCTGCCACTAACACCCTTCTTTGTTCTCCTTTCTGTTGCACTTGATTTTGATCGATGAAGACTGCATCTCTAACATGCAGCTTAGCATCACAGGTCCAGTTGAAACAGTGATGCAAGGCACTCCAGCTAACCCATCAGGTTTTTTTAGGTGATTCATTGGTAAAGCTTTTCCTTGAACCCAGATAATAGAATTGTCTTGGCTGGAAATGATCTCCAGGATCACCAAGTCCAGCCCTCATCCCAATATCTCCCTAACCCTTAGACCATGGCCTCAAGTGCTAGATCTACTTGTGTTTTAAATATCTCCAGGTACCACTTCCCTGGGCAGCCTGTTCCAGTGCCCAACCACTTGTTCAGTAAAGAACTTCTTCCTAATATCTAATCTAAACCTCCCCTGACGCAACTTGAAGCCATTTCCCCTCACCTTGCCATTAGTAATTTGGGAGAAGAGAGCAGCACCAACCTCACTACAACCTCCTTTTGGGTAGTTATAAGGAGCAATGAAGTCTCCTCTCAGCCTTTCCAGATCCAACTGTCTAAGCACATTCATGCACCTTCTTTACTTCGTATTTCTTGGGAAAGCATTTCTCGCTCCCTATAAATGGGCTAACTCTTCAGAACTGTTTGGATGCTCAAATAAGGTTGCACAGTAGTTATTTAGCTTCACTCTTCAGAATAAAATAACCAATACAAGTAATGAAACACAAAGAACAGGTCAACACCTGTAACACATAGTCCCATAATCAACTGCAATATTCTCCTGCATCTCATTTACAAAGGCAGATTATAAAAACCCCTTTACAGTCATCTGGTCTTTCTGATCTGCCATTTCCTGGTGCACTCCTTTTATGAAACTACTCACAGCTCAATCCTAGAGTTTCCATAGCTAATAATGTCTGTGCCCCTCTACCAGTCACCTGGAGGCCAATCACCTTGCTCTGCTCCACATGAATTAAATTAAACTCAGAGCACTTGTTTCTAGCCTGAACAAAGCTTGAAACCCATTACTTCAGTTTCAAACTTCAAAAAAGTTTGTGTGCCTGGAAGCCTCTCTGAGTCTTTTCAAATTTAACAGTCAAATAAAAATTACTACTTCCTCCATGGACCTGACCTTGTTTTTATCTTTATATAGTCAAGACTACAATAACATGATCAACTTGAAGAAATTATTGTTTCATTTCATGGATTTTAACATTAAATGACAATGAATATCACTTATTCTTGCTTTACGGTTTAAATCTGAATATAAACTATCAAAATATCATCATAGAGTCATAGAATGGTTTGGGTTGGAAGGGATCCTAAAGATCATTTAGTTCCAACCCCCCACCATGGGCACAGACACTTTCCACTAGACCAGGTTGCTCAGAGCCCCATCCAACCTGGCCTTGAACACTTTCAGGGAAGGGGCATCCACAATTTCTCTGGGCAACCTGTTCCATGCCTCAGCACCCCACAGTGAGGATTTTCTTTCTAAAATCTAATCTAAATCTGACCTCTTTTAGCTTGAAACCCCCTTGTCCTACCTATTAAAAGTACTCATTAAAAAGTCCCTTTCCAGCTTTCCTGTAGGCCCCCTTCAGGTACTAGTTGGCTGCTATAAGGTCTCCCGCAAAGCCTGCTTTTCTCCAGGCTGTGATAGTTATATTAAATTCAGTTTCCTTTTAATTCAGACTATAGAAAACAGGCAGTAAAGAGTATTATGAGTACAGGGCTGATAATGTCCTGCAGCGTGCACATGGTAGGAGCTTTAGCAGTGGGAAAGAACATACCAGGTGCCAGGTTCTTCAGCTTTGCACCGAGAATATTTAAATATTCTGCATTCCAACAGCTCCATCTGCTGTTATCACTGTACCTTTGTAACTCCACCAAGAAGACCTTACGCTTGCTTAGGTTTCAATTAAACCCATATTATTCGCATTTTTATATTGAAACCCATCTGAGAGTGCTGGCACTTCAGTGTGTACTGTCTCCATGAGAAAGATTACCTGAATTGTCTAAAACAGTTCATCAAGTACAGTCTTAGAGGCACAAAGAGAAGACTTCCAAGACAGGCCACATCTACACGCTTTTTGAACACCTCCAGAGACGGCAACTCCGCCACTTTCCTGGGCAGCTGATTCCAAACCCTGACCACTCTTTCAGTGAAGAAAGTTTTCCTAATGTCCAATCTAATCCTCTCCTGGTGCAACACAGTCCAGGTCGAGGAAATCGCCAAGAACATCAACTAGATGAATAAATAATCAGCACCAGGGCCAGACCAACACAGTTCATGAGCCCCTACAATAGCTGATTCTCACTACTTCCAACTAACGGAACTTCTCAAATTCTCCTTTTCAAGGAGAAGGAACTGCTGGAAATATCTTCCCTTTGAGGCGGTAGAGGTACCAATTTGGCCCAGATGTTCTTATCACACGTAAGAACATATGACTAATCTCATCATGTCTTTATGTGATGTTTTACATGGGGTAAATTCAATGTATCTTGTTGCTTTTCCCAAAATCAAATTAGTTTTTGTCTTTTCTATGAAATTTATAAGTGTTTTTTAAACCTCCTGGGGTTTTTTGGGTTTTGTTTCTTTGTTTTGGCCCATTAGCACATTAACTAAAGTAATTGGTTAATTTGTCTCTGGACAAACCTTTGCCACACTTATTTATGTATGGATCCATTCTATGTAAATTGGAAGAAAGTGGAAATGGTGTCCAGCATGGCTCTAAAATGATAACAGTAATGGATTTTGCAGACGATTTGGCCATAGTAAGTAATTCATGGGACGGTGTGAGAAAGAATATTGAAATTTTAGAGGTTTTTGTAAACTCATCGTCCTTAAAACACAAGGAGAGAAATGTCATACAGCTTTCACATCCAGCCAAACATCAACAGCTGCTCTTCATGGAAAGTCTGTGGGTCATTTCTAAATGTGACAGAACCAGGTAGTTCTGGGAAATACCTAGGCTTACAAACAGACCCTCAGGTTGGCATTTCCAAAACAGAGCTGGCAAATAGAATGAGAAGTTGGCTGCAACAGATAGGTAGATCATTACTGAAACCATTTTAAAAGGTTAACATTTTAAGAATTTACACTATTCCCAGATTTGGCTACCCAAGCTGATGTAAAAGTCACATATTTGGAGTTACTCAATCTGGAAATTAGATCCCTGCTTAAGAAACGGTTGTATCTACCACGCTGTGCTTGTGATATTCCAGCATTAGAGATGAGGGAATGGGCCTCATTCCAAACGTGGGTCTTATTCCAAATGTGCAAACTCATAGATTACATAGACTTGCATGATCAAATGATGAGACTGTAAGAACAATTGTTAGAGAGGAAGGTATTGAGAAAGACTATTAAAAAGTTATGGATTACAGCTGGGAGAGACAAGAAAAAGCACCTTCCATTTGGGACCTGAAGGCTGCTGTAGAAATATCCAAGGCACCTCGCGAAAAAAAATTTGAAACAGAATGGAAGAGGCCATCTGCAAAGGCCTTATACCCCTAAACCATTTAACTGGAGAAATTCACTAATTGGACTAGAAGAATTTACTGATTAGACTAAGCTGTCCAATTTACTAATTGAACTAAGCTGTCTGGCAATAGCCAAGGGATTTCCAGCTTTGACGAAGATAAAATTAGTAAAGATTGGCTAGAACATTATACAGGTAAATAAAATAGGAAGTGCCTTCATGCAGCGCTAATGTATATCCTTCTAGGGGGTTTCTAGCTAGACGTCCTACAGAATAAACAAGATATTACCAGGTATCACTGTCAAGCTGAAGTAGTTATGTGCTGACATAACTGGCTACTGTCCAGCAGTACGGGATACTACAATCAAAAGGAACAACTCATTATATTGCTCACCAACAGAAGCAAAAAAGACTGACTGTCTAGTTTTAAATAAGGCAAGAGGAGAATGTTCTGAGGGGACTTAATTACTGTCTATAAATCTATGAAGGCTGAGCGTCAAGAACAAAGAGACAATCCTTTTCACTTGTGCCCTGTGATAGGACAAAGGGCAATGGGTGTCACTTGGAGCACAAGATGTTCCATCTCAACGCGAGAAAAAAATGCTTTACTGTAAGGGTTACAAAGCACTAGAACGGGTGCCCAGGGGGGTTGTGGAGTCTCCTTCTCTGGAGACTTTTAAGACCCGTCTGGATGCAATCCTTTATGAACTGTCTTAGATTGTATGATCCTGCTTGAGCAGGAGGGTTGGACTCTATGACCCCCGCAGGTCCCTTCCAACCCCTAATGATCTGTGTATCTGTCTGTAAGAGATAACAAAAATTATTTATATAAGCCTGATTTAATATTTGCCAAGGAATCATTTACACTGGTAGTTGATATGACAGGAAGATATGTAAGTTAACAACAAAGAAACAGTTTGACAATACCAATACCTTAATGATCAAATTGGAGGAGGAAAGGCTCAGGGAGCTGGGTCTCTTTAGCTTGGAAAAAAGGAGACTGAGGGGTGACCTCATCAATGTTTATAAATATGGAAAGGGCAGGTGTCAGAACAATGAAGCCAGGCTCTGCTCAGTGGCATCCAATGATAGGACAAGGGACAACAAGTGTAACCTGGAACACAGGAGGTTCCACATAAATATACGAAGGAACTTCTTCACGGTGAGGGTGATGGAGCACTGGAAGGGGCTGCCCAGGGGGGTTGTGGTGTCTTCTTTTCTGGAGAAGTTTAAAACCCACCTAGATATGTTACTGTATAACTTGATCTAGGTAATTCTGCTCTGGCAAGGGGATTGGACTAGAGGATCTTTCAAGGGCCCTTCCAATCCCTAATGTTCTGTGATTCTGTGGTTAATGAACGAGACAGCCATCAAGTATATAGTTTTTTTCTATATAGTTTTCTAAATGGTATTCAAGCAATTTTGAACTTCTAGCAGAATTACAGCTCTCCAGGTCCAGGCAAAATGAGGTTGTATTTCAACTCTCAAAGAGAGCACATCTCACATCTGTGGATATTGTACAGATATTCACAGGGATGTGAAGGACTGTGACAAAAGGAGAGCATTTGTTATGTTGTGTCGTATGTTAACTGCTGTGCTAGTGACAGGAAGGACAACACCTGGGACTTACAATGATTATACACGTCACATGCCAAGAATGAGATCAGTTGGCACTGCTGGCAAAAATGCCAAGATTCAGACTAAGGAAAGGCTGGGAGGGAGGTGATAGAGCAGAGTAACCAGTGGAAAGTTTTCCTGCATTTTCAAGAACACCAAAGTCATCTCCTTGAAGCAAGAGGAATCTGCTATGAGAATATAGCCACAGTAGTCTCTTCAAGCATCCTCCATCTTCTCCCTCCATTAACTCAATTTATGAGGGTGCTTTAGGGACCATTTGAAGACCAGGCTTGGAAGCAGTAATTACTCTGCTGTCATTGGTTTAATGTCTTTAACCTCTACTTTACATATCCCACAGTCTCATCTTGACCTTGTACGTCAGCTTTAAATGATGGAGTGATTGCTTTGAGCTTAGGCATTTTGAAGGAAGACAATTTGATTCTCTCTTCAGCTCTTGGTCCCTTCACAATGGCTTTGCCTCAGATCAGGGCAGGACAGACACTGGATCATCCCGAGATCATTGACATTGTTATGATTAAACGATAGAACACCAGTCAGCATAAAGCGTGCAGTACTACATCCTCATAAACCAGCTGCGAAGAGAAAATTTAGACATAAAAGAACAGATACTGCAACTTCACAGAAAGCAAAACCCTTCTTTTCCATGAAGACTTTTCATAGACTCCTTGGTAGATATCTTTCAAGGTGATTTCAACATGACAATGGGAGGAGAACCACACATACAGGGGGATCGCGTTTGACCACTGACATGTATGACATTAAGCATGGCTAGACATATGTAATCATGAACATAGATACCAGGCCACCAAAGCTGACACACCTGGCCAAAAGCAGGAACACTTGGTTACAATACTGATATCCATCTGATCCTCAGAGCTGACAGCCAGCTATTGGGAGAGTTCTTTTCAAAGTTCAGGTAAAAACAGAGAGAGACAAAAAATCACAACTGCTGTGGCATAAAGAGAGGTTTCTGAGATTAAGTGGATCTGTCCCATGTAAGGTTTTCTAGGCTGGTGCCAGTATTCCGGGTTTGCACAGTAGTTAGTCAGCCTCATCTCAGGGAACATGTCAAACCCCACTTCTTTCACTGAAGAGAGGGGCTGTATATGCTGTAACCAAGTTACAGATTCTGTTAGGATTCTTTAAGGCTGCAAACCAAGAATTACAAGTTCTCTAGAGAGCACACACAAAAAAGTCTTTAAAAGAAATAAATAATTTCCAAATAATGAAAACTGGAAACACTGCTTCTCTGACAGCTAAACTTGGACTGACTAGTACTGCTTGATTCTTCAGGGCAGCTTAACAATTAGAAAAGTACTACTTCTGAGAATCTCATGTGCCTTCCTCCTCCTGGCACTGCTTTGTTGGGTTTTTTTCCCTGATCTTATTCAAGGCAACAGCTTTATACCCAGGCTGCAGTTTGCTATGAGAACTGGGATTCCTGTGTCCCCCTGGTTCTCCTTTCACAGCAAGATACCCTGCTACTGCAGTGAGAAGCCTCCCCACTTCTGGCCTCACACTCAGGTTGTCCTGAAAATCAGGTTCTTCTCACACTGGAGGAGCACCTGATGATTCAGTCAGATTTCCCAATACTGATCTTGCTTTTCCAAATACATGAGAAAACAAGAGCAATGCCACCCAACTAGCTGAACAGGAGCCAGCAGTGTGCCCAGATGGCACAAAAGGCCAATGGCATCCTGACTTGGATCAGCAATAGTGTAGCCAGCAGGACTAGGGATGTAATTCCCTGAGTGCTGAAGAGGCCTCACCTCAAGTACAGGGGGCAGTTCTGGGCCACTCACTTCAAAAAAGAGATTGAGGGGCTGGATCGGTTCAAGAGGAGCAATGAGGCTGGGGAAGGGAGTGGAGGGAAAGTCTGATGAGGAGAGGCTGAGGAAGCTGGAACCATTTATCCTGGAGGAGACTCTACAACTACCTGACGTGAGGCTGTAGTCAGGTGGGGGTCAGGATCTCCTCACAGGCAACTAGTAATAGGATGAGAGGGTAGGGCCTTTAACTGTGCCTGAGGAAGGTTAGGTTGGATGTCAGGAAGCCCCTCCTCACAGAAAGGGTGCTCAGACCCTGGAATGGACTGCCCAGGGCAGTGGCGGTGTCCTCATCCTTGGAGGTGTTTAAGGACAGACTGGCTGTGGTCCTTAGTGCCCTGGTCTAGCTGATGTGGTGATGTTTGGTTATAGACTGGGCTTGATGACCTTAGAGGTCTTTTACAGTAAAACCGTGATCTTTCGTGTCTTTCAGTCCGCAAAATGAAGTGCCTGATTTCTTTGTTGTGATCAGCACCCCCAAACTTCAACCGAACCATGAACTCAGCCAGCACTGAGGCCCGTGTCTGCTTGTACTGTCGCTCGTATTTGCACAGGAGCGATGACAGAATCTAATCGGAAAAAACTCCAGCCAGAAATCTTGGCAGGGAGAGGCAGCTGCCAAACATAACTTAGGGAACATGTAGGAGAGGCATGAAATCCCAGCCGGGTGTGCTGCCATCCTTCTTGGCAGTAGCTCCTGCTAGAATCGCGATCTTTTTATCTTCATTTAGAGAGCCCAAGCCTCCAGCACTTGTGGAGAGAGACTTGAGAGCATTCCTAAAGTTTCTGAGGCAAGGAACAACAGAGGCTGGGATCCACCGGTGGCGGGGAGCAGCCTCTGGAGCCCCGACAGCAGCACGCTTAGAGCACCGACTAGCCGCGCCGCGCGCTTCTCCCCTCCCCCCACTCCTCCGCGCGAGGCTCCCGCCCCGCTTCCGCCGCGGCCCTTAGTCGCTCTTCCATTGGCTGGCATTTTTCCCGCGTGACGCAGCGCCGGGCGACGATTGGCTGCGGCGCAGCGCCGGGGCTGGAGGGCGGGAGCGTCCGGCCGCGGGAGGGGCGTGGAAGAGCCCTGCCGTTGCCGCGGTGACGGGGCCGTGCCCGGAAATGGGAGGGCGACGGGAAGCGCCCGGGAATCGCCGGCGGCTGGCAGGTACGTGCACGCGCGCGAGCGCGCGCGCATGCACACGCACAAACAAACGCCCGCTCGCGCTCGCTCTCTCTCTCTCTCATGCACAGAGCCTCGCTCTCTCGTGCACGCACGCATGCACGCAAAGGCGAACTCGAGAGC
>JAOXOE010000001.1:75685056-75715553 GCA_028565055.1 Phoeniculus purpureus
GTGGTTGAGGCCCTGTCCCTGGAGGTGTTTAAGGCCAGGCTGGATGAGGCTCTGGCCAGCCTGATCTAGGGTGGGATATCCCTGCCCATGGCAGGGGGGTTGGAACTGAATGATCCTGTGGTCCCTTCCAGCCCTGACTGATTCTGTGATTCTAGTTCTAACCTCTCTGCCATAGGCAGGGACACCAAGTTGCCCAAAGACCCATCTAGCCTGGCTTTGAACACATCTAGTGATAGTTCTCACTAGGTATCGGCAAGGTAGGTCAGCTGGGCTGGTTTGTTTTTCAGATCAGCCTCAGATAAGTTATAGCTGTGCTCCACCCCCATAGTTAAAGATAACGTAGATGACTTAGTAATTCTGGGGTGCAATGGGGAAATAGCGATCCTGGGGGCTACCTAGCTACCATGCGGTGTCGTTCTCCTTAAGGTTTAGTGTAGCACAGGTGAGCCTCTTCTCACAGACTACTCAAATAGCCACCAAGAGGGAGAAGGCTGGTAGGACTAACAAAAAATGTAAAAGTGCTGCTGAAGTTAGAGGATTCGCAGAATAGAACACAGTAATGGTTAATGTGTGGCTGAAGAGAACCTCCTCAGTGGGAGAGGGTGCATGGTCACTCCTCTCATTCATGATGTGATGAGTCTGAAGTACCCAAACCAGATCTCCCCATGAGCCTTGCTGCTTGCTGCTTGGCAGAAGAGAGATAACTCTGTTTTCTCCTCAGTTTCTGCCAAGTGATGGCACTAGTGAAAAAGAGAAGGCTCTTAATGCTTCCCTAGGGTGAGCACATTGGAGTAAGTCAGAGAACAGGTGGAGTTTTGGTCCTGCCATCTCTGTTGACTCTGAGTTGGGAACAAAGACGTTTCTCAGCTGAGCTGAGATTCTGCCACTGGAGTTTAGCTTCTGCCAAGCTTTGTGTTGCCACATTAACACAAAATTATGGCTTCAGAGTCACACAGGAACAGCAGAAGAACTGGAAAAGGGTAAATTTCTGATATCAACTGAATAATGTTAAAATGGTTTGCTGTGTGGTGGACTGCATCCTTAACTGTATCAGAACAGGCGATTCAGATATGAAACGTTGTGTTGCCGAGACTTTTCTGTTCTGCCTCCTTATCACTTTGAATGCCAACTTTAAAATTTGCATCCTGCTTGAGCAGGAGGGTTGGACCCGATGGCTTTTGAAGGCCCCTTCCAACCCTAATAAACTGTGTAAAAGAACTCAGGAAAACAATACTTATTGTGAAGGATAATTGCTTCTCATACGGAGTTGTTAGTAGTGTAGCCAGGATCCCTTCAGTTGTGTTTTATGTTCAGAATTGTTGCATGAGTTTGCAAAACTCTTTTCCTATTTGAAAAAAAGAAATAAACAATAGATGAGAGTGGTGTGGGCTGACTTCCATAATCACAGTAAAAATGGAAAATAGTGTTGATCCCTGAAGCCCAGACCTACCCTCAGTGTAGTGTCACGTGTGTCTGCGTAGTGCCTGACTTCAAGGGGATCTCTGAGCACTTCAGGTAAGTGTGATAGAAATAAATTATGCTAAACATCTGTGGCTTTTTTTCTAGCTGAACTGATAATTTTTCTTAATATCATGCTGAAAGACAGCGTTTCTCTCCTCTGTTTTCAAAATAATTCAGCTGAGCTTGAGCAGTTCCCCTCAATATGGTGTGAGCTGCGTGCTCTTACTGTCATCCTACCAGCAAAATGGATTGTGCTGACTGCTTACTGCCACTTATCCTGTCTGTGTCTCTTGCTATTGTCCTTCTAGTGGTTACACTCCTTTTTATTTCTCTATTTCCCTACTATGCCTTCACATACAGGGTCACAGAATCATTGAATTGTTCAGGTTAGAAGAGACCTTAAAGATCATCTAGTTCCAACTTCCACTTCTGTGGGAAGAGGCACATTCCACTAGACCAGGTTACTCAAAGTCCAACCTGGCCTTCAGCACTTGCAGGGAGGGGGCATCCACAGCCTCTCTGGACAACCTGTTCCAGTGCCTCACCACTCTCACAGTTAAGAATTTCTTCCTTATATCTGTCATCTTTCAGTTTGAGTCTGCTACCCTTCATCTGATCACAACACTCTCTGATGAAGAACCCCTTCCTAGCTTTTCTGTAGGACCCCTGTGTAAGGTCACCGTAATGTCTCCTTCTCTTCTCCAGGCTGAACAACCCCAGCTCTCTCAGCCTGTCTTCACAGGGGAGGTGTAAGTTTTCCTCAGAGCAAAATCATCCATTTTTGAACTCTAACCCTCCTTTCACATCAATAGCATCTGCAGGCAGGGGCACAGGAGTGTGAGAGGGCGAACCAAGCATCTCTTTCTTCCATCTACTCTTACAAAAACCAGAGACATAAAAGGGATCGTCTGGGCTATTTGGCTTCTCAAAAGAAGGGCCAGACATCAGAGAAGATTCACACGGGTGTGTAGCGACAAAATGCGGGGCAATGGCTTTAAACAAGAGCAGGGCAGATTTCGACTGGATGTTAGAAAAATGTCTTTACAGTGAGGGTGATGAAACACTGCAACAGGTTGCCCGGAGAGGTGGTAGAGGTTCCATCCCTGGAGGCATTCAAGGTCAGGCTTGGTAGAGCTCTGAGCAACCTGATCTAGCTGAAGATGTCCCTGGTCACTGCAGGGGGGGTTGGACTAGATGATCTTTAAAGATCCCTTCCAGCCTAACACATTCTGTCATTCTGTTCTATTATTTCAAGAGTTTGCCTGTCTTTTTCGGGTGCAGAAGTAGGCAACCAGTTTGTCAAAGACTTCAGCAAGTCCAGTAATGAGTTTTCTTGGAAACCTGTCCAGACCTGACATAAGGGTAGCTCTGTTTCCTAGTAAGCTGTGTTGGAAATCTGTCCCCAAGGATGGTGTTGACTTCTCACAACCCTGACATTTTGTCTTTATAGCCTTTAAAGCAGCAGTTAAATACTTCAGATCAGGTAAGCCCAACCCAAGAGCACGTGCTTCAGGCCTTTCACACTGAGGGAGGCAGGGGGGCACGTGACTGGCCTATGGTGGAGTTTCAGTAAGACATAATTTCTTGAATTATTTTCTTAATCAGGTCTTAATTACTTTCTTAATTAGTGAATTTCTTCATTCACTCTGTAGCGCTGCCAACAAGCAAAATTCTTCAAGCCTGCAGCTTGAAGAGCTTTATGTGAGTCTAGCCCTTCACTATAGAGTGAGCTGCATCAGTCACGGTATCTCCCAGCACTTATGGTTGTTCTACTGTCACCGTAGCCATAGGACACCTTCCTCTCCAGTAATACATTTGACAGATGTCCAGGGCAGGACCAGCCTCTACTGGCTATGCTGAACCCCACCCCTACCCCCAAAACCTCATCTGCAGCATAAGTCATTAATGTTTGCCTTGGAAACAGAGTAAGCACATGTGGAATTTCCCTCTATTACTCTCCCAGCATCTAATTTGCAGCTGGAAGCCTTTCTGAGCTGCATTTAGTTTTTGTGTACGGGGCAATCCACGGTGTTTTCTCTTCCATTAACTTGTTGAGCCTCCTCTTGGACTCAATTTTTAGCTTCTCTTAATTCCTGTTGCAACAAGTTCCACAGGTCTACTTTCCTTTCCCTTCAACCTGTTTTTCAGTATCTTTTTCTCTGTGCTGCCCCCATGGCTTTTGTATGAAAGAACACTTCTTTTATCACTGTAGGAGCAGCTACAGCATCCAGAGTTCAGAGGTTTCCATTACTACTCCCCACATTTATTTCCAGCAAGTCTATAATGTCAAGAATCTCCCAGAGACAAATAAATTTTTATTATTGTTAGTATCACTGCCATTAGCAGTTGCACTGAGTCAGGCTGTGATTGTCCTGAGTCAGATTGTTGCAGTACATGTTGTGAGATAGGAAGAAGCAGTGGAGCTGACCTTTGAGTTTCTTATCCTGTGAAACCGCTGATGCTGCAGGCTGTAAAGTACAGCAGGTTTTTCAACTATGAACTTGTAGGTCTCAAGGTCAGGATAAACCTGGAATTGAAGGAACATTGTGACACGCTGACTGATACTTCTGTGTGACATTGTCTTGTGGTTGTGTCTTTAAATAACTTCAATATGCTTTGGGGGAGAGTGGGGGTTTGGAAAAGTGAAAGTTGTGAGATTGTTTGATCTAGAAAACACGAGTCTAAAGTAACTGGGGGAGAAGGTAGCTGTTGATGTTAGTTAATGTTAGCTGTTAGTTTGAACTGAAAATGGAGATAGGCGTCATAAAGAGTACCTAACTTCTGGAGAAAATGATCAGGGAGTGAGAGAGGGGGTGCTCCAGGCTCCATATTTGGAGGCTATAATATAAAATCAACCTGTTTCTAACAAGTAGGTTTTAACTGGTGCAAACCATAGGGTGAAATCTGTGACACACTAAATAGACCCAGCTCCCTCAACTACCTCTCATAAGGTTTGTTCTCCTGTCCCTTTGCTAGCCTTGTGCCCTATTTTGTACCTGCTCCAGCAGCTCAGTGCCTTTCTTGTATTGAGGTGTGCAGAAACTGAACCCAGTGCCTGAGGTGTGGCCTCACCAGTGCCAATTACAGAGGGACAGTCACTTCCCTGCTCCTGCTGGCGATGCTATTTCTAATACAAGCCTTTGGATCACGCGGACAGAAAGCTGCACGTTGAGTCACAAGATTATCATTGGTCTGTGGAATCGTGGTGTAGAGCTGAGGTCAACAGATGAAGATTATTTTCTTTCTTTTTTGTTTTTTTAGAAAAAATAAGCAGTCAACAGAAAGAGAAAATTTAGAAGAGAAAGGTGAAGTGACAGTAACAGTGGAGAACGGGATTCCTTGTGAAGTGCTGGATTTAAAAGCAGGCCACATCAACGGTGTCTTTGCAGCAGATGACGAGCGGTTTGCATCATTATGAAACGCTGCCTTTGCTATCTGGCAGCTTTTTGAAAGACTTCTGCGCCTACCTTATCTCTTCACTACTCCTGAATGTCAAACATGAAGACAGGAAAAATGTCCTTTCACTTAATTTCCCTCGAGAGAACCTTCTGCTGATAACACGTACACTAGTACCTCCATTACAAAGCTTTTGTTCATGAGCGAAGCAAATGAGAAGACCTCAAATGATACCCATTAAAGATTTCCAGAAGACATGTGGCAGAACAGGGTTGAAACTTGCCTTGTGTCAGCCATGTGATTTGTAATGATTATTGAAATGTGCCCGTTGCTTGTTGTTGTCCTGATGTAAACGTGAAACTCTGTCATTCCTGAATGTCACAGGGGAGGTCATCTGCCCTTGTCAATTCTTGCTGGCCTTTCTTTCAAGGCATATGCAGAAGTTTCTGTGTAAAATGACTTCTGTTTGCTGATACTCAGTAGGCAATTGGATGGAAGACTAATCAGTGCATGAACATTTAATTTATCAAGGAGAAAAAAGAAATACCAAGCTTTCACTGCCTCAGTAAGAGCAGGTTAACAAGCAGCATAGATCACATAACTGTTGAGGCTGGGAAAGACTTCTAAGATCATCTGGCCCAGCCTATGACCTAACGCTACCACATCAGCTAGACTGTGGCACTAAGGGCCTCATCCAGTTTGTCCTTAAACACCTCCAGGGATGGGGACTGCCCTGGGCAATCCATTCCAGTGTCTGATCATCCTTGCTAAAATACATCTCATGCTACATCTCATGCATACATCTCATGCTAGAAGTGTTTTCCAATTAACAGTCAAAGTCACAGATACATGAACATTCTGCAATCAAAAGCTGCAGAAGTTTTAAATGTGGTGAAATGAAGCATTGCAACGAGGGGCAGCTTTTCCAAAGGTGCAGTGTGTGGTGAGTGACCCAGCTCTTGTTAAATCTGTGAGGCTATTAGGTCTTTGAAAAAATTGTCTTTACATTATTCAATAACAAAACTAGGGTAGATTTTCAAGACATAGCCAATGTGGGGTCAGATGAACATGGGCAGCTTTTGAAAAGAGTCTGTGCTTGTAACACCAGCCTCTGAGCTTGGTGCACCTGACCCCCATGAGAGTGTGTTGGCAATGCTAAGTTGGCAGAGATTGTTCAGACCTCTGTTTCCTGTTTATGTGGCTGGGAGTTGAGGGCATCAAATGGTGCCAGACCTCGTGTGTTGTTGGATTACTTTGAAGATACCCTGTGCTGTCTGTGCCCTAATCACATTCTCACTTGGATCGGTGAAAAAATTCTGACTGATCTCAGAAGAACTGAGCCCCTGGGGAGCAGGATGTTTTATGAACTGTACAAGTAGAGAACGAAAGTGTGTTGAAGTACAGTATGGTCTCTGGGGTCACCAAACTACTGTCCATGTCAGTGGAGGCAGGGCTTCACTATTAATCATCTTGTTTACAGTTTCATGTTGGGGGCCAATATTAGGAAACTCATTTACTTATTAGGGTTGTTCCATCGGACTCCCCATCATTAGGAGCAGGGTAAACCACAGTAAAACCTTCTTGTAAATAACCATCCAGTGTCCTGAATGGTACAAAGGTTTCTTCCCTCCCAGGGTACAAATCCTAAAGCACTCTGGCTGTTTTGCACATCTCTGGCTGTCCATTTGACTCAGCACTGGCTTTTGAATGAATAGGAGGGGAGGGATGGACAAGGGAAAGCAGCGGTGCAAAGGGAGGGAGCTTAGCACGGTAAGACTGGTGCTAGTGAGGCTGGGGGAGGTGGGAAGAGGAGGGATAAATGCAAAATAAAACTATGGAACCTACTGATCATTTGCCTCATGTGGTCTCATCTGTCACGATTGCCATCTGTCACGATTGCCCTGCTGGTGAGACACTCTGGATAAGGACAACATCTTCTCTGTGTCCCAAAGTGTGTGCTACTCCATTCTGGACAAGGATTAATAAAGTCAGTTGTTAGTGATAATCTCACAGTGCTCCAAAGTTAACATCCATAGCAAGGAGATGTATTTCTCAAAGGAATTCCGAAGATTAACTTTACCAGTTTTTGAGATCATTTGGAAGGAAGGTACAGAGAAGAGTGTAATTTTGCTTCCTCAGTCATTGCTCCAAGGTCTTTCTCTCAGGTGGAGCTTTACTGGGGTTATTCAGTTCCCGTAATTTCCAAACCTTCACACTTTTCACATTCTGTAAATGACAGATACCTACACTGCAGTGTGACCACAATGGATTGCTGTAACTGCAGCAGTTCTGGGGATGGGGACTCCACCACTGTCCTGGGCAGTCCATTTCAGCCTCTGATCACCCTTTCCCTGAGGAAGGGCTTCCTAACATCCAACCTAAGTCCATTGGCCAGCAATTTGAAAACAGATTGAAAACCTCAAACAAAACCTACGATGCAGGCTGACTCTAGTCGAAGGAGTTTAATCACTGACTTCCTCCCGGCCCACCTTTTAGCTGCATAATTACTTTACAGCCATTTGGCATAATTTTCTACTAATGGCAGAAATTTTCTATTACTGATACGGGATTCACCCAGAGCATGCATTTTGCTTGCCTGTTAGCTGACAGCTAATGGTTGGAGAGAAGCAAATGACACATGAACAGGCAGGTAACACACTTAGCAATGCTTCAAAATCAGCGTTGATATTAGCTCTTCCCCTGAAATAGGAGCCACAAACTGGGTTAATCAGGGGCACAGTGCTGCAGAAGAAATAAACCTCTTCTCTAGTCTCCGTGCAGCAGTATCCTATTAGAAAACAAAGAGCACTTTGACTTGGCAAAGCCTGTCCTCCAGACGCTGCAAATCATACGTCGACAATTTATATCCCTCAACGATCTGGCCCAGATGTTTTATGTAACTTTCACTGGTCTTTTTTCCCTCTAAGCCACCTGCCACTGAACTATTCGATAACACCCCAAAGTGAACAGCAAGCACTACAGACTGCACTGCAAACTACTTCCTAAAACAACGAGTCGCTTCTGCTCACAGTTACGTTAGTGCTGTGCCGATGAATTTTGACAAAGAAGCCTGGTGTGTCTGGGGCTGAGCTGTTTCGTTTCCAAGAGCTGCATTTGAGAAAAGAGAGAGGGGAAAGAAAAAGCTGTTCAATGAAGTGATGAAGCCAGGGAAGTTCTATTTGAAGAAAACCTGCAGTATTGCTGGCTCTACGTCTGCAGTACTGCTGGCTCTACGTCTGCAGTGAGTCAACATTTCAGGAAGGGCATTACAGTTCTGTTAGGCTTACTTGAGAGGCAGTATTGATGTCTGGGCTAGACTGAGCACAAATCACGCATAAGTAAGTTGTTTATGCTGTTGGTCATTAGTGTTTGAAGAGCTGGAGAACACTGGGAACCCTGCAGTATCCTCCTTAAATTGATAACAGCATCGGTCATGACACGTTGGTCGTGGCACACCCTTCAGCATCGTATTGACCTCAGACTGGTTTTGTAAATAAAATTAGTTGATTTTTTTTAATCAATATTTATTTAGTGAAGACTGCAGACTGTGGGCAGATGCTGAAGTTTTTACTAGATTCATCCTCTTGCTTTAAAGAAAGCAAAGCCCTTTGTCTTGCAAGCTGTTGCTTTCTGTGTTGGAAAAAGCTAGACTAAAGCTTGCTCTGTCACATCAGCATTTGCCACTTCTCTTCCAGATTACTGTACAAAGCCTTGAGAGAGTCTGTCTGTGGTACCTAGCCCTGAACATCTCCCTGTTAGCCCCTTGAAGACTGATGCTCACAACCGTACACAGTAGTTCCCTAGGGCTCTGACAGTACTGAGAGCCTGGAGGGATGATCCGATGGGCTTTTTGCAGACTGTATGCTCCTGTTTGTCTGTCAAGGTGTCTGTTTAGCTTAGAGGAAGGGAGACTGAGGGGTGACCTCATTAATGTTTATAAATATGAAGGGCAGGTGACAGGAGGATGGAGCCAGGCTCTGCTCAGTGGCATCCAATGATGGGACAAAGGGCAATGGGTGTGAGCTGGAGCACAGGAGGTTCCACATCAATATGAGAAGGATCTTCCCAGTGAGGGTGACAGAGCACTGGAACAGGCTGCCCAGGGGAGTTGTGGCATCTTCTTCATTGGAGATATTTAAAGCCTGCCTGGATGTGTTCCTATGCTACTTGGTCTAGGTGATCCTGCTGTGGCAGGGGGATTGGATTAGATGATCTTTTGAGGTCCCTTCCAATCCCTAATGATTCTATGATTCTATGATTGGATTAGATGATCATTCGAGATCCCTTCTAATCTCTAATGTTCTGTGCTTCTGAGATTCTGTGTGGTGGAGTCTCCATCCCTGGAGGTGTTTAAAAAGTGAGTAGATCTAGCACTTGACACCATGGTCTAGAGGTTAGGGAGATGTTGGGATGAGGGCTGGGCTTGATGATCCTGGAGGTCCTTTCAAGCCATGATGATTCCATGATTCTACATGATGATTCTATGATTTTACATTCTATGTGCTACAGAGGTGATCCAGAGGAATGTCACCTCTGTAGCACAGATTCAACTTCGTTGTCTGTAAAGTCAGCAGGTTCAGTAAAGACCAATCAAAAACAGAAGTTTGATGTTGCTAGTCTGTCCTCTACCTTCCTCCTGCTTCTATTTCCTTAGAGATGGCAATCTGAAGGTATCAAAGCACAGGACCAGCTACAGCAATGGGTAATAGAATGCATTCTGGTTTTGGAGAAATGATGAGTGTTCTGACACTCTCTGTCTCCTGCCTCTCTCGTATAATTTGGAGCCTGACTGCTACAGTGTGCAGCAACTGATGTTGTGGACCACCAGGAATTGTAGACTCTGGACAAATGCTCTCTATGATACTGTATGGAAGTGACATTTTAGATGCTGATGTGTGGACACATGGTCGCTGTAAAATGAACTGGCACCACTCATTCTCAGCTTAGAAAAACTGAAATGAGAAATATAAGCTGCCTCGGTGAAGAGCTGTGTTTCACGGGATCAATACCTTCCCCTTCACTGGTGCTACAAGGTTGAATTTTATAATGGACAAGGTGTAAGAAATGCAGAATATTTTGCCCCTGAGTAGTTCCCTCTTCTCCACCTTCTGAAGATACGGGCTTCATTGTGACTGTGGCCTTCGGCAATGACACTTGAAGATATCCTAATTTAAGCAGCCAGTTTGTACACTCACCAGCCTTCCTGACAAATGGTTCATCTTCAAAGCTTTCTCCTAGACCTCGCAAAACCACTTTGATCTCCTGATTCTTCAGGCAACTGACGGTGTCTTTACAGGTCTCATGATGTTGTTTTTGGATCTGGGACTTGCCCCTGCCCATGGGGCACAGTAGTGCTGAGCCTGTGTGGTCCTTGAGGCACAAAAGGGTGGTGCAGAGGTCACCACTTCTTTTATGATCTGAAAGGCAGGGGGTGAAGCAACCTGTCTTGGCACAGGAGGTTATGGAGGGATATGCATTTGTCATCCAAAGCACTGGCCCCAACCTTGAGCCTCCCTGCTCCAGGGGTTCACCAGTGTATGACTACATGGCCGAGGTAGGTGCAAGCAAGGCAGCAGCTTTCTCTTGTTTCACCTCCACGGAGAGGGAGGTGGTGGGGCAGCTGGTGGGGAATTTTTATGCTCTACACTCACTGTCTTGACACCCATTCTGCTAGGCAACAGGGAGTTAATCTGACCAGCTGCTTATCCACCCTATCTCCTTCCTGTAGAGGATGAGCCAGCTAAGCCCAAAAATGCTGATGCTTGAGCTGAGGCTGAGCTGCCATCAGCTGCCTGGTGCACAGGAGCTGGTCCTGGCTAGCTCAGAGGCTGAGCAGATCAAGCTGTGCCTTCCTTCAGAGGAGCAGAGATACCCATCCTTGCTACTGCCACACAGCTCTGCTCCCTTCCTAAAGAAGGATCTCATGAAAGCCCCCTCCTTTAGAAAGGCTCCCAGAGTGGTGAAAGCCCCTGTCACAGGGGCTAAGAGCAGCTGGTGAACCACGGAGCCAGCACCCCCGTCCCAGCACTGCTGGGCGAGCTTTTGTTTGAGAAAAGGCGGTTGTCATGCATGCAGAAGAGTTAATCATGTGGGAAAAAGGCTGCTCAGGGGATTAAAAGGACTATTTGGCTAGCCCCCGGTTTGAAGCAGGAGGAAGAAGGAGAGGGAGAGGATCTGGGATTGCCCCCAGCGCCGCCCAGGTGTGGCTGCAGCAGCACGGCCCCTCTCCAAACACTACTGCCGCATCAGAGCGATGAGCAGAGGGGCTGAAGCCACCCCCAGGCCACCCGCTGCCTCCAGAAAGCCACTTTACGGGGAGTCCTCAGAGCAAGGATTTGCCAGGTATTTAACTGACGTGAGCCGCTCTCTGGCAAGCGGCAGAGCAGTGGCAGAGAGCGGGGCAGCCACAGCCCTGCGCAGACAGTGGGGCGCCTCTCCCATGGCTCCTCATCCTCCCTGGGGATGCCCCAGGGCTGGCAGCCCAGGCATTGCGCAGCCACAGCCCTTCAGAGGCTCTCTCTGCGGATCAGTCACTGAGCAATCCTTACGTCTGTCTTTTAAGCACTAGCAGGATGGCAGAGTGCGGCAGAGAACTTAAGCAGCCTGGACAAGTGACGGTATTTGAAGTGATTTTAAGGCTGTGTGGTGTCTGATGCACAGCCCGAGCGATTGGTTACGGAGACAACGGTCCGTTGTCGCAGTCCTGGCGTCGCAGCACAGCTCAGCAAACGACACGAGTGACAGCGCAGAAAGCTGCGCTTGCAGAGCCGGGGTACCAATGAACCTTGGTGGGCAGCTGTTCGAGTAGATGTCAGACGTCTCTGACTGTGGGGGCTACCGAACTGGGAGTATCACGTAGGGGCTGGGAGCCACAGCTCTTGCTGCAGGCTCAGGGGTGGTGGGGAGGACTGGCATGCTGGTGGAGAGAGAGCCTGCTATCGTGTCAGGCTACCTGCAGCCCCTGTGCCAAACGGACATAGTCATCTTTGTCAGTTTGTTATCCAGTCGTCTTTGCTCCAAGCCAAACAGAGTGGCCACCATCACATACAACAACGTATTTGACTGAGGCTGGATTTTCCCATCAACTAAGCCCAAAAGCTGACACTGGTATCAGAGGATGTCAAAGCAAGGTGCTTCCTTGTCCCCGCTTGCTGGGGATAACTGTTGCTGGTAGCCCTGCTGAGGCCATGCTGCATTGGGATGGGAGGTCTGGAGCTTCTGTGTTGGCGATTAGCAGTGAGGGGACTGGTTGCACTTGCTTTCATGTGCCAGTCTCACAGTGGTTGTGGAGACTCTCTGCCGGGAACAGAAAACCAACTGTGTGGATGTGGCTGCAGATTTGCTTCTCAGAACATCCCCTGACAGGAAATAAACAAGCAAACCCAAAACAAAACCAACCAAGTGATCCTGAGCAGAGATAGACTAATTTAAAAAGTACTGAGGTATGGTCTGAGCGATAACGCTCGGTCCAGCTGCCTTTCCGTAGCTAATTCAACATCGATTTTCCCATTGATTGGCAGAAAGTGCTAGGTTCCTAGCTGGATTAGCAAAGGTATTTAGGCATTAAACTGGAGTCATTTTAGTAGCCTTAGTCACTGTGGTGCTTAAATCCAGTTGATTTACAGTGAAAATTAAGTGTCTGTGCAAGATGCTCTGATCCCACAGTCTCTTACTACTTTTTGATGGTTTAGTGACCACATTAAAAATCTGCTTTTATATGCCCCAGCTGCTTTGAAAGTGAGATGGGGTCACTTAGGCTTTGCAAACCTTTGAAAACGTGGGTCTGAACACTCCAACAGGTGCCCTGTGAAAGGCAAACTGAGGTTTCTTCCTGCCTGGGAGCTGACGTTCGTGGCTTGGTGTTTCAGTGAAGTTTCTGAATATTTTTACATCTTATCGCCAGGCTGTTAAAGGATTCACAGATTCTGAGCTACCAATGACACGGGCAGACTATAGATAAAGTGGCCAGCTGTATCATTGACAGCACATTTGGGAAACATTAACCAAAAGTAAAAGCCTTTTATAAGAAGGCCATAAAATGGCAGGAGCAATTATGTTTTTCCAAAGTTAATCATTGACTTTTGTTTATTTGGCTTTTTATAATAAACTTTTTCCTTCGTCTCCTGCAATGAATAAAAACCTATAAAAGGCCTGGCAAATTGGATTCAGCCTCTTTTTCTTCATACTAGCCATGCTTGAAGGCTGATGTGGCAGAGCCTGACAGAGGAGCTTCACTGAGGAGACCTACTTTGTTGGGAGATTCCTGGCCCAGACACGAATATGTTGCTCCACCTCTGGCTTCTCTGTAGTCTAAGTGCTGTTGTGACCTCTCAGGATGTCACACAACAAGCTCAAAAATTTCTAGAAGAGTTCAACAGGAGAGCAGAAGATATGAGCTATGAGACGTCCCTTGCCTCGTGGAACTACAACACCAACATCACCGAAGAGAATGCCAAGAAAATGGTAAGTGTGCCATCCTGTGGGTTTCACTGTTGCTAATGAATCACAGAATCATCAGGGTTGGAAGAGACCTCCAACATCACCAACAATTTTCTACTCTATTTTAGTTCCAATGGGATTGGCAGATATGGACTGCTGCTTCTTTTTTAGCTGTCATTTCATTTGAGGCAATCAGTGGTCCTTGCTCTGACACAGCGATGCCTTACTGGAGGTGCCTAGTCCATTGCCAGCCTAGAGTTGGTGTCTGGGCTGCCCTCACACTGCATGGGAGCAGCCATAGGCTGAACTTGTCCCTAGCCATCACCTCAAGTCACCCTGTGTGCAGAGGGAATAGGCAGGGGAACGCTGCATGTCTGGCCCCAAAATCTGAGCTGGATGAAGAGAAATGCCTTCTTCTGCTGGGAGTCCACCACCATCAGTGCTTCCTGGCCCAGCATGTCTGTGCAGAGCCCCTTTCCTCTTTGAGGAAAGCTCAGAAAAGATGGTCTGAACAAAGCTCTGCCCTGTGGCACATGAGAACTGAATTCAAATCTTGCACCTATGCGAGCTCAAGTCTCCCACTTCCATAAGGCTGAACTAAAACTGGGCATTTTACTGATGTGTAAAGAAGAGATCTGTCGTCTTTGTTGCTAAATTATTTTACTCCTCACTGAATATGCAGATATTTTCTGAATGTGAACATTCTATGACGTGTTTGCTGGTGGTTTTATGTAGGGGTCCTCTCCCTTTACCTGGTGGGGACATTTACCCCTGAGTCCATCTGTCTTCTTGTATTCGAGGTAGTTGGTAGGCTGCATGGAAGTATTAGACTGGGAAAAATGAAATGATAAACTGTGTTTATCAAGAGCAGTCAGCCATGAGCTGGCTGTCTGCTGATACTGCCATGCCTCAGCCTAGCATCTTGCAGCTTTGGAGCCTTTCAGATGGAACACAAGTACCTTGGATTTTGTAGCTGTATTCTAACGTTCACTCAACCTTTAGGAGAAAACAACTCAGGGCATAAAAATGAAGCTGGATATATTACAGAATGGGTTGAGTCTTCCACTTTGTGGCTTTATAGCTTAATTAAAACACAGTTTAATTATCGTATTTCTTAATTAAAGCGAAGAGACTGGTTGCTGGAAGAAATCCTAATGACTAATCATTGTCAATCTGGAGGCACCAGGTACTTTAACTGTAACGTTTCCAAACACGTAAAGTGAAAGCCCCATGTAGTGCTTTCAGCATTAATGAGATGATTATAGAATACATGAGGAGGTACCAGCAATAAGAACCAATTAGTCCAGTGCTCAGAGAGAATGTTTTCCCTCACTTGATCGCTTCAGTAACATTGGTAGTAAACCCACTGCTTCCCTTCTTCCCTTTCTGTTGGAGGAGCAAAATGATTTAGTACTGTCCCTTCTGGCTCCTTCCCATCTATTTTCCTTGTAAGTTGTGCCACAAGCCCTGCAACTATTCCTCTGACTTATCAACCAGTTCCTCTAATTTGGGGAAAAGTCAGACAGCGAACTAACTGCTTTCCTCTGGTTTTAGTAGCCAAAGAGCCCCCTCTTCTGCTCTGCCACTCCTAAAGCACCTCTGCATCCCTGCTCAGGACGAGGAGTTCAGGAAGATATTTGCACAGAGATGCTCTTCCTCTGGGTGCTTAGCAAGCTCTTGACTGCATGAGCACAAGTAACTAAACTGTTCAAAGGACCTGGGTTAATTAGTGCTGTTGGGTTGGGTGCTGGAGTGCTAAACCAGGTACAAAGAAGTGAATGATGAAGACTCTCATTCAAATACTGTTCTTGTTGTGCTCCTTTGTGCGCTGAAACCGTGGATTCATGGAATGGTTTGGTTGGTTTGAAAAGCCCCTTGAAGATCATCTGCTTCCAACCCCACTTCTGTGAGCAGGGACATCTTCCACCAGATCAGGTTCCTCGTCTCTTGAACACCTCCAGGGAAAGGGACACCTACAGCTTAGGAGTTTGTTGTGCCATGGCGTGTAACTGCAGCAGTGGTAAAAGCTGAACTCTTTTCAGAACCAGATGAATGCCAGATGGTCCGCGTTTTATAACAGGGCCTGCGAGAATGCCAGCAACTTCCCGTTAGACAACATTGAGGATCCTCTCACCAGGCTTCAGATCCAGACTCTTCGCAACAGAGGATCAGTTGTCCTGTCACCGGAAAAATACGACAGAGTAAGTTGCTGAAAGTAGCTAATTTTTGTCGGGTGAGTTGAGCTGCCTCGCACAACATCCCAGAGGGAGGGCGAAATGGGGGCTGTTGACACTCTCCTTGTCTTGGGATGATGCTGTTTCCCAGCATTGGTGTGGAGAGTGTACCTGCACCTGCACAAGGTACTCTCATGGCAGTGCAGGGCTGGGGGGTGGAGTGGCTTAGGAAGCTTGTTCCTATTCAAGTCAGTAGTTTCGCTGTGCAGCCTTCACGCTGGCTTTCAAGCACACACACGCCCTTGCCCAAATGGCCAGATTAGTCACAAGAGGAAAAGAGAACCTTTGGCAAGTGCTTGCCTAAGCCCAAACGTAGGGCAACGAGCAGAAAAAGATAGGTGAAAGGATGTTCAATGAGTCACAGAGGTGGAGGAAGCCATCCTTTCTCTGCATACGTTGAACTACCAAGTTTTGAAGAAGAGGGGATGTTCCTATGCCATTGGCACCTTGAGATGCGTGAAATAATGAAGGGTTGGTGACCTCCTTCCACACAAATCTGCTGAAGGCCAGCAAGACTTACACAGAATCACACAGAATCATTCTGGTTGCAAAAGACCCTTGGGATCATCAAGTCCAACCATTAATACTACTCTACAAAATTCACCCTTAAACCAGATCCCTCAACACCACATCTAAACGATCTTTAAACACATCCAGGGATGGTGACTCAACCACCTCCCCGGGCAGCCTGTTCCAGTGCCTGACCACACTTTCTGAGAACATTTTTTTCCTAATGTCAAGTGTAAACCTCCCTTGTTGTAGTTTGAACCAATTTCCTCTTGTTCTACCAATAATTTAGAATGAGATTGGACGTTTCCATTCATGAGTTGATGTAAAGGCCATGGGTAACAGCTATGTGTGGATTTAGAGTGAGCAGCTGTGGAGACTCAAAAGGGGTTTATAACCAAACACTTGACAGTCAAGTTAGTTTGCTTTTGCTGGAGATCAAAGTGAAACACAGCATTAAGTTAGAGGATCCTGCTGTCCTGATTAGAGAAGGATTCTGAGATTTTGTTTGCTGAGATCAGCAGCGTGAGATCATGTGCTAAGATCACAATGTGAGAAAAGCAGCAGGCTGGTTGGATCTCTTGATTGATCCAAGTAAGATACTCTTCTGGAAAGACTGGTTACCTTGGTGGAATCATAGAATCATTACGGTTGGAAGAGACCTCCATGATCATCAAGTATAACGATCAGTCCAACCGCACCATGACCACTAAACCATGTTTCCCAGTGTCACATCTACAGGTGGTTTGAACACCTCCAGTGACAGTGACTTCACTCCATCCCTGGGCAGCATGGTCCAATGCCTGACCACTCTTTCTGTGAAGAAGTTTTTCCTGATGTCCAATCTAAACCCTCCTCTGGCACAATTTGAGGCCATTTCCTCTTGTCCCATCACAAGGGACTTAGGAGAAGAGACTGACCCTCACGTCTCTTCACCCTCCTTTCAGGTAGCTGGAAAGGTCGATAAGGTCTCCTCTCATCCTCCTTTTCTCAAGACTAAACAACCCCAGTTGCCTCAGCCATTCCTCATAGGATCTGTTCTCCAGACCCTTCACTAGCCTTGTTGCCTTTCCTTGGGCATAGTCTCGCACCTCAATGTCCTTACTGCGTTGAGGTGCCCAAGACTGAATGCCGTGTTCAAGACGAGGCCTCGCTGGTGCCAGGTAAGGGGGGAAAATCACTTCTCTAGTCCTGCTGGCCCGAATCAAGCGCTGAATCAAGTTCTCGAGGAATTAACGTAATTGGCTGTTATTTTGTACAGAGAGGGTTTCTAACAGCATCTCTTGCATCTAACTCGCAGCTGGGCACTGTGCTGAATGCAATGAGCACCATCTACAGCACTGGGACTGTCTGTAAAATCAACGACCCGTCTGACTGTTTGGTGCTGGAGCCAGGTACGGTATCAACAGTGCCCCCACCCGTGTCCTTTACAGAGAGGACTCAAAAAGCACAAGGGTGACTCCTGACTGCTAGAGAACTAACAGGCTGTAGTTTGTCAATACGTGTTTCCTGCTAACTAAAGCTCAGTCGCGGTTTAAATGCACCGTGCAGGTCAGAGCCACAAAGATGATGAATCACAGAATCACAGAACATTAGGGATTGGAAGGGACCTCGAAAGATCATCTAGTCCAATCCCCCTGAAGGGAGTGGAACATCTCCCTGATGAGGAAAGGCTGAGGGAGCTGGGTCTGTTTTGCTTAGAGAAAAGGAGGCTGAGGGGTGACCCCATTAATGTTGATAAATATGGAAAGGGTGGGTGTGATGGAGCCAGGCTCTGCTCAGTGGCACTTGATGACAGGACAAGGGGCAATGGCTGTGAGCTGGAACATAGGAGGTTCCACATAAATATGAGAAGAAACTTCTTCACAGTGATGGTGATGGTGCACTGGAACAGGCTTCTGAGGGAGGTTGTGGAGTCTCCTTCTCTAGACACATTTAAAACCCACCTGGCCATGTTCCTGTGTGACTAGATCTAGGTGATCCTGCAGTGGCAGGGGGATTGGACCGGATGATCTTCCAATCCCTAATGTTCTGTGAATCTGTGAATCTAGCAGGCTTGCTGCCCATGAGACTTACTGTCTCCAGCTTGTAGAAGGAAACTGAAGAGGACAGCTCAGCTTGTGTGACAGCCTGCAGTTTGCTTGTGTCACAGAAAACCTGGCTCTGACACTACCATCAAAGTCTCGTTGGACTCAGTCCCAAGAGCGCTACCAGCTTAAGGGAAGTAAATGCAGAGTGAGCGCGTTTAAGGGACTGCGATCAGCTCCATGTCGCTTCAAGAGAGAAGAAGGGGAAAACCTTAAATCAGAGAAGACAATAAAAATAGTGGATGTTTTAGTATGTCCAACATAAAGCGTTTTCTTCTTGGTTCAGGAGATGTCTTTCGCTTGGGTTCATTTGCCTGCTGCGAAACAAAAATGAAGAGGTTCTGCTTTTTCAATGCCTAGTGCTGATTTGTTCATGTATTTTACTGCTGACAGGTCTGGATGAAATTATGGCTAACAGCACAGATTATCAGGAGAGACTGTGGGCCTGGGAGGGCTGGAGAGCTGGTGTTGGCAGGATGATGAGACCCTTATACGAAGAGTACGTTGAACTTGAAAATGAGGTTGCTCGGCTGAATGGTAAGGCACGATTATCTTCCCTCCTTTTTCCTGGCTTCCCAAAGCTAAACAAACACGCTGCAGTCTTTGTACCCTTTTCTCAGGAGTTCAGACCACATGGTTTTTCATCTTTGATGAGCAGTGCCTGCATGTGCACATCAGAACATGGTGCAGACAGGTGCCACTGACCAGATCAGAGCTGGTCTATGACCAGCCTGGAGAAAAGGTGTGTGGGATCTCTGTTAGCACCTTTCCAAATGCCATGATCAGAGAATCACAGAATTATTGAAGCTAGAAAAGACCTCTGAGATCATCAAGCCCAGCCTGTGACCTGACATCACCACATCAGCTAGACCAGGGCACTAAGGGCCACAGCCAGTCTGTCCTTAAACACCTCCAGGGATGGGGACACAACCACTGTCCTGGGCAGTCCATTCCAGGGTCTGATCACCCTTTCCGTGAGGAAGAGCTTCCTAACATCTAACCTAACCCTCCCCTGGTGCAGCTTCAGGCCCTACCCTCATGTCCTGTCACTAGTTACTTGGGAGAAGAGCCTGACCCCCATCTGTCTACAACCACCCTTCAGGTAGTTGTAGAGAGAGAGAAGGTCCCTCCGAGTCTCCTCTTCTCCAGGCTAAACAACCCTCAGCCTCTCCTCATCAACCTTTCCCTCCAGTCCCTTCCCCAGTCTTGTTGCTCCTCTGGACCTGCTGCAGCCCCTCAATCTCTTTCTTGAAGTGAGGGGCCCAGAACTGCCTCCAGTACTCAAGGGGAGATCTCACCGATGTCCAGTACAGCGGGAGAATTCTGTCCCTAGTGCCACTGGCCACACTGTTCCTGATACAAGCCAAGATACCACTGGCCTTTCATGCCACTTGGGCACCCTGCTGGTTCATGTATCATCACCATTCATTGCATAGTGCCTTGCCCAGGACGACACTGCTTGTGACTCACGGACAAACACACTCGATTTAAGTGACTTCTGACTGCTGTTGGCAGATCTCTCAAGGCAAATCTACTGGCCTTGACCTTCTTGCACTAGCCATAAGTAGTGGAACTTCTTTCACAGAAACACAGAACATTGGGATTAGAAGGGACCTTGAAAGTTAATCCAGTCCAGTCCCCCAGCCCGAGCAGGATCCCCTAGATCAATTTGCAGGGGTTTTAGGGGTTTTAGCTTAACTGAAACGATGGGATTTGATCACCTGGGCCAGTAGGTGCAGCCAGCTGCTTGCAAATGATCTTACACTGAGGGAAGTGTGCTTCAGTCAGAGATCTCCACAGAAGTCGTAGTGAGCTCTCTTTTCAAGGAGCGATGCCAGGTGGTTGCCAATTTACTCCAGGTTTCTGCTAAAATAGCTTCTGAAGGAGCTGCATCACCTGTCCCTTGCCACACCGCAGCTCTGCCACCTGCTTCCCTGTGCTCCCTGTTTTGTGAAAACTGTCAAGATAGACACCTGGAACAAGAGATGTCCGAATGGTTAGACACCAAAACCAGACCACTAAGGGAAGAACCACAGCTATGAACCTTTTCTACTCCAGGCTTGGTGGAGCTCAGTGCACTGCAAGACGTGGTGGAACTGGGAGCTGAATTTCTATCCTGTTGTCTACACCTGCTCTGGTTTTGCTGCTGCAGGAGAGAGCCTATACTCAGTGTTCACCAGTTTATACCTTCCTGAGAACTGCTTAATACCCAGCCTAAGCAGAGGCTGCCCTCCCTTGTAGCTGCGGGAGCTACTACCTACCCCTGTAGTTGAACTGACTCTTAAGTAGCAGATAACTGTGACTGCAATTTCTGCACTTCTTGGAAATCTCCCGTACCTGCATGCTCATGGGTCAGAGCTTTGGAGGACACTCTCCTCCCACCTTGATGCATGGCATCTTACACTTGGCCGCTTCGCTATGGGGGAAAGACTGCAGGTCTTCACGAGATCAGCAGGGACTTGCATCACTCCTGCAGACCTGAGCAGTGTCCTGATGCATCCATGTTTTGCAGGTTATTCTGACTATGGAGATTACTGGAGAGCAAATTATGAAGCAGACTATCCAGAAGAGTACAAATACGACCGTGACCAGCTGATCAAAGATGTGGAGAAGACATTTGAGCAGGTAGAAGTGGGAAAATGTTTTCTCTGGGTCACAGGACTGTGTTTTGAGGTGGTGGGCTCACGTCAATGTTGTGAAGGAAGATGAGATCTGCTTTAAACTGGCTAGTTCTGGTCTACATGGGATTAAGAGATGTTGGGAGACATAGGTGACATTTTTACCTCTGCAGACATTTTATGACCAGTTTGGTTCCCTTGGGCTGTGCTATGTCAAAAGCTGGGAAGGAGTGAGCTCTGCAGATTCATGCCTCTCCACCAGGTAGGGCCCACAGGGGGAGGTACATTTCCCACTGAACAGATTGTATTCTTGATACTCCACACCTAAGTTAGCGATGCTCCCTCTCTCATACCTAAGCAGGACTTCCTGGGCCAGGATCTGAATTCAGCACTTGAACCCTGAGGCAGCAGCAAGGCTCGGCTGCAGTTTTGGGGTGCACTTACCTGCCAGTAGGATTTCATCAGAGGCACCTTCAAGGTTTCCTATTTAGGAGGGATGAGTGACCAAAGAGATTATCATGTGTTTCCTTCTCCTCTGGCTCCAGATAAAACCTCTGTACCAGGAGCTGCACTCCTATGTGAGGCACCGGCTGGAACAGGTCTATGGTCCTCAGCTCATCAGCTCCACGGGATGCCTACCTGCCCATCTGCTCGGTATGTCCATGTGGCCCAGCTGTGCCAGCCTGACTGCACACAGGACAGTTGCCCTCAAGGCACATGGGAGCCTGTAATCTGTCTACTCAATCAGGAAATTGACAAACAGGTCACAGATAAGAGAAGGGGAGAAATGGAGAAAAAAAATCCTTGGCAGAGATGACATGGGTGCTTAGCAGCAGGGGCAGGTGGAGAAGGCAAGTATCCTCATCCTCACCAGGGCTGGTGGCACTCAGTCTCCCTCAGCACGTCCTAGAGAAGCTGGTGGCTCACAGCTTGGACAGGTGGACTGGGTAAAAAACTGTCTGCACAGCTGAACCCAGAGAGTCGTGCTGAGAGGAGTTAAATTGAGTTGGCAGCTGATCACAAGCGCTGTTGCCCAGGGCTCAGTACTGGGGCCAGTCCTGTTTAACATCTTTATCAATTATCTGGATGAGGTGATAGCGATAGAGCAACAAGGATGAGGAAGGAAGTGGAGCACCTCCGTTATGAGGAGAGGCTGCAGGAGCTGGGTCTGTTTAGCTTGGAGAAGAGGAGGCTGAGGGGTGACCTCATTAATGTCTATAAATATGTGAAGGGTAGGAATCAGGAGGATGGAGCCAGGGTCTGCTCAGTGTCATCTGGTGATAGGACAAGGGGCAGAGGGTGTGAGCTGGAACAGAGGAGGTTCCATATAAATATCAGAAGGAGCTTCCTCACAGTGAAGGTGACAGAGCACTAGAACAGGCTGCCCAGGGGTATTGTGGAGTCTCCTCTGGAGATGTTTAAAACCCACCTGGATGTGTTCCTGTGTGACTTGGTCTAGGTGATCCTGCTGTGGCAGGGCGATTGGACTGGATGATCTTCTGAGGTCCCTTCCAATCCCTAACGATTCTATGATTCTATTCAGCCTAAAGAAGAGGAGCCTCCAGGGAGACTCTACAGCAGCCCTCCAGTACCTGAAGGAAGCTACAGGAAAGCTGGGAAAGGGCTTTTTGCAGGATTTTACAGTGATAAGACCAAGGGAAATGGCTTTAAGCTAAAAGAGGGGAGATTTAGATTAGATGTGAGCAAGAAATTCCTCACTCTGAGGGTGCAATGGAACAGGTTGTCCAGGGAGGTTGTGGATGGTCCATTGCTGGAAGCGTTCATGGTTGGGTTGTCTGGGGCTCTGGGCAACCTCGTCTGGTGAGAGGGGTCCCTGCCTATGGCGGGGGGGATGGAATTAGATGATCTCTGAGGTCGCTTCCAACCCAGACCCTTCTATGAATCACCAGGATTATAATCACATTTTTTGTTCTTCACCTCAAGTTCAGAGGCCTCAAAGCAAAAGCAGCCGAGGGAAGAAGCTCCTCAGCGCCATCTCTAACCAAGGGCTCATTCTGAAGGGGCCAATATTCTTGAGCAGAACGCTCCGTAATCACTTCTGCCGTACCAGCCCTGTGGACGCAGGTGTAAAAGGAGAAGCTGAGAAGGAACCGTTACACCACGACTTGGAACGAGCTGCCACAATATGTGGTCTGCAGCCAGCCCCCGTGACCATGTTGCCACACACAGTTTCCCATCAGCCAGTTGCCCACGAGCCTGCATGGTGGTCCAAGATATGCTCTAAGGTGGGACAGCAGCTCCTGAGTAAAAGATCTAAACCCATTCAAACACATTTTGTACAAGTATGATGCTTCACAAATTAGTTCTGACCTAAGCTGATGGGTTTTCACAGGCAGTCACCACGCTCGTGCAGACCAGGAATGGTTTGAATCATTGATATCCTTCATCAGATGCCTTTGGGTTTGCTGCTGCTTAGAGGCAAAGGCTGATCTTACTCGAGACAAACCTGTTTACTCGTCCCCACTTCAAGACAGCCGCAGCTGCAAAGAAAAAATCTCATATCCAGCAGGGAAAACAGAAAGGGTAAGAAAATGACCGATCCCCTCGTCTCTAAAATACGCTATTAGTCGGTTTGAGAAGGGCAAGTTAAACCCTCTTTGAAGAGACAGCTAATTGAAACCTAGAACATACCCAGATTCATTTGAGTTTGTGGAGAACAGCAAGTCTCGTGGGCTGACTTTAATGACTAAATCTCAGACTTCACGCTAAGTTATTCGTGTCTGTGGTTCAGCATCATCTCTGGAGACGTTTAAAACCCACCTGGACATGGTTCTGTGTGACAAGGGCTAGGTGACCCTGCTCTGGCAGGGGGATTAGACTAGATGCTCTTTCGAGGTCCCTTCCAATCCCTAATGTTCTGTGATTCTGCGATCCAAAAAGCCTGACTTCAGGCAGGCAGATACCACTGAGCTCTTGAAGCAGAAATGCTGCCGATCTTCTAAAATGAAGGGCTGTATTGAAAAGAAAACCTGCTGCAATGCTTTGTGCAGCGGATTAAGATCTGAAGGCAGTTATGACATTGCAGGTAGAAATATTTTTAATTATGATTAAACATAACGACTTCAGCCTGCAGAAGCAGTTTCATTCTATTCTCTTTATAGTCTACATGAAAAGGAGAGCAATCTGTCTAATTTTCACAGAATCACAGAACATTAGGGATTTCGAGGTCCCTTCCAATCCTTAATTAATCTATGATTGGAAGGGACCTTGAAAGATCATCCAGTCCAATCCCCCTGCCACAGCAGGGTCACCTAGACCGAGTCACACAGGAACACGTCCAGGTGGGTTTTAAATGTCTCCAGAAAAGGAGACTCCACCTGGGCAGCCTCTTCCAATGCTCTGTCACCCTCACCGTGAAGAAGTTCCTTTTCATACTGATGTGGAACCTCCCATGTTCCAGCTCACACCCATTGCCCCTTGTGTTATCATTAGATGTCACTGAGCAGAGCCTGGCTCCATCCTCCTGACACCCACCAAACATTAATGAGTCTTCATTTCTCCAAGCTCAAGAGACCCAGCTCCCTCAGCCTTTCCTCATGCAGGAGTCCCACTTCAAGCTACTGATCCGACCTTCCAGAGTTCAGCAGCTGTTTTATCAATGCGACCGAGGTGAGAACAGGTATGTGAATGTAAACATGAAATGCCTCCACACACACACGCGGAGCATGCACCTACGCTGGCCCTGCTCTCGCCCCTCGGAATAAAGCACAGACCGCCTTTGATATTTTTCTCAACCTATATGGATTTATTTCTCCCCCCCGTGTTTTTCCAGGCAACACCCTGTGCCACACACATGGATGGAAACAAAGTGGGAGGTAATATGCAACGGAACGGCCACCAAAGTAACCGAGAGCACCCTTTCCACATAACTGCAGTCCCACTGTATTTAACTCTTGGGAGAGCCCAGCATCGCTGCGAACAATGGATGAAACCACTGGCAGGAACTCAAACCCCACAGACTGCGTGCAGATGATTTTAATAAGACACAGCGTGTTGACCGCAGAGGATACGCTGCAGAGTAGCTCTCTATATATTTGTTTACTTAATTGGAAGGGGGGGCTACCATAGGCAGCCTAAATGCTGCATTTATTCTGCGCACAGCAGTCGGTCTGGTGTCACAGACACAGCATACGCCACCCTTCTATGAAGTTAATTACTCAGCCCTCGTCTAGATTAATGTCTGTTGTGATTTATTTCTTCGCAATTCACCAGCAGGGTCAGATTTAACTAGCGCTGCCGTAGTCAAAAGAAGATAAAATATTAGCTTATACGGCAAAAAAAAGGCGCTTAATCTCAAACAGAAACCGAATCTGGCTTCAGCCAAAGCTGACTTTTTCCCCTATGGAGAACAGTAGCTGCTGAGCTGTTACATAGCTGATGATGGATTATGGGTTGAATGGCCATCAAACAATGGTGTTGTCTTAAGAACAGCTATGCAACGTGCAAGGATGCTCCACAGAAAGGGCCGGCGCTGGAACTCGAGCGTTTGGATGCCCATTAGTTATTTCACAGAATCACAGAACATCAGAGACTGGAAGGGACCTCGAAAGATCATCCAGTCCAATCCCCCTGACACAGCAGGATCATCTAGACCAAGTCACACAGGAACATGTCCAGGAGGGTTTTAAATGTCTCCAGAGAAGGAGACTCCACAACTCCCCTGGCAGCCCCTTCCAGTGCTCCATGACTGGGAAGAAGTTGCTTCTCCTATTGATGTGGAACCTCCTCTGCTCCAGCTCACACCCACTGCCCCTTGTCCTGTCACTGGGTGCCACTGAGCAGGGCCTGGCTCCATCCTCCTGACACCTGCCCTTTCCATACTGATCAACATTCACGGGGCCACCCCTCAGTCCCCTCTTCTCCAAGCTAGAGGTACCCTTTTGAAAAACTTCAGGAATTCTGCGTTGCATTTGAAAAAGTGAACTTGCACAATGCGATGGTGGAAAAAAACCAGGAGGTGCCACTTCTAGGGAAAGAAAATTATTCATTTCCCCTATTAATGTCGTGCCCTGCGATTTCCATTGGGGTCTGTGTCTTAACTGCCTTATTGAAGAATTCATCCAAGCATGAACTTACTGAGGCATGAACTAGGAAATACAGACTCAAATTAAGAAAGGGGTGTTATTCCTGTTACATCAAGTCACCCTGCACTAATCAATATTATTGACTGGGGTGAACTCCACAGTAAGGAATAAAACAATCTGTCTTATCTGCTTGGCCATATTATTTGAGATTTGAGAAGAAGGGAACACTGGTACCGAGAGAAAAACATGCTCTTTACATCTTCTCCGCTCTTAGCTTTCAATTAATAATAATGACTGCTCTGCATGCAGGTGTAAGCCGGGAGAAAAAGTCATTTTGTTTGGATTTAAATATTTTACCTTGAGAAAAACACCCTGAGATGTAAATCTCCGTGATGCCTCGTACATACCAACAACTCAGCACTCAACTTCTGGCTAACGGCAGCAACCTGCGCTGTGCTCTTAGCTTTAACTCTCCTGACGCTGCATCACAGCATCACAGAATCACTCTGGCTGGAAAAGACCCTGGGGATCATCGAGTCCAACCATCAGTCCTACTAAACCAGATCCCTCAACACTACATGTAAGCATCTTTTAAACTCACCCAGAGATGGAGACTCAAGCACCACGCTGGGCAGCCCAGTCCAGCACCTGACCACTCTCTCCAGGAAGAATTTCTTCCTGATGTCCAGTCTAAATCTCTCCTGTTGCGGCTTGAAGCCCTTCCCTCTGGTTCTGTCACTAATGACCTGTGAGAAGAGACCAGCACCAAAGCACCAACATCTCTACAATGTCCTTTCAGATAGTTGCAGAGAGAGATGAGGTCTCCCCTCAGCCTCCTCTTCCTCAAACTAAACAGCTCAAACTACCTCAACCTCTCCTCATAAGATTCATTCTCCAGACCCTTCACCAGCTTCATTGCCCTCCTCTGCCCTCGCTTCAGCACCTCAATGTCTCCCTTGTACCGAGGTGCCCAAAACTGGACCCAGTACTCAAGGTGCAGCCTCATCAACAGACTGGAATGACGTTGCCATAGTCCGGTAGCTACTGGAGAACAACTCAAATCAGAGCAACACAGAACTTCCGATGCCTTTGCTTCAACATCTAATGCAAATCTCTCGTGTTTTTCTTATTCCATTTTTTAATGTAAGTAGAAAAAAAAAGTGCAAACCCAAGATTTCAGCGGCACTAGGCAAAAATAACCCCAAAGAGAAAGTACCCCAAGCAGTACTTTACAGCCGTTAAAGTGCTATTGTTGTAGCGGTTCTTTCTTACGAGCAGCAGCTTGCTGACTTAATCTGTCTAGTAATGAATTATGAGACCAAAAAAGAAGTAGAAAAAAAGGAAAGAAGACAAGACTTTGAAGAGAAGTGAAATTTGTCACAGAGTTAATGATACCCTCATGCTGTGCTGGCAATGGACTGTGCCCACCTGAACACTGCTGCAAGGGGGAGTCTGAGACAGGGCCATTAGTATCGCAGCTGAAATCGAGCCTAAAATGTCAGGCTTTGATATGAAAAAGCATTAGGTTGCCAAGGAAGCTACAATCTCTGCATGATTTTAAAGTCTGAACAAACACTGAGTGCTTCCAGTTTGCCAGGCTGCCTGGTCTTTTCAAAATTTAAATATCCATCAGTGATATCCTACGTTCACTGCTAATGTCCTACATGCAGAGCAGGTCTCAGAAGCACAACGACAAGATTTCTTCTTCCAAATGGGATCTGCCTGGAAATAACACGTTTTGCTGCCATTAAGTAACTCAAGCTGAAAGCTGCCCAGCACAATTTGAGGTTGACGTTGGCCCTGAGGAGAAACTTCTTCCTGGAAAGGGCCCTCAGGCCTTGGCAGAGGCTGTCCACGGAAGGGGTTGAATGGCCATCTCTGGCCGGGTTTCCCAGTCGGCGAGATCTGGAGCTCAGGGACAGGGTTTAGTGGTGGGATGGGACAGCTGGGGTCAGGGTTGGACTCGATGATCTTAAAGGTCTTTTCCAACCAACTATTCTATGAGTCTAAGAGTTTGTTAAATCCCTCTAGAGCACATGATGGAAACGCTACGGGTCACCACACTTCAGAAAGTGTCTCAGGGTGCTTTGTAAACAAATTCAACTTCTTTTCAGTGTTCCTATACCTGTTTTGTGTATTGAAACACTAGAAAAGGCCAACCTGAAGTTAGACGCAGGCCATCACACAAATCACAGCCCCTCATTTAAAGACAAACCCCTGGAACGTGGGGCAAGGACTTTCGTGGCACATAATTCTGCAATCAGTTTAACAGAATCACAGAGCATTAGGTATTGGAAGGGACCTTGAAAGATCATCTGGTCCAACCCCTGTCCCAGAGAAGGATCTCCTAGAGCAAGTCACACAGGTACATGTCCAGGCAGGTTTTAAATGTCTCCAGAGAAGGAGCAGGCAGCTGATAGCAGCCTCACAGTTAGAGACCCTCATTCTCATGGGGGGATTTTAACTACCCTGATATTTGCTGGAAGACCTACTCAGCCAGCCATCCACAGCCCAAGAGGTTCCTCCAGTGCGATTAGTTTAACTCTGGTTACTTTCTGTAACCAAGAAGGTCCACATCTTAAAAATAAATTTCGTAAAACAAGATCACAGAGTCTTCTTCTGTGATTTCTTCATTTATCAAAGTAACTTCTAACCAAAAAAGAACTGAAGCAAACAACCGACTCAACCAGACATGACAAGAGTGTTTGTATGGCCTTTCACTAGATTTTGGTGCCTCTGTTTAACTTTTGCTGTGGTTTTTTTAACAGCAACAGCTTTATCCATACTGTTCCAAAGCTGATATGAAAGTTGCTACTCTCAACAAGATGCTTGAACAGAAATCATGCACTGCCCCCTCTCTTGATTTGTTCCTTGAAGGATCAATTATCCCAAATTACTAATGGTAGGCAAGGGGAAATGGCCTCAACTTGCATCAGGGGAGGTTTAGACTGGATCTGAGGAAGAAGCTCTTTGCTGAGAGAGTGGCTGGGCACTGGAACAGGCTGCCCAGGGAGGTAGTGAAGTCCCTACCTCTGGAGGTGTTTAAAAACCGAGTAGCTGGAACCCTTGAGGCCAAGGTCTAGGGGTTAGGGAGCTGTTCAGGTGGCGGCTGGGCTTGCTGATCCTGGAGGGCCCTTCCAGGTTGGATGATGATTCTGTGATGCGAAGCCATCAGAGATGAGATAGCTCAGCATCTTGTAAGAGGCTTCCTGCACCTTTAAAATCATAAGTAATGAACATCACTATTTTAAAACTGCATCGTAAGGACAGCTCTCTCTGTCTCTGGTTTTAAAAGGTGACATTCCTTACAATGTCATTTCAGAGCCCCATTAACATGTTAGCTAATTGTTTAGGAGCTATTTCTGTCTACCTGCATTTCATCTTCACCCCAGAGAGCCTTTAAATCATACTAGACACACACTAAAAACTTCAGACACAAAGATATTTGGCTAGAATGTAAACTCCTCCTCAAAATACCCAGGAAATACTAATTTGGCCTCAATGCATCACCCAAAATCCATGAGTACCATGAGCAAACCTGTTCCTGTGCGACTGGATCTAGGGGATCCTGCTGTGGCAGGGGGACTGGACTGAACGGTCTTTTGAGGTCCCGTCCAATCCCTAATGTTCTGTGATTCTATTCTATCCCTTGTTAGCCCAGGAAAACTTCATCCATCTCTCCCCAACAGTAAACTTTTCAGCTAAGCAGGTTGCATGCACTTAGTGAACAATTCTTGAGTCCCTCTCAACAATCAACACATCTTTCCTAGTGAAACCACTTCAATTCATCTATGCAACCCTAAAAAGGATAAAGGAACAGGCTTCAAAGCCACAACAATCAAGCAATCACCACAGCCCGCAAATCAATGCTGCCTCCTTCACTCTAAACGTCACAGCAAATGTGGAGGAGCAAGAGATTAGGTTTAAATGTTGTGGTACTTCCTAAAAGTTCTTGATTATGTGGATGCCATTATCCATCCTCAAGGTAAGGAAACTCAGATTTTCATTGAGCATGAAAGGGAAGAAAGGAAAAGCTGCCCAAGGAGAGCAAAGCAGGTTATTGTACAACAGAGCTCGATAGGAAAGAACAGAAGTGATTGATCGGTGCTATTACAGAACAATAACTATGGGGTTTTGTAAGGGAAGCCTCCTGCTTTGTGATATGGATGTACTTGGGGGCTCTGTTCCACACCATCATAAGCAGAGATGAGCAGAAACATCGAGTCCTGGTTTACAGTGATTTGCAGCAGTGACTCAACGTATTGGCAAATGAGTTTGATTTCTTTTTATACGGAAAAGCATAACTGATCTTCTTTAAAATTCTTTACTCGTGCCTTGGCTCATCCAACTTAACTGCTTTCAGGACATTTTTCAAGTTACCTGCTTCGGTAGAGCCCACACGGTGCAAGATGTGCTTCAATTAAGGGCCGTCCTTGCACTTGCTTTCCTACCATCAGATCTTGGCAGGGAAAGGGTGGGGAAGGATCTGGTCCACTCTCCACTGGTTGACCAGGTCCAACTCTACTGGCTGACCAGGCAACTCAGTATCCTGCACCCAAAACCACCCACACCGGGAAGAAGCTCCTTCTCACATTGATGTGGAACCTCCTATGTTCCAGCTCATACCCACTGTCCCTTGTCCTATCACTAGATGCCCCTGAGCAGAGCCTGGCTCCATCCTCCTGACACCCACCCCTCACATATTTATAG
>JAOXOE010000001.1:75715653-75732071 GCA_028565055.1 Phoeniculus purpureus
GCTCACACCTGCTGCCCCTTGTCCTGTCGCTGGGTGCCCCTGAGCAGAGCCTGGCTCCATCCTCCTGACACCCACCCCTTCACACATTGATCAACACCCATGGGGTCACCCCTCAGGCTCCTTTTCTCCCAGCCCAAGAGCCCCACCCAGCTCCTCAGCCTCTCCTCAGCAGGGAGATGCTCCCCTCCCTCCATCATCCCTGTGGGTTCTTGCTGAACACACGTTCTGTGCTAGTCAGAGGTTTCAGTATTTCAACCTATTTATTTCATTTATTTAATGGTTGGATCCCATCATCTTAAAGGTCTTTTCCAACCTAAACGATTCAATGATTCTGTTTGCTCTGGCTGCCAACTGATGTCCCTTAATTTCCCATTAGCCCATCCCCATCAATCATTTCTTTTATCACTCAGCCTAGAATCCATCCAGTAATTTAAGATAATAGCTCATCCATCCTTATTTTCACATAACGTTCTCGACTGTGCACCAGCCCTGCACAGCGACCGTCTTCTCCAGCAGCAGAACCATCTCCACCGGAGACGTCGCAGACGTTCCTACGCTCTCGCCCTGCCTCAGCTTCTTTCCTCAGCAGGTTATTATTAGTAATTGCTGCTTTAAACTGCCAAAGACGTTGACATCTCCAGCTATCAACAGCCAGATCAACTTGTCCAAGGTCGTACTGACATTTCATGGCTCTGGGTTATCTCTCCCCTCATCTTAAATCCATCTTCTTCCTTACCTCCTCTGCTGTTCCAAACACCCTGGCACTAACAGCACAACCAAAACAGTTGCTACAGACCATTCAAACTTACTTCAGACAATCACAGAGCTTTAGGGATTGGAAGGGACCTCGAGAGATCACCCAGTCCAACCCCCCTGTCACAGCAGGATCCCCTAGATCCAGTCGCACAGGAACATGGCCAGGTGGGTTTGAAATGTCTCCAGAGAAGGAGACTCCACAACCCCTCTGGGCAGCCCCTGCCAGGGCTCTGGCACTCTCACCAGGAAGAAGGTCCTTCTCAGACTGATGTGGAACCTCCCAATTTACTTCATCTCGATGCTTCCACAATCTCTGCTCACTTTGCTTCCCGGTGGGATGGAAGCAGACAGGCTGTACAAATCCCACTTCAAGCCCTGCCTTTCCAGTACTGGATGATGAATCACAGAATCATTCAGATTGGAAAAGACCCCCACGATCATCGAGTCCAACCATCAACCCTACTCTACAAGGTCTCCCCTCAACCAGATCCCCCAGCACTACATCAGCCAATACTTTTACTGGAATCCTAAACCATTGTAGAGCCCAGAACGATCTTGAGGAACAGACCAAGAGTTTCTTTATACAAACCTAGAAAAGAGGAGCTTTCTGACTCTATTTTCCAATTCCATTAACCAGCTGAGAGAGAGATGAGTTTAAAAATTACTTAGATGTAGTGTTGGGGGATCTGGTTTAGGGGTGGCCTTGTAGAGTGGGGTTGATGGTTGGACTCGATGAACCCGAGGGTCTTTTCCAACCTGAATGATTCTGAAGTTCTAAAGTCTTTTATATACACAAAAGAGGCAGTATTCCTGTTTCTGGAACTCAGAGCAGTATGATCTTCCCATCCCCTTTGTGTAATGGATCAGCGTAGCAAAGACCGAACGAATCAAACCCAGGATTTTCCAGCTCAAGGTAAAGAGGAAGCATGAAGATGCCCAGCAGCACTCCAAGGAGCCATCCCAGTGGGCACCTGGCACGTGGACACCATGGAGGTGGAAACAAGAATGGGTTCAGAAAGTGACTTCAGCTACTGAATGAGCTGCACTGAACCATCACCAGGGGTAACTGGAACCAAAATCTATCCAGAAAAGGCCTCGTTAGTTAAACGTTCCATCAGCGAACGCTTCGGCACAGCTTCCCCCCAGACTGACCTCTCTCTGCTGAAGACAGATTTGACTCCGCATCCAGTTCAGACACTGGTGGGACGAGGCTGTTCCTATCGATCAGCGCTTCCGAGCAGCCGTTAGGAGCTGGTGCTGACGGCCCTCTGAAGGATTACCCTGCAAACCACCGAGATCGATAGCAAAACCCTTCCGCTAAGAGCTCCACTGATACCGTGAGACCCCCAGACACGCGGCTCCTTGCTCCCCGCCTCGACACCCAACATCTTTGCCTGCTAATTCTCCAGCTCATCAGAACTTTTGAAACGGTTTAATTACTGGATTTAGGCTTCATGAAAGGTTCAGAGGTAATTACAGGTTGTTTGGGGGAAAGGGGGTTTTCTCTTCTAATTGCAAATAATTGACTGCACAAGGATTTGGAGCATTAAGTTTCGAATGAAGATGCCCCCTTTGAAGTAAATGCTTGGGCTGCACCTTTCTGCACAGGAAAATACGTCTGCGGCTCCTACTACCAGGAACTTACTGCTGGGGCAGCCACCGCAGCACTCGATCAGACCCTTCCATGCCAAATACTAAAATAAAATGGATTTCTATTTTAAAATAAACAAATCCATGCTCAGAGAGATGGCAAGGCATCCACAGGGTGAGAGAGGTTCTCCTGCACCTCTACTCTGCCCTTGGGATCATCAAGTCCAACAATCAACCCTACTCTACAAATTCACCCTTTGACCCCTGGGATCATCGAGTCCAACAATCAACGCTACTCTACAAATTCACCCCTAAACCAGACCCCCCCACACCACATCTCAGCGACTTTTAAGTTCATCCAGGGATGGGGACTCAACCCCCACCCTGGGCAGCCAGTCCGGTGCCTGACCACTCTCGCCAGGAAGAACTTCTTCCTGATGGCCAGTCTAACCCTTCCCTGGTGGAGCTGGAAGCCCTTCCCTGTGGGGTTCCGTGACTAATTCCCTGTGAGAAGCGACCAGCACCAACATCTCCGCAGTGTCCTTTCAGATAGTTGTGGAGAGCGAGTGAACTCGCCTGTCCTCATATTCTGCCAGCAAAGCACGAAGCTATTTGACATTTGATCACTCTATTCAGTGAAATAGTTAAATGACTGCAGATGATTAGAAGGATTTAGGCCTTGGCTTGCTAATTGTCATTATTCCTCCATGGCCTTGGGGGTGTGATTCATCGTCTTAGCATCTGGATCTAAACCAGCCACCTTGGGCTGCCTGGAGAGATAAGGGAGAGAGAGCAGCACTGGCAAGGTGTGATTCATCTCATCCCGAGGTAGGCACCTCAAACTAGTCCCACTAAGAGCCCTGTGGATGCATCTCTCTATCTCAGCTGAGTATGGGGTGACCCAGCCCCACCTGGCTACTACAAAGAGCTCAGCTATGAGATTTAACTTCAGACATTAGAAGGGGTCAGGTTTGTCCTGACTTCAAAGGACACTGCAGAGATGCTGGTGCTGGGCTCTTCTCACAGGGAATTAGTGATGGAAACAGAGAGAAGGGCTTCCAGCTTCGACAGGGGAGGGTTAGACTGGCCATCAGGAAGAAACTCCTGATGGAGAGAGTGGTCAGGCACTGGGATGGGCTGCCCAGGGTGGGGGTTGAGTCCCCATCCCTGGTTGAGTTTAAAAGATGCTTAGATGTAGTGTTGAGTTCTGATTTAGAGGTGACCTTGTAGAGAAGGGTTGATGGTTGGACTCGATGATCCCAGGGGTCTTTTCCAACCTGAATCACAGAACATTAGGGATTGGAAGGGACTTTGAAAGATCATCCAGTCCAATCCCCCTGCCACAGCAGGATCCCCTAGACCAAGTCACACAGGAACATGTCCAGGCAAGTTTTAAATGTCTCCAGAGAAGGAGACTCTATAATCTCCCTGGGCAGCCCCTTCCAGGGCTCTGTCACCCTCACCATGAAGAAGCTCCTTCTCATATTTATGTGTAACCTCCTAAGTTCTAGCTCACACCACTGCCATCATTAGATGCCACTGAGCAGAGCCTGGCTCTGTCCTCTTGACACCCACCCTTTCCATATCTATAAATATTAATAGGGTCATGCCTCAGTCTCCTTTTTTTTCCAAGCTGAAGAGACCTAGCTCCCTCAGCTTTTCCTCATTAGGGAGATGTCCCACTCCATCATCTTTGTGGCTCTGTGCTGAACTAAGAAGAGCTTATGATTCCAAACACACTAACATCGAGAAAGGTGAGCCCACTACAGAGCAGTAACAGATACTACGCTGTCTTGTTGCCAGACACAAATGTAATCCTCGGTTTATACATCACCTCTTCTTCTTCTTGACGTTTTCTTGCAGCCTCTTCCTTTTCTTTCTTAAGCTTGAACTCCTCTTGGGCTTTTTCTTCTCTCAGCAACCACTGCTCATGTAGTTTTTGTCTACCAAGAAAATCAGACACTACTCAATCAATGAGTAACCGTAACAGATACAACTCTCATGCATATAACTCAAATTTTTAGATAGGAACTAACTAGAGCTTATCTCATTTTCTTCAGAAAATTCCATAAGAATTATTCAGGCTTTAGAGAAAAGCTCTGCAGCCCAAAATATATGAAAAGGATCTTATTTTACAGACTATATTGAACCTTTTCAAAGTATCAGCACGGAATTGACTGTAAATGTTTCTACTGCAAATTTGCCATTCCCTAGCTTCTTCACCTTTCTGCCTCAAGTTTTTTTTCTTCTTCTTCATCTTCCTCCTCTTCTTCCAGTTCATCGTCTTCCTCCTCAGAAACTGATTCATCTTTTTCTGTGGCTTCTGAGAAAAAACACAAAACAATCCATCTGAAGAACTGGATGCTACAGTCAGCAAGGATACACGAAATTATAATTGAATCACAATGGCTGGAAAGGACCTTCAGGATTATAAAGTCCAGCCCTCATCCCAACAGCTCCCTAACCCCTAGATCAGGGCCTCAAGTGCTCTAGCTACTTGGTTTTTAAACACATCCAGGGATGGTGACTTCACCACCTCCCTGGGCAGTCTGTACCAGTGCCCAACCACTCTCTCAGTAAAGAAGTTCTTCCTAAATTATAACCTTCTAAAGAACAAAAAGAAAACAAAGACAGACTACTAATTCCACTGATAATACAAAACAGTTACCTGAGTCTCTGAGTTTGGCAAGTGCCTGCCGTTTTTTTTTCCGCTTTTCTTTCTTCAGAATAGCTCTGTATTTTTGGTGGCTGAAGCGAGAGAATATGATTTACATTAAAACAGCCAAACAAAGGATTTTTGCTCTTGTGCATGAACTCAATTAACATCAGCAGTACAAAACCCACAATCAGCTCCTCATATGAGGACTAACTCTGCATGGACATCTGATGTGACAAAAATCTGTTGCCGTGCTTTTAGAGACGCCATGTGGACAGCAGTAATGACTATGCTTGGAGACAACACACTGTCTCATCCTTCTTGAACTCTGCAGCACTTGGCACCCTCACCAGCTCCAAGAAATCTCATGAAACCTGGTCACCAAAAACATTAGCAAGAAAAATCTAGGGATTGCCTACCCTGTAATTCTGGCACATCTTCCCACACATTACAGCCATACTCTTTTACAGGCTATGAAATCCTAACACCTCCCTTGTTACAGGCAGCATTCGTAATTATAGACAACAAAAGCATACTTAACAAACACCACAGATAACGCCCAGATCTACTCTTCTGATACTGAAGCCTGGGCAGACTCATCCTTGCTTGTCTGACAGCTCTGCAAGGCTGCCTAGAAACAGCCCCTTGTTTTTGTTATGGGTAAAGTATCTGAGAGGCTTCATATCACCCCTTTTTCTGTAATTTTTCACTCTCTCTCTCTTCTTTTTAGCCAGTTTGTAATGGAAAAACAGTAGGGAAAGATGATCTTCAACTCTTTGTCACCCTGCCATGTCAAATACTGATGAGAGTTCAAATCTTTCTGATTCAGAATATGTAATTTTAAAAGATTCCAGAGGTGTAACTCACACAACCAAAACATTACCTGCACATCTAAGTCTTGCATTCCCATTTACTCACAAGCTTGTCACGTGCACACCTGTGCATGCCATCCACAACACTGCAGTGCTGCCCTCACAGAACCGTTCAGGTTGGGCCTTTAGGATCCTTGAGTCCAATCATTAACCTAACTCTGCAAAGCCCACTGCTAAACCACGGCCCTAAGCTCCACATCTACACAACTTCTAAACACACCCAGGGATGGTGATTCAACCCCCGCCCCAGGCAACCTGTTCCAGTGCCTGGTGACCTTTTCAGTAAAGAAGTGTTTCCTGACCTGTGATCTAAACTTCTCCTGACACAACACCAGGACACTTTCTCTTTGGCTGTCTCTTGTTACTTGTGAAAAGAGACCAACCCCCACCTCTGCACAACGTCCCAGTGCTTGACTGAAAGCAGTGCAAACATCCCAGCCTTCTACCTTTGAACCAACAAGCCCAGCGGCTCCCCCTCTTATGTCACTGGCCTGAAACTAATCTCATCTGCTCAGCAGGTGCCTGGGACTGACAAGCCATAAAACCGCCTTCCCAGTTCTCAGCCTTTCCTGAAACCCAATGAAAGAGGTGAGTACTTCACGTCCCTCGCAGGCCACAGCATTACCGGGACAGGTGGGCAAACCACTGAGAACACCAATGGCACCGCACCGGCTCAGGGCTTGCCACCCACTGCAGCACCTCAGCACCGCGGAAAACTAGGGAGCTAAAAGGTTGAGGAGGCCAGGCCAGGAATTCCGCACCTGCGGGGCTCAGCCCACGTCGGCTGCTCCCCCGCCGCGGCCTTCACCGGGCGCCCCCGCCACAGCACAGCCGCAGCTCCCCCCACGCGTACGCATCTACCCAGCTCCCCGCATCCCCGCCAGCTGCGGCTCCCAAGATGCCTCGGCTAGGCTCGGCGTCCCCGGCAGCGCCCCCTCTCTCCCCACGGCACCGCCCTCCAGCACACCTCGCGGTCCCGCTCGCCGCCCCGCAAAGCCAGGCCACGCGCCCACCACCCCGCATGGGGGCCGGTTCTCCCGCCCCGCCCCCGCTCGGCCGCGGACGCTCACTGCTGCGCCACTGCGAGGCCCGCCCCGCCGCGGCCTCCGTGTGGCCCCGCGCTCCGGGCCGAAGCCGGCCAGCGACCGTCTGCAGTGAACCCCGGGCTCTTCCCCCTCCTCGCGGAGGCAGAAGGGAGGTCCCGCAGCGACCCCAGCCTCGGCCTCACCTCAGCTTCCCCAGAGGGGACTCGGGCAGCAGCATGGGCGCCGCCATCTTGCGCTACCAACGGCGATGTCACGTGACCCGGCGGCGGAAGGGCGCGCGATCGCTTCCGGCACCCGGAGCTGGGGGGAGGGGCCGCGGGGTACGCGGAGTGTTTGGGGTGGGAGGGGCTTCGAGGGATCTCTGGTTCCACTCCCGCTGCCGCGGGCTGGGCCGAGTCCTGTCAGGCTGAGTTGCCCAGAGGCCCCATCCAACCTGGCCTTCCAGGGAAGGGGCATCCACAGCCTTCCTGGGCAACCTGTTCCAGTGCCTCAGCACCCTCAGAGGGAGGACTTTCTTCCTAAGGTCCAATCTAATTGTATGGGGACAGCTGTTTCCTGGCTGGTGTTGGACAGGTTACCATCCAGGTCAGTGCCTTGGAACGTTGTTGGAAAAAAACCCAAGTGGCTGTACCCGATCTTTGCAATCTCTGGTCCAGTTTGGTTTCATAGGTTCACAGGCTTGCTTCCCAAGCTCAACCCTCGACAGCTTTGAAATGGTGATGTTGGGTCATATGCTGGACTTGACAGCCTTAAATGTCTTTTCCAGCCTCAATAATTCCATGGAATTTGGGTGTTTGTTATTTATTAAGACTTGGTTACGCTGGAAAATTTCAAAGTGAATCCATCCAGCCTTGTGACATGGTGGGGATAACATTTTTCTGCTCCTCAGGTTCCCATTGTGCCTAGTAGTCTGCAGATTGCAAAATCACAGAAGTACTGAGGCTCAAAAAGACCTCTGAGCTTGTCAAGCCTAGCCTGTGACCTAACGTTGCCACATCAGTTAGACCAGGGCACTAAGTGCCACAGCCAGGCTGTCCTTAAACACCTCCAGGGATGGGGACTCCACCAATGCCCTGGGCAGTCCATTCCAGTGTCTGACCTTTTTGTGAGGAAGGACTTCCGAACATCGGATCTAACCTTCCCCTGGCGCAGCTTCAGGCTCTGCCCTCTTGTCCTGTTGCTAGTTGTCTGAGAGTAGAACCTGACCCCAACCTGTCTACATCAGGTAGTTGCAGAGAGGGAGAAGGTCCCCCCTGAGTCTCCTCCAGGCTAAACACCCCCAGCCTCTCCTCATCAGACTTATCCTCCAGTCCCTTCCCTCATTGCTTCTCTGGACCCTCTCCAGCCCCTCAATCTCTTTCTTGAAGGGAGGGCTCCATGAAAATGAACACCGCTAAAATATCTAAATGTGGCATTTATTATTAATGGCTTCTATTTTTTATTTATTCATACAGCCCCACTCTTTACATACAAATGCAAACCTTCCCCTTCAGTTGCATTCGAACTGAAGACACAGAAAAGCCTCAGAAGATTAACTTCTACAGTAAAGGTTGTAAGGGAACACAGTGTCCTCTCACACCTCTGCTGTGGTTTCCCATCAGTAAAACATACCCATACCCTGTTCCTTCAGAATTAAGATGAATTATGCATTTATTTTTTTTTTTCCAAAGATGCTTGACAAATTGATAGGAATTAATGAAAAATGTGAGAAACGTTAGACATTGGAGCAGGCTGCGCAGGGGGGTGGTTGAATCCCTGTCAGTGTTTAAAAGCCGTTAGATATGGAACTTAGATCCATGGTTTAGGAGTGGGCTTGGCAGAATTTGGTTAATGGTTGCATTTGATGATCTTGAAGGTTTTTTCCAACCTAAATGATTCTATGATTCTAAATCTACTGTCTTTTAGTTTGAAAACATTCCCCCTTGTCCTGTCGCTAGATGAGAAGTCTGTCTCTAGCTTTCATATAGGCCCCCTTCAGGTACTGGAAGGCTGCTGTAAGGTTCCTCTGGAGCCTTCTGTTCTCCAGGCTGAACAATCCCAACTCTCCCAGTCTGGAGCTTATGGCGTTCCTATTTGCATTTCACAAGTCATCGAAGGCACAGAGAAGTAGCATTTTGAATCCAAATGTATTACACTCTCTTTAAAGACCAGAAATTATTCAGACCACTGACTTTTTAATTGTGATTATCTATAGTTTTCCCAGCCCTGTTCAGTAAAGCTGTACTCACAGCACACAGGGCCACAGCTGTGTTTATCCTGCACTCTGTAGTGTCTGTGCTACCTGGATGTCCCCCAGCTGTACTAAATAGCTTGTGCTCTGCAAGCTGTGTCGGTTAATTTGTGAAGTACATGTGGGAACATGAGGTGTGCATTGCCTGCCACAAGGCCAGCTTCTGGTGTGTCTTGTCTGCTCTGAATGTGGGTGATAGACAGCTGTCCTGGACTGCTGCCTCTCAGAGAAAATTCACAGCTTCATGGTAGCAGAGGCAGACCAGGCAGATATGTTGATGATTTTCCTTGGCACTGCTGATCTCATCATCATCTCTGGGGTATACTACCTGTCTCGATTATTAACGTTTTTCTTGAGTTACAATGCATACAACATCGTGGCAGTCAAGTCGGGGTTGCTTCAGCCTGGAGAACAGGAGGCTCTCAGGTGACCTTCTAGCTGCTTTCCAAGGTCTGAATGGGGCTATAAGAAAGCTGGGGTAGGGCTTTTGACAGGGGTGTGTAGTGAGACGACAAAGGAAAGGGTTACGGACTTGAAGAGGGGAGATTGAGGTTGGACATGAGGGGCAAATGCCTTGCTGTGAGAATGGCAAGATGCTGGAATAGGTTGCCCAGGGATGTTGTGGCTGCCCCATCCCTGGAAGTGTTGGAGGCCAGGCTGGCTGCAGCCCTGAGTAACCTGATCTAGTGAAGGTGTTGTTGCCTCTGCAGGGGAGTTGGAACTAGATGATCTTTAAGGTTCCTTTCATCTCTGGCCATTCTGTGATTCTATGGCTAGGATGGGTCAAAATATGAAAGCTGTCAGTATTCAATTCCATGGTGAGATGTGTTATGGATTGCAGCCTTCAGGGGCTGTGAATTTGTAGGTTGCATTTGGGCATGTTTTGCATAACCATTAATAATGTATATTGTTGATTAAGATCTAAGCTGTTGTCATAAGCCACTTACTAGATAAGAACTTACCACATATATCCTCAAGGTAGTATATTGCATAAGCAGTCTGAGCTGCTGGCAGTGAACCATAACAGAGCAGCCTTTGTCAAAATCAGACTAATTGACTGTACTGTTCATTAACACCATAATGAGTATCCTCCTGTCTATCCTGTAGTTCAGGGAAGTTATTCTAAGCAAACATGTGACTGCCATAGTCAGCAGTTATGCTTGCTGTTTGACCAGTGAATATGCAGACCATGACCTCTCTGCTATTACTTAACCGTGTTTCAGATTCTGAATGGTTGTGTCTAGACTGAAGGAGATGACATCACTGTCACTATTTACTTGCACAGAACATACATGGAGAATAACATACAATTTGCTGCTTCTGAGGTACAGGAGATGGCAGCATTGTGCATTTTACAACCGATGAACCATTGACACCCATGAATGTTTTGAAAAAACATCACCAAATGTGTTTCATCGATCCTAGGAAGGGAATTGCAGCTCTAACTGTTCATCCTCCTTTCAACAGAGCAGTGTAACAGTCAAGTTCCTTTAAATTGTGTCTAAGTCAAAATTTAGAAAGTCAATCATTTCTTCCATTAGTATTCTAGATTTCATCATGGTATTTTCCCAAGTTACTTGGGGAAAGAATCACCTTAATATTATACATCTAACTAGTGAAAAAGAGGATTAACAGATACACACAGATGATTAAGCATTGGAAGGTACCTCCAGGGGTCATCGAGTCTAATCTCCTGGCTCGAGCAGGATCATAAAACCTACCACAGGTTACACAGAAATGCATCCAGAAGGCTCTTAAAGTCTCCAGAGAAGGAGACTCCACAACCTCCCTGGGCAGCCCCTTCCATTCAAGGTCAGGCTTGATGGGGCTCTGAGCAATCTGTTCTAGTGAGAGATGTCCCTGATTGGTATAAGGGTGGTTAGACTAGATGCTCTTTGGAGGTCACTTCCAACCCAATACATTCCATGGTTCTATGATTCTACATTGCATTATTAATCTCTGCATGTCTTTTAAGATCTGTGCACAGAACTGTGCACATGCAGTACCCTGTCTCTGAGGAAGAATGCAGGTACTCTGTTTAGCACATATTTTTACTTCATTTCCATATGGCTCTTCTGGTTTATATTTGTCTTGTATTTTGTACCATTGTGGACTGACATAAGCAGATAAATCACAGAAACACAGAATTCTTGAGGCTGGAAAAGACCTCTAAGATCATCCAGCCCAGCCTGTGACCTAACATCACCACATCAGCCAGACCAGGGCACTGAGTGCCACAGCCAGGCTGTCCTTAAACACCTCCAGGGATGGGGACTCCACTGCCCTGGGCAGTTCATTCAAGGGTCTTATCACCCTTTCTGTGAGGAAGGGCTTCCTAACATCCAACCTGACCCTCCCCTGGCAGCTTCAGGCCCTATCCTCTCGTCCTGGCACTAGTTTCCTGGGACAAGAACCCAAAGCCCACCTGACTACAACCTCCCTTTAGGTAGTTGTGGAGAGGGAGAGTGTCCCCCCTGAGTCTCTTCTCCAGTTCCCTGTCTTTCCTCAACAGCCTTTCCTCCAGTCCCTTCCCAAGCCTTGTTGCTCCTCTGGGCCTGCTCCAGCCCCTCAAGCTCTTTCTTCAAGTGGGGGGCCCACAACTGCCTCCAGTACTTGAGGCAGGGCCTCAGTAGTGCCCAGTACAGGGGGAGAATTACGTCCCTAGTCCTGCTGGCCACACTATTGCTGATCCAAGCCAGGATGCCATTGGCCTTCCTTTCCACCTGGCACCCTGCTGGCTCTTCTTCAACCAATACCTGTGAACGCCACAGAGCACATCCTTCCCCCACCTGCTCACCTAATGGCTGTGCTACCGTCTCTCGGGGTAAGCGATTTGTCACTTACCATCTACCTCTGTCAACTCTGATAAAAGCTCTGTGACAGTGTAAATCACTTTTTCATTGTCACAGTGATATCAGTGGTGGCAGTCCTGATTCTATACCTTCTTCCCTCAGAAGTTACTGCAAGAGGTCCCATACAGTAACACTCAAAGTGGACCTATATGAGTTAGCCTGGTCTATTAGATGTTACTGGCGTTTGCTTAGATCCTAACCTCATCAGCTTCTGCAGGAGATGTGCACTTCCTTACACCTGGGGAACTGCAAAGCGCTGTGTACGATTAGATCTGCAGGTCTTCAGGTACATTTCCATGAGTGACTAATGCTGACAGTAGCACATTGGTTCTTTCCTCACAAGAGTTAAACACAACTATTTAAGACTAAAGATTAACTTTCTCAGAGTTTAAAACGGTTAATTTATCAAATTTGAAAACTGAGGTTAAGTTTGGCCATAGCTGTTAATTAACTTATATGATAGCTATTAATATTTTACTTTCCTGGGATTTTCCATTTCAGAAACATTGAGTGAAGTAGGAAAGGACACTGCTAATCACATCGAGATGATGGAAGGGGTTTGTTTGTTTCCCAAGCCATGTTTTCTTGAAAAATCAGTCCTCTCGTGATTTGTTTGGAAGTCAAATTACAATATACTATTAGCTACATATATACATATAATACATGAACTTCTGGGGGTCACAAGCCCTGAAGAAAAAGTTGTAGACAGACTATTATTTTCAATCAGACAGAGAATTCAGTGCAAGAAAATAAATAGTTCTTTGAAGTAGTTGGGTGATATTCTTGGGGTGCAGGTTGTGCATGAAGCTGTAGGTCAGTAGTAGCTGGGAAGAGCAAAGTTGCTGTAAAAGAGGAGCTGTCTGAAAATCGAATCACAAAGTCCTGAATTAAAGACATACATGCTGATTTTCATTTGTTGAAGCACACTGACGCCTGACTGATTCATCAGTGGCGCAGACATGCTAAACCAGTGCTACGTATCTGGCCGAAGTGGGAGAAAATAAGCTGGGCACAGTGTTATCCGGGCAGATGATTTATGGTAGAGATTAGAAGGAGCATAATGTCTGTCTTTTTAGATTATGCTGATACACTGCATTTGCAGTGCTTTCTAAGAGAGCATTTAAAAATGCCACTGGTTTGAAAGTTACCTTTCTACTAACCTGGCCTGGGCTTCCTTGTCTACCTGGCCTGTTTAGAATGTATGCTGGCTTTGGAAGATGGTTTATAGATGTGCAGCAATCAGTTGATCATGTGCAGTGCTGTGCATATAGAAGGCGATAAGCACATGGGCAGTCAGCTGCATACATTTGGCACATGTCCACGCTGCCCTGCACATGTGTATCATCTTCAGAGCACTCTCCCTGTGAGCTCTGAGCTGGGCTGTTTATCGCACTGCTGCTTCTCCTGGCCTCCTCCTCACCTTGCTGGAAAAAATCATTGGTCTCGCTGCTGACAAACTGGGGGAAATCAGCTGTCCTTCCTGGCCTGATCAGGTTGTTCCCGCTGGGCATCATGTGCATTCAGTGTACTTTGACACTGGCCCTGTGTGATTCTGAGGGAAAGAACTGATTTACAGTGGTTTACAGCAGGGAGAGGTGATGATGCCATGTATCCACTCTCAGTTCCGTTTGCCTTCCGGAAGCAGGGCAACAATGCTTGGCTTTTCCACTGTGTCCCCAAGTTCTCCAGTGTTTTCCCTAAAAATGAATGAAAGTCCAAATGCTGTTGAAGCAGAGCACGAGTTTAACTGATTACTTTCACATTCTTTTAAGATTTCTTAAAATGACAGATTTTTTACAGTAAACTGATAGTCTTTCATACGTCTGCTCATGTGGCGTTGCTCTTGTCTTGGTGCGTGTATGTGCAGACTGTTAATTTAAGCTGTCATTAGAAATTAATACATCACCTCTTTGTTTTCACAGGCAGAGACTGAAGGTCTGGGCAGATAACGCATCCAATAGTTTTGTACTCAGACCTGGTTGCCTAGTGAGAGTAAACAGATACCCAGGAATCAGCTCGATTTAATGACTTTTAAAGATGGGATACCTTTAACACTGGTTTCTGCAAATAAGATTAAATTAGTGGAGCAGTAAGGTCTGCATTACCTGGAAGTCCAGGTATTCTTGCATAGCAAATACTGCTTATTGTCTTCCATATGTTCAGTCCAAGTAAAGTTTTCTAACTGGTAGTTGTTCTTGCAAAGGTCTTTGGGTTTGCAGTGTCAAGAAACACTTCTTAGTGCTAAAGGACCAACTGTGGTGGGGGGGCTACGGCGGATCCGTAGACCATTTGACTGAAGCAGAAGAGTTTGACCTTGGACAGATTAAAGTGTACCCGTGAGAACAAGGAGTCAGAAATATTTGAAGAATGTAAACAACTGACTACGCTGGGAGAAACTTGGCACAGAGATGAGCAAGGGGCGTATGAAGCTGAAACACCAATGGCCACTTGTTTACATATGTGTTGTACCAAACAAATAAGGACACCTGTGTGCAGAAAGGGTATAAAAGGGAACTAGCTGCGTTAATAAAGTATCCTGTCGTCTTCTTTGACTGCTTGCACATTGGTCTTGGATTCTGTGTTGCACATCCACCCCAACCGCAACACAACCAAAAGTAATTTCAAGGTGATCTTTGATTTAGGAACTAACCATTCATCAGAGTAGCTACGGGGTGAGCGCAGCAGCAGAGTAGAACCAAATAATCCTGTCTTGCTGCCCACATTGCAAGGACTGTTTAAGTAGTCAAGATACATTTCGGTTTTTAAATTCTTTCTCCTCTGCATCTATTTGTTCGTCCTAGTAAATGTTTGGCTTAGGATAGAGGGCATCATTAAAGTATTTCCACACATGTCTCTGCAGGTATAAACAGTGTTGTCAGGCGTATGACACCTGCTCTGGCAGGGGGATTGGACTAGATGATCTTTCAAGGTCCCTTCCAACCCTTAACATCCTATGATTCTGTGTGAAACATGTCCTTATTCAGCATGCTTCCTGTGAACTCATTGGGGCCACCAAGCCAGCCCCTCACTAGTGTGAGTTTGGAGGTAAATGAGTGCAAATCCAGAGCCCTGTTTTGGGGAGCCAGGGCTTCTTTCGTCATTGCTTTCAAGGGATGAAAAGGTTGTCCTTTATCCTCCAGGACCCTTTGTATGGCTAGCTAGTTTCCCAAAGAGGCTGAATGGCAGCTTCCTTTGTGATCTGCTGGCAGCTGAGCTTCACATTCACCTGCTGTGGCTAAGAGTATGGCATCTTGCCACTGCAGTCACTGGCAGCTCTGGTGTGATGTCCCTCAGACATCTTATATGCCTGTCTGATATCACGCCAGGGTGGGTGTTGGGGGGAAAGGTTAGCCTGGAGCACTGTATGAAGTTCTATAGAAGGGAAATTAAAATCTTGTTGTAGCTTTTTTTTTTTAGTAGAGAAAAATAGTAAATAACTAACAGAAGACAGTTGTTTGTGGTGCCCATTTTAGCTAAAATAATGGGGGTTAATTATTAAACCTTTTACTTGGTGCTGCTGATGCTTTAATCCTGGGTCACAGAAAGTTTAAGAGTGCTTTACAGGGAAGACTCCCTTCTTTCTGCCTCGAACTTTCCACACAGACGGGATGTTACGGGTTTTGCTGCTTACTCTCTCTGTAGTTGCTATTGCCTATGGTGAGCTCTGCAAGCCAGGTAAGTTTTGGAGCTGATTCCTGTCCTTGTAGCTGTGAGTTTGTGCCTACAAAGCTGACAGCTTCCCAGATTTTTATTATAACTGGTTGCCTCCAGTTTGAAGATTGAAATGCTGAGCACTCATTTCGTTTATGAGTTCTAAATTTAAGTATGGAAATTGATCTCACGGAAAACATGGTAAATCTCACTGAGACTCTGTAAGGCTGCAGCTTTTCTTCCTGCTAGTAAACTTCTCCTAGCTAGGCGATCTGTTAAGACACAATTAGAAGCTGCCATTTGCAGAATAAGTAGAGAAGTAAATGATTTTGAATCCTGTTTTGGCTAATACTTGATATATGTTTGCTTTTTTCTCTTTGTGTCAGATGCACAGAATGCTTTCAAAGTTCGGCTTAGTATCAAAAAAGCTCTGGGAGATGATGCAGTAAGTAAAGTATCTTCACGTATTCTTCCTAACTGAATATCTGCCAAAATGGAAGTAATACCTCATTAATGTCTATAAATATGTGAGGGGTGGGTGTCAGGAGGATGGTGCTAGGCTCTTCTCAATGTCTTCTGGGGATAGGATGAGGGGCAATGGATGTAAGCTGGAACATAGGAGGTTGCATATAAATATCAGAAGGAACTTCTTCACGGTGAGGGTGACAGAGCACTGGAAGGGGCTGCTCAGGGGGGTTGTGGAATCTCCTTCTCTGGAGACATTTAAAACCCACCTGGATATGTTCCTGTGCGACTTGGTCTAGG
>JAOXOE010000001.1:75752069-75765550 GCA_028565055.1 Phoeniculus purpureus
CCCTCCCGCCCGCCCGCCCGCCCTGGGCAGCAGCCGGTCACGGCCAAGGGAGGGGACACCCGAGGGCTGAGCTCCCTCTTGCTGCCCCCCCCACTCCCCGCAATGTGCAGACCCGCTGTGGCGGGCCGTGCGCAGCCCGGGCGGAGCAGCCCTTGCTCGGACGGGCGGCGGCTGCTGTCGCTGGCCCGGCAGAGGGGACCGAGTCGGGGCGGGCCCGCACCTCTGCGGCGGGCGGTGTCGGGAGGCGCCGTCGCTCTCGGCGGGGACTTGGAAGGGGGGATTGTGTGGCGGTGCCGGCCGGAGGGGAGGGCGGTTGTCCTTACGCGGGGAGAGCCCTGGCACCGCCGGTCTTAGCAGCCGCTGCCTGCCTTCTGTTGTCTGTGCTGTCGGACTTGGCGCCCGGGACCAGGCTGGGCTTTTTGTCGTCGTATTGATGTGTGTTCGTATTGATGGGGAAACTTCCTCTGCCCGATGTAACTTTGAGCAAAAAGGAGAAGGGGGAAGTAGTTTCTTTTAACGTTACAGCTGTTGGAAAAGACAAGTTCCCCTTGGTGATGGTGCATTTATAAAAGATAAATGCACCATCACTCCTTTAAGAGGAAGCAGGACTTGTAACATGGGACCGCAGGGAAAGCACTTAATCTTTGCTCTTTTGTGTAACGTGAGAAAAACCGGGCTTTTCCGTGCCGTAGGGCGATTCAATGCCTTTCAAAGTATTCTGATGCTTTTCAGAAAGGTCTTCAGTGCCAGTTGCGTCTTGCTATAAAGCTCTAATCTGGAGAATTCAAAATTAGTTTGGATATTAAAAGAGCCTACTGTACCTTTTTTTGGTCTTTTTCTGTAGTTAAACGTTAATGCAACCATACTAGTGCTGATTTTGTTTGCGATTCAGATGTATTCGCTGGCTCTCTGGTGTTTGTGCCATCCGTTTCTGAAAGTTGTGTTTGCTTTCTGTGGTCTTCCCTTTGGCCGACCTCGTTCAGCGGAACCCTTTGTATTATTGGTACTTCCAAATCTTGTGTAACATCTGCCACCGCTATACAGATGCATAATGTAGTTAAGGTTTTGGATGGTTATCTGGCTTCCTGTTTGGTTTTCCTCACAGAAGTCTTTTTTGGGACTAAGAGACACAGATTAATTTGATTTTCTTCCTTCCTTCTAATTCCACAGATGCAGTTTATGTTGCTTTTTAGTCGCCAGGGAAAACTGAGACTCCAGAAGTGGTATGTCCCGTTGTCTGATAAAGAAAAGAAGAAAATCACAAGGGAACTTGTTCAAACAGTACTAGCGCGCAAGCCAAAAATGTGCAGCTTCCTGGAGTGGAGAGACCTGAAGATTGTCTACAAAAGGTTGTTCTGTCTCACTAATCTCGTAATTGCCATACATCACAAAGCGTGTAATAAATAGCGAAGAAATGATGAAGGCTGCTTTTTTGTTCGCTTGGTGTTATGTTTTTCTTTCCCTCTGCTGGTTACAGAGAGGACTGACTTTTCCTTTGAATCTAATTTGATAACCAAGTAGGAATCATTCATGTGTGGAAAATCACTCATGCGTTTAGAAATGTGCTGAAGAAAAGAAATGAGGTTTCCGTTTACTTTTGTTAAAAGTGGTGGTTCTTGGTTTTCTGTTTAGGTTGACTCAGTACATAAATGCATACCAATACTAAGCTTGTAAGAGCTGATAGATGATAAAGCAAGAGTAAACGTTATAAACACCCCAGGCAGAGACTTTTTAAGTCACCTGAAAACCTAACTTGTTTTGAAAGGCTAATAGAAACAAACAGATTATGTAGCTTGGGTTTTTAAGTAATTTGTTTTGCTATGAATAAAAAAATAAGGTTTCTTATATTAGAAATTAACTTTTGGTAGATGTATGCTATAATTTGTGAAAGTTTAATTTCTTAGATGTACCCGAACTCTTCCAAGGTATTTATCAAGTGCTTTCCAGCTTTGTGCTAAAAAATATTCCATTACAGTGTAGTAGTACGAACATAATTTTTATCCTGATGTGGTACGGTGCATCTTTTCCAGCTAAAGCTGGTGCTACAGAACATCATGTGCATGAATGTTATCTGGCTATCTAATGCATGTGGCTCTTATAATAGAAGGAGAAAGGAGGAACAGTGTGTGGGGCTGTGTGTAAAGAAAGGTTGCTTTAGAAAGGAACTTTGCATGGTTTCCTCTGCCTCTTGATTTCCTCACAGGCAGATGAGCTGCTTAAGAAGTAATGCCTGTAAATACTCTTTTGGCTGGGTGCTTATGGGACTAGATCAGAAAAATCAGGTGTGGGTGGACCAGCATGTTCCCTGCCTTGCACAGACTTGAGCAAGAGTAGCTGCTCTTGTGGTGAGTTCATTCCACACAGCTGCTTTCCCTCCCTGTCTGTTTATTGCTGTCGACAGCTACCTCTTAGAACCTTTCATGTGTGTCTAGGGAACTGGTAGAAATTTGTGTATGACTGAGTTGCTGGGAGTTGTGGTGTTTATGTAGTTGAGTAGTGTGCTGTGGTGCCTGTGGTTGAGGAGAATGAAGAAATTTGCTGGGAGATGTATCTAGACCATTTGGGGCTGGATATGGACTGCATTCACCTGCTGACCACTGGTGTGCACAGATGACTGCTATAGCTTATTTCACTGTCTGCAAACCAGTCTGGTACAGTTAGCCTTTGAAATCTTACTTAACGTGAGCTTATATTAAGCTAATAATGAATCTTTTACTTTTGGTTTTCTGGCACATTTCTTTCGGCTAAAACATTGCTGAAGGATTGGGTATAAGAGGTGATAAATTCCTGTCTAATAGCATTTAACAGCGTTTAGGTTTGTGAGGCTTTCCAATCACCAAACCATAATTAATGTTGATTAGTACAACCAGTAGGATTTCTTTGGAAAGGGAGACTTGTTATCTTAAAAGTAATAGATAATCCTGAGAGGTGAATGGCTAAAGGAGAACCTCCTGCAGAAACTGTGTAGTTGAAAAAGATGATCTCAGATTGTTCATAGACAAAAGCCTTCTGAGCATCTTTACTAAGTCGAAGATCTCATCTGGTCTATTCTTTGGAAGCAACTGAACCTCCCAGTGCAGATGGTTTTCAGTGTTAGCTATAAAAGTATGTGCGTAGTGCTATTGTACATATTGCTGTTATAAGTCTCCGATTGCCGAAATTGATGTGTGCTATTTTTGTTTTTAGAGTGAATTTACTGTCAACATGTAAGAGAGAATTGACCTAGATATTTCAACTCAAAGAACAGTTTGCATTATTAGAAGTATACTCAAAGGTCTCATCAATGTACCTTTGTGCAAGAACAGAATGAACTGAAATGTGAAATTAGCAAACCAGTAGCTTTTGCTGCCTTCTGATACCTAACATGTGTCAAGAAAACTGAGCTATTTTTCTTAACCTCCTTAGGTTTGTAGTGTTTCATCTTTATAGCGTGCTTTGTGAATGAAAATTCAAGAAAATAGAACTGCTTGAAAATGGTCTGAATGTGACTAACTTGTATCTACCGTGTTTTTGTACATGCAGCGTTGATCACAGTTGCAGAATAGTGTCAGTCATTGTCTGAATTTTTTTCTTTACCTCTACAAATCACTAGTTGAAAAGTGCTGTGCTTCTGACATGTTCATTAATTGGGAAGTATGTATGCAGTTGCTTGTTTGGAAGAGAGTTTAAGCTGATAGATAGCAGAATATTGAAAAATGATACGAGCTTCTAACTTCAACAGATGTGGTTTTGGAGTTACTTGCTGGAAAAAGAAATAAAATTCCAGTATGGGAAGCCAACAACAACTGTGCCTTATGAAAATAGGAAGTTTTCTGCAGACAGCTCGTTAGAAACTCAACAAACATTGATTGCTTTCCACATTTTGTCATTTTAAATACTAGCTGTAATGATACTGGTGCACGTAGGATAGATGTGCATCCAGCTTTCCCCTTGTAGCAGTGAATGGGTGAAGTTAAAATTTTTTGTTTTACCTGAAAAGGAACTTAAAGTAGAATGTGATTTATTTGTGGGTCTCAGCTGTTGAATGCTTGCCCTTCTGCCAGTTATTTTCATTGCTTGGTATATTGTTGTCAAAATGGGGATTAGCAGGATAACTGATTTCCATGGAAATTTTACCTTGTTAGCATTTGAGTAATCTAGATCATGGCAAATAATTACTGTTGATTGGTAATTTGATTAAGGATTGTGGCTTTGCTTTTTTTTTTGGAATGGGTATTTGCAGTATGAAGGTCTAAAACTGTCATGGCTTGTGCTGCCCTTAATGCTGGGGCAATTGTTGCTTACATTTACATAACTGTAATCACAAGTAACTTTTTAAAACTTCAGGAAAATAAGTTTTAATACTTTAATTTTGCCCTTCCCCCACTAAAAAAAACCCCTATTCTATAAGGAAGCTCAAACTCTTTATTTACATCTTAGCTACCAGTTGTATATTAGGATTAGGTGCCTTAGTAAAACTGACTGCAATTACAGTGAATTAGGTACCGGTGTTTTTTTATTTTAACTTATCAGGTACTCTTTGTACCAGGACTCAAGTTCATGTGGTGCTAGGTAGAAGGACCTCAGCATCAAGAAGCAGCAGCTATTTCTTACAGGATTATTGTTACCAAACATTTGTTCATTTCTGAAACTACTGTGGAGTGAAGCCTTGCTGAAATGAGAAACTGTAAAGGAAATGCTTAACTTTAGTAGTGATGGTGTTGATTTCTTTGTCCTTGACTAAATAGTGGAAGATCTGCCTGTCTCAGCTGTTCTTTTATTAAAGAAACATATAGGTTTGGTGGGTTTTTTTGAGGAGAAAAACTTCAGCCAAATGCAACTTCTTAGTGGTCTTGGTTATCACCAAACCACAGGTGCTCCCTTAAGCACCTTTCTGCCTCTTAAAGGTGGTTTGGTTGTCATTTGCAGTTAATCTCTGCTTCTGCTAAGCTCCAAGTTTTAAATTTTGTGCAGTTACGATTTACATGCAAAGCGATTTAGATCACTGATGTACTTATGGCTTGCTCAGAGCTTTACTTGGTGACAGACTTCCAGGGATGACTTAAAGGAAGTGTCAGAGAACATCACTGAACTGGTAGGATTTTCAGGTTATGCTCTGTCTGCAGTTGACCTACTGTCCCAGCACAGTAACTGAAACAGGCTATGAGGAGAGCAGTAGCTGCTGAAGCACTGTCTGCCAATTGTGAGGCTTCCCACTACTGAACTATTGCAGCTATTGAGGGGGAGGATTATGAATTTGTTTTCTATCAGAAAAAAAACCCAGTCACCTCCCTGAAGGCAGGCATTCATGCAAGTATTTATACCTCCTGTGTTTCCTTTTTGTTTTCATTCTATTTTACATTTTTAGATGGTTTTTCCAAACTGTTTTGGTCCCTTTTCTGATGAGGAGCATATTTATCATACATTACGTCCCTAACTGAGTGTAAACAGATGACTTACACCTGAAGGTACTACCCTGTTAGTAATTCCTACTGAGACAAAACTCCCAAAGCTGCAATAGGAATAAAGAAGGTAGAATGCTTCTTATAGACTGCCCTACACTTGCTTTTGTGTGATGTGCTATAATTTACTATCAGATTTCGCATTTTCATTAGGTGTGTATAAAAGGCAAATTTAAGACTCATTAGGAAGAACTGAAAGTTTTTTCAGCCTGAGTACAGTAATATACTTTCATTATGGACACTCTAGTAAGCTTCTACAGTTGGCAAAACTTCACTCTAATTGGCACCTTTGTTTTGCTTCTTTTTGGGCCTTTTCCTCTTTCTCTTTATTTTGATTATTGTCCTTCATCTTTAAGGTAGTGAGGCACTGGAATTGGCTGCCCAGGGCAGTGGTGGCCCTGGAGGTGTTTAAGGACAGACTGGCTGTGGCACTTAGTGCCATGGTCTAGCTGATGTTGTGGTGTTGCATCATAGGCTGGACTCTGATCTCGGAAGTCTTTTCCAGCCTCACAAATTCTGTGATTGTGATTTTTTTTTTTTTTTTTTTAAATTTTCTTTTCCTGAAGCCCTGACTTAAAGAGAAGAAAAAAAACTGTTGTCTTTGACATTTGTGTCTGAAGAGGGGAATGCCTTTGTAGTACACTCGTGGATTTTGCAGTGGTGGCTGACTTCTTTATGCTTCTTTTAGCCGTGAAAAGTTAACGAGGCACAAACACAACAGTGTAAAATTCAAAGACCTGTGCTCAGATAGGGCTTATGATGAGCTGACAGGTCACCATAGTGAAGAGATGAAAGAGCAAGGGAATTAAAGTGTTAAGTGCTTCAGTGGAAGTATCTTCCTCACCATAATTTTGTTCTGTGGTAGGATGGAAATAACTGGTAGGCAAGAATATCATTGCAGTAGTTCAAAACTTATACTAAAAATTATTCTGATTAGTTGTTCATGATGAAGCTGTAGCAAGTTGACTGCCAGAGCAGAGTTGGGGTGGCTTCCACATGAGAAATGTTAGGTGAGGGGCTGGGAGACAAATTTCAGCATACTATAAAATACAATATTATTTTTGCGACACTTGAGTGCAAAAATGCTGATTACTACTTTTTGGGGTTTACAATATCCAGAGGATATTATGTGTAACGTTTAAAAAAGGTTTTATGTATTTCTGTGGGTGGGAAATAAACAGGCAACTTAAACTTCACATTCACATCTGAACAACTTGTTTTTCAATACAGCTGTGCTAAATGCGGCCAGTTGTCCTCTCTGAGCAGGCAAACAGCAGCTCTTTCAAGTTAATGCAAGTTACCAGTTTCAACAAGTGTTACTTGAAATCTCACTTGTGCCCTGTTGTCTAGTACAACGTAGGGTTTTGGCATTTTAGAAGAAAGATAAATGGGTTTTTCAGCTCTTGTTTTGGCTTTGTATCAGTTTTTTAAAAGATGTAAAAGTGACAGCCATACATAACCTTACATAACCATATATTGTACATAAACGTGTGGTAGAACACAGTAGAACTGCATGATCTTGTTGAAGTGGGACTCAAGAATCATATCTGAAGTAAAGAATTCTGTCTTTCAAGGTGAAAGTGGATTGCTGGAAACTGTCTTAAGGCCTCTTGATACTCAGAGTTGGTACTGGTTGAGTTGCTGGCTTAATACCAGTTGGGCTGTATGACTTTATTTCTGAAGAGTTTGTGGTATTTGAGGTCTCTAAAGGCCAAATCAATTAAACTCTAATTCAGCTTACTATTCCCAAGGCATTTTCTCTATGTAGCTTGTGTGATAAAAATTTAAGACTGAATTATGATCAGAATACCAGTGTTTGAATGTTACAGACAGTAGAGAAAATGTTTTGTCTCAGAACTCTTCCAGAAGGCCAACAAAATCAAATCACTTTTCCAATGGTAGGCTAAATTAATTCCATCAACTAAGGGTCTGGTAAAGACTCGACACAACGAGGCTGATCTTTTGTACATGTATGTCTGTGGTAGAACTTGCATAGTTTTTTAGTTACAGTATGCTGAACTCGAGTATAAAGTACTACTGAGGACATATCTCAAGTGCATTTTGCTTACCTTCTTATGCTAACGTGATTATTTTGTTATTACAGATATGCAAGCCTCTATTTCTGCTGCGCTATTGAAGATCAGGACAATGAACTAATAACTCTGGAAATAATTCATCGCTATGTAGAACTTCTTGACAAGTATTTTGGCAGTGTGAGTTGGTGATTTCCTTTTAATTTTTATACGTTCATAATCCTTTTGTTATTTTGTTATATGCTCACAGCACTCAAAATAAACTGGCTGTTGAAAGGGCACATCTAATGTGTTTTATGCTACTAGCTTGGCCAGACTAAACTGATGCTCACCTATATATCATAGAATCATTCAGGTTGGAAAATACCCTTGGGATCACTGAGTCCAACCATCAACCTTACTCTGAACACTACATCTAAGTGACTATTAGATACATCCAGGGGTGGGGACTTGACTACCACCCTGGGCAGCCCTTTTCCAGTGCCTGACCACTGTCTCCATGAAGAATTTTTTGATGGGCAGGTGGATATGTAACTTAAAATACTGAATTGAATTACTAATTTGGGAGAACTGTTATTAATCTGATGCGAATTGCTCATATTTATTTCAATTTGTAGTATTTTCAGATGAGATCAGATAAAAATCTCATCCTTACCTTTCTGTCTTAAGCATCCAGCTTTCCTTCTTCCTGTTACTGTTGTAGTGTATGATCACTTCTCATGTCTGCTTCTGAAGGAGTCAGGTTGTTGTGAGCTTGCTGACCCAGACAGCAAGCACAAACAGTTGTAGTAACATATGTTAGCACTCCTAGGAAATCTGAAAACTACTCTGAAAAAATCTGAAATCAACCTTCTGCAATCAGAAGATTGATTTCTGCCTTCAACACAGATTTTATAAGAAATTTGAGAATATAATTTTCACTTTTTTTCTGTAAGATTGCATAATCTGCTTTAGGATGCTCACTGATGGTTGCAAATTGAATTCTTTTTAATAATAGTTTTTTCAGAGGAGGTTGCTCTAACTTTTTAACTCAAGCAAAAAAAGTTGTTCACAGTCTTTTTTTTCTCAAATGACTGTTTATTTTTCTTGTTGTTGCCCCATTTCGTAAAAGATTACAGCCTGAGGCAAACAGCTTAATTTGGTTGTGTTTGGTGGACAAGTTCAGTTTAGAGAGAGGATATACCCCAATAGTATCCTCCCGCTTTGTTGTTTTTAGGTATGTGAACTTGATATCATCTTCAATTTTGAAAAAGCCTACTTCATTCTGGATGAGTTCCTTTTAGGAGGGGAAGTTCAGGAGACTTCCAAGAAAAATGTTCTCAAAGCCATTGAACAGGCAGACCTTTTACAAGAGGTAAGGAAATTCAACTTCTCTGGCCAAAGCATCAGCATGGTAGGCTGTGACTGGGGAAAAAGCTCCTGTTTCTCTAAGCTAAGTAGTAGAAGGTGCTTTTTAGCATGCTTGGCATGTAGTTTCTAGGTAGTTGTTGTAATTGTGCAATATGATGATGTTAGTTTGTTCTTTTCATGTTGTTCAGTGTGTGTTTATTGTAACTACTGTGACTTTTATTTTCTGTTGTGTTTTGCTAGAAATGCAAATGGCTGTTGTGTGTGTTTATCTCGATGATAATTGTTCGTGCTGCTTTAACTTAGTTTTCTTCACGTGTCTCTCAATTCTTTTTATTAATCAACCACCAGTTTTTTTGTCACACCTGATGCATGTTCACTTCTTCACTGTTTCATTGCTGAAATCCAGAAGCTAGACTCTCATCTTTGAGACTCTTTCCAGGTATTGTTCTTACCCTAGAGACCTACCTTTCTGCTGTAGGTTGCTTATGCTGGAACATTTTGGGCTTTTACGTTGACAGAGCAGTAGTAGTAGTGCCTTAGAAGCATACAGAATGAAGTATAAGAACCTTTGCTTTTTCATTTTGACTACTTTGTTAATAACTTTGAAGAAAGACATTGCATCTTTACTGGTTTTCCTTGGAACACCTTTGAAGGGAGGGGTTCAGGTATATAGAAAACCTTAGTATCATTTCTCCATGTTTCTCCATTCTATGCTGATTTTTACTTTTTTCTTTGGTGTTTTTTACTGAATTGCAGTAGTCCTGGGATCAGTATTAATATCTTTGACTGTCTAAATGGAAGTCACAACATTAGGGTGTGCTGAGAGAATGATCAGCCTTATGTATAAGCCAGTGGAACATAAAGTTTAACAGGGATGGCAAACATTAATTTTTTCAAAATACTTAGGTTCACTGGTAAGTTGGTAGATAAATGTAAACACCTCTTCCCCACCCCCCATCAAGTGAACCTTCAATTTATTACTAATTTTGATTTCATTGCTTAATTCTTACATAAGCATGCTGTGTTCCACTTGGTACCCTTGTTTTTGTTGAATGTGATCTTAATAGAATGGGGAAACATATAATGTTCTTTACCTTTGTAGTTGTGTTTGTAATCCTGTCAGAGTACAGACAAATCCACAGCACATTAAAGTTCTTGTCTGTCAACTGCTAGTTAGTGTCAGGAACAAGATGAGCTGCTACACAGAGATTTGTCATCCTATTATTCTAGTAAGCAAATACATGCACTGATTCATTGCTTGGGTTCTGATACAATTTTTTTTGAGCTCTTTTTTTACTCTTAGAAGGAGTTACCAACAACAGAAGTCCCACTACATTTTGGGGGGGTGAAGAATAATCTGATGGTCTTAAAATTTTTTGCTCTTATTTATATAAAACCAGGTACAACAGGTTAGTTAATCTACTTTTACAAATGCACAATTAATACACTAGTTCTGTTATACTTAATTTAGTTCTCATTGTACTGTTTTCACCATTTTCTTGGAGATCTTCTAAACAAAAAATACATTCTACCTCTAGGTTAATTACTGCTTCTCTATCCAAACAATTGTCTATCTCTTTTTACGTCTAATGTTTTTAACTTGAAATTGTTATGTAAAAGACTCATTCTTTTCCAAAGATGCCTTTTGTCATCTTGATAGCTTTATTCTGATTATCCTTCATTTCTCTGCCTCTGAGATTTTCTGTTCTATCAAGCCTTATTAATTTTTTCTGTTTAATTTGGAAAGTAACAGTAAGACTACAGCATCAGTCTAATCTTGGGTTTGGTATTTGTCTCATCTGTAGTTATTGAGTGTTAAGTATTTTTAGTATATAAAACCTGTAAATTGAGTTCATGTTTAAATTCAGCCTCTAATAAAGTCAGACTGTTGCTGCAGAGGTTTGGTTTTGTATCACTTGCTGCTGTGTGCATGATGAGTTTGATCAAGAGGGTTGTTAAAATAGTAGTTTGCTGCAACTGGAGACTTTTTGGTACTTCCAGTTAATTTCTGCTTTGCAGAGTACTTCAAAGCTACTGGAATGAAATATATTTTGATTCCAAATGCAAATCATTCCTAACATAGTTGTTATGAGTTTGTTTTGGATCATGTCAGACTCTAATTATATGCTACAAATGGGCTTTTCTTTGGGCCTGGATACCACTATTGCCTAATTATAAAACTGTTAATAAAGTGTTGAATACACGTTATTGTTCGTAACTCCACAGACATTAATATATGAAGTAACTTCATATGTTAGCTGTACAGAGTAATTAACAAAAAAATTACAAATACATTGTCTGTGATATTAAAGAGAACATTAAGAGGCATGAGTTGCTGAATATTGATTTTTTTATTTTTTTTTTTCTTAATAGCCCTGACTGCTTGCTTGTATTTTCCAGGATGTACTTGTGTTTCTGGGTACCTACTTCAGATTGTCATTAGGCTCTAGGTGCTGTGAAGTCCACTAACTGCTAGAGTTTCTGTGACTGAAATGTACTTTTAAAGCCTTTTTCATCTTTGCTTTCTCAATAGTTCTTCAAATATTTTGCTTGGTTCAGATACTGATTTCCTAATCCCCCCCTGCAGCCTCCCCCCATATTATTACTGTCTGATTACAAATCTGTAATCAACACTGGCTGTTACCCATTTGAATGGTAGCAAACACTAATTATTCTAGTGTTTCTTTGTAACTCTATTGCTAGAAAGACTTGTCTTCAAAAGAATGCTGTCACATGTCTCATTTGATAATTCTATATGTTGTTGACAGTAGAACTTCTAAATTTCGAAGTAGTGATTAACATGCATGCATTTCTGGCAAGGTGGGTTTTTTGCTTGTGTGAACAACTCAATTCTAAGAAGATTGGCAGATGCAGTACACTGTTGTATTAGCTCCATACCTGTGGTGTGTGGGAATGATGTGCATGACTTCATGATGCTTAAATCTTTCTAATGCACGGAAGTGCCATCAGTCTGCTCTATGCAAAAAGCAAGATCTGGTGTGTGGTTTTTTCACTGACTGTGTAGGTTTAGTTTTAAGTTTTTAGTTTTGGAATGAACATCTTTGACTGGAAATGAGTTTCCTGCATATGAAATATGAAACTTTTCTTCCTGGAGATGAAAAGTGCTAATTGGAAGCTGTAAGTTTGAAGGCACATGTGCAGAGATGGTATCAGGTTGTCCTTGAGCTGGGACAAAATAAAGGGATGTTAGCATTACCAATGACAAATCCCTGATACTTTAACTTGAAGTGGGTAGGAGAAGAGTTTTTTGCCTGGTTTAGAAAACGGCCTTTGTAAGCACCTGTTTTTAACTAGTCTCTTGAGAAACTTAAAATAATTAATGCAATTAATTTATTAATTAATAATAGGCTTAATGCCAGCTGTTAAGACTATTGAAAGAGACTGCCTTCTAAGTTGGCAGTGACATTATTTGCCTTGGCTGTACCTCTGTTCCTCCCGGTGTGAAACAAGAATGAATACTGATGTTATGATTGCTGTCTGTTCTTTGTGTGGAACTTCTGGCTGGGAACTTCTGTGGAACTTCAGAGCATCAGCTTGGTTGGTCAGTTTAAGACCTCAGTTTTTATAGACACGACTGCGCTTGATTTTTAGCACAGAAAATGATCCCTACTTCTAGAATTCAGAGTTGTATGGGGAGCTATGAATGAGAAATGGCTATCTTGTTAGCTCATTATTTAAGGATTAAGAAATGGCTATGATCATTGTGGAACTGGAATTCCAACTCTTACCAGATACGTTAAGTTGTGGTGATATTTTTGTAGCTGACACTTTTGTAGGAACATTTCAGACTTCAGTCCCCACAGAATGTTGTATATGCAGCAGAAAAGGTGCTCTGATGCAGTTAGATTGTTTGATCTTTTGGTTTGAGTATGGAATCTGCCATGACCCTGTATATTGAAGGCATTGACTTTGATACATTGATCAAAAATAAAGGGAGCTTGTTTATGGTGTTTGTTCTCGATAGCGTTTAAGAACCTTGAATGAAGCTAATTTCTGATTCTTGTGATAAAATCTATATTTAAGCAGAGTAAATGAGTCAAATATGGGGATGTTCATTCAAAACAATTTCTTTTTGAAATAGCTTATTCTCTTGTGCTATGCAAAAGCGGGTAAGGATATGCACACGAGTGGAAATGACTTTTTGTAAGATACTTGGAGTGTGAGAGGTGGAGGGTTTTTTTCCTCTCACTATTTGAACAACACCACGTTTAATTGCTTTGTCTTATAGACTGCCAGAGTTTGTCACAAAAGGTATTAGTGAATACCAGGACAAAGAATATAGGGCTTAAGTGAAGAGGTCAGTTGCTTTTATTATACCCCAGCTCAATTGAACAGATGGTTATTTTCTGAATTAAGTAGATCTTGTATACACGCTTGACTTGATGCTCTGTAACATTGTATTTCAGAGAATCATACAGAACATTAAGGATTGGAAAGAGATTTGGAAAGATTGTCTAATCCAATCTCCCTGCCACAGCAGGATCACCTGGATAAAGCTGTATGGGAACATGTCCAGGCAGGTTTTAAACATCTCCAGAGAAGGGGACTCCACACCTGCCCTGGGCAGCCCCTTCCAGTGCTCTGTCACTCTCACTGGGAAGAAGTTCCTTCTCATATTGATGTGGAACCTCCTCTG
>JAOXOE010000001.1:75766575-75802880 GCA_028565055.1 Phoeniculus purpureus
TTCTCATATTGATGTGGAACCTCCTCTGTTCCAGCTGACACCCATTGCCCCTTGTCCTATCATTGGATGCCACTGAGGAGAGCCTGGCTCCATCCTCCTGACACCAGCTCTTTCCATATTTATCATCATTAATGAGGTCACCCCTCAGGTTCCTTTTTTCCAAGCTCAAGAGACCCAGCTCCCTCAGCCTTTCCTCATAAGGGAGACATTCCACTCCATTATCTTTGTGGCTTCACTTTGGGGGCACTTATTGCACTGCGTAGGAAAATGTTTAGTAGTTGTTCACTTATGATAAGGGTTATTCTTCTAGTGATTAAAAACTACACTGCAGCTTAAATTAATCACTCGCAGGTTGGAAAGCAAGCAGTACTACAGCACGGAAGTGCTTGATTGTGTGGAGTTAGGCAAGTGGTGTTTCTAAACATGTGAGTTTAAAATTCTAAAGTTCTAAGCCTTGTCATGCTATCATCTATTGTTTAATTACTCTTTGTAGCATTCTGATCAAGTGAAAAATGTCTTAAAATCTTCATAATGTATTATGTCAGAAATGCAATTCTGTGTTTATGCCTACCTTGTTCGTCAGTGACTGTGGTGCACAATGTTGTTTGTAAATTGACTGATAGAACCTGCCAACGGTTTTTTTAAGAAGTCATTGTAGCTTCATAAAAATCTAATATAAATTCAGCTGGATATCTGTAAGATTACACATAATCAGGAATCATGGGAATATGCTTCTCTTTGAAACAACCCTTTAAAGACAACTAGTTGTGAATTTATTAGTAGCGAGACAGTTCAGTAAACCTTTATCAGAGGTATTCCAAATATTTTTCATAGCTATTTTTTAAACTGCTGTCCTCATAGTGTGGAATAGGCTTCCCTGCCAATAATTACCACATGATGCCCTTCTCTTTGAAACAATAGGGATTTGTCCAGAAAAGTAGAACCAGCATCTCTGTGTTTTTCTCCCAAGTAGTAACAGGGAGATGACAAGTTAACCTTTTCAGAGTGAGTACCCAGGAAGTTGTTGTTATACTTCAACCTCCTTCCCATTCTCAGACTGTCTTTTTTGTTATTGTTCTGGTGACTTAAATATTTTGCTGTTGTATATATGAATCTTTTGATTCTCTTTAAGATTCTGAACTGCATTTTTCTAATGTTCTTTGTGAATTTTCTTCCTTTTGTGAATTTGTCATGATGCTTATGGCTTACCTTAGATTTGCAAGGTGTGATGTCTAAAGGCTTTAGAAATCCAACTGTCTTTCCAGAAACACTGTCAAATTTCAATTTATCTTTGGCTTTTTGAATTGAAAAGGATAGAAAGCACTGTGTTTTACCTGAGCAGCTTTTGTGCAGACCTTTAAAACACTGTCTGAGAAGTCTGTCCCCATAATACTCTCCTTTTTTCTTGTTTTCCTTTCTTAATGGCATCCACATTAATCTTACTCTGTTAAGAACTTCTAATCAGCATTTTGATTTCTTTAAGACTCAACAAATCGTAAGGAAGGATTCTTCCATATAAATATGAAGTATGCATTCAGTCACCTTTGCAAATTGAAACACTAGAGAGCTTCAATTCTAAGTGGAAAAAAAACTGGAACAAGCAAAGTCCTCACCAGACACAGTACCCTCTCTAATTTGAATTCCAGTACTGACCAGCATCACCCACTTTGCAAAACTACCTACGAAGTTGATAACTGGTTGATATAAGCAATCCTTGTAGAACTGTTGAGGGTACGTGAGCAGTACACCCAACTTCTCGTAGATTAGAATTCTATTAAGGGTGTATCTGTTATCTGTACACTGAGCTGATAGATTTTTCTCTGGAGACATTCTTCTGCTGCTGAGTGAGGAAACACTGCGTCAGGGTGATATGATGAAAACTGTAGCACTGCTGCATAATGCCAGAGCTAGTTTCAGAAGCTCACTCGTGTGCTTTTGGTCAATAAACATAGTAGATTCAATGAAGAATTGCAGAAAGCTGCTTGACAGTAAGGAGTATCTTATCTTCAAAATTAGATGCTCTTTCTGAATGAGCAAGTTAATCTGCATTTTAATAGAACATGTTCTCTGGATCTGGCAGAATGCTGGAAAGAACAGTGTTAGTGTTTGGACCTTGAGATAGGAGAAAATTCCATTTTTACTCTGGTGTTGAGAATTGGCTGAGATGATGTGTCATGTTGCAGTGCTACTACCCTTTCCTGAATTTCCCACTACCTGTGAAGACAGCTTTAGAGTGCCAAAGAATAGCAGGTGAAAAGAACATGAATGCCCCCAGGAGGTATCCCTTTGTGTTTGGTTTTTAGATTCTCATTTCTTTGTGCTCTTATCTGTGTGTTGTACAGATGTCAGGCACGTTGCTGGTACATGTTTTGGGGCTTTTATTTATGATTTATAAAGGAGAACTTGTACTTCTTTTGCCAAGCTGTCTGGTGACAGTAGTAATTCTGGTAATGGATATCAAGTGAATTAAAAAGTATGTATTTTAAATCTTGAGTTGACAATTTGGGTTTAAAAAGAAAAAAGTCTGAGAGAACCATTTGTTCACAGTTCTTTGATAAATCCAAGTATGATTGATTAACAATGGATTATTTTGCACCAAACATTGCTTCATTAAAATGCCTGGCTTGTCATATGCAGCTCAACAAGCAATAGTGATGACTTCATAGTAAATACGATTGCATAGCTATTGAATTAAACTGTTTAAATTACTTTAGGGATGGGAAGCAGATAAATTGAATGAAACTTATTTCCCTTCATGGCACAAGTCTTTAATAACAATTATAGTAATGGATAACAATAGTAGTAATGACCTGGTGTGAAGCTTAGTCATGGATTTAAATATATGCAAGAATTTTCTATTACTAGGTGATCCTGCTCTGGCAGGGCGATTGGACTAGATGATCTTTCGAGGTCCTTTCCAGTTCCTAATGTTCTGTGATTCTGTGATTACGTGCTACATCTTTATAATAATGAACAACTGAATCTTTGAATTAATACTTCTGTGAGCACAGGTGAAGCTTTCTAAACAGCTCTGTAGAACTTACTCTCAAGGTACTAATATTCTTTATCTTGTTAAAAATCTAGAGGTTTTTTCCATGCTTCTTCTTGGAGTCTTTGAACATTTTTCTTTACTCATGCATTTCTGTTGTTTGCTTTCTTAACAGTGGACTTCAGTAGGATTCTATGTTTCTATGGCCTAATAAAGTTATGTTGATAACAATAGCTGAAACAGAGTGACATAACAGTTGACTTTTGTATATAATATAGAATTAATTTAAATGGGAATAAGCTGTAAGTAATTGGAAGGGTGTTGTCTTTTTGGTTGCCTTTTTTGTTTGTTTTGTGGTTTTTTTGCTTTGTTTTGTGGTTGTGGGTTTTTTTGTTGTTTAAGTGGTTGGTATTACATTTTCACTGCTGCTTGATTTTGTGTTTGTAGAGCCAGAATGAAGACTGGGGAGGTTTGTCTGAGGATATCTTATGATTAAGAGCAATCTAAGGCATTAGCCCTTTTGACCCCCATCTAAATGATTGGTAACTACCAAGTTTACCATTTTGGTGGCATGGATTAAATGGGTGCTATGCAAAGACTGCTGCACGTGTAATTAAGCCCTTGCAAGGGTAAACAGAAAATGGGTGATGGGCTTAACTTTCTGCAACACTTGCATGATCATCTTTGGAGAGTGCTTTGAGTGTTTCCTTTTATTCTCCTTTTTTTGTACTAACCGCATCAACCTGAAATGTCTCACTTCTAGCTTTCCTTGGTGTCAATAATTAAGTGGGATAATGCAAGTTAGAAATGGATACCAAAACTAATAACTAAACAGATGTTTGGCTTTTTTACTTACAATCAACCCCTGTAAACATGTATTTACTGGAAAATGAGCTGTTTACATCTGCTGTGCAAAGAAAATGGGCCCTAAAAAGACTAGGTGCTGCTGCAATTGACTGTATATCAAGTGCCGGATGCTGCATGACAGAACAAAGCTTATTTGCATATATAGTGCATTGCAACATATTTTTGTCCAAAGCATAAGTGGAGAGCAGTGTGGCAGTGCTCCTGTTGAAGGTAAGCTATTGTTTTACATAAGGCAAGTTTGAAACACAAATGAAAATTATTTTTCTGGATAAAAACTCGCTTAGTCTGCTGATCGTTTGATAATTATGATAAACAAGTAGTTCAGGAAACAAATTGGCTTTTGTAGTGTGGAACTGCAGTAATAAATCTGATTTCATATGCAGCTTCGATAAATACCAGGATTTATTTTCCAGACAAAAGTACACTATAATAATAGACAAAAACATTTCCTAACATGTTCAGAATTAAATTCACTGTTGATGGATGTGGTTTTTTACTGTTTAAAAGTTATCTAGTACATGACACAGCTGTTGTTCTGGGGGGGAGTGGGAAGTAGCTAATAACCTGCTTGCATATTAGACCTGTGGAATTAGGTTAGCTGACAAATCGTTTGTTCAAAACAGAATTAATGTGAGTTTGGACATACTCTAAACCAAGAAAACAAAGGAAACCTAGATGCTCAATCTTGGGGTTTGTTTTTTTTAGTTTTTCCCCCATATTTATTACTGTTTCTGTCCTCCTCATGATAAGTTCATATACGAAGAGTGTGATTCTTATGGTGAGTTTAGTGTTAAAACTGACTAAAAATGTTCTCTTAATTGTGACTTTCAAAACTATTTATAGTGTTTGGGACCTGTGCTAAGTATAGAGCTTTTGTCTTAGGAGTCTTAATGTTTTTGTTGTCTTAGATGGCTGCAAAGATCAAATCTGGAACATGCAGGATCAGGTTTAGAGAATTCTGTGTGACTCCAGTTTACAGTATGTCCCTGATGAATTCTGTGGCCACAGTTCTAGCTGAAGAAATGTGTTTTGTCCATGTTTAATTTAAATGCAGCGGCATTATCAGGTGCCCCTAAGATGCTTCTTTCTGTTGCCTAGAAGGAGTGAAGGAGCAGTCACTATGTACAGGGCTTAATTTACATGGTTGTCATGACTCCACGGAATATGGAGAAACAAGGATGGCCTCTGCTGGGGTGAGTGGAGAGGAACAGATGGATGGTCACACAGAACAGATACGGTTAGCTGACCTGCGGGAAGGAACTGCAGCTTGTATATAGAAATGAAGATCATCAGTGGTAAAGAGAGGTGTCCTAAGATGAAGGTTACCTTTGTACAAGGGGAGGAGTTTTACTGATAGAGATTCTGTGATTGGATTAACCTGATACTTAACTAACAAGTTACACACCTTCAAATAACTTAATCTGTGTTACTCTATCAAGCATAAACAAACATTAAAGAAGTAGAATGTGTGGTTTTGAGGACTGTTTGAGATGGATTTGCTTTGAAACTAGGACATTGAATTCTACATGTGCTGTGTGGCAAGCGTAATGACCCATCTGTATAGATCTGAGACAATCTACCAAGAATGAGCAGTTTACAAGTGCTAAAGTCAGTCTTGATTCAGGGTGTAGTGTCCCCATCACTAAACCCGTGCTGACAGCGACTGTTGTTGAGAAGGTCAGATCCATTCCTCTTGCCATGTTTGTGGTGGCACATGTTGATCCACTTGCCCTGTGATTATGTGGCTCCTGGTTTGTTAGCCAAAATCTGGGAATATGCAGGGCAGCATGAGGGAAATGCCAGGAGGAAGAAGGCATGACATTGAAAAGGGCAGTAAAAAGGCAGCTGCTTTTGTTGGCAGCCAGGACTTTTGCTGAAGCTAATAGTGTGACTGGGAGCTGTTAAAAATAAAATGTGTCTAACTGTTCTAAGAAGCCAGTGTTTCCTGTGTATCTGAGGCATGTGTGCTGCCAGCCCCCAGGCCAGCTAGCACTTTTAAGTTCTAATTTGTCTGCCTTATGCCGCTGCGCCACTCCTGTGGGCCTGAATAACAGGAGTGTGGCAAGGAGCTTCCGCAGCAGAAGTGACTTGCAGAGCTTTCAGTTTTCCTTCCCTCTCTTTCCTCTGCACCAGAGCAACTATTTATATGACCGTTCTAGAACTGAATTTCAGATTTGTTTAAACTGACCCAATTTAAATTGCTCCTTTCTAAAAGTGTATAATCAGCAGCTTTTCTTCTCCTTGTTTACAACTGGGCCTTGCAAACATTTGACAACCATAAGAAGGCAAAGTGCTGCGGGAATAGGGAAGAAATGGAATGCTTAAATCCCATCGCATGGGAGCTGGATGATACTGGACGTGACATGGCTTGTTACAGCGATATATTTTGGTTATTCCTTCAAAGATACAGCCATGTGTTTAAGAAATGGTCCCGTAAGCAAAGAGGAATAAGTAATGCAAACGTGTAGCTGCAGTGCTGGAAGAAAGTGTTAATGAATCCTTCTGTTCCTAGTCTAGCAAAATGCCTTCCCATGGTGTTTACTGTGGAATTATCTCACAGAGAACTTGTTGATTTGTAATAACTTTGGCTCTAGGTTCACAATGTAAAGTATTCAGCAGCGTTTCCTTAAAGTGTGTGTGTGTTTTGTGATGGTGAACTAGAGCTTGTAGTGGATGCTTAGAATAGCCCTTACTTACCCTTTAAGATAAGACCATCAGTTCTTCCTACCTCTAAGCTTAGCAGCTGGTTGGCAGATATGCAGCACTGCCTCTCAGAGCGATTATCACCTCTGATCCAGCAGATGAGAATAGCAACTAAGAAGCAGGAACGACCTGCTATTAACCAGTTACAGTACATGAGGTTTCCACTGATATTTTTTACTTCTGCTTTTCAGAGGAAGGGAACTAGGCCACAGCTGGTTTTACTTGATACCCTTCTGCTCTGGTCTGTTGAAATGATGTTCTAGAGCTGAAGTGCATGCATATGCTAGGATGTTTTGCTGAGTAACGCTAGCGTAACAACTGCTGGTGTTTCAGACTCTAGCTGACTAGTGTGTTAGCTGATTTGTGCTAGTCTTGATTATTTTTTTTTTTTTTAAAATTTCAATCCTCTGTTTAGGATGAGGGGAAATGGCCTCAAATTGTGTCAGGGCAGGTTTAGATTGGATCTTAGGAAGAAGTTCTTTCCTAAGAGAGTGGTTGGGCACTGAAACAGGCTGCCCAGGGAGGTGGTGGAGTCCCTATCCCTGGAGGTGTTTAAAAACTGAGTAGCTAGAGCACTTGGGTCTCTGGTCTAGGGGTTAGGGAAATGTTGGGATGAGGGCTGGACTTGCTGATCCTGGAGATCCTTTCCAGCCATGATGATTCTCTGAAGCTGCAGACAAGATCTTGATTTAGAGTTGGCATTGATGGAGGATTGTTCTTTGTTTTTGAAGAACATCGTAGTGAATACTTGTCTTAAAAATGTTCAAGACCTCATGGGTGCTTCTTAGTTACCTGATGACAGTTGCTCTCCTTTGAACACAAAGCAGAACTTTCACAGTAAGTATGTAACTGGAGTTTCAGAAGAGTTACCTAACAAAAGATTGGTAAACAGACTCCACTGTTTTTGAAATCCCCAAAAAGCAAGTGAACAGCAGCCGTTTCTTAAAGCAGCCTTTCATTAGAAATATTTCTTAATAGAGATTCACAAGTAGAGCATGGAAGTAATTGCTCCTGAAGCTTTGCTGAGGAAATGCTTTATAAATCTTAAAGCACTTACCCTAGGAAGAGAATACATTTCTAGAAAGGATAAACCCTCATTACTCCCTGTCTCTTTTCCCCACTGTTTCTCAAGAATTGTTCCTAAAGTGTTGTGCAGTCCATGATCCTGCATCTTCTCTGTTCTGTCTTATGGTTTGTTCAGGTGCTGGGGGAAAAAAGCCTTCCTCACAAAATAGCAGCTGTAATTTTGCCTCGCCTTTAGGCTTTCTGCTGGTTTTGGTGGGCAAGAAAACAAAAACCGAGCCAAGCTTTCCCTAAAAAAACTAAGGCTGTGCCAAGCAGTCATGAAGTCCATCCTTGTCACTGCTGTATGATGTTGCTAAAATGGCAGCACTGCAAAAAAGCTCAAGCTCAGTCAGTTTTGTGTAGGCATAAGTAATTTCTTTTGTCCGTCATGTCTGAGGAAATTAATTGCTTGCTTGTCCACTACAGACATAAAATAGCTGAAACTGCAGTAAGAAAACAATCTCAAAGTAGGTATTAGGCACATTTGGCAGTGGTGACAATAATGAAGCATTTGAGTAGGTTGCCTGGACTGCGTTAAAAACTTTGGATGGTTTTTACAGATTGAGTACCTCAGGAATGTTACAGGTGTGCTGCTTGGGGTCCTACCTAATTCTAGTTCAATTATGATGTTTAATTAGTTTGGATCGTGACAGAGTTGGCTGAGAAAAAGGTAGTTGTATTGGGCAAGCTAAATAGTTCTCTTGCCTCAAATTCTACAGTTTTTCTAATGAAAAAATCTTTAATGACTCTGGCTGACAATGTCAAAGAATATTATTAGCTTTTTGAAATGAGTTGTGTACTCAGATGTCAGTTTCAAAAAGACTTTAGTAACTTTGAAGCTGTGGAAAAACAATGTGCAGCTTGTACTGTGGAGCTGTTACTGTTCTAGCAGTACTGGGATCTAAGGCCTTCACATTAAAGTCAAATAAACAATTTACATCCGCATTTTAAAATAAGTGATGATTTTTCAGTGGTGGTATTTCATGTAGTTTGCCATTGCATTGTGCTGCAAGGCTACCATTACCTCTTCCCTAGCTGCATGATCAACTAATTTATAAAGTCCTTGGATCCTGATGGTGAGCTATAGTGAGGACGTGCTTCACTGGCTCAGATGTTGTCTGAGGTCCACAGAAGCAGTGCCAGGGTAGTTTAGACGCTGATTGTAGAAGTTGACATCTGTCCCTTCTCAAAATGTATTTTTTCTGGTATTTACACCGGCAGGCCAGCTGCCCCGGACACAGTGTGGTAGGGAACCCAGTAAAGCAAAGTGAACAAATCCTAGTTGGAGCCTGTGAGATTCTGGAGCTTTGTGATGGCAAATAATGTGTCAAAACTTTATTTTCCTTTCAGTTTTTCGTCAGGCTGCCCGTAGTGCCAGACCTTCTTTATGTGACACTCTGAGATGCCTTCTGTGGGGCGCAGAAGTCAGATTGAAATGGCGGTGCTTTCCATGTGTTACTGCTTCATACCTCTGTTACTGTTGTCTTACACTTAATCTTTTCGATTCACCCCTCCAGTGATGGTTTATTGCTAGTCTAGCTTCAGGGAGGTGTTTAGGTGTTGTGTGAGGAAGGGAAATAACCTCTACCTTCCTGTTGTTACCTGACTGTCTTGCTTTATCAGTCTATAATAAATTTCTGTCAAGATGAGGTCGTAATCCCATAATAATAATTTGAGTCAATCATCTAATTTTGTGTACCAGGATTTTCACATCAGACAGTTAATTCCTCAAGTTATGAAGCACTGAAAATATGGACAGGGCAGGGAATACCTTGGGGGTGTGAGGGAGAGTTTAAGATTGGAAAGTACTGTAAGATAATCAGGTAAACATGAAATGAGTGCTTCCACATCCCAACTTCTTCATACTGGTTTTATAAAGAACCCCACCTGGTCAGGATTTCCAGGCCAGAGTGTGCTAGAGAAGATACGTGGCCTGGGATCCTGTTTGGACACAGTAACGGAGCGGTAATCATCCTCAGAAAAGTGCTAGAAAATTAGCTGCTCTCATTGCTCTTTCTGTCCAGAGAGCTGCTATCCTTGTTAATGAAATTAGGGAGAAATCTGTTACGAGATTTGACAGGGATTTCAGCAAAGGCCCTATCTTTGACAGCTCCAGGTTTCCAAGGTAAAACACAGGAAGAGATGAGTTTGGGGGTTTTCCCCTTCAGGGAGGAGGAGAATCAGAGTCACACGTGTGCACGTATGTGCCATCTAAGTACTGAAAGCATGAAACTCTGAGCAGTGAGCATTTGAGATCGTAACAGAATACCTGTTTCTCAGTTGTCTCAGTGAATCTGTCATGCTAGCAGTGTTAAGGAGAAGTGAAGTTTTTCATAAGTCTAGGAATTATTTTTCTGTAGAGGCTCTACCAATTCTTAAGGGAATAGTGTTGCTTGTAGTTCAAGTATCTGCACCTTGGAACTGGTGCTTTATACCACCACCATTCAGTTTCTTTTCCAGTTAGAAAGATATCATAGCATTTTCCTTTTAATGTATGCTGACACTTGATTGAAGCAGTGAAAGAGTTTTTAAGAGTTAAATTTCACATTTGTAATGATTAATATTAGAATTCTTTGGTGTTCTACCAAAAATCACAGCAGACTTGTTGCTGTAACTGAGCTGTAGGTCTTACTGTTTTGAGAATTACTGGATTGGTAATTGACTGGCTTGGAAAAATTTTAACTGCTGCAGGATAACGCTCAGATTACTGATACTGAAGAGCAGGATACATCTTGTAGAATATCAGGGGTATCTTTGTGTTTTTTTTTTTGTAGTTGGAGATTAGAATTAAACAACACGGAGGAAATTGTTAGGCTTAGAAGTCATGTTCTTTGTCAATTCTGTAATTTTGGAGAATGGGACACTAAAATAGATGGAAGACGTTAATTGGTACCTCATGACAGATGGTAACCGATAAGGAAGTTGTGTTTTATGTCTTTTTTTTCCGCCCAGATGATGTGTAATGGGCATATATGGGGCTAGTACCCCTAAATTAATCTATTAAGGATGTCCTGATCTGTTTTCATGACAGTGATTTTTTTAATATGGAAAAAATGACTATTGCTTGCTTTCTAACTCATCTTTCAGCAAACAGCATACTAACATTCATGCTAATACAATGAGAGTAAATTCAGTGGCAAAATTCAAAAGCAAACAGATTTGGCCTGCTGTGAGAGGTGTCTCAGGTACCTACCCATTTTTAAACACTCTTTGGTGGATCTTTTTTGTCACGGTTAAAGGCACCACTGAACTACCCTGGCACAGTGCTGCTCATGGCTGTGTTCTAGATACCTGTTAGCAATGTGAGTCAGAGCAGATACGGCAGGTGATGTCTAAAAGTTCACTTAGCCTGGTGCCCCATCTCTGTCAATAGCCAAATCCATGATGTTCAGCAAGGAGGTTAGAGTAGAGCGTGGTCCATGTCTGAAAGATATACTGTCTCAGCTTCCAACAGTTTTTGGCTGAGAAGAAGCTCTGAGCCTCCATAATGGCGTAGTTATGATATGGATTGTGCAGTGTGGTGTTGGACCCAGCATGCAGGTGTAGGGGAATAAAATGATGGTTCTGCCCCAGATTTCTAGAGTGGTCAAACCCCCACAGAACTGTATCAAATGTCCTTTTCATGTCAGGGATACAATAGTGTGATAATGTTTTTGTTTTCTTGCATATCTGACCACCTTTCTGTTATGTGTAAGAATGTGTGCATTTCTTTTGTAGCCACGTCATGAATACTTTAATGTCCCAGTGTACTAAATGGCTTCATTCATCATGCATGCAGAATTTCAGAGGAGATAGACCTGTGACTTACTCATGACAGAACATTACCATCAGCTTGGTGAATCCAGTCATCCTGAATCTAATAGAATACCACAACCATTCTCTGCTGTTGTACTTTCCTCTTCTCCCTCTGTTTGACAGTGTTGTCTCCTCACGTGTCTCATTTCAAGAAAAATTGTGCTTGTTGGCATTCAGTTTCACTTTTTTATCATGTGCAAGCTTGAAGTCTTTTATGCTTAAAAATCCTGTAGCATTTTTTGAGCTACACACGTATTTACTGCATCACCTGTACTGTAACATTACTTGACCTATGTTTAACTTTCCATTAAGTTTTGCTGGTATTTAAACTTATGCTTAAAACTGTAGATGAAGATAATATTTACAAAGAGACTAGTAAAGAAGTAGTATGTGAAGTGTGTGTACACACGAGTATTGAATGATGCTAATGCACAGCTCTACACTGACCTTGCATCTTAATTAAAGATGCTCCACACCAGTGTCCCTTCCTGAGACTGGCACAGTAATGCGACTGTTGTGCAAAGACAATGATTGACATAAATCTGGGTTACGACATTGGTATTTAAATGTTCAAAACACTCCTGTGAGTAGCTGAACATTTGCTGCTACCATAGGACAGAACAAGTTAATTGCTTTACAAGTGGTTAGGGTTTGAAAGACACTTTTTTTCCAAGTCCATTAACAGCGTGCTTGAAATATGTCTCCTTCAATTGGCGTCTCCAGTCTTAAGCGCAGACTACCTTGTGTCTCAGAACTGCCACGAGGACGAACACAATAAGTACCTTTCAATTCAGAAGTGCTGGCAGAGTGAGGGGGCCATGTACTGCGTCCTCTCTTTGCCTAGTAGAAGCGAGTAATTTAAAGCCTAAAATCGATGTTGTAATTAGCAAGTTGAGTGGGGTGACCCACGAGCAGCTAGTTCCATGTCTTAGCTCTATATGTGGTAATGCACTACCTTTCAGATGGTAAACTGACATAAAAATGGGACATTTAGAGGGTCAGACAAAAGATTTGGACTTGCAGCATTCTGAAATCTTAGAAAATGATCATAGGAGTGGTTTTCCATTTCCAAGTTTGCCTTTTTTCTGTAAGACATTAACAATGTGTTTGAATGTCTGGTTAATGCTGCTTTCGCCTGCGTTATTTTGTGCCTGTTGGCTTAAAATGCTGTGCATTGAGCTGTAATGAGATGCTGTTTTCCTTGTTATCTGTATACAGCTGCTTGCTTCTAAATGACTAGGTAATGAATTAGCTCTCCTGGCATGTTTGAAATAAAGTATTGCATGCACTTTTGTCTCATGTGAATTACTTTTCCCCCCCTTCTCCATCTGTGTTCTGATGTATTTCACATCTGCATTGTTTGCCGGGGGTGATTCCGAGCTGCAGGTAGTGTATAATACTGCAGGGTGCTTTCCATAACAATGGGGTAAAAGGTTTGACACTTCAACATATAACGTGAACACAACAGTATAATTCATTCTCTCTGTTCCTTCTACATAATAATTGATCAAATAATTCTGCTAGCAGTGTACAGTAGCCTTTAGATGTTTAGGAGATTGTATTGTTGATGTATGCACACAAGAGGCAGTGTCTGCCTCAGGGTTACTGGTGTAGTATTAACAGATCCTTCATTGAGTTCAACTGGTGGGGTATCCATGGAGAAGGAGCCAATGTCCTTGAAATATGTTGCTTTAAATTAATTGTTATTCAATGACCTTGGTTTGCCTGAAATTCAATCTTTAAGTATATGGCTGTTGAAAATTACTTCCAACTTTGAGTTGGCGGTGGAGACAGCATTACAGAGCTGTTGCAAAGAGAGTAGCAGCAATACACTGTGTCTCTTCATAGCTGTTGAACAGGGTCTTTTTCAGGTAATTTAGTAAATACCCCCTTTTCACCACCGAGTAACTCTGTTCAGTGCTGTGTAGTCAATCTAAAACTGCAAGTAGTTTTGTTACAAAGCCTTTAAAGACCCTGAAATGCTTGAAGCTACATTCTTGTAGAATACTGAGTTATGCTGCTATAGTTAAGAATGAGGGGTTTTTGGAGTAAAGTGCTTCAAGTTGCTGTATAGGGGACACGCATGTCTTCTAAAATGAATGCAGTGAAGTTACCTGGGAATGTAGTACAACAGATTGCACTATAAATGCTGCATGGTCGTCTTTTTAATCCCCATATCCTTTTTGGGGCACTTATGCTAAAATACACATGTGACTCTTTAATCCTGCCACCCTGTCTGCCTTCATCCACGTCACTGAAGTTGTAAGAATATTTAAATATCACATCTGCGAGAGCAGCCCCGCCATATATTTAATGCACTTGAGTGTGCTGTTTCCATTTTTAATTTGCCTTTTCCTTGTCATTTCTTTTTAGCTGAAGGATTTTGGAATCCACCCCAGAGGTGGCCTGTTCCAAGCACTAACTTGCAAATGAAGTTGCCTTTGAAGTACCGTAGCTTGTTCTTTCAGTGCTAGAACACCTTACACATGAACTGTATGAGGGTTAGAAAATCAAGTCTTTCTGTGCTGCATAGTCAAGGTGGACAGAGAACAATGGTCTAGTGTGAATGGCAAGGTTTAAGGTGTTTGATTACATATTGTACTGACAGGTTGGGTTTTCAATAAACATTTAGAAAGCAGTTGAAAAAGAATTTGTTTCTTGCCTTAACTATTATCTGCCTTTTTTTCTGCTTCATGACATGTTTTAGGATGCTAAAGTAAGTTGTTTTCATGCTCTGGACACTGTATCACTGTAGGTCTCTGTAAGGACACAGTATCCCGTTTTTATTTACTGTGATCTTGTCAATAACTGCAGAAGAGGGTGACCTGAGTTCCTAATTAAACCATTAATTTTTCTCAGATGCTGAAAAAATTGACAGCCCTTTGGAATTTTGCATTAAACAAATTGCTCTGAATCTAAACAAAGCATTTTGAGATTGGAATTACCTCAAAACTGAATAAAACTAAGTACCTGGAATGATAAAATGAAATCCTGGCAATTCCTCCACTGTCCATAGGGAGTGGTCTGTTTATTGGTACCAAGGTACTTTTGACCTGGGTTTTATGACCTAACCATGGGACTGGTGTGAGAAATGTTGACTGTGTGTAAGGACTTTAAGGGATACTGTATCTTAGTTGCATCAGTCACTTCATTCCTCCACTTATTCATTATCCCCTAACAGATTTTTGAGCCCCATGGAACGATTCAGCACAAAAATCCGTTGATTCCATTGCAAACTACTTCCCCACCCCTCCCCAATTCATATTTCTCTCTCTCTCGGCTGTGATTTATTCCCTGCTGGCATGTCTGAATTGCTTTATTTCTATTACGCTTAAGGGCAATAAAATCTACCAGCTATTCCTGTGAACCATAACAATCTAATTAACAGCTCTTTGAAAAGCACAGCTAATACTGTGTTTACAAACGGCAGTGCTTTGATATTTCCATGTCTTTCAGCTTTTTTTAATTAAGCATCTTTCATACTAACTCATGTTATGGTACCGTTCCGTGGTGGAAGCGCAGAGTCCATTTACCACTGTCTCACGTTTTCCCTCTAGGAAGCAGAGACCCCACGTAGTGTACTTGAAGAAATCGGATTGACATAAATCTTCACTCCAGCCGATGACACCTCAGTGTTTCATACTGTAAATGTTCACTGCCTTCATCGTAATGTTTAGCTAATGGTGTAAGATGCTGTTTGTCAGTATTACTGTTTTGCTAAGCTGCTTCATTCAGGCCTTCAAGAAAAAATACTCCTTTGAAAAGGGAACAAGAAACAAAACAAAGCCCACAAATCATACAGGAAAGGGAATTAGATTTAAATTGACTTGGTGTCTCCCTTCACTGCGTTTATAGGGAAATTTGTGTTCGACTTGAAGTGTTTTTTATCAGCAAAATTGACTTCAGGAAATCCCCATGCTGTTGTGACGTAGCATATCTAACCGAAACGATACGGACAGCTCCAGATACAAAATGTTGTGGTGTTAGAATTGTGTTTACACAACCAAAGACTTCTGTTCATCTGCATTAGTCACCATCCGTGATAATTCTGCTTCTTTCATTTGATGCATAAAGATTGGGATTACTTGTTTACTACTGAATTGTCATTATACCAAAGAACCCCGCTGGACCTGCATATCTAACTGCTACGGTGATACTGCTCTTTGCAGGAACACTGCGCCCTGATCAGCTCGCTAGGGAATGAAAGTATATTTAAGTTGTAGCCACCTTGAGCAAAACTGTGCCAGCTCCTCTATTAAAAAGGGAATGCATGTAATAAAAAAATCCAGCTAAGGAAGCTGTTTCTCCACCTGAAGGTAGCTTGAACAAAAACACAAAGCAGGAGGGAGAGTGGCTCTCTGTAGAGAGGAGAGGTGCATAATGTAAATGAAACACTGCTGTAGATGGGGAAGGAGATTCACAAAAGGGACTCTGTATCGTTGAACTTCATGACTAAGTTTGTGTTCGTTGGTGGTGTGTTTTTTTTTTTGTATAGTGAAGCTTGAACAGGTGTGTAGGTATCTTCAAAAAAAACCACACCACTAAGTGTCAGTGTCGTTCTAACTGCGTTTCTTGGCTTACATCTTTACCGTGTGACACATCCCTTATCAAACCCCGGTGTGATGTGCAGCTGAAGCAACTAATTTGCAGGGAGAGCTTTTAAGTATTAGATTTGTATAGTAGATTCACTGGCAGCCATGTAAGTGATACCAAGTCATATTGACACTTTGAGCAAACGAACTCAACCCGTGTCACTTGAGGACACTTGACGCTTGTACGCTTTGAGGAGGAGGTAGTGACAGGTTCTGCATGGTCCCTGAGGAGGTGGGGCTGTTCCCTCCTGCCACCTTCACTCTAGGAGTCACCGTTTTTGGCTTGTTCACTTGAGTCAGTAGTGCCACGTTCTCACAACACTTGGCTTCCAGCAACGATGCCAAAGCTATCACGCACTGCCAGCATAAGCGTTTGCACAGCCATCTGGAGAGCGAGACCGGGGGCTTGCTGTGGTCTCAGATGAATTTAGCTCACCAGGAAAGGCTCAGCATTGCTGCTTGCTAGTCCCCCCCAGCCCCGATCCATGTCCCAGTATAAAATGCTTGTGGGAGCAGAGGGGCCAGGGGAGGGTTTGCATGCTTCTGTGGCACTTGGCCAGGGAGCTCACAGCGTTCAAATTGGTCTGCTCACGTAACCCTTCCTGGGATTTAAGTAGAGGGGATTGCAAGGGGCTGCATTTTCCCCAGGAGTGGGCATTTCCCCAGTGCACAGCACATAGGGACAGCAGGGATAAAGTGGTAGCAGAAGGACCCCAGGTACGTGATGGAAGTGGTAAAATTACCTTAACTGAAGACAAACCCGAATGAATTTTCTACATATTAACCATGTTTTTAAAGTTTACACTGTCACTTGTATGTGCTTGGCTGGATTAAGCTTCGTCGTGGTTGTGACAAACTGTTTGACCTCTGTCTGCCACTTTGGTTTAGTTGTAATAAATGTCCGTTTTTACACCATCGCTGTGTGTTTGTACATAATTGGTTGTGGTGTTTGCAGGGGAAAGAAGAGGCTACTCGGTGCTAGCTTAAAAAACAGGGAACTTTTATTCCAGTGCTGAAGCTGTTCTTGAGCACTTTATTAAAAAACGTGTGAGTATACTGTGTCCAAGATCAGTTATTTACATCTGTTTAAATCGGACAGAAAGCAATAAACAAGCAAGGTTCTGGAAGGCTTGCCACACTGAACATGGAATTTATTAAACTCAGTGTTAAACCAATGCAGTAGTGCCACCTCATTCGAAAATTAAACCAAACCCCGTGACGAGTGAGGGTTCTGGATATCCAGTTCCTTACGTGGAATCATGAGCAAATCAATGCAGTGTTCACAATCCAACTCTCAGCTGAAAATACCTGACTCATCTGGTCCAGCTTTCTACAGTAACTGAAATGGCTGCTGTTCTCTGCAAACGCCTGGGGAGAACTTACCACCTTAGGGCATTTCTTAAATATCTTATGGGGACCGGATGGGGAAAGCTAAAGGACCAATCACAATCTGTGGATTGTTTAGGCAAGTGATTGTTGGCTCGAGGGCCTTCCACATCATCACTGACTTTCAGTCTTTATCTCAGAGACCTTTCCTGAGCACCTGCTGTTGTTCCTTTTGGGTTGACACAGTGCAAGATGGTTGCCCTGGGGCTGCCTTTGGGAAGTTACCAGGTTCCACCCTGGGTTATGCTTTGCCATCTGCCTCGAAGCTCACCAAAGTATAACCTGTCAGTTGGATCTCCTCCTATCTTTAATCAGAGAGAGATCCTGAATTCAGCTGTCAAGTTGGTAAATAGAAGGGTTTGTGGGATATTAAGGGTTTATTTTAATCACAATAAACTTAGAGGGAAAGCCACATTAGCCAGGCTCTTTAGGTGATGATGAACTTCTAAGTTATTAACGAACTTGACTTAAAAGTTTTGGAAGAGGTTCTGATCCATGCCAGGAAGCAATAAGATTTTCAAGCAGACTTTTGTGTTTCTTTTGAAAAATAAGTGTTATTTAGCACACAGGAGTGTCACCGGGGCAATTCCCAAGACACTGGATGCAGTACTGCAAACCCAACTCTGAGACAGGCTGCTGTCATCAGAGGATATGGAACGGAGTAGGTACTTGGGATGCATTTCAGACCTGTAGGCAAGGGAAGGCCTTTTCATGTGCCCTTGTTTCCTCTCCATAACAGATGAAAGCCTTGTGGTCACAGCATGTGGAGGTGTCCCTGTGATGGTGGTGCTCAGTGACCCTGGGAAGCAGCTGCTACCCACAGCTCAAGAGCAGCTGTTTTGAGGGGGCAAGACTAGTTCCCTGATGCCTAAATGCTGCTGGGAAGTGATGTGGCCTGTCCCTACAGGTGTTCCCACCACACCACCATTAGTCCCCTTCTGCCATTGGAAAAAAGTGACCTTGCTGCCCATCTCAGAAGTGTTGCTCCTCCCACAGGAGCAGGGCTGGAGCAGCACTCCATCCCACTGAAATGAGCCGCCCAGTGGGCCATGTCTGGAGGGTTGGTTACCACTGCTGCCCTAGCCAGCTGTCTGCAGCCCTGCATAACCTCATCCCTCAAGCATCTCAGTGTTCCTTGCAGAACTGACAACTGAGACATAAGAATCTCAAAAGCCACTGCATTTAAGTGGTCATTCAAAATTAAACAGAGCGTGGCCAACGATAATTCACTTTGTAAGGTCCTTTGACATAGAATAGGTGGAGCAACATGCTGAGAGAACAAATTTACATCCTTGCAAACCTACAAAAACCCCCCTTTGTGTTCTCCTAGGGCTTCTCCCCTTTGGGAAAAAAAAAAAAACAACAACTAAGGTTAACATTTAACAGTTTGTAGTCCGTGTCTTCAGAATAAACAGCTCATTTGGCTAATAAAGAAATGAAACCATGCAGGCAACGCTACTGGAGATTATGAAGCGGAGAATTGTGAACTCTGAAGTCAGAAAACTGGCTGAATACCAGACTTCACACCAACAAATGCAAACTGTCAGCCCTACAGCACTCAACTTCCCTGTGATAAACCAACTGCATGTGATAGCAAGTGGTCATCACAGCTACCAGCCTTACACTGCACAGGTACAGCCAGGTAGTTTGGATCCAGAGCTCAGGAAAACAATGCTGAAGCTTTAACCGTTCCTGCAGCAGAAAGAAAGTCCATTGACATGCTTCCATGCACCTCTGAGCAAGTCTTCTTTTAATTATAAGAACTATTTTTTTTAAAAAAATACAGCAGCTCAGCTTCCCAGATCCCTTTACAAAACTGTGGGGACAAGGAGCCTAATTACCTGTGGAATTGTCGCATGGGTCTTAGCTGGCACTTGGTTCCTAATCCAACAGGGGCTTATTTCACTGGACTGGCTACAGGTTCCCATGAACCATGCCACCACTTCTGACTGAGCTTGGGAACCGATTTCATTCAGGTGATGCTCAGTGCCACATGACATGGCATGTACGCTCCCTGGCAGGCTGGCTCAGTGGCGTGAGCCATGGGGACCAGGGCAGCACCAGTGAAAGGAAGATGTTCTTGGCCTGCTGATGGTGCCTCTAAGCAAGTAGGAAATGCCAGGTCAGTTCTGCTCCACAGTTCACCACATTCTGCACAGGTGACCCAACCAGACAAGTAAGCAGCTACGAAAAAATAAAAACCTCAGGGAAAATCTTTTTGTAAGGGTCTAGCGAGAAAAAAATAGACAAACGTTATGAGAAACTTGTGGTCGCAAACTCCTCACGTAGAATTTAAAACGTAGTGCTATCTACCCTTTGAAATACTCCTTCCAAACAAAGTCATTGTTTCTAAAGTTGTCTATTAAATTACAATTCCTACTGCTGCAAATAACTAAAATATTTAATCAACCTAACTAAGATACAGCTCTGCCTATGGTTATGACGATAGAGAGTGAAAGTGGGGTGTGAACTGAAGGGCAATACAGAGCACTCCTGTTGTACTACTCCATACCAGACAAGTTACACGTGAGAGCAGGAGAATGCAGAACTGGCATGCTAGGTGCAGGATGCATTTCGCAAAGCAAATATACATATATATAGATCTATATATATCCCAAAGCAATGGTCATTCACTCCGAACTATCCTGGGGGAAAACCATTCGTGCTGTGAGGAATGCTGTTGTAAAGTCTGGGCTGTCCAGATTCTCTTACAGGACTTTACGTTACACTGCTGGGAGAAGTACCTAGCTGGGAGCACTTCAGGTCTGTTGTAGGCTTCTAACTTAAGTGGTCTGAACTGTAAGGTAAAGGCAGGAGCCCAATTTCTTTAGAGAGGCCAAAAAGAGGGAGGTATTTTTGCAGACCTTCAGGTCACCAGCACCCTCAGGGCCACAAACTGCTCTCTCCAAGAGCCTGAGGACACCTAGATCTCAAAGTGAAAGACCTGCAGTTAAGCAGTGCAAATCACAGTCCATCGAGCAGCACAAACCTTTCATGTAAGAGTGAAGCAGCACTTGTAAGGATTTATGCAACTGCTGGTCCTCTCCTAATACAGCTGTCATTTCAAAAAGTTTTTCCTGATAGCTTCATTTTTATTACCCTCTTCTCCACCTTGACCCCAGGGAAACTAGGCAGTCAGGTGCCTTAAACTGCTTCTCAAATAAGCCTATGAGGGCTTTTCAGTCAAGTCTTCCTCTCCCCAAAAAAATCAAGTATTGTTTCAGGTATAAAACCTTTGGTTTCTTTAGTCACTCTGCCACCACCTCAAGCCTTCATAACTACCTAGGCATCTTTGGCTACTAGATGAACACTTCCCCATCCCTCCATCACATGTTAGGCAGGTTGTTTTCAACTACAAATGGTATGCAAAGTATTTTCTATCCTCAGCCGAGGCTTACAAGAGCATGGTCTCCACTCTTACTTGGGGATTAAGGTCTGAATAAATTGATTGTTGTTCTGCGCACTTCCTGGGTGGCTTTAGTCTACCACAATCCCTACAGGCAGTTAGCTCAGGAGCTTAGTCAGGCGAGAGAGAAAAATCCAACACTTATGACCACAAAGCACCTACTAGGCAAACAGTGATGTCTCTTAGATCCCTTTCCGCCAACTCATAACATGATTCTGTTTGCTTTGCTTAGAAAGAGATTTCCCATAAACAGATGGAAAACATAAATGGCAGCCGTCTTCAACACAGACCTCCACCTGCTGTGTGCTGTGGATTTACTGCACGCAGGCTCTTCTGCACAGACTCCTTACGGGACAGGAAACACTTCACACACAAACAGTGACACAGAAATCAGCACATACCAGATAAGCTTTACTTCTCTTTCTATTTGTACTCGGTATGCATCCGGATGCTGTAGCAGTTCAGAGGGACAGAGGAGTTAGAGTACTTCACGTTCACACCTTATTAAAGGACGTCAACTTTGAATTTTCTGAAGCTTAGCACACAACGAACTAGGTTCCTTTATTAGGAAGAAACATTTTATGTGCGAGAACACTTTATTTGAAACTCAAATGTATCTGGTGCCCTACCAAAAAGACCTCATCAGCAAAGTGTTTGATCAACTAGCGATTTCCAAAAGGAATTCTCACTTTGTTTTGGGAGTTTCACTGCTTTTCCCTCTGCTGCTTGATCTTTTTTTACCCCTGCTCCTGGACTGAGAGGAACTCCGACTTCTGCTCCTGCTCCTACTGCGCGTTCGACTATGACTTCGGCTGCGGCCTCTCCTCTTTCTCCCCCTGCTGTGAGACCGTCTCCGTTCTCGACTTCTGGACCTTTCAGATCGGCGCCTTCTCTTGTTTTTGCGGCGGTTCTTTTTCCTCTCAGATTCTCCATTTCTCCGGTAAGAGTCGGGGCTTGGGCTGCCCCTTCGCCTTGACCGGCTGTAATAGTCATCACGATGGCTTGTTCTGTTTCTCCTCTCAGAGTTTTTAGATGACTGACTAGTCCGTTCAGGAGAAATACGTATGTCTCTATTGGCCTCCCAAAACTCATTGTTGGGATTTTTGAACACATGAAGAAAGTTGCAGTGTTTCCCTCTTGGACACTTCTGCCTTTCAAACAAGCCTGAAACAGATTAGGGTTTGCTTTTTTGATGAACCAGACCTGTTCAAGCTCTTTTCATTATGTGCCTACTGGAAAGAAACTTCATAAACAGAATTTTGCTTCTTCAAAACAGAAAAAAACCTGCATCTCATCACCTACCCAATGAGTTCACTGAATCACAAAGTCATAGAACAGTCGGAGGAATTCTAGAGATCATCTACTCCAACCCCCCAGCCAAAGCAGGGCTGCCTAGAGCACACTGCACAGGGCTGCATCCAGGTGGGGTTTGAGCGTTTCCAGAGAAGGAGACCCACAGCCTCTCTGGGCAGCCTGTTCCAGGGCTTTGTGACCTGCACAGTACAGAATTCTTTCCTCCTATCTAGACAACACTGTTTGTGTTCCCGCTTGTGTCCACTCTCTCTTGTCCTGTCACTGAAAACAGTCTGGCATCATCCTCCCTACAGCCACCCTTCAGGTATTTACAGACATAAAGTCTCCACTCATTCTTCTCTTCTCCAGTCAAGTATTAGAGAATCACTCTGGCTGGAAAAGACCCCTGGGATCATTGAGTCCAACCACCTACCCTACCTTGCAAGTTCTCCCCTAAACCATATCCCTCAAAATCTCATCCAAGTGATCTTTAAACACATCCAGGGATGGCCACTCAACCACCTCCCTGGGAAGCCCATTCCAGTGCCTGACCAATCCTTTCAATCCTGATCATTCTGTGATTCTATGAACCACCACACTAGGCAGATCGGAAAGCTACACGCTAATTCATTCTCTCTCTCATAAGTACTCTTTCACACCGCACACATTTTCTTCTCTCAGTGTTTATGTCACTCACCACAGATAGCAGTCTTCCACCTTGTCACAGGACAAAATTCACAATGAAGCTGTCGGCCCGCATACCATCGTCCACTGAACAGAGCCAGAGCTGCCTGACAGTCCTTCTCCCTTAAAACAAGCAGAAATGACGCACAGCGTTATCATCATACCATCATCTGGTACTGAACAGTTTTAAGCTCCTATTACAGTATGAGAATAAATCTCTTGCACTGTACAAACTGCTCATTACTGGAGTTTAGTTCTAAAACGCAGTAAGACTGCGAGTACTTACGACTGGTACTGGACATAGACATTTCCTCGCAGGTGAGGCTCATAGTTACAGCTGACCTAAGGCAGATAGAAATACAAAGTTAGTGCAGTAGAACCTTGATGCTACACAGAACCACAGAAGTATCTGGAAAAGACCTCTGAGATCATCAAGTCCAGCCTATGACCTGACATCACCACATCAGCTAGACCATGGCACTGCCATGCCATGTCCAGTCTATTCTTAAACACCTCAAGGGATGGGGCTCCACCACTGCCCTGGGCAGTCCACTCCAGTGTCTTTACAGGAGAAAATGCTTCCTAACATCCAACCTAACCCTCCCCTGGCAGTTTCAGGCCCTGCCCTCTCATCCTGTCACTAGTTCCCTGGGAGGAAATCCTGACCCTCGTTTTACTACAACCTCCCCTTCAAGTAGCTGTAGAGAGGGAGAAGTTCCCCCTGAGTCTCCTCCAGGCTAAACAATTCCAGCTCCCTCAGCCTCTTCTCATCAGACTTTCCCTCCAGTCCCTTCACCAGCCTCATTGTTCCTCTGGACCTGCTCCAGCCCCTCAATCTTGAAGTGAGGGGCCCACAACTGCCCCCAGTACTTGAGGGGAGGCCTCCCCAGTGCCCAGTACAGGGGGTCAATTATGTCCCTAGTCCTGCTGGCCATGCTATTCCTGATAATCCAGGAACAATCCAGGACACCATTGGCCTTCCAGGCCACGTAGGCACCCTGGTGGCTCCTGTTCAACCAGATGTCAACCAGTACCGCCAGGCCCCTCTCTAGCCGCTCATCTCCCAGTCTGTAGCTGCAAGGGGTTACTGTGGTCAAAGTGTAGGACCCTGCCCTTGGCCCTGTTAAACCACATCCCATTGGCCTCTGCCCACTCACCCAGCCTGTCCACATCTCTCTGCAGCATCTTCCTCCCCTCCAGCAGATTGACACTCCCCTCCAGCTTGGAATAATCTGTGAATTTACTGAGGGTAGACCTGATCCCCTCATTCAGGCAATCAATAAAGACGTTAAACAGAACTGGGCCCAGTACTGATCCTTGGGTGACACCACTGGTCACTGGACACCAACTCATTTACAACCGCTCTCTGTGCCCGGTTATCCGGCCAGTTTTTAACCCAGCGGAGGGTGTACCCATCCAAGTGATGAGCTGCCAGCTTTTCCAGGAGGATGCTGTGGGAGATTGCATCTCACAGGTGCTGGGATGGCAGCCATTTGGATTTCTGACAGCTCATCAATATGAACTTAAATGGGATTTTCTTCTAAACACTTAGTTTTATTAAAAAAAAAAACCCAAAAAACCACAAAACCCTTTGGACTTACATTTGAGGGTTTCCAGCACTATGCTTTGATTAATTCTGAGACCTCTGTTTCACTTAGTCCACCCAGACAGCTTGTACTCAATTGCCTTGTGCTCATCTGGGCCAGCCCTACTGTGCAACAATCAAACTGTGCTCTGAAAACAATTAGTAGCATCCTTGTGTGTCAGTGTGGTGTTTATTATGGTAAGGGAGTCTTCAGAGAAACCCACCTTCACAGCACCCCTGTGAGATGAGTTACAAAAGCTTGAGTCACTAGCAGTTTTGAGTCTCTGCAGTTTTGAAGCACCTTTTTCCCTAAAGATTTCACAAAGTTTATTGAAAGCTCTCAAAACTATACAATTTGACTTGCAAAAATCTTGTTGCTAATGACAAAAGACTTTGGGAAGAGCAGGCCCAAGCATACTAGAGCTCGGTGCTCCAGGGCAGAAACAAGAGGCCCCAGGCCTTTTCTGGCATCTGCACCAGATGAGACAAGTGCCTCCCCTCCTCTCAGCACTGAACCTGACTGACCCTCAGAGAACACCTCTGTGTGTGCTGGTGAGGCAAGGGCCTCAGATAATGCAGCAAAGCAGCTGTAGAATTACACATTACAGAATAAGCAGTCAAATGACTTGAGATAAACACCACTGCCACAAGAACCAGAAGGAGTCTTCTTGCCATGGCTATGTTCAGGTGGGAAAGAAGTGTGTTCTGTTAGGATCTGCCAGATTCTGGAGTAGCCACGCAGAAAGAACAGCAAGAATAAAACCTTGGGCTACCTTGGAAAGGGAAGTCAGCTGGAAGAGGAGTGTACATAATCCAATTCTAGATGATAGCAGAGACTTGGCTCAATTCCAGTCTAGATCACTGCAGCCAACCTGTAATTTCTAACCATCTCTAATATAATGAACATGCCCGTGAGAATCATATTAGGTTACACAATTGCTTCAGAAGCTAAGAAATGCCACACATAAAGCACTTAGCCTGTTATTAGTCACAGGGACCCAAGTACGTGCAACCCAGCACAGCTGCACGTAACAGTGACACAAAGTCTGATTTTGATGTTAAAACGGCTTTACAATCCACACTCCATAGTGAAACTACATCCTGTCTTCTAGGATGAATTACAGAATTGCTGAGGCTGGAAAAGACCTCTGAGATCAGCAAGCCCACTTCATGACCTAACACTGTGGACCTGTACTCCTAACACATAAATGTGAGAGATCTCTGACAGAACCCTGGAACAACTGCATGTTTATGTTCCAAAATATTGTTGTAATTCAGTAGTTCTACACAGCAGAAGCTCTGCATTTACTGCAACAAGTTTTTGCAGAGATTTAGGTGGCAGACAGAATCACAGAATTATTTGGGCTGGAAAAGCTCTGAGAGATCATCAAACCCAGCCTCTGACCTAACATCAGCATATCAGCCAGACCAGGGCACTAAGTGCCATGGCCAGGCTGTCCTTAAACACCTCCAGGTATGGGGACTCCATTCTAGGCTCTGATCTTCTCTCACCCTTTCTGTGAGGAAGGGCTTCCTAACATCCAACCAAACCTTCCCCTGGCAGCTTCAGGCCCTGCCCTCTTGTCCTGTCACTAGATGCCTGCGAAAAGAGCCCAATCCCCACCTGACTACAACCTCCCATAAGGTAGTTGTAGAGAGGGATAAGGTCCGCCCCCCCTCAGTCTCTTCTTCTCCAGGCTAAACAACCCCAGCTCCCTCAGTCTCTCCTCATAATGAAGCACAGGTTGCTAATAGCCTGCAGCTCAAAATATGGAGGGGTTTCTCCTACAAACCAGTGCAGGTTTCTTACCTAGAAAGCTCATTATACAACTATTGAAAATTCATTCTTCTACTTTCCTCTTGCTTGAAATGCTAATAGCCTCTGTTCTGAGGTAGCTGTCAGCAGATGGAAACAAAAGGAGAAAAGGCACTTCGTGCCTCCTGGCGACTGCAGGAAAACACTCAGGAATGTCACAGAATCACAGCATTACTGAGGCCGGAAAAGACCTCTAAGATCATCAAGCCCAGCCTATAACCTGACATGACCATAAATGTCAGTCCCTCAGAAAGGGATGCTGCAATAGGTTCTGCTAGAAGATTATTGCAGTATCCAAGCTGTATATTTTGGGGCAGTGTGGAAATGTTAACACACATCATTTGTCTCTAAGGTCTCCATTTACTGGTCCCTTTTTTGCCCCCAATATTAAATCATAAAGTAAATGGGAAAATTCAGTACAGGACAGGCAGCAAAGGCACAAAACACCAAAATATTGATCACCTTTTCAGCTCATTGTAATTTGTTTTGCATTATCCAGCCGGTCCCTAAATGACACTGTTTGGGTTCATACTGCAAATACATTTTATACCCCCACTATTTCTGAGACCTCTGCTTCACTCCTTAGGCACAAATCCAACAGCAGATATATTCATATTGTCTGACAGTCTTACTGGACCCTCTGGAGCTTATGATATGGCCAGGGTTGGAAGGGACCTTAAAGATCATCGAGTTCCAACCTTCTGCCATAGGCTAGAAGGTTACTAGATCAGGTTACTCATTCACTGGATCAGGTTACTCAGGGCCACATGCAACTCGGCCTTGAACACTTCCAGGGATGAAGAGCTACCTACAGAACGGACTGTGAGATGAGCACAATACTGAGCAGTTTAACTTGCAGTATAAAAGCATGAACTGTTTTAACAGTTCACGTGAACTGGAGAGAAGATTCACAAGAGTAAGACAATGTAGCAGCATGGGCAAGTTCACAGATGACATGTGGTGCACACAGTTTGCTGTAAGGATGCTGTAAAGCTCTATAACGTACAGGGAATTCAGCTCAGGCATGCTGGACGGAATTCCTGTCTAGCGTGGTAGAACACAACATGGTGTGTATGCAACCTGTCTGACAAGCTGTTACACTCAGATGCGTACCTTGAATTGAACTACCTTCCCCACGTTCTGAAACTCAGGGAGTACGTCCTCGTAGAACTCCAGGAACTGCTGGTACGTCTCCTCATCACTGTACTCGAGACTTGCATCAGTGTCATAGTCATCTCTCCGGCACTGCTCCATGCCAAAAGTAATGAACATCCCTCGAACCAGTAGTGTCTTACTTGATGTTGGGTAGTTATGTTTGCGAGAACACCTGGACATTTATAGGAAGGAAAGAAAAGGGAAAAAAATCAGCACTTTCAGCAGAAGATACACTCACAAACACCTGCTATTGTGAGTAACACTTATTACAAAAGAAAATTATAAAATCACAGAATTATTTAGGTTGGAAAACACCTTTAAGATCATCAAGTTCAACCATTAACCTAACTGTACCAAGCCCACTGCTAAACCGTGGCCCTAAGCTCCAAATCCACACAACTTTTAAACACTTCCAGGGATGGTGATTCAAACCCCTCCCTGGACAGCCTGTTTCAATCCTGATGATCCTTCCAATAAAGAAGTTGTTCCTGATGTCCACAGTCCATTACTGGAAGATAAACAAATATGTTTATCTTATTAAAACAAATCTTTTGAAATGATTTTGCATATAATGGCAGTGCTTTCTGCCATAAATGCATTCTTGCTTAACAAAAAGCTCCTATGCAAAAGCTATAGATACTAGTAACACGGTGTACAATCATAGAATCATTCAGGTTGGAAAAGCCCCTTGGGATCATTGAGTCCAACCATCAACCCTACTCTACCCCAGCACTACATCTAAGCGACTTTTACACACTTCCAGGGATGGTGACTCAATCACCACCCTGGGCAGCCCATTCCAGTGCCTGACCACTCTTTCCATTAAGAATTTCTTCCTGATGTCCAATCTAAACCTCTCCTGTTGAAGCTTGAAGCCCTTCCCTCTGGTTCTGTCACTAACCACTTGTGAGAAAAGACCAGCACCAACATATCTACAGTGTCCTTTCAGATAGCTGTAGAGAGCGATGTCTCCTTAGTCTCCTCTTCCTCAATCTCCAGCTCCAGCTCTCTCAATCTCTCCTCACAAGATTTATTCTCCAGGCCCTTCACCAGCTTCATTGCCCTCCTCTGTACTTGGATCCAGCACTTCAATGTCTCCCTTGTACTGAGGTGCCCAAAACTGGACACAGTACTCAAAGTGTGGCCTCACCAGTGCTGAGTAGAGTGAAACAATCATCTCCCTATAGGTGATTCAGTAGGAGGCTTCATTAGGAGCTGAAGTCATTTCTTTTAGGCTGACTGGGTTAAATAAGGTGTTCTCTGTTTGTGAAAGGACTTTATAGAAAAACTACTGACAGTCTTGTGAAAGATTCTTGAACCTAGTCGCTGCTCTTCTCTTTGGAAACTGAGCAACAATTAAAGAAGTTCTCATCATATTGGGGGTTGTGAAAAGGAAGTGAGGGAAGGAAAGCATGTCTGGATAAGAAGTTGGATGAGTACAAGATTGGCATTTTTCCACTTCTAAAAACAAAGTCATTATCATAATCTGCATCTTCTTGGCAGCCATAGAAGTAGATCTCCATCCCTGTCCATCATATTCAGGCTACCCCACTCACATGCTGAAACACAGCACTCACCTACAAAGCCTTAGGTTCATAAAAGCACTGACATCGACCTCCACATTTATTTCACTGTGCTTTATAATCTCCGTTTCCAACACTCCCCCAAGCCCCTGGGTCATAGACTCTCCAACTCACTGCTCCTTTTCATTACATGATCAGAAAACAGTCAGACTAATCTACATTCTTTATCTAGCACTGGCAAAGCACAAAGGTCAAGCCTCAAAACAGGCAATTACAGCCTAGACTTCGGATAGGAAGGTTCTTTCTACATCCACTAACTTTTTGGTTGACACCCTCCAAAAAACTCTAAACCCCAAACTAAATCTGGAGACAATTAATTCAATGTTTATCATTCTTACATTACAGAACCCGCCTCCTTTCACTGTTGTATTTGAATGACAGACCTCCAAATATTATAGCAAACCAATACTGTCTGCACACTAAATAAACACAGTACGTGACAGAACAAAAGGTACCTCAAGTTAAACACGACCATTGCAGTCTTTTTCAGCTTCCCACTCATTCCTCCAGCTCTTACCCTAGCTATTGCTCTTACACTTCAGTCCTTCACTTCCAGTCAACAGCAGAGGTTAAAATGACCAGAACATTAAGGAAGCAGCTATGTGAGGAGGAGAAAGGATGATAAAAGAGGCAGCTAAGCTCAACAACTACTGGTGAGAGAAGGGCAGAATTTCATGTTTATTTATTTACCAAGGCCATTCAGAGTTCAAGTCAAATCCCATTTTTATGCAGTCCATAGTTAATCCAAAGAGGTTACCTCCAATAAATACCGCTGAAACAAAAAATGCTGCAAAGATTACAAAGACTTTTGAAAACAAAAAATGCTGTCTGTTGGCTGAAGTTTTATTTAGGAATTCAACACATATTTGAGACTAGAAGCAAGATGTGGACTTGAAGCTTCCATGGAGTTTAACGATCACAGAATTACTCACAATATACATCACAGTAACACAAATTACTTCAGGATAAAGATGACTGCAATAGCTGGACCACATATGTTTCAGTAGCAGGAGTTAGTAAAAGAGCCTTATTAGTTAAGGCTCAAGATTCCTGTAAAAAGGGCCAGCCTTTTCCTGCTGAGCTACTGTTCCTCTTTAAGCCACACAAAAATTCAGGGATTTTCTAGCCGGATGTTGCATTTGGGTCATCATTTGTAGTGGTTACCAATGAACACATAGTCTGTGAACTCAATTATACTTTTAGCTTCCTCTGGCAACATGACTTGCCATTTGTTTCATCTAAGGAAGTATTTTTTTGTTGTTGTCTGAGTTTTTAAAAAGCTGGTAAATACTCAAGGTTACCTAACTAAACTGTTTCATAATAAAAGTAAATAATTGTTCCCATCTACTCCTAATCCTGTTTAATCTTCAAATACTACAGCCCTCTTCCATCATCTCTTTGAGAGAAGAGCCCTAGAATCATAGAATCATTCAGGTCAGAAAAGACCCTTGGGGTCATCAACTCCAACCATCAGTCCTAATCTACAAGTTCACCCCTAAACCAGATCCCCCAATACCACATCTAAGTGGCTTTTAAACACATCCAGGAATGGAGACTCAACCACCACCCTGGGCAGCCCATTCCAGTGCCTGACCACACTCTCCGTAAAGAATGTTTTCCTGATGTCTAGTCTAAACCTACCCTGTTGAAGGTTGAAGCCCTTCCCTCTGGTTCTGTTGCTAATTACCTGTGAGAAAAGACCAGCACCGACATCTCTACAGTGTCCTTTCAGATAGTTGTAGAGAGTGATGAGGTCTCCCTTAGCCTCCTCTTCCTCATTAGCCTCCTCTTCCTCAAACTAAACAGCCCCAACTCTCTTCATCTTTCCTCATAAGATTTATTCTCCAGACCCTAAACTAGTCAGCCACTTCTACAGAAGCTGTTCCTTATATCTGCTCCTTTTGTTGTTCTTGTGTTTTCCTACACTTCCCTTTCTGTACAGGGCATCCATAACACTATACAAGCGTCAAGAATGAACGTACCACGCATCCAAAACAGTTTACAAAGAGAAGTCCAGAAGCTACACAACAGCTTTCCCAACTGTGCAGAGGTACCTTACCATACTTCAGTCCATCAGAGAAGTTATTTTTCTGATGATGCAAATTAGACAAGGTAAAAAAAAACCCCAACATCTGAGCATACCAGTCCTGTACTAATAAAAGAAATCAAAGATATTCTGTCTGAACAGATCTGCGCATGTATCAGAGCTGAGGAAAAGTCAGCTCTGACCAATGTAAGCAGAATGCACCATCAATAATACACCATAACAATAAATAGCTCAGTTCCAGCCAGGCAAAGCTTTTGCTCTCCGTGTTTAGTTCATCACGAACAACGGAACCACATTCAAATCCATTAAAGTACTTTAAACAGCAATCTTTGTTCAGTTGGTGTACGACCTAATGAAGTTGCTCCCTTTTCATCTTGCCAAAACATTTCTGTGCTGTGAAATAAATTGACTACCTGTCTCCAAATCGGCAGGAACCTGTTTTAATATAGAATGGGCAGTTCGCTCTGTCCTTCTCTGTTCCTATATTCTCTGGGGGCTCTGGGTTATGCCAGGTCACACCATTCTCCAACTGTGGAAAACAAACAAACCATTAAAACACACAGAAGTAAGAAATCTATTAATAAATGTCATGTCAAAATAATACTGCTAATTAAATCTACACGTGAATGATGAGCAGTACATTACTACAAGGCAAGCTGAAACTATTTTAGGCATTGTTGTACAAAGCTTCTCAGTGCCTGAGGTCTCTCTCTGGGGTGATGGAAATATTTTTCCTGAGTAAACTATTCAGTTTTAAGACCAAGTCAATATTAATGATTTCTTTCTAACAACAAAGTCACTAAGCTGGATGTTTCCCACTGCTAAAGGAAAGCTTCTTAAGGTTTTAGAACCAAAGGAGTTGCCATGTATTTGCTCCTCAAACAGCAGTTTCATTTGTTACCCATGAGAATTCCAAATGTCAAGATAAGTTCTTCCCATTCAGCTAAGCCCACTGAGCAGCACTTTGGCCTTCTATCTGCCAGGTGTATAACAGACTACGGACTTAAATGTCTCTGTAACAGCTCACAGCCCAGCAAGGCTAGCACTATTGCTTTTCATGTGGCTAGAACAGGCTAAAGTAAAAACAACTGAGCAAAAGCCAGAACAAAAAAAAATTACAAAAAAAAGTCAAACCCTCCCCCAACTTGTTTAACTAAAACTGGCATTACTGAGCTGAAAAGCTTCGTGGACTATAAACAAAACAGGCATTTTAAAAAGGAAACTCCTTTTGTTAACCAAAAGATGGTACAGCTGACTGGACTGACTTCTACTTTTAAAAAACCCTGAAACTATTTATTTAGAAACACAGAACCACAGAACATTAGAGATTGGAAGTGACCTCAAAAGATCATCCAGTCCAATCTCCCTGCCAAAGCAGAATCACCTAGATTCAGTCACACAGGAACACATCCAGGCGAGCTTTAAACATCTCCAGAGAAGAAGACTCCACAACCCCTGGACAACCCATTTCAGTGCTCTGTCACCCTCACTGTGAAGGGGTTCCTTCTCATATTTATGTGAAACCTCCTATATAAGCAGCATTCGACCCTGCTACCGGTTCTGTTCATGACTCCCAGCCATAATTTTCATTTGACAGAACAGCGCTGCCACTTCAACAGTAACTGCACCCTGAACTGATACTATCGTGAAGTCTCTACTACACCACATTTCTGCCTATTCCTTTGCATCTTATCTTTGAACCTGCCCAGAGGTCCTTTTCTACCCACATTATCAAACAGAGTTAATATGCCCTACCTAAAGAACTATTCAAACATTATTTGGAACTGAATGCAACTCCAGTGTAGCTACAGCAGTCAACATACAATGGGTTAACTGGATTAAAATGTAATTTTCAGATTCATGCAGCACAGCAGGAATCTTCTTCACAAGTTGAACTGTGTGACAGGGATAAAATGCCAAACTGTTCTGCAGGGCAATAGGAAAGATTTAATTCAACCTCTCTATGACTCGAATGAAAGCTGCAGTTTCCTTTACTACACACTGCCAGCTTGAGATCCATGCTCTTCCAGGCACCCGAGCAGTCAGCTTCTCCCTCCTCCACCTTTTTTTTTCTTATCTTGAGGATACGTGCCCTCCTGCATTGCTGAATCCCCTTATTTAGAGCCTGCCATTTGCTTAAAAAGACTAATTTGTTTTGCCACCCAAAAGGACTGACAGATTTATTTAGAACTCTAATTCACCAGTAAACCATTGTGCGCAGTGGGTTTTTATAACAGTGCACAGGAGCATTTCCAGGTTCACTTTGACTCAGATCTCCAGAACAAGAACAAGCACGCACAACCGCGCTGCCACCAAGCAGCCAGAAACATGCTTAATTATGTTCCACCCAGTAAGTAATTGTTTACAGCTCAAGCAAGCCACTACATATTTATTCAGGCCATTAGGTTCTTGAGAGCAGATGGACAACCCGCTAGAAGGCAAACACCGGATAGCAATTAAATTACTGTTGAGTTCCTTTTCAAGAAGTCTCTGAGCATACCTGGCTTTCAGCTTGATCCAGCATCCTCTGCACAGCTGCCTATAAATGGTGCAAACACAGGACTAGTGAAAACCCTGAGGACACGCAAAACATCTGGTTTCTTTAGTTAAGAACCTAATTTACAATACTCAATGATTATGCAGAATGAATGTTTGATGGGGCTTGCTTTAATGTAAACGGATGTTTCACTTTTGCTCTGGAGCAGCTCATGTAACACAAAGCTGTGAAAGGATACATCAGACAAGACCCTGGGTTGATGAGTTTTTAACTTAAATGCTAGACAGAAGTTTCATTTACTTCTTTCTTTGAAAACTACAATTGACTCTAGTACTCTCTAGTACTTGGTTTAGGCAGAGTTAACTTCATAATAATTTAGTCACAACAAACTTTTCAACCCAGAACATTCTGTGTAACAGAAAGGAAAACATACTGCTTAATGAACCTCTCTTAAAGCCAAACATATAACTGTTATGAAACTTGAGTATCAGAAGCTGACTGTATCTAGCCGTCCAAATACGTTAAAACAATGAGGATATTCTTCCCCTACCTTCTTCTTACCCTTCCTAAGCGGGCAGAGTAAAACAATCAAGTCACTCTTCAAAACTGGCTGGAAATTAGTTCTAACAAATTATTCTGGGAATTTTCAAGAAAAAAAGACATTTCAACACAACAAATACAAGAACATTTGGAGGAGAACACGTTGAATTTTAAAAGGAGAAAGAGCAAATAAAAAAACCGCAGTCCAACACGAGAACCCAGATGGCATCTGGTACTAATCCATTACATCAGAAATTATCCACACTATTAAAAAACCCAACCAATGAACCAACAAAAAGCCCCAAATCCCACTACAAAAGAAAATTATTCTTCTTAGGGAAAAGTTATTCTTCTCAGGGAAGAAAAAAAAATGTATTTTCTAAATGATTTCTAAACTGCTGTATCAAATGACAGGCCAAATCAATTGAACAACTTGCTGCTACTGAAATGGGCTGCTCTGATTCCAGATGGGCATTCAGTTTCTCCCTGGGTACCTGTCAATGCCCTCTATGAGCCAATTTAACTCACTAAACCAGCAAAAGAGTAACCCAGAAAACAAAAAAACCCCACAAAACCCAAACAAATCAACAACCAAACAAAAAGAAAGCAGGTTCTGTCTAGTTCAGGGAACCAGAGGAGCCCACTGAGGGCTTAGGCAAACCCAGACACAAGGAGAGGCAAAGAACAAAATCGTGCTGTTACCATGGCTCAACTCTCTTGGAACTCTGCCTGAACCTTGTCTCTCCCTACTCTGTGAAGACAGACACTTAGAGCTCAGGAGGAACACCAGAAATACAACCACTGTTCTTTTTCATTCCTTGTGCAAGTTGCATATTCAGTGACAAAACCAACTATTAAATGTAGGAGACACTGCTGTTTGTTTTTGTCTGTTCTCCTACTGTGCCTACCAGACGCAGCAGCAAAACACCTCCCAGTGAAATCACTAGCATTATTTGCAGTTGTGGAGAAGCTAACGTGATGTGATCCTAGAAAGCTGTAATCACCCCTCAATGGTGAATGGCCAGTCCTCATGCTGGATTGCTGTCCAGAACATGTTATATTCAGGTCATTCAACTGGTAAAGCTTAAGAAGAATGTATTGTTAACAGAAATGTTATCCATGACTAGTATCTGCATTATCTTTTTTTTCTCCACTCAAGTAGCTCTGAAAAAAAGATACGTCCTGTTGGATGAGTCAGGTAAAGAAGAGCTGTAATGTAGCTTTGGATTAACAACTGTGTTAAGGAACAGCAGCAATGTAATTCCACATTCCATGGTCTTGTTGTGAACTTTCTTCAGCAAAGGCTGTGTTTGTCTGGGACATGAAGTAAGGATTATATTTAACTCGAGATGCAAGAGGTGCATATATGAGAACCTGTGTTCACAGCACACATCTGTAATTATCTGATGTAAAAAATTACACGCTATGAGCAAACACATTGTAATCTGTTCAGTTCAGTGGATTCTCTAGATCCTCTTTAACAAGTGAATAACAGTTTCAGGAATTCAGAGATTAAGTGATCAGCACATTTATACATTTGCTAATTAGAATAAAATTCCTTTTCAACATGAGTAGATTGTTGCATCCAATAAAGTAAGAGGATATGTAACATGTTTATCCACCCACTGCCAGGAATCACCTCTCTCTCTTTCTTCTCCTGCTGCTTCTGCTGTGCCACTTCTCTCTCTTTTCTTTGTTGCTCTTCCCATTCTTCTTTGATCTTCCTCTTTATTAAAAAAAAAAATACATTTAAGGAAACAAGTGTTTTCCAATCAGTCAAATTAAAACCTATCATGTTATATTACAACTCCTGGAACAGATCTGGTTCCTGCTACACAAATAAAGATGTGGATAGGCTGCAGAGGGTCCAGAGACAGGGGCACAAAGATGATCCAAAGACTGCCTTGCTATGTGAGAACTACTTCTTCAGCTGTTAGAAAAGGCAGCTATGGGGAAACCTTATCACCATGTTCTAGTATTTGAAGGGCGGATACAAAGAGATGGAGGCTTCCAGGAGTCATCTAGACAATACCAGGAGTAACGGATACAAGTTACTCCTGGGGAGATTCCAACTGGACACAAGGAAATTTTTTCACAATAACAACAATCAGCCATTGGAATCATCTCCTCAGGGAAGTGGTGAAGTCCCCAGCACTGGGCAGTTTTACGATTCAGCTGGACAGGGTACTGGGCCAACTTGTTTAGACAATGCTTTTCCCAAGGAATATAACCCTTGAAGTCCCTTGTCAAATTCTATGATTCCTTTTTACCCAGTCATAAGGAACAAACTATTTGGACAAAC
>JAOXOE010000001.1:75802980-75818009 GCA_028565055.1 Phoeniculus purpureus
CGAAAGATCATCTAGTCCAATCCCCCTGCCAGAGCAGGATCACCTAGACCAAGTTGCACAGGAACACATCCAGGCAGGTGTGGTAGCATGAAACAATGGACACTACTCTAAGACCTAAGATATCATAGCTAAGGAATTCTACTAGATGGTGGAGAAGAACCAGGTGCCATGGAGACGAGACAACTGAGAAGGCCAGAAGGGACAAGGATGGGGCACCTGGGTGCAGGAGAAGGGAAACTGCCCGCTTGCCAACCAGACCTGAGGAAGAACCAGTTGGAAAGCCAGCTAAAAATCATGATTGTCTCATAAGCAAGATAGTACTACTTATTATAGCTTGCGAGATCATGTGTAGGGAGAGAAAAGATTGTATATAAGGGAAAGCATAAGAACTAATAAACGGCTTCTGCTTGACTCACATTGAATCATGTAGCGTCTACTGTATTTTTCCCTCGGTTGGGTTTTAAAGATCTCCAGAGAAGGAGACTCCACAACCCCCTGGGGAAACCCTTTCTAGTGCTCTGTCACTCTCACTGGGAAAAAGTTCCTTCTGAATTTTTTATGGAACCTTCTACGTTCCAGCTTGCACCCATTGCCCCTTCTCCTATCACCAGATGACACCAAGCAGAGCCTGGCTCCATCCTCCTGACACCCACCCTTCACATATTTATAGACATTAATGATGTCACTCCTCAGTCTTCTCGTCTCCAAACTAAAGAGACCCAGCTCCCTAAGCCTTTCCTCCTAAGGGAGGTGTTCCACTTCTTTCATCATCCTCATGGCTCTTTGCTGGAGTCCCTCCAGCAGCTCTGTGTCCATCTTGAACTGAAGGGTCCAGAACTGGACACAATATAATACTTACTTAATTCTGTTGCCCATGGAACGCAACCAATCTGAAATCCAACCTCCTCCAGACACATTTTCCCCTTACAAATGTTTTGTCTAGATGCTTATTTCTAAGGAGAAGTTGCATTTTTCCTTCCTTGTTAATCTATTCTGTGGTGTAAGGCTTGCAAAGGTTTTAATATCTGTTCTATTTTCATGTGGTCCATAAGCACATTACTGTGACACAAAATACATGTTCCAGTTCAGAATTTATGTAGCCTGGGGACAGAAGATGGGGATAGATGAGCCTCAGACTGCTTAGCAAGACAATTTTCTACTTACAGTAGATCCTTCCCACTTTGGTTGGAAAATTTATTTGAAGAATGTGATTCAGCAGAGGGTACAAATGTTATTGGAACAAAGAACACATTTAAGCCTTGAGGAGAAGCTTCAGTACTGCTCTGTTTTCACAATGACTGGATGTCATCAATTAGTAAAATCAATAGCATCTCTTCAAAATGATGTTAAGGAATCCTTATCAAATGAGTGTTGGCGGCATCACTGTGCACAGAACATGCTGCAGCTGAAGTAGCCTTTAGTCTTCTCTTTCCCATGTGAATCAGGGGCAAGAACAATCACTCTGCTAATAACAGAGATAACAGTCTGATGTTGCTATTTCTATGCCATGTCTACAACTCACCATTAAGGAGATAAAATTACATCAAAAGACCACTTTAGTGGAAAGGAAGAGAGCATCACTCTCTTTCCCTTCCAGCTCCCCTTACTATGACTTGATTTCTGCGTTCAGACAGCAGTTTTGGACCCAAGGTGCAAGTGCTGCTCCAAAATGATGCTGAGGACATTCTCTGTGATGCTCAAGGGATGGGAGTGCTGAAAGCAAATTGCCTGTGGACTTCTGTGCACACCCACGCAAAACCAGCCTGGCTCCAGCTGGATACCACTGGAGGGATCACTGAAGCCCAGCACTCTCATATCTGAAAGTGAGGTATGAAGACATTTAAATGACCCCCTGATTTAGTCTGTAAGCGTCCAGACTGTATTTGCACAGTGTCCAGCACACTGGGCTTTGGGAGCCCTAGGGATCAGAAAGTAATATTTGCTTTGTAGACAGGATTTCCATAAGCGCTACAGAACTATTTTAGCAAATAAATGAACATCAATGCACTGGGTAGCTTTCTCATCTCTAAATGGAAACGACCTAACACAAATATTCAACTATTTCAGTGAACTCACTTTTTTATCTGCGTGACTTAAAAGAGGATTACCATGTGGCAGTACTGTTTATGTGTTTTCCAGACACAAGTCAGAAAACAAGCTGATTGGAAAAGCATCCCGATTGGGACAGATAACACTGATGCGATACGTGGGCCGACTGGAGATTTGAAAGTGCTGTTTGCTGTGCTGCAGCCAGTTACGAAACAAATGATCTGGCTCCAACATAAACTGTTAAACTGAAAACATGCCAGAGGGAGACAGCTGTCAGTACATTAAAAAGTCATTTTCTCAGGCAACAAAGATTTAAACCAATCATTTTATAAATATATTTCTTTGCCCCAACCAGATTTCCATAATTCTATTCGTTCATCTGCTGCATGGAGAAACGAAGTAAGTTTTTGCTTATATGATTTGTCAGGAATTTCTGCTTGGGAAGAACAGATGGTGCTAAAAAATTGAACAAGGATAAGAGCATCATCGGGCTTTCAACCGCAAAATCCATTCTTTCTACACAGGTTTAAAATAGAAGCAATGCATACCACAAACCTTCGGCCGTGGCCAATCCAGTTTGCATTTAAATGATGCTGTTCCCAGTGTCAAGGAGTACGTCTTGGAGTCATTTTCTCCAGATTTGTGACAAAGGCTTTGGATTATAAGATAAAGATATGGAAAGTGGTGTGAGCTTGAACATCTGTGTTAAATTGGTGGATGCAGGAATTTACGCAGCATCAGGATCCAGATTCACACAGCATCAAAATCCAGATTCACACTTTCCAAACAATCTGTGCTATATTTCATGCTGACACAGGTGTCTGTCTGCACAGGTCTTAGGGATGCTGTTCCTCTAGACAAAGCTCAGAACACTACGTTTTCCCCAAAATCATGTTGAATTATCCAAACAGTTATTCCTGGGTCTCTCAGTCTTAACTTGACTTCTGAAATATCTGAAGTATCACCTCTGTGACGCTCAGCCAGGTAGATAAGCCAGAGATCCCAAAATACTCTGTCCTTCTGCATCTGCATATTCAGTAGCCCAGAAAGTATAGGTAGCACTTAAGTGAAAATCCTGAAATCTCACCCCTTCCACTCCAGAAAATACAAATCAGCACCAAGGCAATCTATTTCTTGGACTGCTGTGAGTTTGAGTCCCAAAAAGCAGGGACATGAAATCTCAAGTTCACTAATTCAAACAAGAGTGGCTTTGCAACCCTATTAATGGGTAGTTTTGAGCTGACAAGCTATTGCTGGATAGAATGTTTGCATTTCACTCTTGTTCAGCCAGACAGGTCTTGACAGAGTTCTTTTCTCTGTTTTTATGTGAAGCTTATTTTACTGTTATTTTTGTTAAAAGCACAGTTTCTGGTGGTGTTTGGGAGAAATAAATCTGCTTGCTATTGTTCCTTTTTCCCCTTCCCTTATCTCTCACCTTCTTCTCCTCCTTTCCTTCCTTTCTTTTGTACTTCCATCCCCTCTTCCTCCATTCCTTCTCTCCTGTCTTTCTCCCTTCCTTCCCTCCCTTACCCTCTAGAGAGAGAAAAATGAAAAATTGCTTCTGTGGGTGCTAAAGACTAGAAGCGAAAAAGCAAAGCAAAGGAACCCTCCAAGGTATTTATTTCTAAATTGCATTACTTGGGGCCAGGCTTTGAAAACACAGAACTGATAATAAGGTCACCCACTAGGATTTAAAACCAGGGCTGTCTCTAGAGCGCAGTATGGAGAGTGGCAGGTGGCAGCTGTGCACCGATACAGTCTGTTAGAGCAATAATAATGATTACTGTTCAGCGCTCCTCTCCAGAAGCAGCACTGCTAATGAAACCGTGATCTGCTGTAACCTAAATACATCATTACCTGCGACTTCTAAGGCAAGTCTAAAGGCATCCGTTGCGTGTGCTGCTGGCAGGGCCCACAGTGTCTTCTTCTGGAGAGATGGTGTGGCACCAGCTCCACATCACAGCACAGAGACAAAAGAGCAGCCACATAAATCTGCCTGCCCAGTGTCTGGCAAGCTATTTTCTCAGAGACAGGATGTCTGGCCCTGCATGTGTGGGAGGGTGGCTGTGCCTGCACTCCAAACCAGGCGTGCTGCAAGCCCAAAAGCTCGCCTTGTGCCCTGGCCAGGCACAGCACCTTGGCTTGCAGGCATCCTTCTCCAGCAGCCCTTCCATGGCCAGGTGCTTCTTACCTGAGCTGGGCAGGATGATTCAGTACTTGGTGGAAGGTAAGCCTAGATGCTGCCAAAGTCTCCTCCACCATAGTAATGTTGAAACTGGAGAATTAAACAGGGCTCTCAGCCAGGTTTTAGCCTGCACCAATCCATCACCCACCCCTCAGTCTGGCAATTTCAGTCTGGTGCTGCTTGAAGTCCCAACACTGATTTAGCACCTGTCTATTTCTAGGACTGTGCAGACCTGCAGGTAAGCCAGAGCACTGGGTGTAGCTCTGCATCCCTGTCCCCCAGCCCTGCCACCCTCAGCCACGCCAGGGCTCCTGCAGGTGGCACAAAGCCAGGACACAGCACACAGAGAGCTACCAGCTCCATGCTCCACTACGCACGAGCCGGTACACAAACACAGAGGCGATGGGAGCACCAGTCACACTGTGGCAGGAAAATGTTCCACGTTGGTCTAATGTGTAAGCTCAGAGCTGCTCACCTCCAGAGTGTCAGTGAAACTATAGTGGACACGCACCCTGCATTTTAGAAGCACAACACTCCTAGAAAAGGAGACTTTCATAGGAGTTGTTTTCAGTATTTACTACATATAAATAAAACACAGGAAATGAAATCCAGTTGTTTCTCTCAGCCTCTTACTGTTTTTAATGTAAACAAATCAGCAAACACTTATTTCCAGTGCAGACTCCACCTGCTTTGTATGATGTTGTGTTGCTGCTGTGCATCAAGTTTTGTCAGGATGGAATCAGTGAGGGCAGCCAGTGCCTCTCCCAATGCGCAAACATGAGTCAGAAATCCTTCCTCACACACACACACACACACACACACACACGGGGAGCTTTTGCTGAATGAAGGCTTCTGAGGCCAGGTAAGCTGTGAGGTTAAGTCAGACAGAGCTGAGACCTCCACTCATTGATCTATTTTCCTTAGACAGTATTTTTGAAGCAATAGGTGTCATAGGCATCCATCAGTCATAACCACACTTTAGGCAGCTTGGGAGTTGCATGAAAATACTGCATCCAGTTCTGGGCTCTCCAACAGTTCAGGTTGCTACTGGAGTGAGTCCAGTGCAGAGCCACTAAGGTGGCTGGAGCTTCTTCCTTATGAGGAGACACTGAGAAAACTGGGTCTTTTTAGCCTGGAGAGAAGGACAACAATGGGGGGCATCTCACAAATGCTTACAAGTATCTAAAGGGTCAGTGAGTGTCAGGATGATGGGACCAGGCTCTTCTCAGTGGTGTCCAGCAATAGGATAAGGGCCAGTGGATATAACTTGAACACAGAAGATGCAATCTGGACATAAGGAAAAGCTTATCTACACTGAAGGTAACAGAGCACTGGGACAGGCTACCCAGAGAGGTTGTGGATTCTCTGTCTCTGGAGACATTAAAAATCTGCCTGGATGTGCTCCTGTGTTATCTGCTCTAGGACAACCTGCTCTAGCAGGAGGGTTAGACTGAATGATCTCCAGAGGTCCTTTCCAACCCCTACCCTTCTGTGATTCTATGATTCTGCAATTCTGTGAAAATAAAGGGGCAATGTGGGGAAAAAAGCAGAAGAGTTGTCTGGTAAACACACTCTCTTAAAAGGAGACCAGCGAGATACATTACACTTGAGTAGCAGCTATGATAGTGTCTGCATCTCTAGCCTCAACAGGCTTTAGTGACCAAGGTACACTCTGTACTCAGGAGAGGAAGAAATCTTCTGAAAATGATTGTCTGTGCACGGAACAATCACTCAAAGCAGGCATCTGTGATGGAGAAACCTCTGCTCTCTGGTTTTGGACAGCCGTGCTGCTCTCCTGGTTTTGCTCTTGGATCTATTCCCATTTCTATCTGTTTAGCTCTGGGGTGAATTGTAATGGGAGTTATTCTGCAAGAACATGGAGTACCTCAAGTAAGAGTGGGCTAAAGAAGATCTGCTGCTACAGATTGTTCGGTTTGTTGCCGCTTTTCACTTGCTTACACACTCCTACTGTTGAAATGTCAGCAACCATCTCCTACCAACATTTGTAAACAAATACAAACCAACCTAAATATTCCCCAGCTTGTTGCTCTGTTTCAGGAGCGAGTCTCTTGGCATTTTTTGCTTGGGGTTTTGTGTAGCTGTTTTCTTACGTCTACACGTAATTGATGCACATGTAATTTCTTCAGACTGTTTAGCTGCCTGGGGGATGATTTCACTGTGCTGCTCTTCAGTGCCCCTCAATGCAAATCACTCATGACTGAACAGAGAGGAAGGATGCCTAATTTTGGCTGTTATTATTTAATATCGATATTCTTTATGACTGGCAAAGCAAGCTGTAAAACTGTAGTTTCTTCACGGCAGTCTGGGAAGAGACATTAATTATCAGCTTTCCTTACTTGAGTTCTTCTTGCAAACCTGAGCAAGAGCTACAAACCTGTTCTACTTACAGGACAGATGTCATAGCATTGAGGAGCCCTACCCAAAGCTCAGCTGTGCTGGGTTCTACGGAAATAAAACACTGAATTTTGAATGTTTGAATCTTTAGTTCTGGCCTCACAACAGGGCTGACTGTATTAAACACAGTAGCTCTGGGACACTACTCATCTCAGCACATCCTCTCTTCTTTCCACAGCAGTTGCTTACTGGTAAAAATACTATGAAAATTATACAAGAAATCAGCTGTTGGGTACTTCTGAAAGCATCTACCACAATAAGTGCTACTTGTTGACTGTTGCTATCATTTTGCACCATAGCGCTCCAGGGAAATAAAAGCTCCTCACTCTCAGATCTGATTTCCTTTGCTGACAGCTTTGTGTCTGCAACAAACAGAGTACCTCTGAGTTAAGAGTGCTCAGAGGGAAGCTCACATTTTTGGGGAAAGTGTTTAAAATATTACAAAGTAATGAAAGAATCTCTCCATAACCACGTTTTCCTATTCAAATGCTCCTTTCTGACAACTGCTGGTTAAGTTTCACAATGTAATTCTATAACTCCTCCAACACATCAAGGACTGGGAATGTTTTAGGTGTCTCTTTGGTTGATGCTCTGCGTGGAGTTACGATCTCTCATTGAACATGACTTCTGCACTGGTGAGATGTAATACAGCAGAAACATCTCTTGATTCATTTCTTTTTTAAAGTTCAAGTGTTCCTTTCCCACTAGAGAGCTAGATCAGATGAGTACAGCTGTATTATTTTGCACAAACCAGTGATCTTTTATTTTTACTTCCAGATGACTGCAATGCTTCTGAAAGCTGCCAGGATGCATTAATATCATTCATAAATTTGTAATAAGGGTCTTAGGTTCCACACGGCAAATATTTTGCAGGGGAAAGGATGCATTGCCGAGTTAATAGCACACTCGGCAGTTTTGAAACACTGGCCTTTCAGACCTCAGCAAATAATTGAGTGTCCTTTTGGCTTTGTTCCACTAATGACCCACTGGAACAGGGCAGGAGCCTGAAGTTGGTGAGTAAATGGGGTTTTCTTACTGGGACAGGCTTCTAACTGTATTTGATGTGATTCTGTATAGGTGGAGAAAAAAAGTGAGGTTTCCACTTGAGGAGCAAAGTGTCCAGGGATAAGGGAGGAGATACTTAGTTCTCTTGCAGGGATTTGTAAGAAATACTAAAATTGGCATTAATGCAGTGTGAATGGAAGCGTGTGTGTGTGTGTGTGACAGTAGCAGAAGAAGCAGCAGAACACACATTAAAAGGAAAGGTTTGTGAGTGGTTAAAGAGATGTTGGAATGAAGGTTGGAATTGATGATCCTGGAGGTCCTTTCCAGCCATAGTGATTCTGATTCTATGAAGACAAGGAACAAATTAACAAAAAAAGACAAGGAAAAGTCCAAAGTCATAAAATACCCAAAGACAACAACGTACTAGTTGATTTGTGAAAGGTGAAACAAATAGTGAGGCAGAGTGTCCCAGACAGCATCCCACCCTGGAGACTATAAAAAGCTAGCCCCAAATCAGGCCATTTACTAATTAAGAAACCCATGGGCGCAATGAGACTAATCAGACAGTGTGCTTACCCCTGTGTGATCACATACAGGATCTTGGCCAGACCATCTGAACAGATTTTGGAGCTTTAGAGAATGTGGATGTGTAAGTGTAAAGGGAGACAGTCAACTATTTACAGCAATTTTGTTTATAAAATTCACATTCCCTGCCATAAGGCCTCACGGTGAGATTTATCACACTTATTTTCAATACTCTCTAGTTCTTTGAGGTCCTTCAAAACCTATGTGCTCTTTCAACTGATGCAAGCATTCCCCTGGCAAACATTCTAGCAGCTTTAAGGCAGGGTGAGGGTTGCATTGCAGACATCAGTACTGGCACAGAGGGAGTCTGGACAGCTTGTAATGAGAATCCACATGGATAAAATTGCCTCACATGCACACACACCCAGCACAAAACCTATGCATCATCTGAACCCTTCATGAGCCTTCAAAATTACTAAGTAAGTGATTTACAGGTCTTTGGCTGTCCCAGCTCTGTAAACACTTCAGCCAAAAAGAGCAAGGACAACTGCATCATCCCTTTATGGAAGTGGTGAGGATGAAGCAGATCATGTAATATATTTCCTTTAAGATGTTGCACAGAGCTTTCCTGAAGGATTTGAAATAAAAGCTGGAGAGGTGAGTGTGGAAATTTGAGAGATTTAGGAGTCTGATTAGAACATGGAATATTTCAGCTTTGGGTGACCATTTCATGCTCCGATCAGTTTCCATGTTCCCATGAAAAGATTCTATCTGTTGAAAATTAGGGCACGTGGTACGCAAGCCTGTATCCTGGTTACACAGAGCAACAGGCCAACCTGGAAAAGTCAGAAGATAAAGGACTCCTTAAAGGATTGATGCAGTCTTAGAAAACTCAGCTTTGTCTCTTTCCTTTCTTCTCTTCCGCTCCTTTCATTCTGGCAGCAATTTTGTGTGGCTGAAAAATTTCATCACACGCTTGCTTGAATTCTTTGCTGTGTTGTGGTACAGTTGGTAGCAGTGGAACAGGAAGGAGCATCGAGGAGTTGTGACAATTACTCCATCACTGCCTTCAAAACAGTTAATTTCTTCACTTTTGGGGCTTCTGAGCACCACAGCAACATAAACATTGAAAAATTAAAGGTAAGAACATCGCCCAAGTGAGAGAGAGGAATCTGCTGCTCACTAGCCCAACACACACAGTGCTACCAGCTGGCTTGTGCGTGTCTTAGTCAAACAGCTGCTGTGCCTCGCACCAGGATAAGACAAGAAAAATGGTACATAAGAGGAAGCCCTTGCTAACTGGCTACTACCACATTTTTTTGCCTCATAGAATCATTAGGGATTGTAAGGGACCTTGAAAGATCATCCAGTCCAATCCCCCTGCCACAGCAGGACCACCTAGACCAAGTTGCACAGCGAAGGAGACTCCACAACCCCCCTGGGCAGCCCCTTCCAGTGCTCTGTCACCCTCACTGGGAAGAAGTTCCTTCTCATGTTTACATGGAACCTCCTCTGTTCCAGCTGACACCCACTGCCCCTTGTCCTATCCTACCTGCACATTTGGAAGCTTTCATGTGCGAGGCACGGTTTAGGCTCTGCAACTCTCACTACCAGGCTGGAAGAGCACACTTCAGCCACAAACTATTAATTCAGCTCTGAAAATTCAACTCTGAGGACGACCATCTGTGATGCTCCTTCGTGGCCGTGCGTATCGCACGACGTCCGTGTTCGTGAGGGGCAGCCGCACAGGACTACCAGGAGCCAATCACACTGAGAAGTGTTTAAGGGCCTTGTACTCGGCCCTTGTGAGGCCTCACCTCGAGTCCTGGGTTCAGTCCTGGGCCCCTCAGTACAGGGAAGACACTGAGATGCTGGAAGGTGTCCAGTTCACAGGTACCAAGCTCGTGAGGGGTTTGGAGAACAAGTCCTATAAGGGGAGGCTGAGGGAGCTGGGCAGGTTTAGTTTGGAGAAGAGCAGGCTGAGGGGGCACCTCATTGCCCTCTAGAACTACCTGACAGGAGGCTGTAGAGAGGTGGGTGTTGGCCTCTTCTCCTCAGTAACTAATGACAAAACCAGGGGGAACGGTCTGAAGTTGAGGCAGGGGAGGTTTGCATTGGATATTAGGAAGAAATTCTTTACAGAAAGAGGGGTGAGGCACTGGAACGGCCTTCCCAGGGAGGTGGTGGAGTCACCATCCCTGGAGGTGACTAACCCTAACCCTGGAGGTGTTCAAGAAACGTGTAGCCACGGTGCTTCACGCCCTGCGACGGTGGCCGGCATGGAGGGGGTTAGGTTGTGTTTGTCGATCAATCAGGTATTTAGGGATTCAGGGACTTAGATTCTTTGTTGTTGTAGGGTACAATCAGACTCGGTGATCTAGGAGGTTCTTTCCAACCATGATTATTCGGTGATTATGCGATTCTGTAAGCGTCCAGAATTCTCTCTCAGGCAGAGCTGTAGCCCCTACGCAGAAAAGTCAGGCAGCTAAGGATTTCCAGGCATGATCTGATGATTTACTAGCATCTAGCAATCAGGCTACTAGATTGCACTAAGGGGTATTTCATCAGGAGAGGAAGCTCCACGTGAAGAAAGGAGCATAGCAATGAAAACTGCCATTTACAGTCTCACATACACTTTGGCTCCGCCGAGATTAAATGTTCTCTGCGAATCACAGCGGTGCACTGATAGTTTGGCCAATGCTCAGACAGTACATCAGGGAAGAGAATTGCACACAACCCAACATTCTGTTTGGAGACTTAAGAAGCAAAAAAATCTAGCAGTAATCACTTCTAAGTCTAGTAACTCAGTGCTTATTGCCTTCATAATGACTCCACAGTTATTCAGTCAATGAAAATGGAGGCTGTTATTGAGCATCAAGGAGATAAATTAACAATAAAATAAGCTTCTCTCGTACATCCACCATCTACTTTAGCAGAGGACTGCAGACATACAGTAGGCACTTTGGAAGAAGATTGCCCTCCTTCTTTAGGTGTGGGGATGGTTGAAAGGGAGCAGGAGCAAAGACTTTCTTTACTAAATACTGGGATGCTTTTCTGAAGAAAAATAAAAGAAAAAGCTATTAAAATATAGTAAACACTTTTTTCCCATTGGAATGAATACACAGTTCATGTTTCAAAGGCCTTTTAGTTTCATGTGTCATTTTGACTAACAGTGAAAACACAACAAAACCCTTTCAGGGCCTTCAGATTTGGCACCAACTCCACACATGAAGATGCTAGTCTTATTCCTTTTGGTATAGGACACAGTATTTCAGACAAACCTGCTGTATTCTAATTAAATAAAAAAGAAACAACAAAAAAACCCCTGAAATCAACTCAAAAAATCCCTAAAAAACCCTCAAGGATTGACATAAAGCAGGCAAGCCCAGGCAAATTTAATCTCATTTGACTCAAGCTTCCTTCCTCACACCCTGCCTCTCTCCCCAGCTCCAGGCAGTTCTGTGTCATGCTGGAAATAACCTAGATAGCAAATTCCTGGCTGGGAAGCCAAATATCTCATCGTCAATGGCTATATCCCCTAGAAGACTTATCTTGCATTTAAAATGGAATATCGAGGGTTTTACAACAAGAGGAGTTTTAAAAAAATCCATCTGTAATAAAGGAGAGGGTTATCATTCATAGCTAAGAAACCAAAACACTGAGTTAATCCCTTCAAATCCATCTTGTTAAAGTTGGTTATAAGACAATAAACAAGGGCTAATGAACAGAAGACTCAGTGTGGTGTCTAACATCGGACTGTATGACATTTGCATACACAGAATCACAGAACATTACGGATTGGAAGGGACCTCGAAAGATCATCCAGTTCAATCCCCCTGACACAGAAGGAGCACCTAGATCGAATCACACAGGAACGTGTCCAGGCAAGAGAAGAGAAGGAGGCTCCACAACCAACCTGGGCAGCCCCTTCCAGTGCTCTGTCACCCTCACCATGAAGAAGTTTCTTCTCATGTTTATGTGGAACCTCCTGTATTCCAGCTTACACCCATTGCCCCTTGTCCTATCATTAGATGCCATTGAGCAGAGCCTGGTTCCATCCTCCTGACATTCACCATTTCCATATTTATAAACATTAATGGGGAGATGTTCCACTCCTTTCACAGTCTTTGTGGCCCTGCGCTGGACTCTCTCTACTCAAAGGCTATTATCATTTTAAGCAATGTACAAGGATGATGAAGAAAGTGGAGCACCTCCCTTATGAGGAGAGGCTGAGGGAGCTGGGTCTCTCTAGCTTGGAGGAGACTGAGGGGTGACCTCATTAATCTCTATAAATATGTGAAGTTCCTGAAAGAAACAATGGAAAGAGCATCATTGCCTCTGTTAGTCACTGCTCTTCCAATAGAGCTACTCTCAATCCTAAAACCAGCTCTCATAGTGGTTTATTTTATTCTCACCTGTGCAGCCAAAGCAGCCACACTGCAAATGCCCTGTGTGAGGTGCTGGAAAAGAACACAAAGCTAGGACTGGGAAAAGGCAGTGGGAGTCATGATTTAGATCATTTGAAACTGCCACAGAATCACACTCTGAACTGCTTAAAATAAGCACGTCCACCCTGAGGTAAAGAAATTCATAAAGGACCATAATGAGGGCAGGCACAAGAAAATTGCATCTTCTGGCTGCAACAGGGATAAGGAGGCAGGGATGGACTGAGGAATAGAGACAGTTTCAGCTGAGCTAGACCTGGCTGGACACAGCCAGGTACCACAGCTGGGGTGCCACTGCTCTTACCTGCTCCATCATACCACCTGGAACAGCATCTAGCAGAGTGATTCTGGCCAGCAGGACATTTAATTAAGAATCTCCATAGTAAGGTCTGAAGAAATCCAGTCAAGTGACAAAGAGTGAAAAACAGTGGAACAATGCCCTTGTATCACTGGATGAAACCATAAACTGAAACTGATCAGGAAAACACAAATTAAAAATCAGAGACACACGATCAATACAAGAGAATCAGTGGAGCTTTAACACTTTGCCTCTATGCACCCAAAATATATGCAATGTTTTTGAGCCATCTGGGGAGTCTGGATGATTTCTGTAAACTAAGCTTTTGTAGAATGTGTGGTATGATCTGTATGCAGAAATATTTCACCGAGCTGAGAAGTGATAAATCATAATACAGGTCTGGAGCGACTCCTTCAGAAACTCATTTCTGAGCTCGCATTACCATAATGATGCTAATATTCTGGAAGTAGCTTGCATGAGGAGGAATGTAAGTTGGTTGCTGGCTTAAATAATAACTTAGAAGATCTGAAAGTGCCTGAAGTGTGCAAGCATTCATAACAAGAGAACTCAAGGGATACAGGGTGCTAAGTTCATCTTCTTGAGTTTAGCATCCTGGCTTGTATCAGGAAGAGTGTGGCCAGCAGGACTAGGGATGTAACTCTCCTCCTGTACCGGGCACTGGGGAGGCCTCCCCTTGAGTACTGGGGGCAGTGCTGGGCCCCTCACTTCAAGAAAGAGATTGAGGCGCTGGAGCGGATCCAGAGGAATGAGGCTGGAGAAGGGACTGGAGGGAAAGGCTGATGAAGAGAGGCCGAGGGAGCAGGGGGTGTTTAGCCTGGAAAAGAGGAGACTCAGGGGGGACCTTCTCCCTCTCTCCAACTCCCTGAAGGGAGGTTGTAGTCAGGTGGGGATCAGTTAGGATCCTGTCCCAGGCAACTAGTGACAGCACGAGAGGGCAGGGCCTGAAGATGCACCAGGGGAGGGTTAGGTTGGATGTTAGGAAGCTCTTTCTTGTGTAAAGGGTGATCAGACCCTGGACTGGACTGCCCAGGGCAGTGGTGGAGTCCCCACCCCTGGAGGTGTTTAAGGACAGACTGACTGCGGCACTTAGTGCCCTGGTCTGGTCAATAGGGTGATGATAGGTCACGGGCTGGACTGGATGGGCTCAGAGGTCTTTTCCAGCCTCAATAATTCTACGATCCTGTGAAGATCAAAGTGTAGACCAGGAAAGGCATCATTTCTGAAAGCTTTTTAAACAACCAGTTTATTTCAGACCATGGAATAGCCTCACAAGAAAGGAACTGCAATAGGTGGCAACTACCGAAGACAAAATAATAGAACAGTGTAAGGGAAAACTGTGAGATAACAGATCCATCCACATCTGTTCCTGGGCTTGATGAAAGGCAACTTCAAATGAGAACTGGATGGCTGCTAAACAAACATTAACTATGTCCGGAAGAAGCTCGTAGAACCATGTATCTCACTTCTACATGACCTCTAATGTTGTAATTGTCTCATCTATCCGGTTTGGTTTCACACACGCCTCCTTGTCCTCATGCCAGTCTTCTCTCACAATTATAACCTCACTGACAAAGTGAGCGATAGATTTGCAGTTTTCCTCAAGTACAATTGATTACAGCATTCCTTGAAAACGCCAGAAAATAGTCTTTCCTTTCAGATCGTCCACATTTTTACACAAAAGCATTTCCAGTGCCGGTTTCTGCTGTCACAGCTATTTAGTAGCCAGAAGAATAAGCTTTTTTTTTGGTCAATAATAAAAAGTAATAAAAGCATGACAGTTCTCAAAGCGCTTTGAGCTGCTCCTAAGGGAGAGCTGTGGAGAGGAGCACCATCCTTTGCCCATGCCCTGTCAATCACTGCATTAAACCATTATAGGATCACCTGGTTGAAGGATTTCTTTTTACTATTGACAGCTTCAGTAGTGGGGTAGGGGGGAGCAATGAGCGCCAACAACATAGGACCTTTAGGTGACGGCATTTTCACTTCAGCTTGAAAATTTAACGCAAGTGTCACCATGGCTCTTCAGCCCTTTCACAAAGAAAAAAAACAACAAACCCACAGAACCCCACCAAAAGTAGACATTCCC
>JAOXOE010000001.1:75821191-75843223 GCA_028565055.1 Phoeniculus purpureus
GTGGGGCTGCTTTTGATAGTCGTCAGAAGCCCTTCAATCTGCAATCACCAATTTGTATGTGCCACATTTCGTTGAGGAGTTAACCTGCAATACATGTCACAGCAACCGGGTCACTTTTCATATACTGGGTTGAGTAAAAATGTCTGTCTCCCGCTCCCAGGAAGAAGTATAGACCTGAAGTGTCGGGCTGCTTTTGATAGTCGTCAGAAGCCCTTCAATCTGCAATCACCAATCTGTATGTGCCTCTTTTCGTTCAGGAGTTAACCTGCAATACATGTCACCGTAACCGGGAGGTGTAGTTACTGCTGTGTTCACCGGGCTCGTTCTGTCCTGCCAGAAGAAAAGAAAAAGAAATTCTCCAGAAATACAACCCTTGCTTATAGAAACTGAAGATTACAACAATATCTCGTACCAGTCCAATTTCTAGAGGCCTCTAGTAACTCAGTGATGTTACTAAGGTGCTAATCAAGCATGCAGTGTTTGATTCATGTTTACAAATGCCTTGCTGAGGTGTGCTGCATAAGCAATCTGGGAAGTCTTGCTCCTCATTCCTCTTGTAGCCTCCAGTGTTGTAGTATCTTCTCAAATCCACTTCTACAAAAATCTCCCAGATCCAACATAAGTTACCATGCCACCCAAAATAGACTATGTATTTCCTACATTTGATTAAATAATGCTCCTGTGAAACAAGACAAGCTCGTGTGTTGGTGACTTTAATGTATAATTCTCTGTTGTTTAATCTTCTCTTCTATACCTACCTGTAAGCTACAATCCTGCATCCCACTCCTTGTGATTGGTGCTTGGATTTGGGAAGAGGTGCCTGAGTGCACCACTGGTTCTACATTCATGCTTGAATGAGAGAGCACTTGGTTCTAGTGAACAATATCTGAGGTGTCTCTGAGAAGAGCAAATGACTCAGACACGTATTTCTTCTTCATCCAGCTCCCTCTTTGTCCTTCATTGAACATCAGCAGTGGCAGAAAGTGAGCTCTCAGGATCCACTTCTCACTTGTCTGAAGTATTCCAGTTAGTCTTCTGCTATACCATCTCTTACTCATTTGGGGAGCTGAGAGGTTTTTACAACATGAAACCTAACCGTATCATCCTTACCATGTAAACTGTCCACCTCTGTTCATTTTGATTTAAGGACTGTTCATATTACAGCTGACTTTTGGATGCACAGTATGCACATATTCCATGTGGGCAACCCACACGTAACAGGAAGACCATTGGAGTTTTCTGTTGTGGACCAAAGAGAATCTCTAAGATACTTCATAAGCTGAGCAACAGCAGCAACACTTATGGGACAAGGTTTGAGTATAACAAAGAATCCTTCAGCTGAAAGTCTGTTGGACTGGCAAGACTCTCTAGAAGATAAAAGTGCAATTTGATTCTTTTTCTATGTCTTTTAAGTTCAGCTCCAACTAATTAAAGAGAACTTGTATACCCTTCATACTTGTAGGCATATCCCAAGCATTTCTCCCCATTAATTCCTACTCACCCTATGATCTGGAGACCATGTCTGATTTGAAGGGAAACAAAGGGCTCACTGTTTCAAGCGGTCGGTCTGTTCTGTGGCAGGAAATAAGTACACCACAGAATTAGTAACTAGGCCAAAACTGATGCAAGCAACATGAGCCAGTTGTCTTCATCGTTTTGGTGTTTCTTCTCAGACCACTGAACTGATGATAGTTTGGAGCTAAAACTCTTCACAGAATCACAGAACATTAGGGATTGGAAGGGGCCAAGAAAGATCATCCAGTCCAATCTCTCCACCACAGCAGGATCACCTAGATAAAATAACAAAGGAACATATCCAGGCAGATATTCTCCACAGAAGGAGACCCAGCAACCTCCCTGGGCAGCCTGTTCCAGTGTCTTGTCACCTTCACCATGAAGTTGTTCCTTCTCATATTGATGTGGAACCTCCTATGTTCCAGCTTACACTCATTGCCCCTTGTCCTGTCATTAGATGACACTGAGAAGAGCCTGGCTCGATCTAGAAGTGGATCTGACTCTGAGCACGTGGAAACACAATGGGTTCTTTTTTCTGAGTTGTTTACGTTCTTCTGTAGTGGGAAGTGCAGTCAATCCCCACCTACTGTCAGGTGGAGATTGACTGCATCAATCTTAAATTAATTTGGGACGGGAGGAATCTTTCCCATTTACTTATTGGGACCCTGAATGCTAGCTTGGACCAGCTACTTATTTTTCAGATGGCTCTGAAGGAGTGAAGACTCTTTCAGCACCATAGTGCCATAGGGGATTCCTCAGTTCTTGAGGACCTCTCCTGTTCCCCATGACCTTTCAAAGATGATTGAAAATCACCTGACAACAACACCCTTGACAGCTCTTTCGGCACTTGTGGGTGCATCTTGTCGGGACCCATGACCTTAAACACTTCCAGGGAGGGGCCATCCACAGATTCACTTGTTCCAGTGCAGCACCAACATTAGAGTGAAGAATTTCTTCCTAAGATCTAATAAAAATCTACTTTCTTTTAGCTTGAAACCATTCACACTTATTCTACTAGAATCCATTGTAAAAAGTCCCTCTTTAGCTTTCCTGTAGATTCCCTTCAAGTACTGAAAGAGTGCTATAAGGTCCCCCTCTTCTCCAGGCTGAACAGCCCAAATTCCCTCAGCCTGTCCTATAGGAGAGGTGTTCTGGTCAACCTTGTGGCCCTCCTTTGCACTTCCTCCTACAGTTCCATGTCCTTTTTGTCATGTTCAGAGTTGTGCTTACTCCTGTGCTCAGAGTACAGGGACCTCTTTCCTTCATAGATGCTTCCACGAGATGGGAGCTAGATGTCCTGCTTTTTTTTTAATTGGGAATACTGTAAGTTAATGAGGCTGAGCTTCCCATGTAATCTCATTGAACCAGTGTAGGTGGAGCTTAAACACAGCCCTTCCTTTAGCTTTTCCTCTGTCTGACCAACATGACTCAAAACAAGAAACTTCCTATTGGTATTAAGCAGTTGGCTCAGGCTTCAGGATTTCCTTCTCACAGGATTGATGCCCCAAACGGGGTATTAGAATACTTGGTGCCATAAGATCTAGATCCTGTGTACGTGTATCATGAAATCTAGTAAATCTTCATCCCAGTGGGCCTTTCTGAAAGCACTTGTTAGTTAGATGAGAATCTCACCAACTTCAGCACCCAGGGATGCATTTGCAGTACTGCTGACAGCACCACGTTGTTTCAAATGCTGGAACAAAAATACCACATGGCTGATGTTCAGAAATCTTCCACCGGGTACCTGTCGGCTTTATTATAATGTTCTCGGCATTGCATGGCTCTCGCATTTGCAGAAGACTGCAAATCTTTCATTCCTTAGCCTGGTCTTCCTTTTCTGAACATCTAATCAAAGCAGGACAACAAGCATCTGTCAGTATTTTTCATTCTGTTCTCCTTAAACTTGTATATTTAGTAGCTGTCCTCTCCATTGAGTTAAATCAGTAATTCACCATCTGTGTATACACGTGTGTAGGGATGCAAATGATATTGAATCCTTCTCCATAGCGAGCTGAAAATTGGCAGAATTAAGACCTTGTCATTAAAAATAGCCTTTTACTGCAATTTTTGTAATAAACTCAGAATTAGATATGTAGCAGCTATTATAACTATAGAAAAGCAATTTATTTCTGCATATCCATCTTATACCTATTAGGCTTTCTGATGTCCTATTTTAAATATGGACATGTCCCCAGAGGCCTGTTCTCTCCATCTCTTGAAGGCCACTGACATGCAGAATTCACACAGAGCCAAAAAGTTCTCAAAATATGCTGAATTAGTCAAATATGTAGAAAAACTAGTTCATTTTCTGAATATAGACAAAATCCCCTTTGAAACAAGAACTTGGGAATAAACATTAATTCTGGACCCTAACTGTGGCTTGGCACTTCAGTTCATCTTACTTCATGCACCTTGAGTCAGACTTCCCACTCCTATCATCCCACAGTGGTTTCAGCCATCAGGAAAAGGAATCCTTGGGGCCTCAGTGCTGGGACTGCTCCTTGTTACCAAGGCTGGAATAGTTAGGGCACAGCCCACAGAGATGGTACCTATACGATTGCTGTGTCAGTGTGTCGCGCACATTTTAGAGACATTTGTGTGTATAAAAATACCTCCCTGATTTAACCCTCTGTTTTCTAGTTAAACAAACTATGCTCAATCAATAACAGCCAAATCAGATCTTTTCAGGTCAATTATCTACTGTGGACAAATTTTCACACATTTTGCTGCAATCATAACAATGTTAAAATGTTTCTAGTGTCAATTGCTCCTTTGAAGATTTAAGCATAACCATTTCACTGTGCTACATATTCAAAGTGCTGGACATCTTTCCAAGCACCTCTGGCAACAGTGCCAGAAATATGAACAAAGGAAAGCAGCCTGAAGAACCTGTTAACTCTTGGGGCAGAGCCATGCATCAGGCTTTCCTTGCATACCAAAACCACACTCTTTGCAATCACGTGTTTTTTCCCCACCAGTGACAAATGCTGATGAGTTTTTCTATACTAATGTTGTTACTCACCTTCACTCCTTTATCACAGAATCGCAGAATCATCATGGCTGGAAAGGACCTCCAGGGTCATCGAGTCCAACCTTTATCCTAGTATCTAACTGCTAGACCATATCCCTAAGCGTCGCTTCCACTCATTCCTTAAACACATCCAGGGATGGTGACATCACCATCTCCCTGGGCAATCCATTCCAGTATCTAACCAGTAAGTAAACAGATCAAGTATCCAGAAATAAAATACCTTATCAATGATACTGTCGATTTTTCCTTCTTCTACAGACTTCTTTATTGTCTGTGCTGTTTCAGCAACCGATTCAGATATCTTTTTCGTAGCAGCAGTCGCAAAATTGAAGAGGTAACCTTTCAGACAAGAAGAGAAAGAACTTGAATGTGAAAATATTTACATTCAGTTCTCTCACTACATTTATGTTCTTTTTACACATTTGGAAAACTACTTGAAAGCTTCTTTCAAAGTCATTTAAACCAGATTCTGGCATAAAAAGGACTCCTAAAACCCTACTTAGTTCACACTGTTTAGTGATGATAATCCAAGTGATCGCAGCTGTCCACAAATACAGCTATTAGTCATGACAATTGTTTACTAAATCAAACACATTCCTAGTGGTCCTTGAAATGAATTTTTTCAATCAATTTTCCGAAGAAGTCTTTCTGATTTTAAGTTTTCGGAGACATTAAGCAATTAAGTAACATTGGCAGTGTTATTAATATGGAGCCTTTTGGGTTCTTTTAAAGAAAACCAATGATGAGACAATAAAGTCTCATGAAATAAGGCTGCAAATGCATGGAAGATTTCAGAAAAGTGACACTTGTCATTCCTTCTGAAGTCCTGAAGCTTGCTTGTAATGTTTGCCCTTTTCTGTTTTACACTGTCTTCCTCTTTTCAGCTCTACAAGAATCACTGTGGCCCTGTTTGCTTATTTATGTTTGGCGTCAGAACAGCAGCAACAAATATATACAGAGCCTGACAATTTTATAGTAGCCATACTGAAGTGAACAGGGATGGCAGGAAAGGAATTATGTAGCACAGGCAGTTGCAGTGTTTTCTTCATCTTTTAATTAAGGAGAACACAGAATCATAGAATAGTTTTGGCTGGAAGAGATCTTCAGGATCAAGTCCAACCTCTTCCTAGCCCTATCAGCACTACTAAACCCTGTCCCCGAATGCAACATCTACCCTTCTCTTAAAGACCTCCAGACATGAGGACTCAACTCCCTCCCTGGGCAGGCTGTTCCAGTGCTTGACAATCATTTCAGGAAAGAAATTCCTCCCGATATCCAACCAGACCTCCCCTGGTGTAGATTAAGGCTGTTTCTCCCTCATCCTATCACTCACCAGAAGGGAGAATGGACCAACCCCTGAAAGTCCACCACTACCACCTCTCTATAACTTCCTTTCAAGTAGCTGTGGAGAACAAGAACGTCTCCTCTCAATCTCTGCTTCTCCAGGCTAAACAGCCCCAGATCCCTCAGCCGTTCCTCATATGACACCTGTTCCAAATCTTTGCCAACAGCAAGATGTCTGACTAACCTTCAGAAACATTAAATATCAGATTATTGACAAAGTTATCTCAAAAAAACCGAAGAAATTGCTTCTTTCTCAGATAAAGATGTGACATCGCAAGCACTTATTACAACTGAACAGCTGTATTATGACTGTAACATTACAGTTACAGTGTATGACACTGAGAAAATGTTGGTAAGTGCCACAGCAAACACAGTACTGTCAGAGGTACCTAGACTGGAGCACTGGGCAACAATCAACAGGAAATTTGACAAGAATGTATACTGGATTCTGCACCTGGGATGGAGTACTCTGGGTATGAGTATAAAACGGGATAGGAGTGGCTGGAGAGCAGCCCTGCAGTAAGGGATTTGAAGGTCTGGCTGCCAGCAATCTCAATAGTGTGATGAGGCAGTGTGTCCTGGCAGCCCAGAGGGCAAACCACACCCTGTAGTTAATAACTCAGTTTTACCAGTAAAACTCAGTTGTGTGGAAAGACTTCCCTAGCACATAAATCTTGGTTGTTGGTCATGCAGGTATTTTACAACTGTCATGTGTTATGACAAATACGTCCAAATCCTTGTAAAGAACTAAACTATCTTCTCCGGTGTCACTGACAATGCATCCATGGATCACTAAACCAAATTTCCACTTCTAGATCAAATTATCGGGATGGGTGTTTGTCTGCATCAGCCAATACTGACTTTTGCCCTGAAACTCAAAGCCTTTTCTCCTTCTTGAAAAATCATAGTAACTACCAGATTAGAATTGATTTACAAGAACCAGACAAATATTGGATCAAACTACACTGATAGAACTGCTGCAGCTCATGTAGCCCAAGGCAGAGAACCATCTCAGACAAACCTTTCAGATTGTATTGATCCAGTGTTTCTGAGCATCAGTTAAAAAAAACCCCAACATTTTAGCAAGGTGTATGGAGCTGTACCTTGGATTAATTTTGTATAAGGATCCACTGCAGTAAAGCAGAATTCTTACCTACAACATATTACAGCCTTGCCTCATTACAAATGAGGTTAACGCAAGCACTCAACGCTCACTTTTCTATCACAGAAACCCAATGCAAATTCATGAATCATAGAATCATCATGGCTGAAAGGACCTCCAGCCTCATCCCAACAGCTGCCTAACCCCTACACCATGGCTCAAGTGCTAGATCTACTAACTTCTTATACACCTCCAGGGATGGGGACTCCACCACCACCCTGGGCAGCCTGTTCCAGTGCCCAACCACTCTCTCAGTAAAAAAATCTTCCTAAGATCCAATCTAAACCTCCCCTGACACAACTTGAAGTCATTTCCTCTTGTCCTATCATCAATAATTTGTGAGAAGTACATTATTCTATATGGATGCATCACTTCTCCTGCACTGACAATGGAACAGATACTTAAATAAATGCTGTATTCTGAAGATGATAACTGAAAGAAACATTAGCAGTCATTTACTTGGTTAATATTTTAAACATCCAAGTTTTGGGTTTTTTGATTTTTTTTTATTTTCAGTGAGCCAACATCTTTTGTTGCCACAAATTGACAGAATTATTAAGGCTGGAAAAGACCTCTTAGATCATCCAGCTCAGCCTATGAACTAACATCACCATATCAGCTAGACCACGGCACCAAGTACCACAGCCAGTCTGTCATTCAACACCTCCAGGGATGGGGTCTACACCACTGCCCTGGTCAGTCCATTCCAGGCTCTGATCACCCTTTCCATGACAAAGTGCTTCCTAACATCCAACCTAACCCTCCTCTGTTGCAGCTTCAGGCCCTGCCCTCTCATTCTGTCACTATACACCTGCGAGAAGAGCCTGATCCCCACCTGACTACAACCTTTCTTCAGGTAGCTGTAGAGAGGGATAAAGTCCCCTCTGACTCGCCTCTTTGCCAGGCTAGAAGGTGATTTTTCATTTCTGCAATTGAGAACAAACACGCTTAACTCATCTTAAAATCTGTAACTGCTGAGTTCAGATCAGTTCAGGTAAGTGCGAGTGACCAGTACCAGTAACTTCTAACCTCTAAACATAAAGTCATGGATTGGTTTGGGATGGAAGTACCTTAAAGATCATGCAGCTCCACTCCCTCAGCCATGGGCAGGGACACCTCCCACAAACACAGGCATCTACCTGCTTTACCTCTCCTCCTCCAGTTGATGCCCTGTGCTCCTGCACCACTACGGGACTTCTAGTACTACGACACTTTGTTTTTATAAGCAGACCCCCCCCCCGGTACCCGGGGAGCAGGACGGAGCCGCAGCGCCAAGGACTGGTGCGGGCGCTGCTCGGCCGCCTCCACCTCGCTCTGTCCCGCAGCCGCCGCCCGCACGGGAGGGACACTCACTGCCGAGCCCCTTGGCCTGGCTCAGGAGCGCCTCCGCGTCCCCCGACTGCAGCTCCGCCTGCTCCGAGGCTCGCAGGGGCGGCTCCGCTCCTGCCACCTCCTCCTCCTCGTGATCCTCGGCGTCTCCGCTCTTCTCCTCCGCCGGCAGCAGCTTCTCCTCCCCCGCCCGCTCCAGCCCCAACCAGCTGCCGAGCCCGCGCAACATGGTGCGTGAGCAGCAGCAGCGGCGGCCGCTACCGAGCGCTCCGGCCGCCGCGGAGGGAGCAGCACCGCCTGCGGAAGCACGGGCCGCGCGCTCCTTCCGCGCTCGTCACTTCCGCCCGGGGGCAGAGGGCGGCCGTAGAGGGGCGGTTGGGCGGGGCCATGGCTACGACACATGCGAAGTGGGCTGGGCTGGGCTGGGCTGGGCGGGGCGGGGCCAGCCGCACCCCCTCCTTTTTCCCGCCTCTGCTACTTCCTCTGCCTCTGAGGCGCGCCGGGCTCCGTCCTGCCATCTGCTGTCTCCTGACGGCCCGTCCTGGGGCCTCGTGGGCAGAGGGGCAGCAGCAGGGAGGCGGCTGCGCGTGGTGTCGCCCTGCGTTGCGGCGCGTTTGGGTGCAGTGCTCCGAGATCCCTCCGGACGGCAGCGAGCGCCCGTCGCTCCGACTAAAGGCAGGAATTCGCGTTCCTCCTCCCTGCCTGCGCCGCTTCCTGGCAAAGCTTCTGCTTTCACCACTCGCTGCGTACTCGCCCTCCCTTCTCTTTTCCCAAGCGGCTTCCCAAAGCGGGCGAAGAACGAGTCCCACTGGCACTTTGTGTTGCGAGCGAGCGTTGTGGTTCCTTTAGCTGCTAAAAGCACAGCCAGCTCCTCCTTGTGGGTCCTGTAGGCAAGTTGATGTGCTTTAAGAATTTGGAAGTGGTGGATACTCAGCTCTGTACCTGTTGTTGTGCCAGGCCAGCTTGGATGGGGCTCTGGGAAGCCTGGTCTGGTGGGAGAGAGGTACCCCTGCCTGTGGCAAGGGGATTGGAACGAGATGATCTTTAAGGTCCCTTCTAACCTAAACCTAATTTTTACTCCACTCCCTCTTTTTTCTTGTCCTGTGTATGCCACAACGACAAAATGCTCGTGTTGACAAGTGTGTTAGCTGACTTGTGAAGGAAGGGTCTGAAACAGAGAAGCTAGGCCCCAAATCTATTTTAAAAATACATATATTACAGCTAAATTGCAAGGGAAAGCTAATTCCTGATGATCCTTTTGTCCTGAGTTAAATACATCTGGATGGCTGCTGTTTTTATCTCTATTCAGGCTGACAAGGAAATAGCTTCTTAAATAGTTGATTCATTGCTATTACAAATATCAAAGAGCATTGCTATGTTCTTGAGCTCTACCTCCTGAAGATCCAGGCTTTATGTTAGTACAGTATAGTAAGTGGAAGAGCTACAACTTGCATTCTCTAGCAGTTGAAGAAGTATACCATGCGCTGCTTTGATTTTTTACTGAATGCAGTTAGATCATGTGCTGTTGCACATTGTTTTGGAGGAATTAGGTACTGACGTAAGGGAAGGTTTTCTTGATGATAGAATTTCTGCTCTGTGGTGAGCCATGCTGTCATTGATTAAACTCCGCAGCTCTCTGGATGTAATGTGAATCCATTTATGGAGGGATACACACAACATCACCTGTTTCATATTGGGTGGGAAAAGGATGACAAAACCAATGCTTGTGTGAAAGCAAGACGAAGCTGCAAGCTGGCAGCGACGACATCAAACAGCAGTTGATGCAGACAGCAGGTTATGGCAACAACAAGGGTGATCAAGAATTTTTCAAACAGCAGATTATAGCTGTTTGAAAGAAGAGTGATCAAGGATTTTTAATTAGGATAGTAATTATCAGAATTTTATGGGGTGGTCTTCTTGTCCTCTTTGATAGTTCTGGATCTTACCCTAAACCTGTGGTGGTTTAGGGTAAGACCTAACCTATCACATTACCATTCATACCCATACATGATGCAGGGTGGCATCTATTAGATTACTTCTCTGCTCTCTGTAATAGGATTTATCTAGTGTGATGTTTTAATATCTTGGTTCACAGTAGGTCCTTTTTTGTTTTTTTTTTAGTCTTAATTACATTGGCTTCTTATAAAGAAACAAATACTCAAGAGCAAAAGTTTCTGTACCTGAACAGCTGCTGTTGCTTCTGCTGGTACTGTAGTAGAGCACTGTGAAATGTGATGTTGTGTCTGATCCAAGGCTTCAGCACCATAATATGCATTAACTATCATGTTTCTATGTTCAGGTTATAGTGTTTGTGAGCACTTCTAGTTCCCTCTTGTGAAGAATCATGTATTTCACAGTCTAGACAGAGAAATAGGCTCTTGAGAGGTTGGCGATGCCTTCAGACTTGGAGCTACTCTATCCAGAGTTACCTTTCTAAATGCACAATGTTATTGAGTGTCATAACAACAGGTGTTTCTTGAAATCTGAAACTTAAAACAGATCCAACCTCATTCAACATTGTTTACTCTGCTTCATAGTCTAGAGATGCCAAATTAATCTTTTGCTGTTTTTTTCCTCTCACAGTAATTACTTGGAGAGGGAGAATGGATAGGCATGTGAAAAAGGCTCTTGGACAGTACGATACTGTATAAACACAGGCGTTTGGTTCTTCTTTCCTGGTCTCATGTTCTATTGATCGATAGGGTACTGTAAGATTTTTGTGAAATACTAGATGCACACTGTGAGAGAAGTGAAAGCTGATGAAAAATTGAGTGGATAGCATAACATTCTGATTTTAATAGGTATTTGAAGCAACAGTCTCAATTTTTGAAGGTAAAGCTACTGGATAGAGAACGTGAGTGTTCTGGCTAATGTAGCAATGAACAACCTTGGAGCTAATTTCTCCAAACACATGTGAAGTTATTAAATACATTAATTTAGATTTATTTTGCCTAACTTGTGTTTCTAAAAGTTAACTTTTTTTTCTGGGAGAGGGATGTATGAGATGACATGTGCCCTTGTCTTTGTTTTAGGGCTGAAGGTGAAACCCCCCATAGGGCAAATTCTATTTTAATAGGGGAATTTTAGAATAAGAGAGAACAGGGAACTGGAATAAAATGTTCTAACTTTAATGGGGTAAAGTAAGAGGGATAATGAGAGGAAAGAGAATACAAAAGGAGAAGGAACTGAGGTACAAAGAAACAATACAACTGAGCTCAGTCTGGATAGCTGCCAGGCTAGTGGTGAAGTGCCACAAGAGGAGGTGGAGAGGAACCAGTGCAGCCCTAGAGCAACTGGGGCCAGCAGGAAGATTGCAGTCCCGGAGCAGAGCTCAGAGGAAGACTGAAGCCGAAACAGAGTCAAGGTACTCAGGCAGCCAAGACTGCGCAGGTGAAACACAGAGCCCAAAAGGAGATGTGCAGCAGCTCCTAAACGCCACATCAGCAATAGCATCTGCTTTCTCCCTCCACCTCTTCTTCTTCCCAGACCCCTTTCACGCTCCTACCTCACGCACAGTGCCTGTGTTCCTGTAAAACCTTCCCCACAGCAACCTCTCCATTCGCCTATCGGTGTTGCTGCTAAATCACTCTGGACGGAGCAAGAGAGCAAAATGGGAGGGAAATACGTAAGCTAAACATTGATCAGTGCCAACTCAACGCAGCACCCCTTTATCATCTCATCCTTTTGATACAGGGCAGTGTATCAAACTGGTAACTGTTTTTCCACTGTGGAGTAGGTACTGTGGACGTAGGTACTTAGCTTGTGTGTTGCTGTATGACCTGGAAGAGGCAAATCCTTCCAGACTGCAAAATGGTTGTTTCAACTGCATTCTTTGTTTACTGAGGTCTGTTTTCTTCCCCAACATGAATTTGCTTTCATCAGATGTGCACCTCTGTCATTTTAGAATTCCAGCTTAAGATCTGTGTCCTTGTGCTGATTTTCCGATGAAGTACATCCTGGTAACTGGTGGTGTCATCTCAGGCATTGGCAAAGGGATCATTGCAAGCAGCATTGGTACCATACTGAAATCGTGTGGTCTGCGCGTCACAGCAATCAAAATTGATCCTTACATTAACATCGATGCCGGAACCTTTTCACCGTATGAACACGGTATGAAGGGCAGGGCTGTTATCTTCTGCATAAATATTTGTATTAATGGTAGTGTGTTTTGGTTGCTTTGTTTTGATTTTTTTTTTTTTTTTTTTTTTTTTTTAATCAGTGCTACAGAGTGGGGGGTGAGTGGCTGGAGAGCTGCCTTGCAGAGAGGGACCTGGCAGTAGTGTTTGACAACTAGCTGAACAGAAGCCAGCAGTGTGCTCAGGTAGCATAAAAGGCCAATGGCATCCTGGCTTGTATCAGGAATAATGTGGCCAGCACGACTAGGGATGTAATTCTCCCCCTGTACTGGGCACTGGTGAGGTCTCCCCTCGAGTACTGGGGACAGTTCTGGGCCACTCACTTCAAGAAAGAGATTGAGGAGCTGGAGCTGGTCCAGAGGAGCAATGAGACTGGGAAAGGGACTGGAGGGAAAGTCTGCTGAGGAGAGGCTGAGGGAGCTGGGGGTGTTTAGCCTGGAGAAGAGATGTCTCATGGGGGACCTTCTCCCTCTTTTCCAGACTCAATAATTCTGTGATCCTGTAAAGCAAAATAGCGTGGGAGCTGTTAGTAAGGAATAAACTTGCATTGTGAAATAGATTCTAAAAATCTATGTGTTCTCAAGGGATTAACTTCTGTAAGTAAAGAGAGGGGAAGCCTGTTTGTTGAAAGTAAGTTTATGAGTAGATCACAGAATCACAGAATTATTGAGGCTGGAAAAGACCTCTAAGATCATCAAGTCCAACCTATGACCATTTTGCTGGGAAAAATCCTGGCTGTAGGGTTTGTTCTGTCCTATTTTAGTTCAATTCAATTAAAAGAAATAAATTAATACTATAGAACATTTGAAACTCTTGTGAATGCTGTTATCTGGGTGTCAGGTGTCAATACTTTCTAGTCTAAGTGTCTTCATGAGAGGTAGATTTTCAGTGAGCATCTAGATCTAGTCAAAAACATCAGTGATTATTAGTTTAGTTGGTTGGTTGGTTCTGTAAGCAACAGTAGTTGTACTGACCACATTGCTAATGAGCTGCAAAACAGACTGACATGCATGTATAACGTTGGATGTTCCTTCAGCTGTCTGTTTTTTTAGTTGTTAAATTTATTAAAACCAATGTTTTTCAAAGTTCCAAAGTACCTTCAACCAATCAAAATGTCTGTTCTTTTTATTTGCTTTATTTTGTCCACTTACCTTTTAGTCTAGACGCAGGTTTTTGGAACTGAAGATAAAAGTGTTTTATCTCTTGAATTGAAGGAAGACCATTTTGCTTTTTAAGTGGAGGAAGAACACAGCACATCAGACCTCTCTCTGAAATCCATTTTTAACTAAATATTTTATGGCTTTTCTGAAGAACTTTCCAGCCTTACTTCAAGGTCTAGCAAACCTCTTTCAGAAGTTGACTAGGTTTAGAACTTAGAAGCACTTTAAAGGTCCAAGAAAAGTTTGAACCTCAAGGATGTTTTCACTAGATTTTGTACGATCTGAAGTAACCCTCTCTGTGGACAAGATGAAACAACTGAGTAAGAAAGAGTGATCACATTTGAAGAAGCTTTTATGTTCATCCTAACTTTACTCCTCATATTGCTACTGTTTAAAATGAACACAAGCACCAGTTTACAGTAAAACACTTTAACTGTGTGTAATAATTCATGCTTATAAAAACGCCAGTTTTGGCTCTAACTTTTACTTCTTGCAGTTTGCTGATGCTCTGTGTTTAATAATTTATAATCATTCTATGGCTTTTCTGTCTCTTTTAATTTTATATTTTTTTCAGGTGAAGTTTTTGTATTGAATGATGGTGGAGAAGTCGACTTAGATTTGGGAAATTATGAGAGGTTTTTGGACATCAATCTCTATAAAGATAACAACATCACCACTGGAAAGATATATCAGCATGTCATTAATAAAGAGAGGCATGGTGATTACCTGGGAAAAACTGTTCAAGGTGATATTTTTAATTCACTGAGATACTAGTCTGTTCAGTCGTCACTAAAAAGTGATCAGCCATAGCTGTTTAACGTTATTCCTTTCTCCTTTCCAAGAGATGGCTACGCTCCTGTAGTGCTGGGCTTCTGGGTTAAAGGAAAGGAGGAATATCAAAAGGAGCCAGCAGTTTCCTTTTGACTTTCTGTTTGATTTTAACCTATTTTGCATGCAATAATTGATAGTTGGTAAAGATATACCATGGTATATATACACCATGGTAAGTGTAGAGTCTTGCATCTGGGTAAGAACAACCCCAGGTACCGGTATAGGTTGGGGACTGACCTGTTGGAGAGCAGCGTAAGAGTAAGGGACCTTGGGGGAAGTCATGGTGGCCAGCAGGATGACCATGAGCCTGTAATGTACCCTTGTTGGCCAAGAAGGGCAGTGGCATCCTGGGGTGGGTTAGAAGAGGGGTGGTTAGCAAATCGAGAGAGATTCTCCTCCCCTTCTACTCTGCCCTGATGAGACCACATCTGGAGTATTGTGTCCAGTTCTGGCCCCCTCAGTTCCAGAAGGACACAGAACTGCTTGAGAGAGTCCAGCGCAGAGCCACAAAGATGATGAAGGGAGAGGAGCGTCTCCCTGATGAGGAAAGGCTGAGGGAACTGGGTCTGTTGAGCTTGGAGGAGACATTAATGTTGATAAATATGGAAAGGGCAGGTGTCAGGAGGATGGAGCCAGGCTCTGCTCAGTGGCATCTAATGATAGAACAAGGAGCAACAGGTGTGAGCTGGAACATAGGAGGTTCCACATCAATATGAGAAGGAAGTTGTTCCCAGTGAGGATGACAGAGCCTTGGAAGCGGCTACGCAGGGGGGTTGTGGAGTCTCCTTCTCTGGAGACGTTTAAAACCTGCCTGGATGTGTTCCTGTGTAACTTCGTCTAGGTGGTCTCGCTCTGGCAGCAGGATTGGGCTAGATGATCTTTCAAAGTCCCTTCCAATCCCTAATGTTCTGTGTTTCTGTGATTCTGTGATGTATGATATAGACCAGATATATATCTATATATATATACAGTAAATTAAGATATGTTTTCCTTCATTGGTTTTCTCTTGTAGTTGTTCCACACATCACTGATGCTGTTCAGGAATGGGTAATGAATCAGGCAAAAGTTCCGGTGGATGATGACAGAAAAGAGCCACAAATTTGTGTAATTGAGGCAAGTATGGAACATTTAACATGGCTATATATATATGTATATACACATATGCAGTGAACACAAAGAACTAACTGTCAGAGTGAGAGAGCACTGCAGTGGGCTGCCCAGGAGGGTTGTGGAGTCTCCTTCTCTGGAGATGTTTAGAACATTAATAAATGATGAGCTTGTCAAACTGCCTGAAAGGAGGTTGTAGTCAGATGAGGATCAGGCTCTTCTCCCAGGCAGCTAGCAACAGGATGAGAGGGCAGAGCCTGAAGCTATACCAGGGGACAGTTAGGTTGGATGTTAGGAAGCCTTTCGTCATGGAAAGGGTGATCAAACTGGATCAGAATGGACTACCCAGTGCAGTGGTGGAGTCCCCATTCTTAGAGGTGTCTGTGGACAGACTGGCTGTGGCCCTTAGTGCTCTGGTCTGACTGATGTGGTGATGTTAGGTCATAGGCTGGGACTGAGGATCTCAGAGACCTTTTCCAGCCTCAATAATTCTGTGATGCTGTCCTTCAACTTTAGGCTTTATTTTCTGGTTCCTCCATGTAAGTTTTGGATTTGTTTTCATTTTGTTTTGTTATAGCTCCAGCCTGATAAAAATGTTTTCATCTAAGGAAATGCTAAGGATAATTGTAATGCTTTTCCGTGGCAAAATCCTGAAGGAGTTAGATTACGTATATGTGTAATATACTAATGTTGTGACAAAGTCTTCTAGTAGACGAACAGGCAATTCTGCCAAGAGCCACTTGGTGGCACAAGAAGATAAAACTTATGAAGTAGTTGTATTTTAGAATTATGTTCTAAACCCTTTTGTACTCATAGTAGTCTACTATCACAGAATTATTGATGCTGAAAAAGACCTGTGAGAGCGTCAAGCCCAGCCTATGACCTAATATCACCACATCAGCCAGACCAGGGCACTACATCAGCTAGTGCCACAGCTCCTTTTGTCTTGAAAGACATCAAATTTATGTCTTTCCAGATAAAGATTATCATAGTATTGTTATAAGTAATTGTTAGTATTGGGTTTTAGTTTGGTAGTAAAGACTTAGTCTTTTACAATGTCAAGTATTATTTCATGTTACCCATATGGCATTGATTCATATTGGAAAGCTATGATAATCTTGCTAAGTGTCTGTATGTTGTTGGTCACAGCTGTAATTAGTTTGACAAGAAAATGAAGGTTTTTTTTCCTGCCCAAACAGCCTAGCTGTTGATTACTTGTTCACCCCTTTGAAGGCAGTGTAGCAGCGTGCGTTATCCAGCACCACACATCCTCCCATGGAAAACTCATGTTTGATGTTCAGTGAACATAACAAAACTCTTTTATGTTTTCCAGAGGAAACAAAATGTGCAGAATAGATGAGGATTCTTTGCAGAGAATGCCTGAAAATTTCAATTGGCAGGGTTTTTTAAGATGTAAAATTGCAGAAAACTTGCAGAGCGTGTAGTAGAGAGACTTCGTCTTTTATTTCTGCTTGCTGCCACTCTGACATAGCCAAGCCTTCTTTTTCAGCTGGGTGGAACCATTGGAGATATTGAAGGAATGCCGTTTGTTGAAGCGTTTAGACAGTTTCAGTTCAAAGCAAAAAGAGAGAACTTCTGTAATATCCATGTTAGTCTGGTACCACAGGTAAGTTATTAACATTAATGAAATACATTTTACTCTTTACTGGCATGTGTATTTGTTTGCTTCTTCCACTAACCCTTGCATGCTGGAGGGTTCTATAGGCAGACTTATGAAATCTAAGGCCTTCAGAATTCCTTTACTGATGTGAGACTCTGTTAAAATGTTCTAAGTTACCAAGAAAGTTATCTATAAGGCAAATCAGAGTTGTGTTTTGCACTGGAAAGTGCTAATAAATTATGAACACACTAAGAGAGGCACCCAGTCTCTCTAAGCTATTGTTTAAAATTCTATTAGAGTTAATGCTGTAAGGCGAGCATAAATGACCTCATATCTCTTTAGGTGGTGAGAACCCAGGTTCAGTGTTTGGTAGCCATGATGAGCAGTATGCTGGCCAGATTCAGTAGAAAAGATTCTCTCCTTTTGGTTATTTGAGCTAATAGAGAATTTTCTTACAAAGAAACAGCTGCATCATTGCTACTGTCAGTCAAAAAGGATGTTTTCCTAGCTTCTTGCTACATCCATCTCTAGGCAAAGGCAAGGCCATGCAGGTGATGTAGTTGCAGGTGCTGTGTGGGAGCTGCCTGCAGGCTCCTCTCTTAAAACAAACTGGCAGAGTTTGTCCTGTGGGTTTGTGTAGCACCAGCCTGGGGTTCCTCAGGTGAACTTTGGTGTACACTACAACTTTTTGTACAGAGCTGAAAGCAGCTTTCAATGCAAACTAAAACTTTACCTTGCAAATAGGTTTTATTATTTTAAGAAATAAGCATTGACTGGATAGGTTTTGGTAAGCAAAGTTGGTAACGATGTGGTTGCAACTTGTCCAGATAAAAAGAGAATGATTTACCACTGCAGCTATGGCTGAGACAGCAATTGGCAGGATTGATTCTGTATATTTTAGAACACAGTTATTTACTACATTTGATTATTTCCAAGGACAATGACTGAAGGATTTGTGCTGTGTTGGACATTCTGAATTTATTAACAAAATCAAACTTTTGAATCACTACTCTTCTGCCTAAGTCAATGATAGTGATACTTTCTCTGAAAGGAAAAAAGGTTCAGGAAACCTGACCTGACTTAGGGCCATGTGTTTATTTTATGGAAGAAAATTCTATGAAATATTAAGTGGTGACGTTTCTGTTTCCAGGTTATTGTGGTTCTGTGAGGATATATTTACTTCCTGCAATGACTTTTTGAACTTGTAACTGCTCTCTTAGTTGATGTTAGTTGCTGTTTGTGCTTTCAAAATATGTCTTTCCAGCCTAATGCCACCGGTGAGCAGAAGACAAAACCAACACAAAACAGTGTTCGAGCACTGAGAGGTCTAGGATTGTCTCCAGATTTGGTGAGTCAATACAGATTTTTATTTCTAGGTCATCTAGAATACACACTGTACTGCTTCACTAAAGCTGTAGGAAATCAAATTCCTCACTTTCACTCTATGTTGTTCTTCTGAATGGATCTTTGAAGAAGAGTCTTTCTGCACTGCTAAAAATAGTTTCAGGCTCCGTTCACTTTATGGGAAGACCTAGAATGCTTCTGGCTCCTAAGATTCTCTCACAAATTATGCATGACTAAGAGGAAGCAGTTCTACCTTTGAAGTACAGCCTTTGAAAATATTCTTGTTTGGAAATATAAAATACATGGATGAGTCTTCAGAGCAAGGTTCCTCATTTTTTTTCATTGAATCATGAAAGAGTTTGGATTGAAAGGGACTTTCAAAGGTCATCTAGTCCAACCCTCTCCTTCAGTGATCAGGAACATGTTTAATTGTATCAGATTATTCAGTCTGATTGAGCCTGACCTTGAATGTTTCCAGGGATGGAGCATCTACCACCTCTGTTGGCAACCTGTTCCAGTGTTTCACCACTCTCATTGTAAAAACAATGTCTCCTTATATCTGGTTTGAATCTCCTCTCTTTTAGTTAAAATAATCAACCCTTGTTCTATCACTACAGGGCCTGGTAAACAGAAGTCCCCATCTTTCTTATAAGCTCCCTTTAAATAATCAAAGACTGCAGTAAGGTCTCCCTGCAGCCTTTTCTTTTCTCCCCAACTCTCACAGCCTGACCTCATAGAAGAGATATTCCAGCCTTCAGATTGTTTTTGGACTCTCTCCAACAGGTGCATATCTTTCCTGTGCTGAGGACTCTAGAGCTGGAGTCACAATTCACAGCAATGTCTCATGAGAGCAGAGCAGAGTGGCATAACCCCTCCCTCTGTCTGCTGGCCATGCTTCTTTGGGTGCAGCCCAGGATAAAGTTGGCCTTTCATTCACCAACATTCCCAGGTCCTTTTCTGCAGGATTGCTCTGGTTCCTGCACCATATGCTGTAGTGAATCTAAAGCAAACAGGTTTTACATCATGCCAGTTGGCAAATGATGATAAATGCTCAGCTTCTTCCATTCTTTCTCCCCAGTGTTCTAGTAATGAGTATGTGCTTATACCCTGGATGTGGTGTTTGCCTGGATCAATGGCACTTCTCCACAGGAGAACAGAGAGACATAAGTAGTTTGCAGCCCCCTGTTGTGATACCTGTCTGTCACTAACATTAATTTGCTTGGTGAGGTGTGGATAGCAGTAAAGGCAGGGCAGCACAGCTTCAAATGCTGGTACAACCCCAGTTCAGACTTATGCTTCTGTCTTTCTGAGGTGCAGATTGTACAGCTCAAGACACATTCTGCTTCCAGGTCTGCTTCAGGAGCAGGAAAAACCAATTCTGCTCTTTCATGTGAGGCTGCTTGTTAAGTCAAAAATCCTTATTTGATTTGGGAATTGGTTGAGGACTTTCTGATCCTGTAAGGTCCACTTTGAGAAAAAGCTTCCTGACCCTTCTCAGAACTGAAAGAGCAGTGAGAATAGTCACTGCTTCTGTATAGTATTTATAGCCTCAAAAAGAAAAATTATTCGAAAAAGATAGTCAAGCAACTAAATTTTGTGTTCTGCTTTTTTCTGATTCGTTTTCAGTTCTTGCATTTGTTTTTCATTGGAAAAACATGCTTACAGCTAAAAAACCAGTGGCTTTGTAAGTAGGGTATGTAGAGATGTTTTTAGGTAGCTTCAAATCGTTGTGACTTTGTAAATAATCAGCTTGTGTAGGAAAAGTGTTTTTACTGACTCAATGCTGCTCTATATAGCAAACTTCAGGGCCTGAGTTTCAAAATCCCTCTTGAGACACTAATTACATATGGAAAGAGATGACCTGGATGAGGAGATTGAGTCTACTGATAGTAAATTTGCAGATGACACCAAGTTGTGGGAGAGTGTCGATCTGCTGGAGGGTAGGAAGATGCTGCAGAGAGATCTGGACAGGCTGGATCAATGGGCAGAGTGCAACGGGATGAGGTTTAAGAGGGCCAAGGGCAGGGTCCTACCCTTTGTCCACAATAAGCCCCTGCAGCTGCAGATGGAGGGGTTCAGTGGCAGGAGAGCAGCCTGGCAGAAAAGGACCTGAGGATGTTGGTTGACAACTGTCTGAGCATGAGCCAGCAGTGTAGAATCATAATAGAATTATAGAATCATTATGGCTGGAAAGGACCTCGAGGATCATCAAGTCCAGTCCTCATCCCAACATCACCCTAACCTACACCACAGCCTCAAGTGCTAGATCTACTTGTTTTTTAAACACCTCCAGAGATGGTGACTCCACCACCTCCCTAGGCAGCCTATTCAAGTGTCCAACCACTCTCTCAGGAAAGAATTTCATCTTGATATCCAATCTAAACCTCCCCTGATGCAACTTCAGGCCATTTCCTCTCATCCTATCATTAGTGATTTGGGAGAAGAGACCAGCACCAGCCTTACTATGAGTGTGTCCAGGTTGCATGAAAGGCCAATGGCATCCTGGCTTGTATCAGCAATAGTGTGGCCAGCAGGACTATGGACATAATTTTCCCCCTGTACTGGGCACTGGTGAGACCTCCCTTCAAGTACTGGGGGAGTTCTGGGCCCCTCACTTCAAGAAAGAGATTGAGGGGTTGAAGCAGGTCCAGAGGAGCAATGAGACTGGGGAAGGTACTGGAGGGAAAATCTGGTGAGGAGAGGCTGAGGGATCTGGGGATGTTTAGTCTGGAGGAGACTCAGGGGGAACCTTCTCCCTCTCTTACAGCCACCTGAAGGGAAGTTGTAGTTAGGTGGGGATCAGGCTCTTCTCCCAGGCGACTAGTGTCAGGACGAGAGGGCAGGGAATGAAGCTGCGTCAGGGGAGGGTTAGGTTGGATGTTAGGAAGCCCTTCCTCATGGAAAGGGTGATGAGACCCTGGAACGGGCTGCCCGAGGCAGTGGTGGAGCTGCCATCCCTGGAGGAGAAAAGAGATAATTACCAGTATGTGTGAATGAAGGATGATGAAATGGTGCTGAAAACATTGTTTTAGAAAACATACATGTGAGCTAAGTACTATTGCTCTAAACTTAGCTGATAATATTTCATATTACTCATACTTACAGAGCTGCTAAAGTTTAGGTGAAGAGTGTTACAGGAGTGACTGCTAGAAAGAAGAACATGAAGACTTAGTATTGAAGAAAATGACAAAGAAAATTAGAATCACAGAATAATCATGATTGGAAAGGATCTCCTAGATCAGCACGTCCAACCATACCCACAACAACAAAACAACCTAAATACCTTGTTGATTGACAAACACAAACTAGCCCTCTCCATGCCTGCCACTATCGCAGGGCGTGAAGCACCATGGCTACACATGGTTTCTTAAACATCTCCAGGGATGGTGACTCAACCACCTCCCTGGGAAGGCTGTTCCAGTGCCTCAGCACTCTTTCTGTAAAGAATTTCT
>JAOXOE010000001.1:75843323-75873880 GCA_028565055.1 Phoeniculus purpureus
TTAGCTTGGAGAAGAGGAGACTGAGGGGTGACCTCATTAATGTCTATAAGTATGTGAAGGGTGGGTGTCAGGAGGATCAAGCCAGGCTCTTCTCAATGCCATCTAGTGATAGGACAAGGGGCAGTGTGTGTAAGCTGGAACATAGAAGGGTCCATATAAATATCAGAAGGAACTGCTTCACAATGAGAGTGACGGAGCACTGGAATGGGCTGCCCAGGGGGTTTGTGGAGTCTCCTTCTCTGGAGGCATTTAAAACCTGCATGGATACATTCCTGTGCGACTTTGTCTAGGTGATCCTGGTGTGGCTGGGGGATTGGTCTGGATGATCTTTTGAGGTCCCTTCCAATCCTTAAATATTGTAAGATTCTATGAAATTACAGAGGTCTAAAGATGTAGAGCAAGTAGTATACCAACCTATAAATAAAGGTGACTAAAGAAAGTTTATTTTCTTCATCCTCAAACTGGAGCAGCATATGGATAAAACTTCTTCTCTCTGCTAGAAGAAATGTGCTATTTTCATATGACCTTCAAAGGCATTGAAAATAAACATGTTTTTCCTGCATTATACCAAACTCCCATCATTCTGTGGTCTTTTGTTTCTTGGAATACAGTAGTAACTGAATTCCTAAATTAAATAGGCATGAGAAAATCATCTACTGGCAGCAAAGTATGGGAATATCTTACTTAATCTTTCTCTACCTCATCTGACTGCTACACGCTTTACTCAATTTTCTGGAGAAAATACTTCTAGTATTATTTCCTTTTTACTTATATTATTTTTATTATTTTAATATTTCTTATTTCAAAGGACAACCGAGAGAGAGGGAGGCCAGAAAGAAAATGACATGTCTGTAAATAGTTACAGAAGAAGAAGATAGAGATACTTGATACCCGCTGTAGACCCCCACACTCCACAGATTACTTTAAAGTAGTCTAAGTAGCTGAAAGACCAATGTAATGTTCTCATGTTGTCTTCATAGAACTACAGTGTGAGAAAAAACACAGGTGTCCCTTCTCCTTTCTTCGATACACAGATACTTCCCTAGCATCTTGATAAAGAACTAAAAAGTGAAGTTCTGTCTGTTTATGGGGGTAATAAGGTGCTAACTGTCCCATCACATAACACCTACACACACAGACATGCACATACAATGCACACACAATGCACACAGACATGTGTGTGCACATGAACATAGGGAAATAAACCCTTCCATTTTCAGGTCCTAGGCCAACAAATAACCAAGGAAAATGAAAGAAATATTTCTTACTGAATAAAAAAGAAGGAAATACTTCTCTCTGAATGGCAGTTCAGCAATTGTCTTCAGAAACGTTATGAATATGAAGTACATGAACAAGATACCATCAGAGTTAGTTCAGTGTACCAAATCCTCTGATGCAGAATGACAGCACCTGAATTCTAATGCTACCTAGCCTGAGGCAAACTCTGCAATGCAATCTGAAGTCGAAGCCTTTCATACAACAGCCTTGAAATAGAGGGAAAGTTCAGGTTGGATGTCAGGAGGAATTTCTTTCCTGAAAGGGTTGTCAGACATTGGACAGCCTGCCCAGGGAGACAGTTGGGTCCCCATCCCTGGAGGTGTTTAAGATAAAGGTAGATGTGTTGGGGGACAGGGTTCAGTGGTGTTAATAGGGATGGGAAAACATTGGACTTGATGATCTTGGAAGTCTCTTCCATCTGAAACTGTTCTATGATTCTGTGATTGAATACTGCAAGGAATGTGTTATAAGCCTTTATAGCTGACAGTTGGAGTTACACGATGAGTGTGTGAAGCAGTGCCTTTCCTTAACTTTTCCAATTAGCAGATTTCTCAAAAGATTGCTAATGGGTTGGCTATTCAAAAGAATTCAGGAGTTTTATAATGACCTCTGCATTTTTCTCCTTTGTTACAGTTTAGAATAGCTTGACAGATATTTAAAATTATTTTATTTATTATCTGTGCAGAATCTTCAGTAAAATCATGGCGCTTTTTTTTTCCTTCTGGAATGTGTAGGATGAAAACCTAAAGTGCATGCTGTTGCATCTCAGAGTTTATTTGGTATCAAAGATGTATAAATTTGGAGAAAGCTAACTTGATAAATCACATTAGCACTTCTTCCCCAGTGTCCTTTGGCATCCAGATCCTGCTCTGCCACAAAACACTGTGAGTACTCGGTTCAGTTTTGGGCATCTCAATACAAGAAAAACACGGATGTGCTGAAGTGGATCTAGAGGAAGTTAACGAGGCTGGTGAAGGGTCTGGAAAACAAGCCTCATGAGGCACAGCTGAGGGACCTCAAGTTATTTAGTCTGAAGAAGGTTGAAAGGAAACCTTACTGCTGCTTGTAACTGTCTGAAAGAAGACTGCAGAGAGGTGAGTGTTGTTTTCTTCTCAGAAATATTCTTAAGTTGTGCCAGTGGGAAGTTTAAGTCATGCATTTGGAAAAATCTTTATGGAAAGGGCCATCAGGCTTTGGGAGAAGCTGTCTAGGTAAGTGGTTGGATTGTCATCCTTGTGTGTGTTCAAAAGTCGTGTAGTTGTGGTGCTTAGGGACATTGTTTAGCAGTGGGCTTGTTACAGTTGGCTTGATGGTTAGACATGATGATCTTGAAGGTGTTTTCCAACATAAACAATTCTAATGATTCTATGAATTTGTATGTTGTCATGTAAAATAAGCAAGAGAGGTTGAATTCCAGCCTGTTTGAGCAGGGACCTTTTGGAACTCAGGAAGAAAAATGAATTGCATGATCTATGGAAACAAGGTCACACCTCACAGGAAGATTGAAGTTTGCAGATTTGTATTTTCCTTTGTCTTGCAACCTTTATTACTTTTGTGGAACTACACATTGCTGTTTGCTTATTTAACATCTTTTTTCCCACATGTATAAAGTTATTAAGGATTTCATCTGGCCATTCCATTATAGTGTTAACAAAATACTTATGTTACAGAATTGTAGTGCATTTATATAGGGATGTAATGCTAACTAATACAGATTTTATCCTAAATAATACTTTTCAGTTCTCTGCTTTGTCTACACAATTCTGAGGGAGGATGCCTGACACAAATGATTTGCTTGTATGGCTCAGTTCTGGGGGCACTTTCTTAATGAAAGAAAAGTATTCAGGATTCCTTTCAGAGAGAGACATTCTCTTTCTCTAGTGTATGTGCTTCCTGACTTTCTTGGAGCTGAATTAATTTTTAGGTTGAAATGTCTACCTGCAGGGCCCTGTTACACTTTGTCTGAAAAGGGCAAGACTTCTTAGGGATTCTTAAAAGGAGACTTTTCTGTCAAAAAATGTTGGGTGCCAGTTCATGAGTGGCTAAATTTAGAAAACTAAACTAAGGTGTTTTGATCATTTTGCCAACAAGCATCTGTACTCTGCTTTATTGGATCAGTCTTGGACTTTACAATGTCTGACTTAGTCACCTTAGGCTTCCCTTTTAATGAACAGACAGTGACAAGTACTTAATCTTATTACAAAGAACATGTTCATAACTGGGCAGGTACAATATTCCTTGGAATGTCTATTTCTTAATCTCTAGAAAAGAAACAATCCAGAATGGTTAACTGAGAAGTAAGCATTTTCATTATAGACATATTCTGCACTGGTGAGACCCCACCTGGAGTACTGGGTTCAGTTCTGGAGTCCCCGACATGAGGACACAGAGCTCCTGGAAGGTGTCCAGAGGTGAACAACTGCAATGATCAGAGTGCTGGAGCACCTCCCTTATGAGGACAGGCTGAGTAAGTCAGGGTTGTTCAGCCTAGAGAAGAGGAGGCTCCCAGGTGAACTTTGAGCAGCCTTCCAATAGCTTAAGGGGGCTACAGGAAAGCTGGAGTAGGGCTTTCGACATGAGTGTGTTGCAAGAAGAGAAGGGGAAAAGTTTCCAGACTTGAAGAGGGGAGACTGAGGTTGGACATGAGAAGAAAGCTCTTTCTGAGAGGGTGATGAGATGCTGGACCAGGTTGCCCAAGTAAGTTGTGGCTGCCCCATCCCTGGCAGTGTTGAAGGCCAGGTTGGCTGGGGCCCCGAGTAACCTGATCTAGTGAACATGTTGCTGCATGTGAAGGGAGGTTGGAACCAGATGATCTTTAAGGTCCCTTTCAATTCTGGCTATTCTATTATCTTAAATTAGATATACCTTAGTGAACACTGAAGGCACTAAACAATACCAACCCTCTGCATTCTAACTCTGAATGAGTAATATCCAATCTTTAAGGATGTTCTACTGCTAAACTACAAACTCCTTTTTTGTCAGAAACCTACCTGATTAACAGGGCAGATATATGACTGGAGGGAGGCATGTTAAACCATGTTTCTGGTGAAATATTGTTAAATGTCTAAACGGTGATACCTTCTGAGGGATTTTATTTTTGCTCTATTTGTGCTACTAATACAACAAAGTGTCATCGCTTGTTCTAGGACAAGTGGACCTGACTTCAGTGCATACTAACATGTCTATGTTGGATAGCACTTAGATAGCCTCTGGACCCTGTACTCTCTTGCAAACTCTGCTTCTGCCTGTTCACAGTTACTGAAAAGATAGCCAGGGCTTTGTGTGCATCCAACAGAGAGATATTTCTATAATGTGAAACTGTAGCTGTATGTTGTATGCTGTTAAGAATGCTGTGAGACTGGAAGACATGCCCTGTGAAGAGAGGCTGAGGGAGCTGGGGCTATTTAGTCTGGAAAAGAGAAGACTGAAAGGAGACTTTATTGCCCTCTACAACTACCTAAAAGGAGGTGGTAGCCAGGCTGGTGTTGGTCTCTTCTCTCAAATCAGTGATGATAGGACAAGGGGAAATGGCCTCGAGTTGTGTCAGGGGAGTTTTAGACTGGATGTTAGAAAGAAGTTCTTTACCGAGAGGGATTGTCCAGGGAGGTGGTGATGTCACCGTCCCTGGATGTTTCTAAGGAACGAGTGGATGTGACACTTAGGGATCTGGTCTAGCAGTTAGATAGTAGGATAAAGGTTGGACTCGATGACCCTGGAGGTCCTTTCCAGCCATGATGATTCTGTGATTCTGTGGTTCTGAGTCTCGTCCAGGCTAAACAACCCCAGCTCCCTCATCAGACTTTCCCTCCAGTCCCTTCCCCAGCCTCATTCATCCCTTGGAGCTGCTCCAGCCCCTCCATCTCTTTCTTGAAGTGAGTGGCCCAGTACTGCCCCCAGTACTCAAGGGGAGGCCTCAACAATGCCCAGTACAGGGGAAGAGTGATATCCCTAGTCCTGCTGACAACACTGTTGATGATCTAAGCCAGGATGCCACTGGCCTTCTGGGCCACCTGGGCACCCTGCAGGCTCCTGTTCAGCCAGTTGTCTACCAGTACTGCCAGGTCTCTCTCTGCCAGGCTGCTCTCCAGCCACTTGTCTCCCAGTCTGTAGCTGCAGAGGGTTACTGTGGCCAAATGCGGGACCCTGCCCTTGGCCCTGTTGAATCTCATCCCACTGGCCTCTGCCCATTGACCAACCTGTCCAGATCTCTCTGTGGCATCTTCCTCCCCTCCAGCAGATAGACACTCCCCCCCAACTTGGTGTCACCTGCAAATTTATGAAGGGCAGACTCAATCCCCTCATCCAAGTCATCACTAAAGATGTTAAATAGAACTGGGCCCAGTACTGATCCCTGGAGGACACCACTGGTCACTGGACAGCAATGGGATGCAGCACCATTCGCAACCACTCTGTGTGCCTGGTCATCCAGTCAGTTTTTAACCCAGTGAACAATGTCCCCATCCAAGGCATAGGCTGTCAGCTTTTCCAAGAGGCTGCTGTGGAAACTGTGTTGAAGGCTTTGCTGAAGTCTAGGTAGACAGGAAATCCCACAGCAAAAAAAGGACAAAAAAAAGTCACACTTAACTTCAGAAAGGAAATTACAGACCACTTTGTGTAACTTCTGTATGTAAAGTTATTGTAAGGACATAAGCAGTTTTACTAGGGCTATACCTGAGGACTGTATCAGGGCAAAATGGTAGACAGTTCATATTTAACCATCTAGTACCGTATGGTTTCTCCATTAACTTGCTAGGTTCTTGCATTTCATCCTGATGAGAACTGGTTTTCTGAGAGCATCACTGTGACTGCAAAAACTTTTGAGACTCCCCCAGCACCTGTCAACATAGTTCCCAGAAATACCAGTTTGCAGCAGCTGGAATGGAGAGCTCCTCTGCACATCAATGAAATCAGTTTCTGGTTCTATCTTCATAAGGTAAAGATACCCCTTAGGGTTTTTTTTCCTACGTTGGAGGAATTTAACCCATTGCATCCTGGTGAGCAGGATTCAGGCATGGTGATGTCAGTCTTAGGGACTTAAAAGGGTCAAGACAGAGGTAGTGGATTGCCAGGAACAAGGGCTGCAGCGTTTAAGGCTCCATAGTGTCAAAGGACATCCTGGATGACCCCATCAGAATTCATCTTCAAGTCTCCTGTTTCAGTGGAGTCCCTTCTCACTTCACTCTCAAACCATCTTGTAGCTACAAATCCAGTGTCTGCTCTTTGCAAGACAAGAATTTTCAGCATTAAATATCAGCTACAGCCTAATCCTTTTATTTTCTTATGACAAAGGTTAGGGGAAAATACCAGAGCAAAAACAGGTCCGGTGGTGCAGACTGTAGAAATGAGTTCTGTGCTGATAGCAGCATGTATGGAAGCATCAGATGCCTGGACCACTGGACACAGAAAATATCATGTGGATATTTTCCACACAGAAAACTGGATTATGTGGATTCCTTAAGACATATAATCAGATCCATCAGGCCTACAGCATACATTTCGCTGCCCTAGAACATATCACAGCACAATTTTCCACCAGCCCACCTCCTTCCAACTGGATAATGAACTCAGGAGCAGATCATGGTGATCCAGAAATACAAGCTGCACAGAGATAAGTAAAGGGGTCACTTAATCTGTTGTCCTTTGGCTGTGCAAAGGGGTCACTTAATCTGTTGTCCTTGGTGACTGCCAAGACTCATAGGTCTCCTGAAAACAAAGTAGTAGTCTAGGTTTTCCGTCCTTGGTCTGTAAGAGGACAAAGTCCCATGATGTAAGGAATCCATGTGCTGTCTCTTCGCTATGACACTGAAAGGTGGCAAAGCAGTTAGTCAGCCCAGGACTAGAGCTGTGACATGGTGACAAAGCTGACCATGATGATACCTCCTTCTTCCAGTGGCAAACAAAAAGTGACTGGTTTTCTCCATCGAGCACCATGTGCACGGCAGGCCTTGTTTACACATGCAATCTCACAGGAACCCTTCCTTCAACCAAGTACCTCTTAAAGGTGACAATACTTTATGTCACAGGAGCAAAAAGCACCTCCTCTTCAGTGAGCTTCAAAACTACTGGTAAGCACACAGGGTGCAACATAAGACTGTTTTCAGGATGTGACTAGTCAATCCCAGTATTTTGTAAACTTTAGCAGACCAGATATTTGTACTAAGACCCAATAACTGCAGATTTGAAAAATAAATAGCATGGTATCAGGAGTGTGGTTAAAAGATGGAGAGAAGTTCTCCTCCCCCTCTACTCTGCCCTGGTGAGACTGCATCTGGAATACTGTGTCCAGTTCTACGCCCCTCAGTTCCAGAAGGACACAGAACTGCTGGAGAGAGTCCAGCACAGAGCCACAAAGATGATGAAGGGGGTGGAACATCTCCGTGATGAGGAAAGGCTGAGGGAGCTGGGTCTGTTGAGCTTGGGAAAAAGGAGACTGAGGGATGACCTCATTAATGTTTATAAATATGGAAAAGAGCGGGTGTCAGGAGGATGGAGCCAGGTACACATGATTATTATCATAGAATACTTTGGGTTGAAAGGGACCTTTAGAGTTCATCTAGTCCACCCCACACTGGAGTGAGCAGGGAAAACTAGGTCAGGTTGCTCAGACCTGAACAGTTAGCAAAGTTATACTAAAATATTGTACCCCAAATATTTACGAATTAAAATCTGGAGCTGAGGTTGGGAGTCAGTACATAGGTGCTTGCTACACTTTGGAGAATGACTGTAGGTCTAATCTTGACTTAAGACTTTGAATTTAATTAAACTCAAATAAACAAACCACTTACTGCTCTTGTTAACAGCAAATATTTGATAAACACCGGTTTGAGTGAAATGTTTGTAATTGGAGGAGAAGCATGTACTCCAAGTACTTGATAGCTGCTTGTTGCCACTTAATCTCCATTTGACACGAGTCAGGAGCATAGCTTTAAGCTTATGTGTGGTGTGAGTGTGAAAAGTAAACAACAGCTTATGGAAAGAATGTGTTTGATTTAAGAGGGTCAGAGAGTTTGATGTATACACACAGTCTGCTGTGTACATTCTTACTATGTGTCATAGAATCATAGAATCATTCAGGTTGGAAAAGACCCTTGGGATCATTGAGTCCAACTGCCAGCCCTACTCTACCAGTTCACTCCTAAACCAGATCCCCCAACACTACATCTAAGAGACTTTAAGCACATCCAGGGATGGAGACTCAACCACCACCCAGGACATCCCATTCCAGTGCCTGACCACTCTCTCTGTGAAGAATTTCTTCCTGATGTCCAGTTTAACCCTCCCCTGTTGAAGCTTGAAGCCCTTCCCTCTGGTTCTGTCACTAATTACCTGTGAGAAGAGACCAGCACCAACATCTCTACAATGTCCTTTCAGATAGTTGTAGAGAGCGACATGGTTTCCCATTAGCCTCCTCTTCCTCAAACTAAACAGTCACAACTCAATCTCTCCTCATCAGATTTACTCTCTAGGCCCTTCATCAGCTTCGTTGCCCTCCTCTGCACTCACTGCAGCACCTCAATGTCTCCTTTGTACTCGATGTCTCACATGTGCTGTGTTTTTTACTGTGGCCACTACTTCAGGAAAAAATGTTCAAGTAAATAGAATTAAATAAAGGAAAAGCAGACAATCTCATTTTTTTTTAAGTAATAAGGATTCTATTAAATTTAAATTTTTCTTTGCTTTTCTTTAACTGTGCTGCATAGTCCTCACCTTCATGATTCGATTTGTAATTAGAGGATTTGTAATGCTCAACTGTTTTGATCACAAGTTGTACTTGGACGTTTGGTAATGAGTGTATAGCTTACAAACACCATTTTGGAGGTATAAGGTTGTGCAGAGATAATTGCATAGCTGAAATGTGTTGGCACAAGGCCACAGGCTAAGCACTTTCCACCATTTCTTCTAAATTGAATAACTTCTACCATCAGAAATGGTTTTCATTACTCCCAGAGGGCAAGTTAAGGTTAATAAAAAACCAATTACAGTTTACCCATACATGGAAATGTTTGTATTTTTAGAACCTTTCTTTGTCAATTAAATTCCTGACTGACCACGTCTATGGAAATACAAGTACGTAGATCATCATTTCAGCTCATCTATTTCCATGGTTTTGGAAACCATGTTTCATCTCTCTGGGACAGACTTTTCTAGACATGCTTGTGAGACCCAAGAGTATTTTCCAAAGAGCAAAAGTAAAAGGAGGTTGGAGAGAGGTGGGTGTTGGTCTCTTCTCCAAGTTACAAGTGGTAGGACAAGAAGAAATGTCTGCAAGGTGTGCCAGTGGAAGCTTAGGTTGAACATCACAAAATCTTGTTTATTGAAAGGGTCGTCAGGCACTGGAACAGGTTGCTCAGGGAGGTGGTTGATTCACTATCCCTGGATGTGATTAAAAGTCACGTAGACAGGTACCTAGTTACAGGGTTTAGTACTGCGCTTGGTACAGTTTGATTAATGTTTGTACTCAATGATCTCAAGGATCTTTTCCAACCTGAATGATTCTGTGGTTCTATGAATGCACTCCTTTCACTTAAGCCGGTGTTTCTCACATCCCTTGAATCCCACCATCCTGGGATAGCTGCAGTTCCTAAACCTTGAATCCCACCATCCTGAGATCTGAATCCCACCATCCTGGGATAGCAGCAGTTTCAGCCATCTGCTTCAGTCCTTGAAACCAGGATTTGTGTATTCTGTTCTTGAAATGTTAAGTAGCATATTCTTCACACAACCCAGTATTATGTGGTTTCTTAAGCAATCTGAGAAACCCTTTAGTGAAGGTGAATTAGAGGGAAATACATGTCCCATTTTCTCTCTGTGATGAATTAGTTACATAACCTGAAATAGCACATATGTTGGAGTCACCTCTTCTAGTAGTCTGATTTTGCAATATTATGGTCTTGTTAAAAGTACCCTCTATGCTCTGCAGCTCTGTGTGCCTTCCTCTTCTCCTCTCTTCCCAAAAATGAAGGCTTCTGCTGTCTTCATTAGACAGCTGTTTCTGCGTCCTAGTGCAAGAAAGAACTGTGTGTAAAGAGCAGTAAAAGAAAGGGCCTAGTGTATAGGAATATTTAGCCAGGATAATCTTTCAGCCTCTATCACCCAATATGTGGTTCAAGGACTCACTTTTTCAGGGATGCTGTTTTTATCACTTGGTGCATTTTTTCCTGCCTATGGATTTGTCAGTTTTTAAAAATCTATGTACTCTTACAGCATGAATCACAGAATGTTAGAGATTGGAAGGGACCTTGGAAGATCATCTAGTCCAATTCCCCTGCCAGAGCAGGATCATCTAGATCAAGACGCATAGGATCATGTCCAGATGGGTTTTAAATGTCTCCAGAGAAGGAGACTCCAGCTTTTGGCAGAATTATCCTATTGCTAATAGGTTTGTGTCTTTATTCAGAAGAACGGTGGGGTTTTTTTCCACATCAAAAATGAAATTAAGGAATTAATAAATTGCTTTTGTTGATCTTAACATTAAACAAAAATGTTTTGCACCATTTAATATCCTCAGTTGCCAAAGCAGTAGGGAAACAAAAGAGAAATCGTAATTGGAGGAAAAATAAATAATGTTATTATTTTCTAAATCTATGCAATTGCTGCTTTTCTTTTTACTTTGTTGAATAAAACAGTGTTTCAACAATTTCTCTCTATAGGTTATTGACATGCCAGAGCACAACCCTGGTGATATGGGTGGAACAATGAGACTGGGGAAGAGAAGGACTGTTTTCAAAACACAAAATTCTGTTTTAAGTAAGTGACATTTCTACTCTATAAACTTGCCTTTTGAACAGGAGGTCTGTAATATGGCTAAGCAAAAAATGCCCAAGCATATTTTGCTAAAGGACTGTAGCCTCAAGGAAGATGCTTCAACAGGCAAAATAAAAATGACAATAATATAAAATCATAGAATCATGGAACAGTTTCAGCTGGAAGGACCTTTAAAATCATTGAGTCCAACCTTCTCCTAGCCCTATCAGCACCACTAACTCCAGCGCAACATCTACCCTTCAAGACCTCCAGGGATGGGGACTCAACCCCCTCCTTGGGCAGCTGTTCCAGTGCCTGACAACCCTTTCAGCAAAGAAATTCCTCCTGACATCCAACCAGAACCTCCCCTGGTGCAGCTTCAGGCCATTTCCTCTTGTCCTACCACTGGCCACTAGGGAGAACAGACCAGCTGCTGCCTCTCTACAACCTCCTTTTAAATAGTTACAGAGAGCAAGAAGGTCTCCACTCAAATCTCCTCCAGGCTAAACAGCCTCAGATCCCTCAGCTGTTTGTCATACAACACCTGTTCAAAATCCTTTACCAGGTTGGTAGCCTCCTCTGTCCCCTCTCCAGCCCTTCAATGTCTGTCTTGTAGTGAGGATCCCAAAACTGGACACAGGACTTGAGGTGTGGCCTCCCCAAAGCTTAGAACAAATAAAAGCCGGAACAAATAGAACAAATCATTAAGTTTGATCTGTATATATTTTGAAAATGAAATAATGCTTGTCTCTTGTTAATTATTGTTTTATACAGAATTAGTGACTGGAAGGCACCTCGAAAGATCATCTAGTCCAATCCCCCTGCCACAGCAGGATCACATAGACCAAGTTGCACAGGAACATACCCAGGCGGGTTTTAAATGTCTTCGGAGAAGGAGACTCCACAACCCCCCATGGAAACCTGTTTCAATGCTCTGTCACCTTCACTGTGAAGAAGTTCCTTCTCAGATTGATGTGGAACCTCCTGTGTTCCAGCTGATGCCCGTTGCCCCTTGTCCTATAATTGGATGCCACTGAACAGAGCCTGGGTCCATCCTCCTGACACTCGCCCTTTCCATATTTATAAACATTAATGGGATCACCCCTCAGTCTCCTTTTCTTCAAGCTCAAGAGACCCAGCTCCCTCAGCCTTTCGTCATCTGGGAGATGTTCCAATCCCTTAATCATTTCTGTGGCTGTGTGCTGGACATTCTCCAGCAGTTCTGTGTCCTTCTGGAACTGAGGGGCCCAGAACTGGACACAATTTTCCAGATGTGGTCTCACCAGGACAGAGTAGAGGGGGAGAAGCACCTCTCTTGATCTACTAACCACCCCTTTCTGATCCATCCCAGGATAACATTTGCCTTCTTGGCCACAAGGGCCCATTGCTGGTTCATGGTCATCCTGCTGGCCACCAGGACCCCCAAGTCCCTTTCTCCTATGCTGCTCTCCAACATGTCAATCCCTGCAACCTATACCGGTACCTGGGGTTCATCTTGCCCAGATGCAAGACTCTACACTTGCCTTTGTTATTGTTCATTCAGTGTCTCCCTGCCCAACTCTCCAGCCTGTCCAGGTCTCACTAAATGGTAGCACAGGGTCAGTACTACCCTGTACTGACACCACCCAGCTTTGTGTCATCAGCAAACTTGCTGACAGTGCGCTCTAATCCCTTATCCAAGTCATTAATGAATAGATTGAATAGTACTGTTCCCAGTACTGACCCTTGGGGGACTCCACTAGATCCAGGCCTCCAACTGGACTCTGTTCCATTGATCACTACTCTCTGGCTTCTATCCTGCAGCCAGTTCATGATCCACCTCACTACCCCAATCGTCCAGACCACACTGCCTCAAATTGGCTGTGAGGATGCTGTGGAGACTGTGTCAAAAGCCTCCAGCTTTGCCCTTGATGCTTCAGGCAACTAAAAAATAGAGTTAGAACTACCGCCTGAACAGGGGCTTGAACCCTGGACCCTCAGATTAAAAGTCTGATGCTCTCCCAACTGAGCTATCCAGGCTCCTAGTTTATACAATAGTACTGTAAATGATGCTGCAAATATGTAACAAGTTTGTCCATCAATTAAGCGTAGGTATAATTTTTATATTGCCCTGCCTTTTGGCATTGATCTGAGCTGTTATTATGTGTAGCTGTGTTGAACTTACAGAATGAGTCTTTCTGAGCCTTTAAAAATGACATCTACTTCAGCAGGAGACCAGAGTGAGATACATATGCATATTTATTGAAGAAGTGGAACATCTCCCTGATGAGCAAAGGCTGAGGGAGCTGGGTCTCTTGAGCTTGGAAAAAAGGAGACTGAGGGGTGACCTCATTAATGTTTATAAATACGGAAAGGACAGATGTCAGCAGGATGGAGCCAGGGTCTTCTCAGTGGTATCTATTGATAGGACAAGTAATGGATGTGAACTGGAACAGAGGAGGTTCCACATCAGTGTGAGAAGGAACTTCTTCCCGGTGAAGGTGACAGAGCCCAGGGGGGTTGTGGAGTCTCTTTCTCTGGAGATGTTTAAAACTCACCTGGCCATGTTTCTGTGTGACTGGATCTAGATGATCTTGCTGTGGCAGGGGGACTGGACTAGATGATCTTTCGAGGTCCCTTCCAATCCCTAATGTTCTGTGAATCTGATGTAGAGAATGCCCATGCTAGTGATCTTTCTGACTTGGATGATGATTTGCCTAGGTGTCATGCAGATATGTACATGACAACGTACAAATGATTCTGTAGCTCAAACATGTCTTGGGGAAGATAGTAAAAAGGAACAGGTTGTAACTCTTGACTAGTATTAGGAGGTTTCGAGATGACCATTTTTATCAAAGTGTCATATAAAACCCCTGGGAATTTATTCAGTAAATCTGATTCCTGTTTCTAATGCTTTGCAATTTGGATGGAAATAATGGTTTTGAAAAGGTGGTTCCTTAAAATGAACTTGTATACCATGTTTTGTAAAATCACAGTATTGTCACTACAACTCTTTGACACCTTCTTAGCAGTCTAGTTCTTGAACCAGCCCCTAAGAGAGATAATAATCATAATTACACTAATTGTGCCCCTATACTCTGCACTTGTCAGACTGCACCTTGAGTATTGTGTCCAGTTTTGGGCACCACAGTGTTAGAAGGACACTGAGGGGTTGAAGCACAGCCAGAGAAGGGCCACAAGGTTGGGGAGAGGTATGGAAAGCAGGCCCTGTGAGGAGCACCTGAAGAAACTGGTTTTATTTAGTCTAGAGAAGAGGAAGCTGAGGGGAGACCTTCTTGCTGTCTACAGCTACCTAAAAGGAGGTTGTAGTGAGGCTGGTGCTGGTCTCTCCTCCCAAATTACTAATGATAAGATGAGAGGAAATGGCCTCAAGTTGCGTCAGGGGAGGTTTAGATTGGATCTTAGGAAGAAGTTCTTTACAGAGTGGTTGGGCACTGGAACAGGCTGCCCAGGAAGGTGGGTCACTATCCATGGAGGTGTTTAACGAACGAGTAGATCTAGCACTTGAGGCTATGGTCTAGTGATTAGGGAGAAGCTGGGCTGATGGCTGGACTTGATGATCTTGGAGGTCCTTTCCAGCCATGATGATTCTGTGATTCTGTAGGAGAACCTGAGAGCATAGTTTGAGCCGAGACTATGAGACATTAAATTCTGCTTTACTGCATACCTTTCACTTACTTGTTGTTGCTCTGGAATGCAGAGTGTTCCAGATTAGGCTTGGAGGACCACAAGAGTCAGTTGAATAATGAGAAAAACAGAGGAAAACAACTATTCTCTGTTTGTCATTGGAGGTATTAGCCAGCTGCTGCCACGCATAATCTATTAAAAAGGAACAGATGCTGCTGAAGGCTTCTTTCACTGCACCGTTTGCATACAGCTGCAAAACCCTGAAGGGATTTTTGTGTTGTTTGTTCACTCAAACATTTTTTATTTTATTTCAGGCTTTACAATTTAGATAAGTTTAAGCATGGCCTTCAGACTCTAGTCTACATAAGCTGTCTCTGATAAAAAAATGTTGAATAGGAATCCTGAATAAACCTGAATAAATCCTGAACAAAAAAGGTGACAGTACAAAACCAGGCATCACCCAGAAAAACAGAAAGCTGGAGTAAGATGAGTGTCCTGCTGTTTTCCATGTGATTTTTTTTTTCCAAGTTTAAATTACAAGACACAGTTCTAACAACTATTAAAGTAACATGTTTGGATTAATTTATTTTTGTTGTGTATTTAGGGAAACTTTACGGTGATGAAATGTTTGTAGAGGAACGCCACAGGCATCGGTATGAGGTAAGCACTGCTGTTGTACTTTGTGCTCAGAAGTTAAAGCTGAAGCAAATCATGTTTCTCTTGGTAGGCATGGTTCTTCTTAAAGCCAATGGGAGATTTCTTACATAGACACAGATTGTTGGAGTCAGCAACAAGATCCACTCTTTGCCTTCTTTCCTCTAGGCTCAAGAAATCCAGCTCAGCCAGTCTCTCCTATGCTGCCTGTGGTCCAGCTCCGTAACTATCCTGGTTGGACCTCTTACAGAATTGCAAAGTTTTGGCAATCTTTCTTGTACTGAGAGGCCTTAAAACTAGACACAGCCACACAGAGGTGTTGTAGCAAGTGTTCTCTAGAGGGGAATTATGTAGTGTGCTGTTTCTGGGGTAGATAAGGTGCATTGTCTTGGCAAAATAGTCTTGTAGAGTGATGTCAGAGGTTACCTGACTTGACCTCCTGTGAAGTCTTAGAAAGGTAAAGACTTATAATTGTTAAATGCACTGCTGCTTGGCTGATTTGGGTTATTTAAAGGCTTATGATTATGATCAGATCCTGCACATTCTTTCATAGCCTGTAGAAGGCTAGTTCAGGTCCCTTGCCTTCTACCATCAAACTCTGTAAGCCTCTTCTGTAGGTCCCTTCCTTTGCTTGAGAATATTTGAGCAAAGGTGTCTGTGTACATTTGAAATACTGTTATTCAAGGAGATGGTGAAGAGCTGGGCTCTTAGAATTAGAGCTGAGGTAGTTCAACAGGGACCTGACTCCACCAGTATCTTCAGATGAGCGTGAGCTATGAGATGTGCATGTGTTAACAAACTGATTCAGACAGCGTTAAGTTTCTTGAAAAAACTAGGAGGAGAATGTGGTAGTGACAAATGTACTGAGGGCTTGAATATTAACTAAGAGGCTTGAGTGGTTGGAGCATCCCCAAGGGAACGAAACAACTCACTGCAGAGCTCCTCATTCACAATGAGGATCTGAACCACAGCTTGTGTCATAACCACTGCAGTGCAGTGCTCAAAGAGGAGATCAGTCTTAAAATGCCTGGGCTGATTAAAAAACAACAAATGCAAGCTACTCAGAATCATAAGGACAGCAAGCAGAAGGGACCCTGGTTTTCATCTTTTGAATAGGATGTATTAAGTTTTAGAATTCCTGATTAATCTCTTTATTTAATAAACATGTTCACGTCTACAAATTTATACCAGAGGGTTGTTAACACAAGAAAGCAAAAGTTCCCAACTGTTGTTATCAACTCTTTTAATTCTTGTATGCATAGAAAAACATTACCATTAACTGCTACTGTTTGTTAACAAAACAAAACAAATAGAGGTACAATTATTACTACTTTCAATGTTTCAGGTGAACCCAGAATTGATTCACTGCTTTGAAGAGAAGGGGTTGAATTTTGTTGGCCATGATACGGAAGGAAACAGAATGGAAATTATTGAACTGGAGAGTGAGTGTCTTATTTACTGTAGTGCTTTCCTCAGCTATTAAAACCATGAGTTGTTAAATGGTGCGTAGGCACAACATTTAGCTGTCGTAATAGCCAAGATCATATTGGGGGATACAACTGACTCCACTTCTGTATTACAGTGGGTGAAGTTTCAGAGCATTTTAGAAGTTTATTGTGCATATATTTGATTATCAGGGAAAGACATGCTCCTCTTCCAAAAACGTCGTCATTCTAGCTCAGTAGGATTTAGCTGCATGGAATCACAGTGATTTGGGAGGTCATCTAGTCCAACCTCCAACACAAGTCTATCTTCAAATATAGAGCAGGTTGTTGAGTCATATCAATTCAGTTTTGAGCATCTACAAGTGTGCTGTCGGTTGGACTTCAAATCACTCACCACTAATCTTTGAACCCAACAGTCCAACCATGTTTTAATATGCTTCGTGATCTAGCCATAGTTCATAGCTCCCAGCGTGATGCTAAGAAACCATAACAAAAGCCTTTCTAAAGTCAGGATAAAGGAAGGCTACTGCTTTCTCTGCATCCAGAGACTGATTGTTCCCAAGCTTCTTGTGCTCTATTGTCTTCCTGTCTTTGTTGTGCCTGGAAGTACCTTGGAGGAGAGTTTGTTTCATAACCTTCCCATAAAATGAGATAAGCTGACTTTGCAGTAGTTCCTTTTTGTCTTTCTTGAAGAAAGGCATAGTAACTTGCCTTTTTCTAGACATCAGGAACCTCTCATGATCACCTTGGTCTTGTAAAGATAAAAAAGTCTTCATGATGATATTGGCCTTCTCCCTAAGCACCCGCAAATAGTCATGTGTCACCCATTAATATATGTTCAGTTGCCTTGAGTATATCAAACACATATACATGCAGTATAGTCAACATACTACACAACACTGGACCGTATTACCTGGAGACGATGTGAAATCGCCATCCCTACAGATAGAGAACTTCAAAATGTGATCAGACAAACCCTTCAACACCCTACTTTAGCCTTGAACTTGAGCCTGCTTTGAGCAGAAGGCAGGAGCCTGCTTTGAGCAGGATGCCTAAGATGACTTCCAATCAGTTTGTATCCCCCTTGTTTACAAAAAAGTGTGAAAATCCGGTACAAAGCAAGTTTCTTTCTTCCACAGAAGTGATTCACATAGGTGAGGGGTTGATACTGTGGAAATCTGGTAGATTTGGTCTAATTTAAAAAGTAAGTCTATGTCTTGTCTAAAATATTCTGAAATAAACGAGAACTACACTGCATGTGTTTGTTGAATCACAGAATCACAGAACATTAGGGATTGGAAGAGATCTTGAAAAATCATCTAGTCCAATTTCCCTGCCACAGCAGGATCCGCTAGGTTAAGTCACACAGGAATGTGTCCAGGCGGGTTTTAAACATCTCCAGAGAAGGAGACTCCACCACTTCCCTGAGCAGCCCCTTCCAGTGCTCTGTCACCCTCATTGTGAGGAAGTTCCTTCTCATATTGATGTGGAACCTCCTGTGTTCCAGTTTACACCCATTGCCCCTTGTCCTATCATTAGATGACATTGATTAGAGCCTGGCTCTATCTTCCTGACACTTGTCCTTTCCATATTTATCAATATTAAAGGGGTCACTCCTCAGTCTCCTTTTCTCCAAGCATAACGGACCCAGCTCCCATAGCCTTTCCTCGTCAGGGAGATGTTCCATTCCCTTCATCAACAATCCCTTTGATTTTGCTTGATTGTTTGGATAACTCCTTGCTATTACATCATTGTTAGCCAGATGAGTATCAGGCACCTGAAGATACAGGCTACCTTACAAGATCATGGAATGGTGTAGGTTGGAAGGGACCTCAGGATCATCTAATCCAATCTTGCTGCCATGAGCAGGGATGCCTCTTGGCTAGACCAAATGGCTCAAAGGCCCATCCAACCTGGCCTTGGACATCTCCAGGATAGGGCATCCACAACCTCTCTGGGTAACCTATTCGAAAGTCTTGCCACCCTCATACTGAAGAATTTCTTTGCAAATTCTAATCTAATCCTATTCTCTGTCAGTTTAAAGCCGTTTCCCCTTGTCCTATCCCTGGACACCCTTCTAAAAAGAAGTCCTCTCACTCTTCTAAAAAGTCCTCTCCAGCCTCCCTGCAGTTTCCCTTCAAATATTGGAAGGCCACTATAGGGCCATCCCAAAGCCTTCTCTTCTCTAGGCTGAAAGAGAAAAAAAAGATCACACACAGAATCTCACACACACACACACACACACACACACACAAACACACAGAACATTAGAGATTGAAAGGGACCTTGAAAGAGCATCCAGTCCAATCCTCCTGCCAGAGCAGGATCACCTAGACCAAGTTGCACAGGAGCATATCCAGGGGGGTTTTAAATATCTCCATAGAAGGAGATTGCATTACCTCCCTGGGCAGCCTGTTCCAGTGCTCTGTCACCCTCATTGTGAAGAAGTTCCTTCTGCTATTTATATGGAACCTCCTATAGTTTTTCTTTTCTTATGTGGCCCCTAAAAGGCATTCCATGCACAGAATTTACCGTACAAATAGATTATCATCCTATGGAGTGCAATTTGATGCTTCTCAGAATTCATTTCCTCTAATCCATGGTGTGTTGAGTAACAGTGCTGTAATTCAGAACTAGGGATTGAATATAGACATCTAGTGTCAAGCAGCTGCACCACAGAGTAGTCTGACAGCAAAGGATAGGTGTGAATCCCTAAACTACTAGTTGTCCTGGTGTTCCTGGCTTCGTTTGTTCCCGATAGACTATGTTTGTTAGGAACGTTGGTGTTGGGAGACTATTTTGTCTGCCTTGCATTAAATAATTTCTGTAGAGAGTATCGTGAAATAAATCAGGCAAAATTTTTAAATTGTGTGTTACTGTGAAAAGAATAAAAGCATCAGTAAAAGCTGAAATTATTTCATAATAGGCTGTGAGGAGACACTGATGGCTAGAGAAAAACAGTCGTCATGGGGAGGAGGGGGAGTTGGAGCAGAAACACAGAAATAGCAGTATGCCACATAGCTTAGGCAAAGCTTTTAAGCAAAATATCCCCATGGGAAATATTTGATGCTTTGTCTTGTTATACAGCTTTAAAGATCTGAATTGCATGTTGGAAAGAAGTTATGGGATAAATTTAGGATCCAGGTTCTAATCTGGGTGTTCGTAACAGCAGAGAAAAAGTAGAGTGTACTACATCATATAGTTGTTCGTAGAAGAAACCCAGCTTTCTTGTTACCACTTACTCTGTACTGCAGAGAAATTCCATAAATGTTTGGGATTATTCTGGAAATCATCAAACTGGAAGAGCTCTGTGATTAATTTTGTGCAGCATGCTGGCGCTAGAAGCAGTTAGCTCCTTTAAAACGATACTCAAAGAAGGAACAGGATGCACATCATGGAAAAGTACAAAAACATTTTTCCTTCCTTATCTTTCAAACGAGACAGAAGGGAAGCAGAAGCAGTAGTAAAGCAGCACTTTGATTGGGAAACAGCTGAAGATTTAAGAGATGGTGAAGCAGCATGGCTTAGCAGGCAGAGCTGGATGTTGGTGATGTTGCCATCCTTAATCACAGAGGACAAACAGCAGGCCTGTGGTGCAGCTGAGCACCATAACTATGGATATAAGTTCAGGGTGACCTGTGAATTACGAAATGTTTCTAAGCAAAGAATACTGTCAGAAGAGCTTTTCAGTGGGAGCAAAAATACCCACCTAGGGAGGGTTACAGCTGAGCCTTATCCTTTGTGCATGAGACTACACAACATAGCTGCATTCAGTGACAGGAAACTGGGCTTAATGCCCCGGGAGATACCTTCCAGTCCTAATTACTTGTTTTCTCCAGTTGTTTTCATATCCGCCTCTTTGTGCGTAAGTAGTTGCTGTATGGTACTGCTTGGTCCTTTAGGAACTGTTTTACTTTCCTCTCAGATACATGTGGGTGCATGGTATGAATACAGATACATAAATATATATTGAAAACCAAATCTCTATAGAAATAACATAATAAATGTAGACTTTGTGGTTGTTGTCCCTTCCTTATGTGCCAATGCATGTTTGTTGTTAGCTTTTAATTACATCGTGGTGCATGTTAAGATTAAATCACAGGATGATTTTTCCTTAATTTGTCTTACTAACCTGTTCTCTGTAGTTTTTCACAGAAAAAGTTTAAGGTTCCTGCTTCTTCACCTCTTTATTCACATGTGCTGTGAAATCTTCAGTAAACTTTTATACTTAACAGTTGTTCCACTGTCTTCCTACATCTAATTTTCTTTGGTATCTATCTTGTAGACCACCCGTATTTTGTGGGAGTTCAGTTCCACCCAGAGTTTTCCTCAAGACCTATGAAACCTTCACCTCCATACCTTGGACTGTTGCTAGCGGCAACTGGAACACTCAACGCATACCTGCAACGCGGTTGTAAACTGTCTTCGAGGTAATCTTTCTTGCATACCTGCCTGCAGTCAGACAGTCACAGTTTTGGAGGGACTATCCTGTCCTTCAGAATTTCAGAAGAGGAAAAGTAGTGAATTTTTCATGTATTGATTTACTTAAAAACACAGAGCAGATCCAGCTCTGCTTTACTGGCTTTTCCTGTAAACAAGGCACCAAACTTACTAGTTTTGGGCGTTGGGTTGGGGTTTTTTTTGAGCACTGCCTTCTGTTAAAATGATGTCCTTTCATTACGCAAGAAACAGACATTCCATTCAGGTTTCATCCAAACCAGATTTGATCAATCTGTTTTGGAACCCTCCTCCCTGTGGGTGTTGCCTTTCATAAATGCAGTTCATCTTTGCTCACCCTGACCAATTGTGCGGTGTTGTACATAGAGGAAATGTCTTTCTGATTGGCAAAATACAGCTTTGCTGAAAAGCTTCTATTACGTTAGCAGTCATAGTATTATCTACCTCTTAAAATTGTGCCAGGTCAGATTTTTGTGATGCTTGGCAAGAGAGAGCCTTCAAGCACAGTGATCTTCAAGTCTTCCTCTTGCGGTTGCTTTCTGCCTCACAGCTATCTTGTTTCCCAGGTCCAGATATCCCTTCTTTTACTGCTTTCTCCCATAAGTAACCTGTTCATCTCTCTGAGATAAAGGCTACATTTTTTTCAATAGGTGAATTGCATGTGTCCTGCTAATTCAAAATGAAATCCTTCAGTGTTATGGCAAATACGTTTTCTAATCTCAACTTGAAGTTTCAGCAGGTACTGAATGTGCCACACTTAACACTTACTTAATGAATCAATAAAAAAGTATCCCCAATCTTTATGTTTGAACAGTAAATTCCAGCCTACAGTGAAAAGTTTGTCAGAGCTGAAAATTCACACCCCAAACCTTTACATATGTAAAAATACATTTTTTAACATTTACCTAGTTACACAGTAGTCGTGCAGACTCCATCTGCAGAAAGAGCACTGGAATATAAAAACATTTTGACACTGAAAGAGAAGTGTTTGTCAGAGAGTAACTCAGGAGGGAACTTAAATGCTAGTCACGGCACAGCCACTGATATTCATGGAATCACAGAATGGCCAGGGTTGGAAGGGACCATCTAGTTCCAACACTCCCGCGAAGGCAGGGACACACTCACTAGGAGCAGGTCACTCAGGGCTGCATCCAACCTGGCCTTCAACTCTTTCAGGGATGGGGCGGCCACAACTTCCCTGGGCAACCTGTTCCAGCATCTCAGCACCCTCACAGGAAAGAGTTTGTTCCTCATGCCCAACATCAATCTCCCCTCTTCAAGTCTGTATCCCTTCCCCCTTGTCCTCTTGCTACACACCCTGGTCAAAAGCCCTACTGTAGCTTTCTTGTAGGCCACTTCCTTCAGATCTTGGAAAGCTGCTAGAAAGACAGCTGGAAGCCTCCTCTTCTCCAGGCTGAACAACCTCAGCTTGCTCAGCCTGTCCTCAGAGGGGAGATGCTCCAGCCCTCTGATTGTTTTAGTTGCTCTGGGTGTTGCCATATCCACCTCATGAATGGAAAGGATTTCCAAGTTAAACTTTTAAACCCCACAACAACGGTGATTTCATTTAGCAGTAAAGCTAAGGCATGTCATAACAAATCTGAAACAAATGTGAAGAGAGGATTTTCTGCTCACCTCATCCAGCACTGCCTACATGACTACAGTCATGGCATAGACTGGAGCCTAGATGTAACCTGGAAGAATTTGTGGAGGCCATGAAGTTGAGGAGGTGACCTAAACTAGGCTTTTAAAAACACTAAAAAGAGAGTTAGCTATGAAGTCCTGAGACTAAAGGAAATACATATTAAAGCATGAGATTCTGAGCAGGAAGTCATTACTCCAGAACATTTAACAACACTATAGTAAATCAAAGTGAATACATGTTATGTTAACTTTCTGTGAGCCAGCTGGGTAGGCAGTTCGAGAGTGCTGAAACATAAGCATAAGCCTACCTAGTTTGAGACTGGAATGTGCCCTCTGGTGTAAACCTTGTTCCCAAAAGCTTAGGTGTGTAAACTGACATTGAAGAACTACTGATCAGACTAACAGTGATGAGCTAAGTACTTAATTACCCAAATGGCAGTTGGGCATCTAAGTTGCTTTTGTGGTTTCATCCTCTCATACCAAACCATCAAAGTAGTGGGTGAATGATTTTAAATCATGATGTCTTCCAAATCTTTTTATATAAATACTGAAGTCACTGTTTCATGTAGAGCTGAGAAAAGTGAGAGGCTGTCAGCTTACATGACAGAGAAAAGCAGAACACAGAACATTAGGGATTGGATCTAGTCCAATCACCCTGCCACAGCAGGATCCCCTAGACAAAGTGACACAGGAACATATCTAGGCAGGTTTTAAACATCTCCAGAGAAGGAGACTCCAAAACCCCCCTGCACAGCCCCTTCCAACATTCCATCACCCTTACCATGAAAGAAGTTCTTTCTGATATTTATGTGGAACCTCCTCTGTTCCAGCTGACACCCGTTGCCCCTTGTCCTATCATTGGATGCCACTGAACAGAGGCTGGCTCCATCCTCCTGACACTCGCCCTTTCCACATTTATAAACATTAATGAGGTCACCCCTCAGTCTCCTTTTTTCCAAACTGAAGAGACCCAGCACCCTCAGCCTTTCCTCATCAGGGAGATGTTTCCCTTTCTTCATCATCTTTGTGGCTCTGCACTGGACTCTCTGCAGGAGTTCTGTGTCCTTCTGGAACTGAGAGGCCCAGAACTGGACACAATCTTCCAGATGCAGTCTCACTAGGGCAGAGTAGAGGGAGAGAAGAACCTCTCTTGATATGCTAGCCACCCACCTTCTGATACACCCCAGGATGCCATTGACCACAAGGGCCCATTGTTAGCTCACAGTCATCGTGCTGGCCACTAGGACTCCCAGGTCCTTTTATCCTACACTAGTCTCTAACAGATCAGTCCCCAACTTATACTGGTACCTAGGGTTATTCTTGCCCAGATGCCAGACTCTGCTCTGCCCTTGTTATACTTCATTCAATGTCTCCCTGCCCAACTCTCCAGCCTGTCCATGTCCCTCTGAATGGCAGCACAGACTGCTGGGGTGTGGGCCTGTCCTCCCATCTTTGTGTTACCAGGAGACTCTCAGAAGGTGTATATTACCCATAAAAATGTTGCTTTTTAAGGGAGGTGAAAGGTGCTGACAGAAAACTAGCAGACAAAGAGAGGCACCTCAGAGGTACTGCTGTTGGCTTCACTGGGTCTTACAGTTTCTTTCAAAAAAAATAATGTCGTATGGATTGCAAAACTGCTGATGTACAATAAAACCATATTGCTGGTTTTTTTCCCCCTTTAGTGCGAGTTTAGCATCAACAGACTTTATTTAAAACCAGCCTGGACATGTTCCTGTGAGACTTGATCTAGGTGATCCTGCTCTGGCAGGGGGATTGGACTGAATGATCTTTTGAGGTCCCTTCCAATCCCTAATAATTCTATGATTCTATGATTTCATCCTTCCCTTCAACCACCATCTATTAATGTGCATTAGTGATATCTGCAAATACTGTTGTTGGAGTGAAAGTACGATTTCAGAACAAAGAAATAACCAAAATAGATGGGAAATTTAGAATTGTGTTGGAAACAATAAAATGATGCGCCTTTTTGAAGGAAGAGGATAATCACCTAAATAGTTTAAACACATTATACAGGAGGAAATGTAGGAAGCAAGACATAGTTCTGTGTGAAAGTGTGGGCAACTAGATTGCTGCCAAGAGAAATGTTTGCAAGTCGTTAGTAAATATGCTAGTGTGAGGCACCAAACCAGTGCCATCCTGTCCCCAGTGAATAACATAAATGGCACAGCATTGTGTTTCTGCCATTGGCCAAATCCAGAGACTTCAGAGGAAAATGAAGGACGTCTTGTGACTTGAAGACTGTCAAGACAGCCGCAAGAGTGAGACAGGATGACAATCCAGGAGCCAGGGGTGGCAGCTTTACTAAAGGGGGTAGTGTCTTCACCAGCAGGAGTCAGTGCCACAGTCACTTAAGAAGGGAAGTGGACTATCTCTCCAGCGGTAGTCACCATGTCCTACCAGAGTCCAGTGCAGAAGTGGTCAGGTCTGAGGTTAAACCAGGAAGTCCAGTGAACAGGTGACTCCAGAACTTCAGAGGCGGGTACAGGCTTGTCTGTCCTGTAGCTTAAGCAAGGAGTGGAAGTCAAGGCTCTTGGGCCCATGGGTGGATGCACCTAGTGAGGATGGTCAGGGCAGCTGAAACCTATTGGTACCCTCAGAGCTCTTGCAGGAAGCAACACAGAAAGTTTTAAAGGAGATCCCTTTGCAGCCATAGTGATACTTAGTGATGAGCTTAGTCACGGTTATTTATGGCAGTTATTTTAATGTTAGGTGCTTACAGTGAGGACACTTGTGAGCTAGTCACCCAAGTCTTTCTGTGGTGGCTAAGCGGATATGCACTTCAAAGGAGTCAAGCAGCAAATTGTAATGGTCAAGTGGAACAGTCGCATTATACCCTACAAGTGTCTGTTTCTCTCTGTTGACTATAAGAGGCTGGTGATAACTCTCTCTGATGAAGCTATATGAATTGAATCTCATGCATAAGATTCAGCTGAGATGTTTTCTACCACCCGGATACATTCTGACGTCTTGGATGTGATTTTTGTAATGCTGGATCCTAATGAAAATCTTATCCTAGGTCCAGTTATGTCAGTTTTGGGCACCTCAGTTCAATAAAGAAATTGAGACGCTGGAGCAGGTCTAAAGCAGGGCAAAACAACTGGTGAAGGGTTTGGAGAACAAGGCTGTTGAGAACTGGCTAAGAGAGAGAGTCCAATGTAGAGCCATAAAGAAAATGAAGGAAGTGGAACATCTCCCTGATGAGGAAAGGCTGAGGGAGCTGAATAGAGGTTCTGTGATACTGTGAGTAAAGATACCTAGCGGGCTGGAACTGGGAAGTCTTAGGTATGTAATGAAATGATGTTTCATGGGAGCATGGCATCATCAAACAACTTAATAAATGATACATGATCGTACAACGATCATAAAAACACACCCTGACAATGATGGGTGGTTGTATACGATTCTATGATTCTATATATATGACCATTGCACAATCAAATATGCATTTATTTTAAATAATATTGCAAAGACTATAATAATGTTGAACATTCAGTGTGGGGAATAAATAATAACAATTTGCAGATTTTTTTGCTACATTCTCAAGAGGTTTAATAATTGTTTTGAACAGGCACAGCCTATATTAAATCTAATTACCGGGACAATTGCTTAAATTGCTTACGTTTCTGGAAAAGGGCTTTTTTTGTCAATGATTTATTAAAAATAGATGATTCTGATGGGTGTCAGATTCCTGCCCAAGAAAATTATTAATTCATTTGAATGCAAATTAGTTTTTTTTCTTCAGAGCTGAGTTGCTGAAGGAAATGGAAGCCTGTTTTTTCAGTCGAGGGCTTGGCGTGAAATAGAATTTCTTAAGGAAAAGCCAGGCTTATTTGATTTACTGTCACCACCACTTTCGGAGCTAGCACGCTGAAGTTAAGGTTACATGATACCAGTAACTGTCAGCACAAACTATCCACTTGGAGTTTGTCTTTAATGCCTGTGTAGCAACTCGGTGTAATTTGGAAGGAAGAACACATTTATTCTGAAGACCGATGATGACTCATTAGTGGTTAATACTACCTGGAGTTTGTCTTCAGGTTACTCAGCAGTTGAATATAGTTCATATCACAGTAAATGTTCCAAACTGGACACCAGCAATGGTTTGAAGCTGTAACACTCCAAGATTAATGCCAAGGGTTTGCTTTCAAGTCCACTGGCAGAAGTTCGGGTTTCCTTGGAGCCCAGGATGTTAACATGATACCACAGCTGCTGAGGGTGTTTAGAGATATTCAAACAGCTGGAATTGTGAGACTGATGCTTGAATCTCAAGCCCGAGGGGTGGACTTCACCTGTGTATTTCCTCAACCTTTTTTGCCCCTGTGTCCTGCCCATTGGAGATGACTTCCAACTAGCAGAACAGCCCTTAAGTAAGAGGGCTACTGTTAAAGTCAAGAATGTGATGACGAGAGCCCTTCTCTGGGGTGTGGAGTCAAATCTTTTGCTGAATTGGGCAATGTGGGGAAAGGAACAACATTGTTATTGACTGAGGAAGTGTTTTAGCCTGTGGCTAGTAGCTAGCCAAGAGACCCTCAGCTTCTGGAAACAGGCCTGAGAATCTGGGGCGATAAGTCAGTGTAATAATGGGAACATCAGACACTGTGTGACAGCTTCTGTGGGCTTTAATGTTGTTGACTAGGGGAGTACCAATGGTGAGGGTATTGGGTGGGGATCAGCACCTAACTATCTTGAAGAGATTGTGCTGGGTAGTTCTCCACTCAGCTCATTGGTTCCTGAGCATTTTTACTTAAACATCTGTCTCCCATACTGTGTTGTATACAGAGCTCTGGCTTGTGTTGTGGGCTGTGACTGCCAGTGGGCAGCAGAGCCCATTAAAAAACCAAACAGTTCTATGAATATTTAGGGTTTAAACCAGAACTCTCATAATGCATCTCTGCAATCACAGTTTTACCCTCTGTGGATGGTTGTTGCTATTTTACTGTGATGTGAAAATGCTTAATTGTTTTAATAATGCTGAATTTCTATTCCATGTTTCCATTGGTACTCTCAGAAAGAAGTAAGTACTGTGTCAGTGATGTTGTGTTTGCCTGTGCGCATCTGGCATGCATCATATTGTTAACAACACTCTCCTCATTTGGATTCTATGTTTGCTGGCTGGGGAAATGATCAAACTGAATGATTCTGGCTGATATGACACTTTTTATAAGAACCACATCAACAGCATGCTTGTCACAGAATCATAGCTTGGAAAAGACTTCAAAAGAAAATCTAGTTCCAACCCCCCTGCCATGAGCAGGGACATCTTCCACTGCACTAGGTTTCTCAAAGCCCCATCCAAGCTGGCTTTGAACATTTCCCAGAGAGGGGGCATCCACAGTTGAACAACCTGTTCCAGCACCTCATCACCTTCACAATGAAGATTTCTTTCTTACATCTAATTGAAATCTCTACTCTCTTTCAGACACAGACACATTAGGTGTTGGAAGGGACCCCTAGAGGTCATCAAGTCCAACCCCCCCTGCTTGAGCAGGAGCGTAGAGTCTAGGACAGGTCATATTTGAACACATCCAGATGAATCTTGAAAGTCTCCAGAGACAGAGACTCCACAACCCCCGTGGGCAGCCCTTTCCACTGCTCTGTAACCCTTGCAGTGAGTAAGTTTTTTCTCATGTTGATGTAGGACTTTCTGTGCTCTAGTTTACACCCATTGCCCCTTGTCTTATCACAGGGCGTGAGTGAAAAAGGATTGTCTCTCTCTTGACACCCAGCCCTCATGGATTTATAGACAGTAATTAAGTCCCCTTGTAGTCTTCTCCTCTCCAGACTAAAAAGCGCCAGGTGTCTCAGTCTTTCCTTACAAGGTAGGTGCTCCAGTCCCTTCAGTTTAGAGCTACTACCCCTTGTCCTATCATTACAGGTCTTTGTTAGAAGTCCCTCCCCATCTATCCTGTAGGCCCCCTTTAACTATTGAAAGGTCACAATAATGCCTTGCCAGAGCCTTCTCTTGTCCAAATTGAACAACCCCAACTCTCTCAGCTTTTCTTCGTAGGAGAGGTGAAGATAGAGATGTTTTGTTAAGAAGGTGCAGAATGCTGTAGGCAAAGTCTTAGTAATCGTTAGAAGAGTCAGACTATCCGCTCTTGTACAGAACCTGGTGATTTGCTCTGTCTGTGGGAGGCTTTCCTCGCAGTCAGAGGTAGAAGTTAAATGAGATGATTGTCGATGCCGTTTTTCCTGTCCTGTGCTATTAAAATGGCTGTGGTTTTACTGAATCTTTTTTCAGAGAGGTGAGAGTGAAATTCAGGCTACAAGGCAGTGCTCGGTGACAAGCACCACTAACAGAGTGCAGTTTGCACTGTTCCACATCGCAGTCTAAATCAAAGGTCTCTACCTATGGGGTTACACAGTTCCCCTTGAAACATGACATAGCTGGCAGTCACTGTGCAAAACCCATAAAGCCATGTGTCTGGGTCGGTCACGGGCTGATGATGCGCTTGATGTCTCAGTGGGAGATTGTGGCCAGAGGGGTGGAATGTGACATAAGATGAGGTGCTTAGACATCTGTTTTAGGGGTGATAAAGATAAAAATAGGGTTAAAGGTTGGATTCGATGATCTTATAGGTCTTTTCCAACCTAAATGTTTCTGTGATTCTGTGACATGTCTGAAGTCCTGTTGCCTGCACGATGAAGGTATGTGATGAATGAGATGAGATAAGGCAGGCATACAGTGGCTGGAACCAAGGCCGACAGTGTGTATGCACACAGAAAAGGTCTGAGATCCCCACCTGTACTTTGTTAAACAGAACCTCCTCTCTGAAGTGTCACAGAACTAAGTAGAATTATTTCTACTCAGAGGTACCTGTCAGTTCCCTGGGCTCTCTTTGCTGACTTCTACTCTTGGGAAAGCAGCCTGTAGAAGTGAGGTGTCATAGGGAGAGGTTTAGGTTGGAAGTTCTTGTGAAGACAGTTTACAGAGTTTATTGTGGTTGGAAGGGGCCTTCAAAGGCCACCGAGTCCAACCCTCCTACTGAAGCAGGCTACAAATTACTGAAAAGCAGAACCACCTGAAAAGCCTCAATCAGCTACACAAAACCGCATCCACATGGGTCTGAAACATCTCCAGAGAAGGGGACTCCACGCACTTCCTGGGCAACCCCTTCCAATATTTAATGACCCTAACTGTAAAGGAGCTTTTCCTCAGACTGAGGCACAACTTCCTGTGTTCAGGCTGGCATCCGTTACCCCTTATTCTGTCTGTTGCCATTGAAAAGAGAGGATTCCTTTCTTCTCGGCACCCAGCCCTCATGTATTTACAGACAGTGATTAAATCCCCTCAGAGTCTTATTTTGTCCATACTAAAAAGTCCCAGTCTTCTCAATCTCTCTTCATAAAGCAGTTGTTCCAGAGCCCAAATCATCCTTGTAGCTCTGTGTTGAACTCTCTCCATTAATTCTCTATCTCTCTTAAACTGGGGAGACGAGAACTGGACACAGCATTAGAGTTAAGATAAACATGGAGACTCAACAGACCGAGAATGTGCTTTGTGGGCATTTCTTTCTCTCAGTTGCTGTGGCAGTGGCTGTTCACTGTTTTCCATGTTCTGGCCACTTAAAAAAAAAAATCACTTGCATGGCCTTTTTTTTTCTGTGAATCACAGAATCACAGAACATTAGGGATTGGAAGGGACCTCAAAAGATCATCTAGTCCAATCCACCTGCCACAGCAGGA
>JAOXOE010000001.1:75890146-75917389 GCA_028565055.1 Phoeniculus purpureus
CAGAGCCACAGAGATGATGGAGTGGAACATCTCCCTGATGAGGAAAGGCTGAGGGAGCTGGGTCTCTTGAGCTTGGAGGAGACATTAATGTTGATAAATATGGAAAGCTCCCTCAGTCTTTCCTCATCAGGGAGATGCTCCACTCCATCATCTTTGTGGCTCTGCGCTGTGGGAGATCTGCTGGTGCAGCGAAGTCTTTCTTCTTCTGCCTAATGCCTACTCAGCCTGCCAAGACTCTGAGTGTCTTACAGGGGTGGTGAGCCTATCTAGCTTAAGCTAAAAATGAATAAACTACAGGGTACCTTTTGTCTTTGCCTGTAACTGCTTTATATTCTTTAAGCTGCAGATATTCCTCCTTGCAGAATTTGTTTGCATGCAGATGAAGATGCCCAGTGGTTCATAAAAGTGTCAGGAAAAATCATCTGTATAATCTGATTAACATAACCGAAGACACCTACGTTGAAGTGGCTTCTTTACCTCAAGCTTGAATCTCAGGTAGCCTCCTGATCTCCATTTTCATCTATTTCTATAACTGTGGATGTCTCCATCTCCTGCATATGTCTCTGCCTCCATTCACTAATTTCTGTTTGGCCTAAGTCCTAAGTGAAAGGCAAGAGCAAACTCTGTGCCAGCTGGCTGGGTTGGCTAGTACCCACTGCCTTATCAGGTTAAGCAAAGGTACCTCGTATTTCTTTCTGACAAGTCAAAAAGACACACCAGAGACCATTAGTGGTCTTTGGCTGTTACAAGCCAAGTACAAAAGTTCATTTCTTGAGACTGGTACTCTTCTGGTAAAGTTGGATGAAACTGGAGAAAGGTTTAAAAGCACTTGGATGCTCGGCTTCACCCACCTGTACAAACATACAAGGTATGGTGAGAGAAGCCCTGATTTTAATAGGACAACCAGGATAAAAATTCAATGCCTCTTGATGTACACAGTGAGCATGGATGACACAAGCTTAATAAGCTGTGCTAAAACAGATCCTTTCCATACCATTCAGCTGACTATCCTCTTCTCTGCCTTTGTTCTCTTCTTTTCCTACTGCTTGCTGTTGAGCTGCCAGTGCGGTGAGTTGCGCAGACTGTTTAATTAAGGACACCCTGTAGAAATAATTTCTCCAGAACACCTCCTCCTTTACACTAGAGAAAACAAACAGATTTTGATTACTACATTTGGAACTGTGGTTACTTGTGCCATACAGTGATGACATAGAACTAAACAAGCAGATTGATGACACAGAAGACAATGATGACATAGAACTAATATGAAAGAGGAGACACAGCTGCCAGTTGAGTTAGAACTTAAAACAATCCCTCATGGTAGAAGTTTTTGATCTCTTCCACTACAGTTGCAATGCACTTGAATATACAGTAATAACAATATTGTTATGTCTTCAGAAAAAGCTTGACAGCATTCAGTAATACGTAACTAAATCATATGCTGTTCCATTTCTTTGACCAAATTATGCAATCAAACCCAACAAGACAACCCCGTTCACTTCCCTCTAACATGAATGTTCTACCCTAGTCAAACTATATTTCATCTACGCGTTCCCTAGACCTCAGGTGGAACTGAAATATCTTTGATGTACGGGCAAAAGCCACTCCTAGATTGCAGAAGGACTGTTTCACTACCTCCACATCTCTCAGCGCATCTGCAGGAACTGCAGTAATAGAAACCGCCATCTCATAAATGACCAGTTCTGATAAGTGTGAGATGATCCCACTCCTTAGGTAGTTTTTCCTTCTGATAACGCTCCAGCAAGCCAGAAAAGACTCTACTATAACCCAGAGGGACCAGAAGCCTCCTTCAGGGAGGAAGGTGTGTAGCATCTAAACACTTTCATCGATGTGTTTACCTTTGTTTGGAATATGAAAGGTTTTCCATGAATTTACCACATTGGACATGGAAAAAATTACGGTTTTTTCATATTTAAGCCAACAGATCCTTTTTAGTTCTGAATATCTAACAGATCTGTATGTAATAGTAGTTATTAGATGTTAGTTCAAATATCTAACAGATCTGTTCTCTCTTCCAATGGCTAAAGCACAATCCATGTGGAATATTCCATGCATTTGAAATTAGCAGGTATAAAATACACACGGAGGAAGTACTTCAAGAATTGAAGGAAGCGAAAAGGAGCAATTTACAAATATTTAGAGACACGTTAAAAGCAGCACAATGCGTAGTTACCAGTAGAAATTACTTACTGTTTGGGAACGAGATCAAACCTCATCCTATTGAGAAGTTCATCTTCCTGTAACATCACCATTGCAACGGGATACATCTGATCAAAGTCAAAATTAAACTGCACGCCTGCTGGAGGATCCCGCAGAAAATTTCGTTTATCCTTTGAAGAACATATTTATTGTCATTAACTGATAGCACATAAAAGATTTAATACTCCACACACTAGACCAGCAAAGCAAATGCCACTTCCCATGTAATTCTACCATACCACAAAGCTGGAAAGCCATTAAAATACATATATCTGTACACAGATGTAAAGAATCTACTCCATCGAGTTTATACTGAAAGGATTATTTACTGCTGCTCGTGATCGGTGCAGTGACAGACACATTAAACAGAATCATAGCATCATTCAGGTTGGAAAAGACCATTGAGATCATCGAGTCCAACCATCAACCCCACTCTACAAGTTCACCCCTAAACCAGATCTACCAACACTACATCTAAGAGATTTTTAAATACATCCAGGGATGAGGACTCACCCACCACCCTGGGCAGCCCATTCCAGTGCCTGACCACTCTCTCCGGGAAGAATTTCTTCCTGATGTCCAGTAACCCTCCCCTGTTGAAGCTTGAAGCCCTTCCCTCTGGTTCTGTCACTAATTACCTGCGAGAAGAGACCAGCACCAACATCTCTACAGCATCCTTTGAGATAATTGCAGAGAGAAATTAGGTCTCCCCTCAGCCTCCTCTTCTTCAAACTAAACAGCTCCAACTCTCTCAATCTCTCCTTAAGAGATTTGTTTTGCAGGCCCTTCACCAGCTTGGTTGTCCTCCTCTGCACGCGCTCCAGCACCACGATACATATGAGAAGGAACTACTTCTTCCCAGTGAGGGTGACAGAGCACTGGAAGGGGCTGCCCAGGGCAGTTGTGGAGTCTCCTTCTTTGGAGACGTTTCAAACCTGCCTGGACGTGTTCCTGTGCAACTTGCTCTAGGTGATCCTGCTGTGCCAAGGGGATTGGACTAGGTGATCTTTTGAGGTCTCTTCCAATCCCTAATGATTCTATGATGCTGTGATATCTCCCTTGTACTGAGGTGCCCAAAACTGGGCAGTTCTGTTCCTGTTAATAAACAGGTACAGTTGGCTGAGAGCAAAACACCCCTCATTTTGCTGCAGGACAAAGAGCGTAAATACCACAGGACCTTCATTACAAGTGATTTGCTGGTGCAACACAGTTCTCTTCACTCAGAGAAAAAAGCATCTGCTTCAGCTCTGAGAACATCCAGCCCAGCATGGTATTTCCACACTTCTGTCAAACCTCAGCTCCCGGTCTCAGAGGACTACATCAGCTCAAACTTTGCCTAAACCTAGTTAGAGAGGTTAAATACGACAGAGGCTCCAAGCTATTTTCTTTAAAACTGAATAACTCACTTGTTCATGTCCCCAGTTTTGTAAACTTGATGACATTTAAGGGGCATGGCAGCAAGAAAAAACAGCAGCAGCATTATGTACTTTTTTTGATGGAAAGACCTCTATTAACCACACTGTAAAAATAAAGAGACTGGACACTGTTTGTTAAGCAAGATGGGAGAACTAAAATTATGTGGACAGCAAATGGTAGCAGCATACACGTGGATATTGCATAAATATTAAAGATCCATGATCTGACAAGACACCTGTAAGTAGACCCTGCAAAGACAATACGAAAAAGAAACAACCATCTGTTTTAAGGTGCGGAAGGTTTGGACTATTAAAACAAAGTTGGTTTTTAGTCTTTATTTTTTTAATAGACCAAACCTGTTCTTCCCCAATGTCAATCCCCTTCGTGAGAGTGGACCAGGTCTTTTTGGTGAAGCAAACACTCAAAGACAGTACATTTTCTGTCTTTCCAAGCGGGGATCGTCTGCTCATCAAAACCAGCCCGTGTGCCTGATCTACAGTAATCAGAAAGGTGTATTACCTTTGAAACATTTTTAATAACAGGTACATACATCTGTCCATGGGTTATTATATATAAAGATTCTGGCTCAGAAAATGTCTTCAGCTTCCAAGAACCTGTTGCTGAGAGCGCTATTGGGGAGCAGTACTCCATGCTGTCCTCACACTGCGCGCACGAGTGTCACTGCCTGATACTGAGCACCACAACCGTGACAGGTTTTTGGCCACTCTATCACTGTTTAAATAGTGAAGCTCACCTTAAACAGAAAATTATAGGAGTTTGCTAAGACTTTTCCCAAAGCCCTAAGTCTTAGCTGTGACTCGGTGCTGTTCACACATAACCCCACCGTAACAGTTCAAACTTGGAAGAGAGGAATCAAAGCCAGAACACACTTACTGTCCCAATGACAACATTCTAACAGCTGCCAGTCTCACAATTTATTTTAGGAGACTGTAAGCCAAATGTGATTGCTCTTGATTTATACATTTTATTTAGATACTACTTGCAAATCCAGGATTTCAACATTTTCAGTTCTTATTTAAGGCTGTACTAAGGACTGCATGACCTGATCTAATTGGACCTGCTTTGAGCCAGGCTGCCATCAAGACAGGACTCGTAATCTCAAGTACTAAGTGACTCCATCATCCAACAGTACAAGATCTGTCGATAAACATTACTGAGCACGATGTTCATGAAGATGAACGGGAACACGGGAACACGGTAGAAAATGTCACTGACGAGAGCCAGTTTCAAAGGCTCGAGGTAACAACACTCCTTTTTGGTGTTTGCCTCAGCAGCAAGCTTCCAAATTAAAGTATCAACATACATTAAATCCAACTGCTTTGCTTCCTACAAACATAGGAAAGAACAGAGCAATAGGGTTGATGAGAAGCTACTAAATTCACCAACAGTTTGGGCAACACAGAAACTCTGCAGCATTCCACAGACAGACTCGATTTACTCCAGTGCCTCAGGAACATGGTGAGGCAGACTGTGAGGTCTGCAGCTTTTCCTAAAGGGAATATTAAGTTAAAGTTAGCCAGTTCTGCCTAAATGTGACTACACTTTACAAGTACAAACCAGTGTTAAACAGGAAACCAAGAATGACTATTTATTCACAAACTAATGAAGCAGCAGCAGTGATGACTTCTCTCAAAACTCACAATTCCAGTACTAACCATTTAAAAACTATTAAGCACAACGTACAAGGGAACGAGGGTCCTACAATACTTATGAACAAAGTATGCTATTTTAGATAAACATTCCGTTCCTGAGTTTAAAATGCTCACTGCTTATCACTAAGTGTGGGGACAGGCTGGATTTGCCAGTCACGTTATTGAAAAGCAGAGGTTTACATGTACAGATCGTATATGTGAATGAGGTGGGAAATTCTTTCCTCTGCATGAGCTACAGATGGGAGGTAGGTTTTTAGATGTATTATCTTTGGAGTTAAAAGCAGTCCCAGGCAAAAGTGTAGCTAAAGGCTTTTGCAATAAGTGAGGCTGCAGATCTTCCTCTGTGGCCACCTCTTGCTTCCTCTCTTTTCTAGTCCTCTTATCGTATGACCGTTTTGGCCAACAGATACAGACTGTAACCTGTACACAGAACCTTTCCCCATTCAAACCTCTCCCCAAATAAAGAATTAGAGCTTCTACAAAGCCTAGCGTCAGATCAGCTTTCCAAAGCAGGGTATCTCTAAGCAAAAGCAGAAAGCAACCTCAAGCAGCATGATGCTGGAAGAAGCACCTTTCAGAAGAGGAGGTTCGAGAGACATAAATAGCGCACACATGCGAAAGCTGAATGAGTTCCATAGAGATAACCCCATCAGCTTAATGCAACCAGTACAAGTTTATGTGTGAATCAGCTCACAAGCCTTATTTACGTTTGACCACATTCAGCAAGACCACTTCAGTCTATTTAATAAACCACACCGAGGTTTACATTTGTTCAGCTGAAAATTGAGAGGATTTCCATTAAATGAACACAATACACACAGGCACAGGGTAATAGGAACTGCCCAAACAGATGATTTAGTCCAAAATCCAAAGATATCCAACCAAACAGTATCAACTGCTTCAGAAAGCAACGGGGAAATACAAAGGAGTAACGCGCCCATGGGGCATTTTCCTCTAAGCCTCTGATTTTCTGTAGGTCTGACACATTCAACAGTAGTTATAATTTTTTTAATTCCACTTACAGTAATAGACTCATCACCTGCACATTTAATTATGTCTAAGGAACTCAGCATGGCTTTCTTGGATTAAAAAAATCAATTATGAGAACCTTCAAAAACACATCATCTTGCCGAACTGCTACAACTCTTAGATTCAACTTTCCATTCAAAATGTCTGGGAAGTTAAAACAAAAAGATTAAAAACCAGCATCTTGTGTCTTTCCTGCTCGTTTTGATTCTTCTTCCTAGTTTATATTTAGGGTCTCCAAAACGTTACAGAGCCATACTCAGAGAGGCTGGAAGGGAAGACTTCCCTCAAATCACCAAGTCAGGTAGTTCACCCCATGCTGTTTTCCGCATTAGTGGAAGCGAAGACTGCTCGTCAGATGAAGGGTGCTAGCAGCTTTTAGGATTATATACTGAAAAATAACCACAAAGTGGGGCTTTCTGTTGTTTCACACTACAAAACATACAGAAACCCCTTTTAACATGACCAACCCCTTCAGCAGATTTGTTTTGCAGTCTGATCACACGGGTGAATACAGCACCAAAACCTACAATAAAAAAATCACTACAGAGGCAGAGGTGATACGTCAGACAAATGCACTGCGGGTTGGAGTCCCGTAGAATTGAAAACATTATACACTGCTAGATTTTGGAAATATCAACCAACATGACCCGGCTAGAGGATCACTCGAGATTTATTGAATTGAAACAGATCAAACGTGTCTCTTTAAATGACTTCTCCCAAAGATTTAAAAGCCAGCATTGTGCTTGGAATGAAACAGAATAAATGGATGATACAACTCCAAATGATTCATACAATGGGGAGCTAAAAAACTTAAAAGGAAAAAAGGAAGCAAAACCCAAAACTGAACAAATGTTATCCGGAGAGGAAAAACAAACAATTACATGATAAGGGGTAAAGGAAAGCATTAGTAAAGCAAACCACACATGAAAGGACTAACAAAGCCAAAGTGGATTTTAAATTGCTTCCAAACTATAAATCTGTGTGACAAAGGAACATACTTTTATATAAAACTGTAAAGCAAAACAGGAGAAGTGCAGAGATTTATTAGTTCCTTCCGAGCACAGCGCTGTTTCTCGTACCGAGACTAACTCGCGGGGTCCTCCTCCGTGCCTGCGTCCCGGTCAGAACAGTGAGTATTTTCAAGCAGTGCTCTTGTAATTGTGTTAGTTCTGGTGCACACTGATTTGGACTTGTATTTTCAAAAGAACTGATAGAACAACAGGTGATGCCAGATGCCGACACGCCAAACATTCGGTCTGACCTCTCAGGAAACTGCATAAAAACCGAGACTCTGTACAGACTTTTCTCGTGATCAGCTCACAACAATAACAAAGCAGCTTTGCGAATGAACAGCAGAAGTGTCACTAACTGATGCTGACAAAAAGCACCCTGCAAGTGTCTGTCAAATACTACAGTCAATCTGCAGTCACCAAATCAGGGTTTAGTGAAATCAGCTGTAATACAGTCACTTCTTTCCGCCCCAAGGCATCGTGACTGGGTTATGAGCAGAGGAAGACGGCTCCTGCGGCGATCAAATCTTGCCTGCTACAGGCAAGTCTGTGAGACGCTATCCTAAACAAGAACTTCCATAAGACCTTCTGAAGAAATACAAATGATGGTAGATGAGAGCCTTCTTCTTACAAACAAGATACCCTATCACCTTCCTGCAGAGCTTCTCCGAAACCATTCTTTAACAAGCAGTGCCTGCTGCGTGTTTAAGTTAGGAAAAATATTACTGGGTTTGGATTTTAAAATGAATGCAATAATATTTAAATCTGCAAATTACTAACTGTGCCCCAGCAGCAACAGAAGCAACATCTACCTTTGTTATCTCTGGCTGCCTTTTCACGGCAAAGAAACGAGTCAGCTTTTTCCTGTAGCTCGTATTCTACTTGCTGGCGTCTCCCCAGCTTTGCAAGTCTCAAAGAACTTCCAAGTGCTAGACGTGAAGTTACACCCACAAGTCTTCGCAGAATGCCAACATTTGTCCCCATCGTGGTTAAAATTTAACCAAAAGCTGTAATTGAACCACAATGAAATGTCTTCTATGCATTCTGCTTTATTTCAGCTTGCTTTCTTTGCAACAAATATACTTCACAAAAAGCTGCAAAACAATAGGATTGCTAATAAAGCAAAAAATTAACATTTCATCAAAAAACGCCACATGAATATATTCATACAGAGGATTCACTTCATCAGCAAGAGAGCACGCGTTGAAATGGTTTACAATTAACACTCTAGATGTGGTTTCCCAGTTCCCCCTACTTCTTTGGTGGCTTCAGCAGACTTTTCCCTATAGTTCCTGCAACACGCCGAAATGCACTAGGAAGCCTTTCAACAGTCAGATACACTTCTGTGATCCTAGGAAAGAAACCCCGCATTTTGCACAGCTCTTTAATTTCATACTGTCACTGCGTAATGCCCACAACAAAGCACAACCCCAATAACAAATTTAGAACTGATTTTCCTAGACTAATGAAAATAACTAAGAGGAACAGGTTTATAAGGAGCTTATGGATCAGTGTCTAACCAAGCTGAAGTTCTGTTTCAGCAGGAATAAAGGAAAATAACCTACTTTGAACTATCCACTCAAAACACATTCATGTAGGCAGGGAGAGGAGCGGACTAGGATGTGTCTGTGACTGGGACACGTAACCCCTGTATCCTCCTCCCAGCCATTAACATCACAATTAGTCTCAGAAATATCGTCTACAGACTAAAGCCTCTTCACTCAAAAGCTGTAATAAGATGAAACATCTTATACAACAGTGTTCAAATCTCCCTAACTCTAGTCAGCAGACTGCCGAATCACTAGTCCATAATGAAGTAATAATTATACAAGATTTAGCTTAGGAGGCTGGAAACAGAAGATCCAAAGCTAAATCGTGTAACCTACCACACTTCTCACGGTATTTCTCCTCGGCAGCCTATGCTGGCACTGCAGCAATGCAGGTCTTCCAAGACCAACTAAGATGACTTCATCTAAACAACGCTGGGACAAGAACTGTCAGGATATTCCACAGTATTGGAAATAAATCCATTTTTAAAATGTGCTGCTTTGACCTGATAGGTCTAGACGACTCCTAGCTTCTGTAGCAGCATCTTTCACAACAGAGATTTGCTCGCAAAAAAGCCACAGGATCATCACAGATGCTGGCTCTTAAATTAAACTATTTACTTCATTCTTCTCTTACTCATCTGCTCGCAGCATGACTCCTCGACAGACTAATCACTTGTCAAACACATGGTTACAAGATGTATGCAATTTCCAACCCAACTAGTCACAGAGTAATGTACTACAAACTACTTCCAGCCACTTCACTATTAATACGTTCTAGAGATCTGCTCTTAAACCTGAGCATCTAAGGACAAATTAACGCCAAGCAATCTCCACAGAAATTGCCAACACCGAGGTGCCAGCCTCTGGAAATAAATATTTGTAAAACATAAGGCAGGTGGGTAATGGATGTATATAGCTACAGCCGTGCCTGAGCTTGGATGCTGCTGCTTGCTCTTCTCAGAACACAAAGCTCTGTTGTGAGAAGCAAGAGGAGTTTCCCCGTGAACAGCACTCCAAGTCTGTTACTAACAGCACTTGTTTGATGGCTGTGTAATAAAACCTTAGGGATTTTATTTCTTAGCCAAATTTCATCTGCCATTTGGAAAGGAGAGACACAGCTTACATCTCTTTATAATGTTGTCGGCACAGTTTTACCTGAAAACCTTCTCCACTCCTTCTGATCAGGCACTAATATGTCACACACATCATCACAGCGACACGGCCACAAAACACAGCCACAGAACACATAATCACAGTCCTTTTGTTATCCTCCAAGAATAAGTCAGGCCTTTTCTGTTAGACAAATTAAAACCAGTAGTTATGAAATAAAATTAAGTATTTTGGAAAAAAAGGAGACTGAGGGGTGACCTCATTCATCTTTATAAATATGAGAAAGGTGGATGTCAGGAGGATGGAGCCAGGCTCTACTCATGGTCATCTAATGACAGGACAAGGGGCAGTGGGTATGAGATGGAACACAGGAGGTTCCATGTAAATATGAGAAGGAACTTCTTCCCAGTGAGGGTGACAGATCACTGGAAGGGGCTGCCCAGGGGGGCTGCAGAGTCTCCTTCTCTGGAGATGTTTAAAACCCATCTGGACATGTTCCTGTGCAACTTGATCTAGGTGATCCTGCTGTGGCAGGGGAGATTGGACTAGATGATCGATCTTTCAAGGTCCCTTCCAATCCCTAGTGTTCTGTGATGTTCCTCTACAAAACACATTGTCCAAGCTGTACCAGTTTTAGCCTGTGGGAAAGATACATACCCCTCTACATCCCCCTCCAATCTACAGTGTGAGTCCCTTCTGATGAATCAAGAAAAGTGCAAAGCATAGATAAGAAAAAACACATTTAAGGAAGGTTCTTAACTGCCTTACATTAAAAAAATCCCTACCTCAAGAGCTTTTTTCATTTGACTGCCTTCAGACCAAAGGATAAAGTAATTCACACAGAATCACAGAAAATTAGGGCTTGGAAGGGACCTCGAAAGATCGCGTAGTGCTCATTTATGGCTTCCACAGAGTTGCAAACTGCCCATCCCCTAGTCTCAGGCTGCTAAAACACCCAGACCAAAGTGAGCCCTAAATACAGCTAAATTACCTGCTGACAAAACAACTTCATAATTTTAGTCTTCTAGCAGTGGCTTGAAAATAGGAGACAACAATGACACTGCATGGCACCGGTTTTTCCACAATTAAAGCTCAAGGCTTCCTAAGTACTGAGGTTGTCAAGACCTTTTCTGTGAAATCAGCAGAGGAAGAATTGATAGAAATTAAAACTGCTTTCACCGAATTCCCAAACAACCTTTCGCAGATGAGGCTTCGCTCTGGTAACCCAATAATTTCCTGAACGGTGAGGGAAGTTTTCTTGCACATTCACCAGCCTCACGACCAAAAAGACAGAAATAAATGGAAGACACCAAACGTCCTTCTGAGCGTAAGACACGATTTGTCTATGATGTGTTTGTTGGAGTGAAGTGCATTTGTAGACAGCTTTTGTACCTGAACAGTCCCAGGCAAGTCCCAAGGGAATCTAATGAAGTTGTGGGATTGCAGACTACAGACAAGGGTGACAACTCACTGCAGTTTTCAGTTCTTTCTCTGCACACAAACCAGAGACTGATCTCCCCCTGCCCCGGCTTTCTTTACAGGGGGAACACTGTGAAGCTTGAGATTCTTACGCAGTATCAGCAGCCCCAGCGTTCAAGGATTTCCTTACAAAAAGGAAGCCTTGAGCTCTGTGGTAACGGGTTGGACGATGATCTATGAGGTCTCTTCCAACCTTGGTAATACTGTGATTCTGTGAAAAATCACAAGGTATGGCAATAGGAGCATGATCCAAGCAGCACTTCTCACCCTCTTTTGAAAGAGCAAAGGGTCACTCAAACAAGAAAACAAACCCACAGACCACCTAAGTTTTTCAGAAAGCAAATCCAAGGGACCAGCCTACGTAATAACAGCTCTATTCAAACCAACCCAGTTTACTACACACAAGCTAGACATTTGCCACCTTCATTCTCCCTTTTGTACATTTGTTTCCCTGCCTGCATGTGAGAGAACGCAGATGTCACATCTTTACTGGGTTTGGCTTCCTTGTATTTTAAACCATCGTTGCTCCTTTGACTACTGTCTTAAGTCTCTCAGACCACGTGAAATGAAGTGCTAAAAAAAGAACACTTTCCTGAGATATCAGTGATGGCCATTATTAAGTCTCAGACAAGAGCAGTTTGGCTTTGGACACAAAGACTGGGCTACCTCACAGCTAGTGTAAGCGATCTTCCTTCTCTGAAGCACAGCATTGAGGTGACAAGGCAGTGCTCTTATCCGGTGAGCGAAGCATCTTCATGTCCTCCACCTGTGTGAGCGGTGGTGTTTTACTTTGGTCTGTTTTGTTTTAATAGGCGAACGTGCATACAGCTATGCGGAAAGCTGCAGAATACTTCCAGCTGCCCACTGCACTGCCCATTGCATGCAGTCTTCATGTAGAAAACATGCAAAACCAAAACATTCGTTTCACCCAAGATGAAAGGATGAGGGTATTCAAAAGTAAAGAAAGTCTCTGATTTAAGAACCGGGGGGTTTTAAAAATTAGCTAGCTTTCTCTGCTGCCATCCAGCTGCACACAACACACAGCAAGCAAGCATCTGAGCTTATGCAAAGACACTCTGGGAGCTGAAAAAAGCTGGAAGTAAAAAGAATTTTTATAAAAATCAAACAATTTTTGCAAACAAGGATCCCTACTTTAACAGGAAGTACATTAAATACTTCCAGAAGGGATTTCCGTAGTCCTTTGTAGAACAAATACAATTCGTGTCCTACTAGAAGAGCTTCATGATGCAGTTGAGCATACAAGAAACCTGCAACTCCTGTACTTCATGGAGAACAGGCACTGTGCCCACAGGACACTTGCATCAGCAGGATGCCCATCCACCAACATGCCCTCTCATTACCTAAATCAGAGCTTCCTTCCTCCTGACCTCTGCTGGCAGCACAGTTTTCAATACTGTCCAGGCAACCTAGTGCAGTACCAGCAAACACAAACTGAGGTGACAGTAACATGTTTGAGAGGACATCGAGGTCCAGAAGAGGACAGCTGTCTAAAACAAAACTTTGAAAGAGCCCTAAAAAAAACCCAAACCTGGGATATGAACCTGTGGTTCCCACAGGCAGATGTGACTGTTCATCTGACCACAGGCAGAACGTTACTAACACACAGACAAGACAATCTAATAATCTAACCAAGTAGATTATAGATTCTTGCTTGAAGGGGTCATTTCCTTTACTATGTACCATCATCAGAAACATTTCAACAGATGCTTAGTTAGGATTGTGCGTATTTTATTTATTCTTTTTACACACGTATTGTCTGTGTTGATCTTCTGTATCTCACAGAACATCTGAAACATTTCATTACCCAGCCCAGAATAAGCCTAGTAGCTAGGCTGCAGTGTTCTAATACAGGAAAACCCCTGAGCTGCTATATATGCAGCAGATCACCACAAAGGTCAAGTCATGTGCAGCAGTGGGAAGCTAATTATTGGCAAGATTGGACTTCATGATCCCACCAAGCAATTCATATTCTGCTACCGCTTACACATTCCTCTGCAGCACTCTCATGATCAATTTGGTTTTAAGCACTTGAACAAAGCCTGGCAACCAAACATTTATGAACAGTTTCCTGTATCACTTCAAACAGCTACAAACACAGCTTGAACACTATGAAACATATACAAGTGCAAGACATTTAAATCTGACTTGTTTACTTCTGAGTTGAAGATAAATTAATGGCAGTCTACATCGCATTAAAGTAGCCCATTAGGAACAGGCACGAAGACTTCTAATTGGAGGTAGGTCTTCTTTAAAAGTTCAAAACTAGGAAAATGATGTTTCAGCTCTAAACTAGGAAGAAATAAAGAATGACAAAGAATTCTTATTTTTTTAAAAAAGTGGCTGTTAGGAAAAACTAAACCAGGAAAGGAATTCCTCACAGGTCACACAGAAAATAGATAAGGATGGAGAAAATAAGCATCAGTGCAAAACCAGAATTTTCAGAACAAGCTCATACTTCAACATCTTGCCTGTAGCATGCCATTAGAACCTTGTCTTGTGAACTATATAACCTCTGCTATGGCTGCACATTCTGATGGACTTCTGTCGGCTCACATCAATAAGCATTTCGCAGGTTCTGTTTGGGGATCCTTCTGCTTCCCAACTCACCAGGACTGCTTGCTCTTGGTTGTTTTGGCTGAAGTCTCAGAAAACTAACACCCTTAAGCTGAGCCTCATAAAGTTCAAGAAGCAACAGGTAGCTCAAAGGAATCTTCAACCTGGACCCCCAGCACAGCCTCTGTGCATGACTTTTTGCACTCCCAAACAGAAAAATGAAGAGAGACAAAGAGAGTTTGAATGAAGTGCAGGAAAGTAATCTGTCCAAGACAAGAACATCCTTATGTTGTTGGGATTTTTCCCTAATGCTGCCAAAATGCCCCTGAACGTCAGGCAATCATTTCATCGTGAGACTAATTCAGCTTTCTACTTCACAGTATCCTTCACAGAAACCTTCCTGATCAAATATGGAGCTCTGGTTTTACTTTGTAAGCCATGGAAGGAAAGAACACGCACAAAAATCCTGAAAGTCTATGCAGCTATACGTCAGTACTACAGGTCATGCTTATCAAACACTTGGCCTTGAAATAAGCCTCTGAGTAAGACTCACAAAACTGTCACTCTTCGAGAAGATAGGAATTCTGTTCATCCCATTTACCCAAGACACTAGTGGCCAAAGGGTAATAGAGAAACCCTTACCGAAATCATCACGAATTTACTACTTGTCTTCATGATTTGTGACCCAAGTCCTACAAATTTTGTTTTTCTTACAGAATTTTAAAAAGATTTTCTTCTGTGTTGAATGTTTAGTGCAAAGCAAAAAGGTGCTTTAAATTTTTCACCTCAATTAAAAAACCCCAAGACTTTTTGGCTCAAAACAAAGTCTTCCCTCTTTCCCAGTTTCCTGGAACTGTATCTGTGTTTGACTACTGAAATAAAACCTAATCAACCAAAAAACACCCACAAAACCACCACACATGAAGAACACATGCTACATGTCTCATCACTTTTGAGCCTTTTTCCATATAGTTTTGACTCCTGAAATGCTAAAATCTCCTGCCTGACGAACAGAGACTTGATTCTTTCTCAAGCTAGCAATTCTTCTTAGGTTCATGATTCTCTTCTCTCCTGTTTCTTCGTTCTTCTAACTCTTGGATACATGGGGATGATTAGGTTTTCTCTCCCTTTTCTACAAGAAGGCTGTTTTTTATAAAAAGCATCCCGTGTCCTACCAATAACAGACCCTTACAGCATCTTCTTCACTTTCACTCACCCCAATTATCTTTGTTTCCGCAACTCACCGTTTCCTTTTCATAGGCAGACCCTCTTATTTATCTTCTGTTGAGTCTGAAGTACTTTCCTCAAGCACCTCTTGCATCCCTAATGTTCTTCTCTTTCTTACTTCCACTGTGTGTTTTTTGAGCTTGCATTTTTGGGTCTTTTCCCATTATGTTCTATTTCTAGATCATTTAATCATTACTAATAAACTTACTTACTTAAAGCTCTGCTCATAGTCATTCTCACAGCTTTGAATTCTTCACTCTCTTTTTCTGCTTAGTTGTTCTTAGCATTTGTAACTCTCATTCAACAGGACCTGTGAGAATTTACTGTAAAGCACATACTGTACAATTTCTACATCCTCCAAAACCACATCCAGCTGATTTAGCATCAATGGACAGCTTCACAACCTGAACACACTACTGTGACAGTAGATGCGTTTAACTGTACCACTCTGTCAACGTACACTTGTTTTGTTCGTTGGGGTCAGTCTGGCTTGTACCATGACATGCTGCAACATAAAGACCTCATATTTTGGCCAACATTAATGTCAAACCTATACTTTAATGTGTTTGGAGTACCCGGGGTTGATTTACATTAGGCTGCAATACTATACGTCATTTTAATCATTAAGCCTTAAAAGAGGTGGAATCTTCGTTCTAACAAGCTCAGTTTAAAACCCCACCCGACCTCTCTGACACTTGGTTTCTAATTATTAAAAAGTAGGAAACACTCTAAAGGATACGCTAGGAACACAACGTGACAGACAGTTGAAACTCAATCCAGAATCAAGTTTGCCAACTCTGATTTAATTATTTGTGTAATTTTCTAACCATTTGGACTGGTCCAAAGATCACTCATTTGGGGGAAAAAAGAGGAAGTCAAAGGGATTATAGTTGAATCGAAAAGCAAATAATCTTCATTTAAGTTTGTTCCATTTTACACTTTTAAACCTTAAGAAAATGGATTATTAGTATCTTTATTTATCCTAATAAACCTACGCAGAGTCTCAAAATACCCAAGACTTGTTTTGCTTGTTTTATTTATTTCCTCATTTTTGTCTGCATATTGACCCTTGTCACAAACTAGACAACAGGGAGTTTTAACATAAATGTCTTTGTCGTGTTTTGTGTTTGTGTTTAACCAAATCTATTTTAGGCATGGCCTTAATCTCTGACTCAATTCTGCATAACAACCAGCAACAGAAGAGCAACTGTCTTATTTTTAAACTAAAAGCATATGAAAGACTGAAAAAGTTAGTTCACCTTCCATTTCTTCCACAGGCACTCAAATCCTCTAAAGTCTTGTGTGCTCACAGGATTACACACACAATTAACCCAAAAGGAAACTCACCACGTTACGAAACGCTGATTTAAAGGAAAAGAAACCACTACAAAAGGCTGGCAGAGTACACACAACTCGGTATCACGTTCACCTGGCAATGAGGCTTTTAACAGGCTCAATGAGGCTACCTATAGCCTGCTTGCCCCAGCCATGAAAGGCACAGCCAAGTCTGCAATAAAGAAATCAGCAAGATGACACATCACCATTACATGAAGTTGACCAATGAGCGCATGTTCTTAGAACACTTACCACTAAATCCCAGTTATTTTGTTCAAGCAACGTTATAGCTTCATCGATATTTTCAATACCGGTACAGGCCTAAAAGGAAAAAGAAGCAGTAAACACGGTTAAAAGAACTTATCAAAGTCAGACTGTTAATGCTTACAATTGCATGACTCTCAGCAGAATGACAGGAAAAGTGTAGAGCTGTCAGCTCTACTCTACTGGGAAAGGGTAATCCAGAAGTCAGATTTCAAGTCTTGAACATCCAATACTTGATAGAATTATTACACACTCTCTGTTCCACCAGTGGATTCTTGTGGAACCTTGAGCAAGCCACCGAGGGAAGCGAGACACAGTAGTCATTTGGCAAACTGGGACAGCACTGGTGTCCCATAAAGGTGCTTTGAGACTCCTGTGTTCAAAACTATGAAACACTCACACTGTATTAAAAGGGAGCACAAAAACACTTTGTACTTAAAAAGATGTTTGAGATGGCTGAGATACTTTGTCTAAAGCCAGAAACACATGTAAACCCTACCGCCTCCACCACCATTCCAGCAAACACCTTGATGCAGCATCCTACTTTCTTTTTTTGATTCCAATACCTTTTCAACTACTCAGCTTCAGCAGGCAGAGCACTGCTATTCATTTTGACACATCATTTGCTACCATTCACATTGAAGGATAATCAGATCGACTTTACCAGCGGGGAAAAATGTTCTATTTCTTTCTGGAATTTATCTTTCATCCTAATCAAAGCTCTACCCTGTAGTCAGGCACGCAAGAGGAGTTCAGGCTTTTACAAGATCTGAAACACAATCGTGTTCCTTCTGCTCTACCACACGGTCGTAAAACGTTTGCATAAAGTTTACCTGAAAAACTAGATTTAGAAAACCAACATTTAATAACACTGAGTTAGACAGCAGCAGCAAACAGGTCCCTTTTCCTCATTCCGAAGACAGACAGTCCTGTTTTTCTTTCCCGTGATAAGACTAAAAAGGGGCTAGGCGCAGCAACAGGCACTTTTTTTCCTCTCAGGACATAAAAAGACATCAGGTCGTACATTTTCCATGACTTTTCTCCCAATTTACAACAATGACAAAATGAAAAGCAGAAACCACCAGAGAAGCTGAAGGCAAATTCTCTCTTCTCAAATTCAGCGCTGAAGAATTCTACTCTCATGAAGCACTACATGCAGAATGTCTACACAAATCGGATCGGTCTGGAGGACCTTGAGGATCACAAGAAGACATTTTAGAGAATTTTTTTTTTCTTCCCAGAGGAAAGGCAGCAGTTTCTATTCATCCACAACACTGTCATGGCCAAATTGATCTTCTCTGGAACAAGACAAAACTCCTCCTGTGGCTCACAGCACGTCGTGTTAATACACTGAGTTTCACCCACTTTGCACCAGGAGTGCTGAATGCTTTTACAGTAATAGCTTCGCTCTTCAGAAGCATCAATTTGCCTTCTTACGGTTACTTCTGAAGTTAAAAACGAGACACTTCAACACACTCGCTAGCAGATGTAAAAAGTTATCCACACTTACACCAGGTAAGCTTGAGGACTGCAGGACTTGACTTGGCGCTTCTGAAACCCCAGGAGGGTTCACACTGCCGTGAACCTGCCACTGAAACTGATGTCCACGGTTACGCTGCAAAGTAGTCTTACGCTGAGAAAAAGCTTTGCAGAAGTGACTTGAAAACCTGCTCACTACACATACAAAATCATTACTTCTCACCTATCAGCCCTGCACAGTCTGCATGACCTACCTAAGATCTAAATTGTGTTCTCAATAAGAACCTGACCAGCAAGGTGTTGGTTACAACCCTGGACTGTGCAGATGGAGTTGAGGAGAGGGTACCCAGAATTACGGGCTGTTTTAAGTTGTCCCTTCTTCACACAACCCCTGCAGCCCAGTTGACTCACAGGTGTCCATGTGCACTGTGCACCACAGTAGCTGCAAATCAACACAGGTCACTGAGGCATACTTCCTTCTGGAGGTAAAGAATATTATCTCACCCTTCTGCCAGAGCGCACAGTGAAAGGAGTTACCTCATCACAGAGGGGCAGAGTCATTAAGGAACTAATTCATTTGTATGTCTACATCCTCTCAAAACCATTTTGTTGGTGATCACAATCTAAAATAGAATCCTGCTCTTGCTCTCTCAGCAACGCAGAGTCATTGGGTAACAGAAACAGACAGGTGTAAACACTAGACACCAAAAACATCAGAATTCTTAACACACGAGGCAAGCAGTCTTGTTGAAACCCCTTGGATGATGTTCAGCACCACTTACAACAGTGAGGAGTTCTAAAAACTGAGATTTCACTTTCCAGATGGACTGGTTTTGCCCGTTGTCAATAAACCAGAAAACAAACATTTCTGAACGATGACAATGAGTGCTGCTTACCAATGTGGCCACAAAACAGCCAGTCCAGGATCTCACACAAAGCCCTCTGAATGTCACAGTCGCAGAAAATTAAGATGCCTCAGAATAAGATTTCATAGTTCAGACACTGTGTGGTACCACACACAGATCCCAGCCTCAAGTTATAATTTTTCTTGTCTCACGGATGCATTAACTGCGTCGTGTACACAAGATAAACTCAGGAAAATAGTCTGGTTTGCATGAGTTTAATTTTCCCTAAGAAATTAAACACAGCAGACATGTAGTCCCTCACTGGCAAGCACAACACAACCTCAAGGACTAGGTAACACCACATTATCCCAGACAACCAGGTCTGCTCCTGCTTCTGTAGGAAAACACACAAAGGAAACTAGCAGGTTCTGTGAGCAGCAAAATGAACCAAGTCCAGTTCCTTCTGAGTTTGTCTCTCTTCCCTAACTGCAAGGGTTAATTTAAGCTTTTCATAGAATCATAGAAAGTATTCAGTTGGAAGAGACCTCCAAAGGTCATCTAGTCCAACCCCCTACAACAAGCAGGAACATCTCTACAACAGACTGCTCAGAGCCCCATCCAGCCTTGGGGCCTCCATCGCCTCTCTAGGCAACCTGTTCCAGTGATCTACCACCATCACTTTTTCCTGATGTCCAGCCCAAATCTACCCCTTTTCAGCTTAAAACCACTGCTCCTCGTCTTATCATTGTGTGATACTGTGAACAGTTCTTCCCCAGCCTTCTAGAAGAAGGATCCTTTCAGGTATTGGAAAGTAGCTATAAGAGCTTCTTTTGATGTAATGAGTCCAAGAGACACCTGGGCACCATAAGGGTCTATGTCTTAGGCAGATGAAAATCACAGTTTACTTACTTAAGATTTTTTTGCTCATTGTCATGGAATCACAGAACCCCAGAATATTAGGGATTGGAAGGAACCTTGAAAGATCATCTAGTCCAATCCCCGTGACACAGCAGGGTCATCTAGACCAAGTCGCACAGGAACATGTCCGGGTGGGTTTTAAACACCTCCAGAGGAGGAAACTCCACAACCTCTCTGGGCAGCCCATTTGAGTACTCTGTCACCCTCATCATAAAGAAGTTCCTTTTCATATTGACATAGAACCTCCTCTGTTCCAGCTCACACCCACTACCCCTTGTCCTATCATTAGATGGCACTGAGCAGAGCCTGGCTCCATCCTCCTGACACTTACCCGTCACATATTTATAGACATTAATGAAGTCACCCCTCAGTCTCCTTTTTTCCAAGCTAAAGAGATCCAATTCCCTCAGGCTTTCCTCATCAGGGAGATGTTACACTCCCCTCATCATCTTTCTGGCTCTGCGCTAGACTGTCTCCAGCAGTTCTGTGTCCTTCTGGAACTGAGGGGCCCAGAACTGGACACACTTGGTGATGTGGTCTCACCAAGGCACAGTAGAGGAGGAGGAGCACCTCTCTCCACCTACTAACCACCCCCTTCTAATCCACTCCAAAATGCCATTGGCCTTCTTGGCCATAAGGGCATATTACTGGCTCATGGTCATACTGGTGTTCACCAGGACGCTGGGGTCCCTTTCTCCTACACTGCTCTCCAACAGGTCAGTCCCCAACCCAACTGGTCAGACCCCAACACTTTTTTTTAATGCCTTTTATTCTATCCAAGCAAGAAACAAAACAAAAACTGAGCAGAAAGAAAAACCATGTTAAATTTGCACAGAAGTAGAAAGAAATAAACACTTCAAAATACAGCAAAGCAGATGAGCTCCGAAGATGCAAAACCACAGCTTTTTCGCTAAGCAAACAAAGTGATACTAGCTGAGGATAACTTTTTTATTCACAGACTTTACTCACCTTCATGTTCCTGAGACTCACTTAATAAAAGGTAAACTAAATATTTTAGAAGACAATTCCTACCAGAGTAGGAACTAACTCTTGATTCAATCAGCAATCAGCACATCCTTCAGGACATCAAACTGAAAGAAACAAACCACCACAGTAGAGGGCAAACTCTCAAGGCTCACTGATTTATAAACCTTTACACATCAAATAGAAACTGAAGAATCGGTGTTTTTAAGGACAAAGTTAGAGAAAAGGCAGAGCGAGTTCCTTCTCCTCTCTGCATTTCCTCTAGATCCAAGATAGCATGTTTTGCCCTTCCCAGCAGCTTCAGCAACTGCACAGTCTCTTTTGTGGGTTTTTTCCAGACCACATGAGAGGAAAATGACTGTGAAGACGAGAAAACTACCGCTTTACTCCGAACGCATAAAACCAGATTCTGAAGACAAAGTTATTGAATGTTAAACCAAACTTCCTTAGCATCCCGCTTTTCCAAGCCATGTAAGTGTTCCCATCAGGCAGACTGCAACTTGCATACGATAAAGTTTTAGAGTGCTTTTCCAAATTTTGTTTTCAGGTAGCTTCACAGATTAACCATCACCTTAGCAAAGGACACCTCTCCCATAGAAACATTCACAGCTAACCATTAGGGGTCCTGTTTAACTGGCGCAGAAACCTGAATCTGTTACATGAACGAAGCAAAACTGAGGAGAAGGTTCAGTAGGAGAAAAGTCAGAAAGAGATTTCCAGACATAAAGGCATTCAAGACAAACCTAGGAGGCGCTTCCAAAAAGCCGTAACGCAGGATGACAGACATGCTCTTCTAAATCTGCTGCAGGGTGGTCTGACCCCAGCAGCCGTAACAGCTGGGTCTGGGTTTTTAGACCCTCTGTGACTCCCCACTAACCTCAACAGCACAGGCTTTAACCTACCTCAGCATTGCAGGGATGCAGCTGACTTCCCCATCTGGCAGCAGCTGCTGTTGAAATTGCTCCTACGGCACCTGCTGCAGAGATCCAGGCAGTTGTTATAGGGCAAAGCTCTAAAGGACAACTGCTACTCTTAACAGAGAGCTGGCCTCTCTGTTTCTTTTGCAAAAGCAGAGAAAGCAACAAGCAGCTGTTGCTGACTCAAAAGACAGAGCCAGGCTACTGTTGCCCTGACAGACAGCGGGTGGCAGTTGTTGCACAGAAGCTGGGAGCAAATGGTATTTGGCAGCCAGGCGAAGTTTCTCACCTGTGGCACTAATGACCTTCTCACCAAGACAGCAGTCAAAAGTATCCTGGTCCCCACATTCAGCCTGACAGCCAGCAGCTGGAAGTGGAAGACTCAGAAGTCTGCCTCTCCCAAGAGTTTTGTTGAACAACTCCATACTTCCTTTGATTACCAACAGCAGCTCTATTTTCTCCAAACAGTGGCCATCTCTAAGCAAACCCAAAGTCTGCTTTAGGCGACACTATTTTGTACCACAAATTCAGGCTCATTCAAATCAGGCAGAGAGATGGCTGTGAATTACACTGTGCACCAGTCTCTCCTGTTAGAGTCAGGTGAAAAAAAATAATTGCACTTCGTGCCTAACTAATCTCTACACACAGCCTGCTGTTAAGATCCTCAGCTGCAGTCTCCTGCCAATGCAAATACAGGTACCATGCTCAGTCTGCACAACCAACAGGATAAAATTGGACCCAGAGCTCCATAATCCACAACAGCAACCAAGTCAGACAACTATCTCCAGGGTAAAGTCACACCAGTTGTCAACTACAGACGTTTTCCCTCTCGCCAGTATCACATCCATCTGTCTCAGAATAAGTCTAATTCAATCTGATGTCTGTTCCTCTGACATCGAAACAGCTGATAGACTGTCCTTTGCTGGATCAAAAAGGAGAAAATTGCTTTCCATCATCAGCATTTTGTTGCAAGTGTAGCTTAGTCCATCTTCTTAAATATTTATCCAAAACTGCAGTGCCCAAAGAAACAACCACATTAAGGGGCCAAAAGATTCAACAGCCAAGATCATCTATGAGGAGAAGCTTTCACCCTTTGGGATCTAGACAGAACCCCACGAATCCAGCATCAAAAACCCTCCATCCACTGCAACAGCACAGACAGCGCCCTAGGAAGCACTTACTTTTAGAAGCACCCAATAAATTCTTATCACTGGACACAGCAATGCAAGTAGAGCTAATGCTATTCCATAAAGATATGTCAGGTTTTAAAGAGAAATAAAAAAGGCTGGCAAAGAACAAATATTGCTAAATCAATTAACTTACTCTTCAAAAGGTAAGAGGGTAGGAGCATGGCAAACTCTCTTCAAGTACCAGGTCACTACTCTGCTCAGAAGGACGGCTGAATTCTCCAGATCGGCAGCTTAAAACCAGAACAACTCTCAGAGCTGTTCTCAATAGCACGTGAGAGACAGCAAAGGATATTACTTCTTGCACATTACCCCTGCAATATAACCAACACTTAGTTTCCTATTGTGTTACTCTCCTCAGTTACAAGCAGACAGATCAGCTCAGACACATTCCAGCTGCCTGGCAGGTTTTGTGTATCTCCAAAGACAGAGGCCACAGCTGCTCTGGGCAGCTTCTTCCAGTGCTTCACCACCTTCACTGGGAAAATTATTTTCCTTATCTTTAATTATAATTTCCTTTGCTGTAACCTGTATTCACCGCCTGTCATCCCCAGACTGCAAGAGAAATTTCATTCTCTAATGTCTGCTACCACACACTGCATAGCTGAGATAGCAACTAGACCCCCACTTGACCTTCTCTTCCAGGCTATGTAGACACAGCAACCTTAACCTCACCTTTCACAAGTCGTGCTTCAGCCTCCTCTCCTCGCAGGCAGCTCTTCCCTTGTTCCACTTTGTCAGTAGAGTGATTGATACTGGAGACAGTGGTCCTGGTAGTAATGGTCTAACCCTCTCCTCAGCACTGATAAAGCCGCGTCTGGAGTACTGTGTACCGTTCTGGGCTCCCCAGTTGAAGAAAGACAGAGAGCAAAGAAGATGACTGGGGGCCTGGAGCATCTCTCTTACGACGAAAGGTTGAAAGAGCTGGGACTGTTGAGCCTTGAGAAGAGTGAGAGGAGACCTGACCCACACCTATAAATATCTGAAGCGTGGCTGTAGGGAGGATGGTGCCAGACTGGTTGCAGTGGTGCCCAGTGACAGGTCAAAGAGCAATGGGCACAAGCTGGAACAGCAGTTGTTTCATTTGGAAAAAAGGAAAAACTGCAATATGCGTCACAAAACCCTGGAACAGGCTGCCCAGAGAGGCCGTGGAGCCACCTTCTGTGGAGATCTTCAAAACCTGCCTGGACGCAGCCCTGGATGCTTTATGTAGTCCTGCTTTGGCAGGACGGGGCTGGACTTGATCTCTTGAGGTCTTTCCAACTCCAGTGATTCCGTGATTCTATGAATGTCTATGAATTGACTCCCTCAGTCTCCTGGCATACCAGACCACTATGTGGGTACTATTCCTGCTACAAGGATACATAACTCCTTTTCTAAGCATTCCTAACAAAGATCAGGTCTGTGGATGTAGGATTTTAAACAACCCAAGTTTCCTGTTTTCCAGAGCGAAATACGGTACCTCATTTTCTTTTCCCAGCCCTTATGAGAAAAATGGCTCTGTAATCAAAGAAAATCATTAGAAGTCGATAAAGCAGCCAAGGGCATATACAGATTGTACCTGCTAGAAGCCTACTCAACCACAGAAAGCTTTAGGACACTAACTTGCTTGTGACATATCAGCAAGTGAGAAATTTTTCCTGATGATTCACACGTTCACTAGTACAATGGTAATTACTTCCACTGAAATAAAGCCTGACAATTGTTTCTCAAAACCAGGTAAAGTTCAACCAATGTGCTCAGCCAAGTGAGTAAAAGCTTTTGCAACCATAATACACATGGATCCTAAATCTGGTAAGTCCCTTCGGGGCTATCAAGACATTCAGCACATTCAGACTCTTGCAGCTGAGGTGTTATTTTTTTGGTACCTTGGCTCTTCTCACCCCAGAGTCCTACCTGTCTCACGAGCACCTCCACAGACTGCAGTACCAGCTACATCCGTGCCCCTCTGTGGCATTTTAACCTCACAACAACCCTACTGATGTAATAAGACTGTTCATACTATGAATCATCTGTGGTTATGAAATTAACTTTTACTTCTTTCCATTTCAGACAAACACAACAAAACCCAGGTGTTATTGACTGGTACCCAAAGTGAAAGGTCACCTACTGCAAGCATCTCAATGAAGAGCTAAGAATGCTCCTGTTTTTACGCAACGCAGAAGACTATCTGGTAAAAACTAAGCAGATTCACCAGCTGCTCGCTTCACAGAAACAAGTTAACACACTTACTACTATCAGAAATTGAGAAATGCTTTAGGAAAATACGTCAGCATAAAGTTTTGCCCAATGCATTTCAACTCCCAGCCCCAACTATTTACAAGCTTCATTATTCCATTTGAGCATCACATTAAGCAAAACTCTGAAGTAAGGAAGAAGTAATAGTTTCCTACAGGAAAAATGAGGGATTTTTAAAAATGGCATTTTTTAAGGTCACAGAAGACATTTTTACTTATTAGTTTCCAAGCAGACAAGAGTGAACTTTGCCCACGCTGAGATCATTGGGAACCTTCTGAACAAAGCAAGCAGGGTACAAAGTCTAAAGGAGTAGCACGAAGCTCTAACCTCTTCTTAGCACAACTAGCTCACTTAGCACCCCACAAACCACTTTCAAATGGTTTCGAGCAGACTCTGAAAACTCTTGAGACTCTGGAGCAAATTGTGTTTCCAGAGTTCTATGAAGGCACATCCCTAGAAAGCTCACAGGCCTGACAAAGACATAACTCCTGCCTCCCCAACCCCAGTGTTTAAGCCACATACACAACATACAAAGAGCAGTGATCAAACCAAATTAAAAACCAAGCCAACACAAAACTCATTCATTAACACTCTGCTCTACTAAGCCCATTCGTTTTTCCTGAGGACTGAAGACAGACTTTATCCAACTACAAAAAGCTTTAGCTAGGATTACCCCAACATCTCTGTGCTTGTTTAATACTTGAAGTATCTCAGGGAAGGTAACACCCCCAACGTTTCCTGAATCAGTTATGTTTGGTCTTACAGCTTCTTACACATTATCACATAAGAAAAATTGATGGAAACTAGAAAATGGCTGCAAGGGTCACATAAATTGATCCAGTCTGCTTACTGGATATTTGCAGTCATCTCCTTGCTCTTCATTGCCTTAAAAAGAACTACAGAATACCAAATTTAAAAACCACTTTCTACATAAGTACATTAAGGAAGAATACTAACCCATATACAGAAAAAATGTACTCAACATTCCACAAATACATGTTTTTGATGAAGAACAGAACCACAAGGAATACACATAGTCTTCACAACTTGGTGTCCAAAATAGGGAAGCAGAAAAACACTCAAATTCCAGAAAAGCAAAGGTCACACCATAATGCAGGCCAACACAGACCAAAAATAAACAAGATTCTCTGAAGACATAAAGATTATATAAGGTTTTTAAAGCATCAGGACAAAGGATCCTGCCAGCAAGTCAATGGGACCAAAGGAAGAAGATACTAAACCACTCAAAGACGGTAAAAGCACACTACAAAAGCTGAATTAATTCTGTGTGCTTGTATTCACCAGAGAGGAATTGAGGGACCATCCTAGAACAAAGCTGCTTTGCAGAGCACTCTCTCATCCTGAAGTGTTAGTACAGATATATAGAACAAACCTCCACAACCACACATTAGTCCCCAAAATTTTACAGGAACTTAAATAATACTTCATTACAGCACATTACTCTGTAGATCGGCTTTAATTAAAGCTGACATCAAGTTTTAATCAACTACACTGCTGACATTAGCTTTTTGGTGAATTTTATTGGGGTGCAGACCAGAAGGGATTAAGATTTCTACAGTTCACAGAACATTAGGGATTGGAAGGGACCTCAAAAGATCATCTAGTCCAACCCCCGTGTCACAGCAGGGTCTGTTTAGTCTGGAAAAGAGAAGACTGAGAGGAGACTTTATTGCCCTCTACAACTACCTACAAGGAGGTTGTAGCAAGGCTGGTGTTGGTCTCTTCTCTCAGATCAGTGATGACAGGACGAGGGGAAATGGCCTCAAG
>JAOXOE010000001.1:75917489-75952614 GCA_028565055.1 Phoeniculus purpureus
TCCTGCTGTGTCAGGGGGATTGGACTGGATGATCTTTCGAGGTCCCTTCCAATCCCTGATGTTCTGTGATTCTGTGTGAAAGACACTTCCCTCGTTGGCTGAACGAGGTTGGTGGTTATCCACAGCCCCGATGGGGCAGTCACCATGCACAGAGGCGGGGCACAGGGCTGAGCTACTGCCCCAAGGGCTGGTCTCCCGAGGAGCTCGTTTCCATGCAGAGCAGCGCCGCCTGCACTACACTGCCAGGAGCCGTCGCTTAGCGCCTCTGCTCCAGGGAACGGGACCAGGAAAAGTGAATGAGGACTATTGATCTGCCTTAGGGCCGCATCTATTAATCTGGGAACACTAATCACCGGTTTCCAGGGCTGCATCAACACTCTCTATTCTCTAGGGCAAAGCTGGAAGAAGATGGAGGTGCTGTCACAGCTCAGCCTCGCAGCAAGCGCAGAGCAGCCTTGGAGGCACCGGCAGGCAGGAGAAACCTCGCCGGAGGGACCTCTCCCTGCACCACACACACACACTAATCCTGGTGTCTGACAGCTTCTCCAACCAGGAGGATAACATGGAAGAGCGGTTTCAGGGAAGCCCCAAGGATCATCTTCATCTCAGTGCTGTCCCCATGAGCCCAGACTGGCTGGAGCATCATGGAGGTGGGAGCACAGTGGCCTTTTGTCCTCCTCAGGGGAGTTTATCATAGAAATCATAGAATCATTGTGATCTTTCGAGGTCCCTTCCAATGATTCTATGATTTGGGATTGGAAGGGACCTTGAGAGATCATCTAGTCCAATCCCTCTGCCACAGCAGGATCACCTAGACCAATTCACACGAGAACACACCCAGGTGGGTCTTAAGTGTCTCCAGAGAAGGAGACTCCATCTCATTTATCACCCCATTATCTACAGCTCACGGTGATGTAATGAAGCCCAAGCCCAACCAAGCTGGGGAGCGTTGCAGGGATCGAAATAAAAGCAAAGAATCTCATAGCTGCTTGAACGTCTCCTCTTCCTTTGCACAGGGTGGGCTGCAAAGCTCTTAGTGAGCAGCAAGGGGCTACGAATGAGAAGAGAGGTGAGCCCAGGTGAGCTGGGAGGGGATGGAGGACCCCTCCTCCTGCTGCTGCCAGGAAGGAAGCAGGATTTACAGTTTCCAACTGCTCCAACACGCTGCTGGGATTTTTCCAAGCCAGTGCCACTGCCCCCAGTTACACCAGTGTCTGCATTGCTCGATCACAGGCTGCATCTCCTGGTTAGCTAGGTCCATCGACCGCATCCCAGATCAAATTCAGGGAGCCTTCCTGGGCTGTCAGGAGTCGTAGAATCAGAATCATTGAGGTTGGAAAAGACCATTGGGATCATCTAATCCAACCATAACTGCCTCAGGTGAGGACTGAGAGCCGGATGATTTCGTTCCACAGGCTATTTGGATCTGTAGCTCCACATTCTGCAGCAGGGCATGCTCATTTAATGCAGGGGTTAGCAGCAAATTATCACCCAACACTTCCTCCAGAGCAGAACAAACCACATAAGAGCTCCAGCAGGTCCAGCCCTGGGTTACAGCTGCTTGGCACAAGCTCCTTCAATGGACTGTGAAGCCAGTTAGCTCTCAAGATCTCCCTTGCAGAGGTCCAGATGCACAGGGGGCTGCTCCAGCCTGCCCTTCCCTCTCTCCTTAATGCTCTTCTTCAACGGTGATCTTTCCAGAAAGCATTTTCAGCTCCAGGCACAGCACCAAGAGGGATGTTCATTCGGCACAAACAGTCATCAGCTTCCACTCAAAATGAGCAGAGTTTGGAACCCAAACCCCAGCCATGCCCATGGAGCAGAGTTAGAGCTGCTCTTGTGGAGATGGGAAACCAGACGTGAAAGTGACTTTAAAAACAGCAAAAAAAGGACCTTTTTGTACAGTCACAGAATCATTTGGGCTGGAAAAGACCTTTGAGCTCAAGTCCAACCAACAGCCCAACTGCCCCAAGGCCACCACTAACACCCGTCCCTAAGCTCTGTGTTTTGGTTTTGTATGTTGGTCCTGATGGTGGGGAAAGGGCTCATGTGAGGGTCATAGAGCCAGAGTCACAGACTGGCTCAGGAAGGGACCTTGGAGATCATCTACTCCAACCCCCTGCTGTGGGCAGCGACACCTCTCAACTAGACTTGGGTTCTCAAGGCCTCAGCCAACCTGCCTTAGGTCCCTGCTGTAGCAGGGTAGATGAATATTAGAGACCACATATGGGCTTCTCAGTTCCAGAAGGACACAGAGCTGCTGGAGAGAGCCCAGCACAGAGCCACAGAGACAATGGAGTAGAGCACCTCCCTTGATGAGGAAAGGCTGAGGGAGCTGGGGCTCTTGAGCTTGGAAAAAAGGAGACTGAGGGGTGACCCCATTAATATTTATAAATATGGAAAGGGCGAGTGTCTGGAGGATGAAGCCAGGCTCTGCTCAGTGGCATCTATGATAGGGCAACAGGTGTTAAACTGGAACAGAGGAGGTTCCACATCAATATGAGAAGGAACTTCCTCACAGTGAGAGTGTCAGAGCACTGGAAAGGGCTGCCCAAGGAGGTTGTGGAGTCTCCTTCTCTGGAGACGGTTAAAACCCGCCTGGACATTTTCCTGTGCAACTTGATCTGGGCATTCCTGCTGTGGTTGGAAGACTGGACTAGGTAACCTTTCAAGGTCTCTTCAAATCCCTAATGTTCTGTGATTCTGTGGTATATAAGGGGCACTAAAAAAAGCACTTCATCTAAGTATTATTTTGAATTGTAAAAACTTTTTGCAAGACTGTAGTAAATTGCTGGTTTTCAACACACAAAACATCTGGCAAAATTCTGCTGACAGACAGTTCAGAAGAGCATGTGCTTTATTCTGAATTTCTTATTTCTTATAGCATAAAGCCACATATTGCAACTCTGGATGGCAAGAAAGTACCTTTGGTGTTTCAGCTCAAGAAAACTCTAAGTTATATCCAACACCATTTGCTGAGAAAATTCGAACATTATTTGCCAGTAAGTACGGACACTAATATTGCAGGCATCATATATATATATGCACACACACACACAAACACTTAAATCTCAGTCTTGCCATTGAAATCTACCCTGACTTTTGAAAGCCAATCCCTTCCACTTGCTGTATTTAATTAACAAAAAATTCACTTCGTTTTTGTTATTTCTCTGAACACTCAGAATTCACTTACAAATTCTCTTTCTCGCTGATGTTTTTCCTCTGCTTCTTTAATAAGTTGGGTAGTTTGCTGAAGTTTGGCATCCACGAGTTGCTGCTGCAGTTCTTTATGTTTGAACACTTTATCAATATGCTGAAGGAAGAAAGTAAGTCACGTCAGGTGTGAGAAATAACGGAAAGGTGTTTGTAACATTAGGCAAACCCCACTGGTCAATTAGAGTAGCACATCCGTACAGGGAAATGCACATTCTTCAGGAGTTTCATGAAAAAGATAAAGCAGAACAAGTCCAGTTTACATGTATTTTATTCCCCAATTTACCTCCACAAATTAGCACTACACCTTTTCTGTCTTTCCTGGAAGCCAGATGAGTGTTTTAGTAAACTGGCGCAACGCTGTCACAGCCACTTCACACTAGCCATTTCAAACATCCTGTAGCAAGCATTACATATCCTTTCTGCTGAAGCTGGTGTCTCTACTCTAATCATTACTGTACTTTCACACTTCTAAAAAGCCATAGTGCTCAGAACTAAAAAGGCTCAAAACAAGCAAAATTTGCATTAAGTTTACTCAGCAGTCTTACTTCCACAGGTAAAGCAGTACAAGGCAGCTGCTCACCTTTTCCACCAATTACCTCACGGCAGATACAAATACTCCATAATCACAAAGGTGTGGCAACCAGTCTACCAGAGCGCTTTCTAACTGATCCAAATTAAAACAAAACACCCTACCACAAAAAAACCCCAAACCACAAAACAGTTGAGACATCATCTTCTAAGCCTCCTGTGCCACCAACATCTATCAAACTAATCTCAGCTGTAGAATTCCTTGAAGTGTAGTTCTCTCTTTGACAAGTAAGATTGGCAGCGTTCCACAACTGAGCTTAGATGGGCCAGTTCACATACTGGTACCCATTAAAGCTAGCTCAATTAGCCCTGTAATACAGTAATTTCCATGACACCAGTCCAAATATATTCTTAAAGAGTGGTAACTTACTTTGATCCTACTCCAACAAGAAGAGCTACAAACCAAAGGAGTTTCCCCCAAACCCCCAACCTTAGTGAGCCAAACCAGGTCAGAGAGAATAATTCTTGTATCACCTCCCATTAGAACGTGAAACCATAATTTAGAACTTCAACTATTAATGCGTACTTATGTTTTAAATAACCTTTGGAAGTCATTTAGTCCACTCAAACCAGGGTTAAAATCTGCGCACACTTTGCCTAGTTGTGGTGTTCTGAATACCTCTAGAAGAAATGGATTCCACAATCTCCAGGCAACTTATTTATTGTATTTGATTGCTTTCATTGAAAAATTTTTCATTGCATCTTGAATGCAAAACCAGATTAGAAAGGCAGACAGTGGGACAAAACCAGCTAGTAAAAAGGAGAAAACACACACTAGCTGTAAAGATGTAAGATGTTTTCTACCCTGAAATAATTATCTGACCCTTACAGTCAAGGAACTAACAGAATCCCTCAAAAAGCATAAAGCAAGCACCTCTTCTCGCAGTGCATACTGTTCAATGAGTTTCTTCAGTTTCTCCCCCAGTTCAATATTTTCCTGACGAAGCTTGGCATTATGGATACCATGCTGTTCCAGCTGAGCTTGAATTTCATTCAGTGTAATCTGGAAGTGTGCAGTTGCCTCTTTCCGTCTTTCTTCTTCTTCACGTGCTTGCTGTATGTTTTCCTCCTTTTGAGAGAGAATACAGACATGGTCAAGCCAAACCATGCACACCTCTCACATTTTTCATTCAGAAACAGAGGTAATACTTTACTTATACAGAGTGTGAAGCTCTAGAGTTAACATAAGTCATGTACCAAGTGCATGGAATGAAGAACCTAGAAATCCTGAACTTCTAAAAAAATCTTGTCCTTACCACTACCAATATTACTCAGAGGCTGGCACAGATTCATAGAATGGCCAGGGTTGGAAGGCACTTTAAACATCATCTAGCTCCCACTCCCCTGCACAAGCAGGGACATTTTCACTAGAGCAGGTTACTCAGGGCGCCAGCCAAACTGGCTTTCAACACTTCCAGGGATGAGGCAACCACAACTGCCTTGGGCAACCTGTTCCAGCATCTCACCATCCTCACAGCAAAGAATTTCTTCCTGACGTCCAACCTCAATCTCCTCTCTTCAAGTCTGGAACCCTTTCCCCTTGTCCTCTCAGTACACACCCTCTTCCCAGCTTTGTTGTAGCCTCCTTCAGATCTTGGAAAGTTGCTCAAAGGTCACCTGGGGAGCCTCCTCTTCTCCAGGCTGAACAACCCAAACTTGCTCAGCCTGTCCTCAGAGGGGAGGTGCTCCAGCCCTCTGAGCATTTGAGTTGCTCTCCTCTGGACACTTTCCAGGAGCTCTGTGTCCTTTTTCTGTTGGGGACTCCAGGTGGGGTCTCCCAAGGGCAGAGTAGAGGGGGAGAACCACCTCCCTTGACTGACCTTCAGTGCTTCTTTTGATGCAGCCCAGGACATGGATGGCTTTCTGGGCTGCAAGCACACGCTGACAGCTCCTGTTCAACTTCTGCTCCATCACCATCCCCCCACCCAGAAGGCCTTTCCTCAGGCCTGTCCTCAATCCTTTCTCCTCCCAAGTTGTATTTGTGCATGGGATTGCCTAGACCCAGGTGCAGAACCCTACACTTGCCCTTGAACTTCATGCAGTTTGCATGAGCCCACTTAGAGAGATGCTGCAGAAGATCTTTGCACTCCTATTAATTACTTGAATTTTAAAGCAAACATTGATACTGCAATGAGATTTCCTGTGGTGACCACAGATAACCTCTTGGCTCTCTTCCATTCCATTCCCATCCATTACATTCAGACAGAACTAAGCCTTTTTTGACACCCTGCCATTTTGGGCTGCTGTTATTTCACGACTGCTATTCTTTTCCAGCAGTCGTCAGCACCGCTCCCAGAAACAAACATGGTAAGATCATGTACTGCAAGTAACAGGAACCAGCCTGAGCAGGAAAAGAAAACGTGGCAATTGCACTATCACCATATTCTTTTCTTTAAAATCCGTTTTTAAAATCAGGTGCATTCATTATCTGCAGATACAAGTAACAGACAAAGTGTTAGGTAAAAAGCAGCAGTCTCAATTTCAAGCAGCAATCAGCACGTAACACTGCCATCACCACCGGCCCTGTCATTCATGTACATCTACTAACCTTCAAAGTCTTGTTATGACGCTGAAGCTCGCGACAGAGAGATTCCAGTTTGCTACGTGCCAAAATGGCCTTGCTGTGCTCGCTCTGCAAGTGGACTTTCTCCTTCACAACTTGTGCTTGCTTCTTCTGCAGGATCTTCATCTGCTTTTGAACATTCCGGCTCTCCTCCAACTAACATCAGAGAGTGTATTTATTAAATAAATATAGGTGACACTGTCTTTGTGCATCTAGACAAGCAGACTGAATAAACTTTTAAACATTTCAGAATAAAATAAGAAAGTAATTTCATTAAGACCCCCACGGTGATCTTAAAGAGAAATTCCCATCATCCTACAGACAATTCTAAATGTGGAAGGATAAAAGATTAAAATATACAAGTTAAAACTTAATGAGTATTTGCCTTTGAGGAGCAGGGACCATGGATGTGTTGACCATGGGCTATCAGCTTCCATTCAGCTACAGGGGCAGGACCAGCCCCTAGACAGGAGGATATAATTGAAAGCCAACTCAGACTGGCTTTTCAACAAGTCACAGCTTTTTCCATGCTCTTATGTGTAAGGTACACACAGCTGTTTATCCAACCAGTCCTGTTTTACTATCAAAAAGAAAACCCCATAGAACTGCGAACAGAGTTCTTTTCTGCCGGCAGGAGCTTCTACCAAAGGAAGCAGTAACTGACACAAGTTTGCAAGACACTAACGTGTTTCAGAAAGCAACAGATATAACTAGCAGCCCTGACAAATCAAGTCAAATACTATTACAGTTGCACAGCCCAGATTTTGATAACTTAAGAGATCTGCAGTCTCAACTATTTGAGGTAATTTTTTGTTGCTTCCTTCAGGCTGTTCAGATGATGACAGCATTAAGCTTCATATAAGTGCTGACTTCAAAATCTGCCCTATCTAGCAAACAGAAGTTCTTGTGTTAACACCCACTTGACACTATGCAAGTTCCACTATGCATCATTTTTGGGCTCCCTGAGAAACCGTATTATTTATAGAGTCTGTCCTATTGTAAAGAAGGTAGTAAGGCTAAGCATAACACTGCTCCTTATTAGACAGTGCTTCAGCCTTGGGACACCACAGGAAAAGAAGGGTGTCAATGAGGAATGTCACTGTAACGAAAGAGTAACAAAATTTTGGTTTTCTGAAAGAGCTCAAAATAACACAGAATAAACTTCAGGACCTCCACAACAAAAAACTGAATGCATATTTAATCTAGTTTGGAGAAAAGAAACTTTATGGGAATATTTACTGTGTCCACTTCTGGTCTATTGCATCCAGTTCTGGTCTCCCCAATTCAAGAGGGAGAGAGAATTAATGGAGAGTGTTAAACGCAGAGCTATGAGAATGATTGGGGGTCTGGAACAACTGCTTTATGAAGAGAGACTGAGACAATTAGGACTTTTTAGTTTGGACAGAAGAAGGCTATGAGGGGATTTAATCACTGCCTATAAATCCATGAGGGTGGGTGTCAAGAAGAAAGGAATCCTCTCTTCAGTGCCATCAGACAGGACAAGGGGTAATGGATGTAAGCTGGAACACAGCAAGTTTCACCTCAATCTGAGGAAAAACTTCTTTACAGTCAGGGTTATTAAATATTGGAAGGGGTTGTTTAGGGAGTGTGTGGAGTCCTCTTCTCTGGAGATGTTTCAGACCCAGCTGGATGTGTTTTTGTGTAGCTGATTTAGACTTTTTAGAAGGTTCTGCTTTTCAGTAATTTGTACCCTGCTTGAGCAGGAGGGTTGGATCAGATGGCCTCGGAAAGTCCCTTCCAAACCTAATACACTGTGTAAACTGTGTGTGCATTCTGACAACCAAACATAAAAAGCCCTTTTCTTGGACGTCCTGGAGGAAAAAAAACACAACCCAACACTTTGAGTGGCTGTGCTATCTGTGTACCTATGAAATTTCAGCCCTGTAAAAGTAAGCCAGCAAGAGACATATCACCAAGGACGCAAACCTTCCTGCATCACAAACTGATCTCCTGATATATTCCAAATTAGTAAAAAAATTGTGGAAGATCTTTTGCCAGGAGAGAGGAGTTCCTACCTGTATTGTACAGTCCTTTTCATGAGACACCATTGAAAAACCTGACAGTGAGCTTTAAAGATGAGGAATCTTTAAAAAAAGAAAAAAAGCATTGTAGGTGCACTGCCATAAACAGTTCAAACCTCTGCTGGCATTAAAGCTGACACCTATGCCAGTGGCTTGCCACCACTATCATGAAGAAAAGAACGTATCTTAAATGGATCACAACCAGATCCAACCTAAGCTTTCTAAGGGGAACAGAATACTTTGAGCCTCATCCAGCTAAAACTGAGCTACTGTTGCACCCAGATAAGCTCCCACCCAGCTTCCCAACAGTTTTGAGCATCACGGGGAATGCAGCCAGCTTTCCAGGATGGTGGCTGTCTACAGATAGTGAATGCTTGCTCTGCCTATAGAGATCCTCTCCTGGGAGGGAAAAGACATAACATAAACAGGTCTCTTCTGACTGCTAAACCTCTTGAAGGAAATTAAAATTTGTTTGGTCTAGCTGTTCCCTAGTTGTTTTGAGATCTTTCATTCAACAAGAAAACCTCAAAGCAAACATGGCACAGATCTGCAGAAGTGAAGAATTCACACCAACACGCAGACCATGACCACTGTGATTTGACAAGGGAGCTGTTTCCTCAAATAGAAAAAGGCATCAAATGTAAAAGCAACTGCATTTGTCTCTCACAGTATTAGAGCTCATTTTAGGTGGGCTCCCCATCCTTCAGTTGCACTACCCAAGTACTCTTTCTCACGCAAATGAAAGTGATTTCTTAGGTAAGTTGTTGGCTTTGAAGCAAATTCACTGATGTCAACAAGAGCCTGCATGCTAGAGAGAGAGAAGAAAAGCAAAGCAAAAACACAGCAGGCCTCCATGGAGGACTGGGAAATTCCTAAACAGAACTAATCTAAGTCTATTCTGAATTAGTATTGCCACTGAGTAAAAAAAGACTACCTGCTAGCTCATCCCCAAAGCTCTGGAGACCCTATTAAATCTGAAAGGAACAATAAAATTAATTTCAGAAGACTTATTCTGTGTTGTTCAGCCATTAAATCATGTTCAGAAACACTTTCATGTATAATACACATAAAAAGGAAAATTTTATGCTTTTGTCCAGCTATATGGTGGGAAAACAAACACTCAGTATTTCCAGTCTTTCCACGCTTGTGTGTCCCTGTCTGAAGATGTACAAACCTAACACTTGTCTCCAGGCACCTTCTGAAAAGTAAGTTTATGAGCCTTTGCACCCGCCCCCAAATCTTGCAATCAATTTATTTAGAAGACAAATTATTATTTCACCTACTTGGGATGCGAGCACACTTTACCATCAGTGCTAACATTGTCTCTTTTTGGTTTGTTACTGAAAAAAATTCATACTTTTCTATCCATTCCTTTGTATAATCAGAAAACATGAAGCAAAACTAACCTGTATGTTTCTGACTTTCCTGACCCCCAAAATATCATTCAGGACTTAAGTAAAACTAAACTGCTTACTTCCCACAGACCTTGTTATAGCACTAAGTTCTTTCCCTTCATCCCAAGGAGGATAAATAATAAAACACTAGCACAAAAGCATTATCAGCAGGCAAAACCAAGAAAAATAACTATTCCTAAAAGAAACTCATCTTTTCTGTTAATCCTAATGTTATTCTTCAACAACAAGTTGAACAAGTTGTCATAACCTAATTTTGTTTTGGATTTAGGCAGTCATGTAGAAGTGAAACGACTACATGGAAGTTCAGATGACGCAATACTCACAATAAACCTGAGCTAACCCTCCTCTACTAGCAGAGTGAAGAATTCAAAATCTGTAACTGTCCTGCATTAGAAGTTGTTGCATTGCAGTTAATATACAAGCACTAGTAACTCCTGCTGTCTTTACAAATCACTTACCAGATCAGCATACTTCTTGCACAAAGCTGCCAGTTTCTCCTCTGGAGTAGAAAGTGTGTTCAAGGCTTGCATTAATAATAGCACTTCTTTTCCTGTGAATTGGATGAATGACAAGCAGATTGAGGAAAAAAAACATGTCAGAAAAACAGCCTGTCTTTAGAATTACAACATGAAGCAATGAGAAATTACTGTGAGTTAAGCTGTTCTCTTTGTTTGACAGAGGCATAATCCTAACGGATGGCAAATGGGAAGTTATCACAGTAAGAATAAACTCCTCTTGCTAGTGCGCCATTAAACAACCTGGACAGCAAAAGTTACTTTGATCTTAAAACCACAAAAAAAAAGTTGCCAGTGGCATCCTGGCTTGCATTAGAAATAGTGTGGCCAGCAGGAGTAGGGAGGTTATCAACCCCTTGTATTTGGCACTGGCGGCTGCATCTTGAGTATTGTGTCTGGTTTTGGGCACTTCAATACAAGAGAGATGTGGAGGTACTGGAGCAGGTACAGAGGAGAGCAACTAAGCTGATGAAGGGCCTGGAGAATAAATCTTATGAGAAAAGACTGAAAGAGCTGAGGCCTCTTAGTTTGAAGAAGAGAAGGCTGAGAAGAGACCTCATCACTCTCTACAACTACCTGAAAGGACGTTGTGGAGAGGTTGGTGCTGGTCTCTTCTCACAAGCAGTTGGTGACAGAACAAGAGGGTTCAAGTTACAACAGGGTAGGTTTAGACTAGATATTAGGAAGAATTTTTTTTCACAGAAAGGGTGGTCAAGCACTGGAATGGGCTTCCCAGGGAGGTGGTTGAGTGGCCATCTCTGGATGTGTTTAAAGATCGTGTGGATGAGGTGTTGAGGGATCTGGTTTAGGGGTGAAATTTTAAGGTAAGGTAGATGGTTGGACTCTATGATCGCAGGGGTCTTCTCCAACCAGAGTGATTCTGTGATTTTCTTTGAATGCCCTGTTAAAGTTGACAAGTTTTGGCTACAAGGCAAATGTCACACACAGAGCAAACGCACAGCTATTTTACTACAGCATCAAAGCTATTTAAAACTCAAAATGCTGTAGAGAACATACCCAAAGTTTTCTCTTTGTGTTTTTCACTCTCTGGATCTTGTTGGCCATCAGGTGGATCAGTACGTGCCTCCTCTCTCCCAGGAGTCTCCTCACGAGACTCTTGAGAGCAGCAGATGGACCCCGGGTGCCTTCTGTCCTTTGTGATATACTCTGCTTCTACCAACATGCCTGAGTTTTCCAGGCCGTAACAGTTGGACTGCGCATGCTGCAGAGCTGTATCAGACAATTCACTGCACTTGCTGTTCACCAGCTGATCCTGGTTATTCATTCCCATCTCCTGAGACACAGCTTCTTCCATTGTGTCACCAACCAGCTTAAGAAGAGAAAGAAAAATGTTCAAGTTACAGTCAAACAACTCTATTTAAAGTAGGGGCAAAAGTTCTGCCCTTCAAGTTGATACTCACTGTATACAGAATGAGCCTAAAGAGTGATGAAGAAAGCCGCGAATAACAGCCTGAAATATGACTCTATTAGGAAACATCATTCAAACCAAGCATTGTAAAAATGCTTATATTACAGAAATTGAAAGTTTACATGAAATCTGTTCTTCAAGCTCCAAAGCTAACTGGCTATCATTTCAGCTGTTAAAAGCACATGATCTTAAATGAAAACAGTTCTCTCGTGCAGTTCTTCAACACTTATCTCACTAAATCAACAATAAGTATACTCCATCTAAAACTCAGGCAGAGTTTAAGTAGCTTTATGTACATTTCTTTGAGGTACAGATACATGAGGACAACAGCGTTAACAACTTTTTTTACATACTAGTTTCAAAAAACTGGAGGATACCAACTTTTAAATTATTTGAGATGGACTACAAGAAAGAGGAGGTGGAAAACCTGCTAGGAAGTCTGAAGAAATGCACAGAAATACATTTTTCCCATAACATACATGGAGTCGGGGTTTAAACTACTTCAATCAGAAAGCCAAATGCAACTGTCCACTAACAACTGGAGAAAATCTGTTGTTATAACAAGAATTTAGATAAACAGGAGCAGGAACACATCCATTTTTTACATGTTAAAATTAAGACCTATTAAATAATCCAAAAAAGTATTAACTAGCTTCAGAAATTGAGTTTAATAATTTAACCAGAAGTTAAACATCACCAGTTGTAACACTGCAGTGGTACGTCCATACAAGAGAGCACAAGATAGGACAAAGGGCAGTGGGTGTCAGCTGGAACACAGGCAGTTCCACATTAATATGAGAAGGAACTTCTTCACAGTGAGGGTGACAGAGCACTGGAAGGGGCTGCCCATGTGGGTTGTAGAGTCTCCTTCTCTGGAGATGTTTAAAACCCACCTGCGCATGTTCCTGTGTGACTTGATCTAGGGGATCCTGCTGTGGCAGGGGGATTGGACTGGAAGATCTTTTGAGGTCTCTTCCAATCCCTAATGTTCTGTTATGGTACCACCCTACAGCTTATTATGCAGGTACCTGACTCCTCTCTCAGTCACCAGACCATACTCAATTTATCAGCTAGGACTAACAAGAACTTGGAGAGCATTTAGTTGAGTGGTTTTTTGTTTTTTCACACTGAAGCTGGGACTCAGAGCAACTGGGTATTTGTACTGTCCATCTGTAATCCTACTGTTCAACACACATACATTGTTAAAAGTACAGTAAGCAAACTGAACTCACTTGACTGCCAAAGTAAAGTGATCACTCTCATCGATTTATTTTCAGTGAGTTGAAAATTAATTTCCTTAAAGTCATAAGGATTTATGAAAGTAGCGCTTGTTTCTGTGCCAAGTTGTGCTGTTGAAGCACAAATTATTTCCAGACTATGTTATGTTTTGTTTTAATATTTAAAACGTGCTAATCCTTAATGGCAAGAGTTTGCACTGGGTTTTATATTCTGTACAGATGTGAACTGTTCTCCTCTTCAAAAGCAATTAGCCAACATCAAAGGAACACAGCTAACACTAGTATTATACTGTGAGACATATTTTAAGTCCCCAGTTTGTTCAGCATGCTTGGAAAAGTACTCAAAAATCATGAAACAAAGATGTACTGAAATTGCAAAATATACACAAACTTTATGTATAAAGAACAGCTGAGTTGTTTATGCTTAGAGCAAGTTACAGAATCACAGAATTATTGAGGCTGGGAAAGACCTCCGAGATCATCCAGCCCAGCCCATGACCTAACATGACCACATTGGCTAGACTACGGCACTAAGTGCCACTTCCAGTCTGTCCTTCAACACCTTCAGGGATGGGGACTCCACCACAGCTCTAGGCAGTCCGTTCCAGTTAGCAATGCCGAAGCAATACACTTGTTATGCTTTACAAGCTGAGTAGAACCTGTAAATTTAACGTATATTTTCTGCAGAAAAGTCTGGAGATTAGGTTTCCTTTCTTCTCCTCCAAACTGAGTCAGTTGTTTCACTGCCTGCGTCAGTGGGCTTGTTAAACACTCTCTTTGTGTCTGATGCTTTAGCTAAAAGCTCTTGGTTGAGGTCTCTGACCTGCAACGTTGGTAGCGACCCAGGTGGGATGCACAGCAATCCAGGGAAGGACCTCCACAACATTACTACAACCACTACAACACTCCTTTCAGTTAAGACATTAGGTCTTTTGGGTCAGACCTTGTCTCAAAGCAGATCTGTTCTTGAGAAAACGGCATTTGTACATTACTTTTCAGGAATGACATCAAGCTTTTTAACTGCAGATAATATGTACAGGCATTAAGAAGCAACTTTTGACTTATCAAGGAAGATTTACTTTCCAATGCTCTTTACAAGACTGAAAAGGATGCACGTGCTTTAAGGACAAACAGAAATATGCTGCAGTTTTATCACTCACTCTTCAATCACGTCAGACAACACAGTTGATAAATGCCTACAAAAGTAATGCAGCGACAGTACTGCTGTAACAACCAACTACAACACATCAGAGTCAACTTTTAGTGCCTAAACTGTGGAGTTTTAATTAGCATGGGAAAATTTTATCCTCCAAGTTCCAGGGCAGTTAAATAGATGAGATGCTTCTTAAAAAAGGGCAAGAGCTATGCAGACAGCAAGCCCACAGATTTTTTTATACTTACTGATGGTTGAAGCAATGGCTCAGATAATGTCTGAAAGCCATGATTCATACAGAAGCTGAAGGTACCATGTCACGTTACGTTGACAAGACAGGAAAGATCAGAGGTACCCAAACACAACATGGTATCGAAGCAGAACTGCAATACCAGCACAACAGCTGAAAACTGCAGACTTTACATCAGGTAGAATGTGACACAAACTTCTGATTCAGATGTGTGTGCCTAATAAACCTAGCAAAATGTAGGGAAAGTCTGCTCCAGACTCAAAGTTTCAGGTGTGGTGCAGTATTTTCAGGCCTTCTGAAACACAAAATTGCCAGGGACCCCAACAAGCAGCAGAGGCAGCCTGACTGGCTGTGACTGCACACAGAACAGCAGCAGCAGTTACCATTCCATTCCCTTTCTTTTCATACCCACCTCTATTGAGCCAGCAGCAACATTCGTGCAACTTGTTCTAACACAGCTGATAGCTAGATCAGTAACTCAGCCCAGTTCACTGCACAGCAATAGGCAATCCTGCCAACCAGGAGTGTGAGCACCACAGATGGAAAGAAGCCAAAGCACAGGAGTCAGAAAAAAAACCCTCAATGTAATCACAGCCAGAGCACAAGGAACTAAATCAGGGATGCAATTCCCTCCCTGTACTGGGCACTGGTGAGGCCTCCCCTTGAGTACTGGGAGCAGTTATGGGCCCCTCACTTCAAGAAAGAGATTGAGGGGCTGGAGTGAGTCTAGAGGACCAATGGAGCAGAGGAAGGGACTGGAGGGAAAGTCTGATGAGGAGAAGCTGAGGGAACTGCGGGTGTTTAGCCTGAAGGAGACTCAGGGGGGACCTTCTCCCTCTCTACAGCTACCTGTGATCCTGTAAATGAAAAAATTACCTTATCGTCAGCACAGGTACATAGTTTACCTTGACTACTGAGGTACTGGAACTCTATCAGCAAGATGACAGCCCTGAGAAGCACTGCCTCAAATTTAGACAACCCAGGGTTTTCACTGAACTTCATCTGAGAATATTTTGCCATTTCTGGGAAAAATACGAACAAGAAAGCAACAGCTACAGGCAGGGGCATACTTGTGACCAGTAAGTCTTGGAATGCCAAAGCTAGCCAATCAGCATGGGACTCTAAACACCAAAACAGTTCAGAGCTGGGAGTTAAGATGCACATTCCAAGCATCTGTAAGTTTCAGGGAGTGAACAGCACCACTTCATTAATTCAGCAGAGCTTTTTGTAGAAGTCAAAGTAGGTGTCAGTCCAACTCTTTACTGACAGCAATACCTTATCAACTCTGAGTGTTCTCTACCCTTTGTCAAAAAACCCACAATGATTTTCAGAACTTCAGACTCATCTAACACGGGAGGCAGAAAGAAACAATCAGAACACCAAACTGAAGGAAAAGGTTGTGTTCAAGTCTCCTGTAGATCACAGATATATTTCAAAATAACAGCAATAGTGAAAAAAATAAAGACCTTGTCTACCTGCTTTTGGTTCTCCAGTAAACACAGAACAAATACAAGCTTTCTGAGAAGCAGGTGTGCTCCCTGCCAAACCAGACAGTTTTGGCAATAATACCTAATTTCCTTAGCTTAAATAAAATTAAAAATCACAGAATCACTCTGGCTGGAGAAGACCCCTGGGATCATCGAGTCCAACCATCTACCTTACCTTAAAATTTCACCCCTAAACCAGATCCCTCAACATCTCATCCAAACGATCTTTAAACACATCTATGGATGGCCACTCAACCACCTCCCTGGGAAGCCCATTCCAGTGCCTGAACACCCTTTCTCTGAAAAAAAAAAAAATTCTTCCTAATATCTAGTCTAAACCCACCCCGTTATAACTTGAACCCATTCCTTCTTGTTCTGTCACCAACTGCTTGTGAGAAGAGACCAGCACCAACCTCTCCACAACATCCTTTCAGGTAGTTAGGTCTCCTCTCACCCTCCTCTTTTTCAAACTGAGGAGCTCCAGCTCTTTCAGTCTTTCCTCATAAGATTTATTCTTCAGGCCCTTCATCAGCTTAGTCGCCCTCCTCTGTACCTGCTTCAGTACCTCCACATCTCTCTTGCACTGAAGTGCCCAAAACTGGATACAGTACTTAAGATGTGGCCTCACCAGTGCTGAATACAAGGGGTTGATAACCTCCTTACTCCTGCTGGGCACACTATTTCTAATACAACCTAGGATGTCATTGGCCTTCTTGGCCACCCCGCTGACTCACATTCATCTTCTTGTCAATTAGAACCCCCAGGTCCCTCTCTGCCAGATGGCTCTCCAGCCACACCTCCCAAAGCCGGTAGTGTTGCAGGGTGTTGTTGTGGCCCAAGTGGAAGACCTGGCACTTGGCCTTATTGAAGCTCATGCTATTAACATTGGCTCATTGCTCCAAATTACTAAGTCTCTCTGAAGAGCCTCCCTACCCTCTTGCAGATGAACACTCCCACCTAACTTGGTGTCACCTGCAAACTTACTAAGATACACTCTATGTCTTAATTGAGATCATCAACAAGCATATTAAACAGAGATGGTCTCAACACCAAGCCCTGAGACACAATACTTGTAACAGGGTGAGTGCAGCTAGAATACTGCAGTTGAAGTAGTTCTAACCAGCAGCCATAACAACCTGATAACAAAGAAAAACAAAACTAAACCTAGCTGGATTCTATCAAATTGTATGGAGTCGGTAAATGCTAGCAAAGCTGACAGCAGAGGCATGACTTGCTAAAATTCTGAAGTTTTTAACCTAGATTGTAAAGTGTTGGACTTAGTTATTGGAACAGAAGTCTGTTATTACTCAAAAGGGGCCACAAACACTAAGAGCCTCACAACTTCCTGATTATGGCTAACAAAGAATTCCCTACATTATCCTTGACTTTAGATATCACAAACATAACCAGAAATCTGAACAGCTTTCTTACACAATTTTATTCTTAAAGCATTTCAACTACAAATAGCTTCAGATGTTATCTGTAACGAGCTTCAACGAGAGAGAACAGCAATAATAACTGTCACATTAAGGATGTCAAGTACTAAGCCACACTAGTATGACTGAATTCACACCCCTCAAGACACCTTACTGAGAAAACTACCAGCTATGAACTCTGAACTACCCCAGCTATGACCTCTATCTTTTCAAATGTGTGCTCACCAGTGGAGTGAACTTCTCAGTTTAACATTCCAGCCAGAAGAGCGCACATCCAACAGCACATTGTACAATAGTGCTGATTCAGTACTGACTGGATAAAAGCAAAACAAAAACTACCCCGCTAAAGAACTTTTGCTGAAATCACTGACACCTTTTCTAGTTGCTACCATACTCTCTCAGCTTCCAGTTGGATTTCAACCTCCAGCTTCCAACCAGCTCTAACGATAGGTGGCTCATAATCTCACAGAGCAGAATCAGATCGTTACAGACCTAGAAAGATACTCTGTGAGAGACAAAGCACAGACAACACTCCACTTTAACATTATTAAATTATTTACCAAAATTCAAAACACTACCATTAAAAATACTAGATACTTGCCACCTATCTGGACATGAAACCAGATATTGAAAGGCACTGACATATCTGAACAAGCACATAATCTTCAAGCTATTTTAAGACAAAGCTACAGACCAAATAATTTGAGGATGCCTGCATGAAAATTACTGGTAACAATCGCTCCTGCTCACACCAAGGTTTTCATTCTCTCTTTTGCTCTCTGAACTTGTACCTTGAGAAAAAAGGTGCATGTAATGAGGAGCACAAGAGTACTCTTGTATGAATAGAATACAAGATAGGTATCCTATTTACGAACATTCACAAGAGAAGACTCTACTTCAAACAGCATTGCTTGAGCAACATGCGCTGAACAGGAGGGCAGAGCATACACAGAGGCAGCGTTTATCCCACCATGCTGAAATGTCTCGTGAACCTACTTACCTTTTGTATTTAAAAAAGGTTAAAAAAAAATCCCTACTAGGTATTTTTTTGTACCTACACAAATCTGTAACATACAGTGCCACCTAAAATATACTGTGCTTAGTATTGGCATGATGTTACTACAGTGCCTGTGTCTTCTTTTCAAAGATGCTTACATGTAGAGCTGGGGGATATGGTTTAGGGGTGAACTTGGAGAGTAGGACTGACGGTTGGACTCGATCCCAAGGGTCTTTTCCAACTTGAATGATTCTATTATACAATCCTGCACATACACATACTCAGTCTTTCCTTTGAACACCTCTCCATACCTCTTATTAAAAGAAACCATAATTAGTAGCTACATCAACATACTTTTTGTCCTGTAAGTCAGCAAATTACCCTAAGAAAAATAAACACTAGCATTAGTCTACCACAGCATCTTCTATATTCTTGGCCTGTACAGTGAGAAGACTCTTGCAACATTAGCCTTCGCAATTGCTAATATCCCTGAAGCTTTAGAACAAGCAGAGGTATACAAAACAATTTTCACAACTCTACGACAACCTAAACACATAAGCAAATGGACAATAATTTGCTCTGCTTCAGGCTCCAGAAAAGATCAGTTAAAAGATCACTGATCAGCTGACTACACTTTCAAATTTCTCATACATGTGAGTAGACATAAAAGCTCTGCATCTCTTAAGCTCAGCAATTACATAAAAAAAGAATCTTGTTGGAAACTGTAAGTCTTATTAAACAGGTTTATAATTTACAACAAATTTGAAGCTTTTGTGTTTTTCCAACAGTTTACTTTTACCTGATAACACATGAAAAACTCCTTTGAAAACATACATGCATTGTATTTTCCCTCAGTGCAGAGGGAAAAATTCATTTACCTTAATTACATATTGCTGAAGAAAAAAAATCAGTCACTCTTGGTAGAGAATTTTATTCATGACTTCTCCATAAAAACTAGCACTGTAGGATATCAAAAACTAGGGTTTGAATTTTATAGCAGATGCACTTTTATCCACTGGTCTAGACACATTCATGTGCTTGCGACCACAGGATTAGCTTATTAAGATTATTTCTCCATGAAATACTTCTCTACGCTAAGCTCAGTGACCTGGATGATCACGCAGCCTAATTATACCTTTCAAAAAAACCTGATGGCCTCTGAAGTGGCTTCCGCACTGAACTCAGACCTTAATTGTGAGATCAGAAAGTAATTTCAAACAAACATTTCAACCTGTACTGTCATTACATTAAAAACTATGTTCTATGCTCTCATTTATCTACTTTGAAAACACTGGACTGAGGCACCTGTGGTATTGCTCATCATTGCTCATCGTTACTTTCAAAGTGTTGGAAGGCTAGAAGTTCCAACACAAGCAGGATGATGATTAACAAATATCTACTGTGGAAATCTGCATTTTAGTCTTTATAAAAGTCATTACAGAGTCAAAGCTACTATAATTCCACTATTAATACTGCTGGCTTCGCATTCAACATAGGGTTATTTGGTACTGAATCAGACACTCATGTTCTCACATGACATCCTCTTATTAATACTAACATCCTTACCTTTCTATGTTACCTCTTCCAGGCTTCTCACTTTGACTTTCAGTGCCCTCATGACATTACTAGTCTTAAAAATGCCTTTTTTATTTACCTCAGAAATAATTCCAAAAGGAAAAAGAAGAGTTTTGTTTTATAGCCCCTCTCTGTGATCTAAAAACAAACAAAAAAGTAATCAAGATCTCTTTCCTGCCTTAGCTTAAGATATGAAAAAACACCTCCTTGCAATTTCAGTATGAAACTTTACTGGAGGAAGCCAAAGCTTAACTGGAAGCTTTCGGTGCATTTAAAAATGCAGCTCATTTCACCAGCACTTTTTTTTAAACAACAGGCATCTGAGACAGGTGCTAATTAAGAAAAGATCTAATATAGCATGAATCACTCCTGCCAACGAGGTTTCACTTCCTTTCTACTCTAAACATAATGGTTTTCTAGTCATCCCCAGTACATTTCTGGAAAAAGCAGGGTAGACAAGTTCTGAATTCCCAATGCAAACAGGTCACACGGAACCTAAAAATAAAGGAGCTCCTGTGTACCAAAGCACGGGGGAGGGAAGTCTGCAAGAGACTTCTGAAGGATTTTTTAATTCACCCAAAAAAAAAAGTTCAAAGTAAAATTTGCTTAATAGTCCCTGCTGCATATAGCCCTTTCTTAAAAATTAAACTTAATTTCACCGTGGATATACAAAATAAAGAGACTGGTTTACTTTTAAAACAACATCACCATCTGCTTTCACAGCAGACACTGAAGTCACTTGCTAGTAAAGAACTTGAGAAAACGCAAAGGAGATGGCTTTCCACTGAGGAAAAGCATCTCCCCAGCCTCCTAAATCTCACCCCAACAGCCAAAACAAGTGATCACTACCATGGAGTGACTGTTCCTGGGCTGCTACTACCCTCTGAACAACAAAGTTACCACACGAAAAGCAACCTGCCACGGCATAAGCGAGTAAAGCGGGGTAAAAGAAGCCACCTCTGTCCGAGATGAGACTGCTCTGTCAGTACTACAGACGCAGCCACACGGATCTCAGCCTTTTCTCACAGGGACACGCAACCAGCAACTCTTGTGAAGCCACCAAGGGCACCCCAGACACCGCTGCGCTCCGCGTCGCTTCGGCACAGCAAAAGGCGGACACTTTTGCCTGCGATAAGGAAACGCTGACCCCAAACCCCACCCGCTGATGCCCCCATAACCCACTCCCACGCCGCGGCCAGGCAGCCGAAACCTCCACTGTTCGGCCGGTGGGGAGGGTGGGAGTAGTCGCTCGGACCCCGTCCCGCACGGCGCTGGGCACGCGCACCCCTCACCCCCCCAACTCCGCAACGGCTCCGCCACGTGCCGCCGCCCCCGAGGCCCCGCTGCGCGCGCCAACCAGGGCCCGCCCTCGGGCCGTGGGGAAAGGGCGGAGGAAGCCGCCCCCAGCCCCCCTGCGAGGGGATGTCGAACGCCCACCCCCGGCGCACACACCAGCGGCTGAAGCCATGGGGCCAGTGACGGCGGGGAAAGCAGAGTGAAAGCGCAGCGTGGCCGACCCGGTGCAGCTCCGCACACGGCAGCACCGCCGCACCTCCCTCACCTCCGCGCTGCCGCTCGCCGCTACCCCACCCCGCTCCTCTTCGCTGCTATGGCTCCGGCGCCGGTTCCGTCCCACCGCGCCGCCGTCGCCTCCACCGCTGCCGCCTTCCCCTCCGCGCGCTGCCTCCGCTCCGCGCGTCGCCATGATGTGACGGCAGCATCCAAACAAGCTGCGAGCCCCGGCGACACCGGAAGCGCTCCCTATCCGCTCCGCCCCGCCCTCCTTAGCACCCGGCGGCACGGCCAATCGCCGCGCGCCACCACGCCCCACGTGGGAGGCCTCGCACCTGCCCCGCCCGCCGCTCTCCCCCGAACTCAAGGTGGACTGCGGTTCCCAGCGGACACCGCGCGGGCGTGGCGCGCGCAGCCTGCTCGCTCCCTCCCTCCCTCCTCCTGCCTCAGGCTTCGCCCCGCGTTCACCGCGCCAATGGCCGCCTGTGTCGGGGCTTTGCAGCATCGGCTGGGGCCGGCACCGCTGGGGAAGTTCCTCACGGTGAGGGGTGTGAGGCACTGGAACAGAGTGCCCAGGAAGTTTGGGGGATGGGTCCTCCCTGGAAGAGCTCAAGGGGAGGTTGGAGGGGGCTTTGCGCAGCCTGGTCTGGTGAGAGGTGGCGCTGCCCATGGCAGGGGTTTGAGGCTGGATGGCCTGCCAAGTCCCTTCTATTCCAAAGCATCCAAGAGAAGGCATTCTGAGCCTTGAGCCCTTCTTGGGAGTCCGGACCTGCACCACAGCTCTCACAGCTCAGAGCCTTTCTGCACTTCCGTATGTCTCCTGCTATGGGGAGGTGGTGGTGGGTGGAAGGATGCTTGCTGTGGGGGGAAAAGGGGTGGCAACGTGTGTTTTAACATAGGATGAATCATACAATCATCACGGCTAGAAAGGGCCTCCAAGATCATTAAGGCTAACACTTATCCCAACAGCTCCCTAATCCCTAGACCATGGCCTCAAGTACTAGATCTACTTCTTTTTTAAACACCTCTGGGGATGGTGACTCCACAGCCTCCCTGGGCAGCCTGTTCCATGGCCCAACCACTGTCTCAGGGAAGAGCTTCGTCCTAAGATCCAATCTAAACCTACCCCAATGCAACTTGACGCCATTTCCTCTTGTCCTATCATTAGTAATTTCAGAGAAGAGAGCAGCACCAGCCTCACTACAACCTCCTTTTAGGCAGTTGTAGAGAGCAAGGAGGTCACCTCTCAGCCTCTTCTCTAGACTCAGTAACCCCAAGTTCCCTCAGCCGTTCATAATAGGGCCTGTTTTCTAGCCCTGTTCCCAACCTCATTGCCCTTCTCTGACCCCACTCCAGCACCTCAACGACCTAACACTGTTTTCCCTCAAAAATGCACTTAGCAACACAGTGTGTTTCAACAATACTAGGAGCTCTTATTCCACTCCCGCAAATAACTGCAAGTACTGACAGGAGGATGAGAACACACTTGCAGCTGTGCCCTGTTCATGACCTTGCTGAAGATTGCTTGCGCGAGGGAGGAACAGTTGTGGACTGTACACTAGGAGCAGCCAAGTAGATAATCCACCCAAATGGTCATTGCCAAGAAGCTGCTTAATTATTGGCACCAAAAGCAGCACTGGTCTCTTGTTTTGACAGGCAAAAAGCTGATATTTGTGGGAAATCAGTTCTTTATTATTACAAGAAAGCTGGAATAGGGCTTTTCACTGGGTATGTACTGAGAGGACAAGAGGAAAGAGTTCCAGGCTTGAAGAGGGGAGATTGAGGTTGGACATGAGCAACAAATTCTTTGCTGTGAGGATGTTGAGATGCTGGGACAGGTTGCCCAAGGCAGTTGTGGTTGCTCCATCCCTTGAAGTGTTGAAGGCCAAGTTGGATGGGACCCTGAGTAACCTGCTCTAGTGAAAGTGTCTCTGCCTATGCAGAGGGGTTGGAACTACATGATCCTTAGGGTCCCTTCCAGCCCTAGCCATTCTGTGATTATATGATTATTGAGAATATGATTCTATGATTATTGAGGATATACCCAGGTAAAAATATTTAGTTGTTTCTTTTAATTCATTTTTAGAGTAATCCATTTTTTTTACAAGCTGCATTAAGTTATGTGGCCATTACCATAGTTAAGAGTAGCCTACATTTGTCAACACCACACACATACGCTGCCATTTCAACACCTCTCTGGAGTACTTCACTACCTTCACTGGGGCGGAGACTCCTAAGAAACCTGGTAAAGAATTAATTGCTTTGTTATTTGTTTTCAACCCATTGATGAAGTGACAACTATAAAGAGATGTTTAAGACTGTTGCTCTGGTATAGAACAGCACTAATTCTGTTCAGCTATTTTGCTTTTCAGCTCAGGCTCTTCTAAGTAACTGAACTTTGTGCATCATTTTGCAGACTATGTCTGCTTCTACAAGTGATAACACTTGGTGTTTGCAGCTAGTGTGCACAGTATAAGAAGGACATTGAGGTGCTGGAGCAGGGCCAGAGAAGGGCAATGAGGCTGGGGAGACAGCTAGAAAACAGGCCCTATTAAGAGCGGCTGAGGGAACTGGGTTTTTTCAGTCTAGAGAAGAGGAAGCTGAGAGGAGACCTTACTGCTCTCTACAACTCCCTAAAAGGAGGTTGTAGTGAGGCCGGTGCTGCTCTCTTATCTGAAATTACTAATGATAGGAAGAGAGGAAATGGCCTCAAGTTGTGTCAGGGCAGGTTTAGATTGGATCTTAGGAAGAAGTTGTTTCCTGAGAGAGTGTTTGGCACTGGATCAGGCTGCCCAGGGAGGTGGTGGAGATCCCATCCCTGGAGGTATTTAAAAAAAAGGTAACCAGAGCCCTTGAGGCCATGGTGTAGGGGTTAGGGAGCTGTTGGACTGAGGGCTGGCCTTGATGATCCTGGAGGTCCTTTCCAGCCATAATAATTCTATGATGAAAAGAAGACAAAGTCAGGTTCTTCACCCACTGTTCAGCTAAATTACACAGTGGCACCTTCAAACCCGATAAAACAATATTTTCCACCTCCACGCATTAAGAAATTGATTATCCCGCAATACCAGTGAAGTAATGACCTAGATTGGAAAAGGAACTGGCCGTTTGTGTGGTTGGGATGATAGCCAGTTCCAGGTTTGAGCAGATGTACTTTGAATGAGAAGTGGGACCAGCCATCAGTTTCTGAAGAGGAGACTGGGGTCACTGCGAAGAGGCAGACAGTCGCTCGGGGAATCTGATGAACTCGGTGCTGCTTACTCTGATGCTGCCGGTTTGCCCCAGCCAAGACTGGGAGCAGGACACACAAACAGGAAGCCGTGCTTGTGGTTATGAGTTCAATTTACTGGTGATTGTCCTCTGGTATCCAGGCCAAGGGGATGCAGACTATTCCCTACCATACCCCTTGGCACTTGGCCTCCAATGCTGGATAGCTTGCCAGCACCACTGGGAATAACTCAGCGGCCAGGAGCTGATGGAGAGGTTGCTAGCTGGCTCAGGGCAAACATTTTTAGGAGTCTTTCTGTTTATAGGCACTCAGTTTTCCACGTGTGCTCAGACACACCAGTTCACTGTCCACAGCCAGAGAGACCCCGACTTGTACCCACTAACAACATCCCCCCAGCGGAAAGGTCCTAAGCAACAGTGGTTTTGTTTTCTTAAAGTGATGGTGTCAGTTCTTTCACTCCCAAGCCCACTAATTTTTTGACATCACATGGTACTGAGAGAGCTGCTTGTATCCACAACCACACCAAGTGTCTGCGGATGTTCCTCCCCACCCCAGTAAAGCTCTTACAGCAGCACTTTTCACTCACCCAACACACGATGGGCTTGAAAGTCTTGTTACACACAGTACAGGATGCAAGTCAGTGATGATGTAGCACAAGCAAAACTGTTTGATGTTTAAAATGCTGACATCAAAGTCATGAAAGGGCACATGGCCAGCATGAAAACCCTTCTGAAGGAAGTGGGACGTGAGGCTGTGAATTATTCACCGGCCATTATTTGTCTGAAGTAAATTGGGCTCATTCTTCCTCAGAAAGTATAGGAAATGCAGAGAAGGACCAGCTTTACCTGGCTCTGAAACCTTCATACTTGGGTATGAAAACCATAGCTAAGGAAGCAATTAGAAGCAAGCAACAGCAGGATTAAGGTTTTGTGATGCATACAACTGACCCCCCACACTAACCACGGTCCTTTAGAGTGTATCAAAGCAGGCATCAAACCTTCACTCCTCCAATTATAGATCCAGCACACAACTAACTAACTAACTAACTAACTAACTAACTAACTAACTAACTAACTAACTAACTAACTAACTACTTTTCTTGTGTCTTTCCCTTCTTTGTCCAGATCACACTGTAATACAATAACCTTTCAGCCCATTTGGGATTCAGCTTGCCTCCAAGTGTGTTTGGAGAGGTTTGTCACAGAATCACAGAACATTAGGGATTGGAAGGGATCCTCGAAAGATCAGCCAGTCCAATCCCCCCGTCACAGCAGGGTCCCCTAGATCAAGTTGCACAGGCACATGTCCAGGCAGGTTTTAAATGTCTCCAGAGACTCCACAATGTCCCTGGGCAGCCTTTTCCAGTGCTCTGTCACATTCACTGGGAAGAAGTTCCTTTTCATTATCAAGTTGAACCTCCTCTGTTCCAGCTCACACACGTTGCCCTTGTCTTATCATTAGATGCCACTGAGCAGAGCCTGGCCCCATCCTCCTGACACCCGTCCTTTCCATATTTATAAACATTAATGTGGTCATCCATCAGCCTCTTTTTTTCCAAGCTCAGGAGACCCAGCTCCCTCAGCCTTTCTTCATCAGGGAGATGCTCCACTCCCTTCATCACCTTTGTGGCTCTGCACTGGTCTATCCAGCAGTTCCATGTCCTTCTTGAACTGAGGGGCCCAGAACTGGACACAATCTTCCAGATGTGGTCTCACCAGGGCAGAGTAGAGGGAGAGTAGAACCTCTGTCCATCTACTAACCACCTAACTTCTAGTCTATCCCAGGATGCCATTGGCCTTCTTGGCCACAAGGGCCCATTGCTGGCTCATGGTCGTTCTGCTGGCCACCAAGATCCCCAGGTTCCTTTCTCCTACACTGCTCCCCAACAGGTTGGTCCCCAATCTATACTGGCACCTGGAGTGTTCTGGCCCAGATGTCAGACTCTACACTGCCCTTGTTACAGTTCATTCAGTGTGTACCCACTGAGCTCTCCAGCCTGTCCAGGTCCCACTGAATGGCAGCACAGTCTGCTGGGGTGTTGGTCACTCCTCCCAGCTTTGTGTCATAGCTTCCTGAATCTCTGAATTAGCAAGTGAGTGCATTCCCAACCTCTGCCATCATGAACACCAAGAAACAAAGCAAGTGATTCACTTCTCAAGATAATTTATACAGTGCTGTCTCATTAAAAATGATAGAGACAAACTAATGTTAATTATGTTGGTCGCTCCTCCTCTCACCTTGGCATCTAGTTAAAAGTAACAACAAAAAAGGAAAAGGATGTGAAGATTTTATAAAATAAATATCTAAAGGGTGAGTGTCAAGTGCATGGGGTCAGACTCTTTGTCAGTGGTGCCCAGCAACAGGACAAGGAGCAATGGGCATGGAACACAGGAAATTGCATCTGAACACAAGGGAAAACTTCTTTACTCTAAGGGTGATAGAGCACTGCAACAGGCTGCTTAGGGAGGATGTGGCATTTCCTTCTCTGAAGACATTCAAAACCTGAATGCCTGGATAAGATCCTGTGCAACTTGCTCTAGGTGAAGCTGCCCTGGCAGGAGTGTTGGACTAAACAATCTCCAGAGGTCCCTTCCAGCCCCTAACATTAACCCAAGCACTAATAGATGTGGGTAAGCAGTCTTTATGTGAATATCTGTATGAATGTAGAGAGAGAGCCACTGCTGGGCTGCACTGAGAAGAAAATGAAGCCATGCATGTCTTCTGGTGTTTAAAACATAGGAGAAAAAACACTGAACAGGGGTAATTTGGAACAAAAAACCATTAATGGGTGAAATTATTGAAGGCTCAGCTGCTCTAGGACTATTGCTATAGATGTGTGGGTCAGCACTTACTGAGACATGCTGGATCACACCAGACAATTTATCTTCTCAACTTGAATCATAGAATCGTTAGGGATTGGAAGGGACCTCGAAAGATCATCTAGTCCAATCCCCTTGCCACAGCAGGATCACCTAGGTCAAATCCAGAAGGACCTTCTTCAAGATGAGGGTGACAGAGCAATGGAAGGGGCTGCCAAGGGAGGTTGTGGAGTCTCCTTCTTGGAAGACATTTAAAACCTGCCTGGACATGTTCCTGTGCGACTTGATTTAGGGGATCCTGCTGTGGCAAGGGGATTGGTCTGGGTGATCTTTCGAGGTCCCTTCCAATCCCTAATTTTCTGTGACTCTGCTGAGTCAAACCTCAGACCACTATCAGTGTTGTTCTGGACACTGAAATCACACAACTAGGCTTGAGATACATCACTGGGATCGAGGGCCCAACCTGGCAGTGCCCTGGTGAGCCGCCAGACGCACTTTGTTCACTTTTATGTAACAGCTATTGCAAAGCAAAAATCAATACTATGGAGTGGACAACAGTTCAAGGATGGATTTGAAGGTCAGCTGATGCACTGCTGTACATCATTATTTATTAAACATTCTTTAAATGTTATTCTTTAAATGCATGAGGTGACAGTTGCTATCCTGTGCTTGGATCTGCACACCTAACCCCCCACCAAACAGCAAAGAGAGGAAAACAAGCTAAAGAGATGTGGAGTTTACTGAAAAACCTCAGGAATGGAAAGCTTTGGCTAACTTTGTTTAGAGTGCGGCTCTAAATGAGCAAGTAAAAGTGTAGTGGAACATTTTACTCAGTTTTTTATTATTCCAGGGTTTTATGATCTTTCCTTTCCCTCCTCCAAATTAGTGAACCAAACTATTCCATACAGACATTAACAGCTAGCAAATAGTTGAAGAGGATGCTTTGGTGCACAGAATCACTGGAGATGCTGGTATCTCAGAAGAAAGCTGTTCTAAGCTAAATGATTCCTGGGCACCTTGAGTACTGTGTCCAGTTTTGGGCACCTCAGTACGAGAGACATCGAGGTGCTGGAGCGAGTGCAGAGGACAGTGAAGCTGGTGAAGGCCTTGAAGACTAATCTTATCAGGAGAGATTGAGAGAGTTAGGGCTGTTTAGTTTGAGGAAAAGGAAGCTAAGAGGAGACCTCATCTCTCTATATAGATATCTGAAAGGACATTGTAGAGATGTTGGTGCTGGTCTCTTCTCGCAGGTCAGTAGCAACAGAACTAGAGGGAAGGCTTCAACCTTCAACAGGGGAGGTTTAGACTGGACATCAGGAAGAAATTCTTGACAGAGAGAGCGGTCAGGCACTGGAATGGGCTGCCCAGGGTGGTGGTTGAGTCCCCATCCCTGTCTGTGTTAAGATGCTTAGGTGTAGTGTTGGTACATCTGGTTTAGGGGTGAACTTGTAGAGTAGGGTTGATGGTTGGACTCTATGATCCCAAGGGTCTATTCCAACCTGAATGATTCTTTGAGTCTATGGTCAATTACAAAAGCTGCACCTTTCACTTCTTTTAAGAAAACTCAAGATTTCTGTTTGTTTGTTCTTCCTCAATGTTTTGAACAGCTGCATTTTCTACATTATCTTTATTATACATAATGTAAGATACATCTGTATCTTACATTTATCATCTTTGTGGCTCTGTGCTGGACTCTCCCCAGCAGTTCTGCATCCTTCTGGAACTGAGTGGCCCAGAACTGGACATGATCTTCCAGATGTGGTCTCACCAGGGCAGAGTAGAGAGGCAGAAGATCCTCTCTCCATCTACTAACCACCCCAGGATGCTGTTGGCCCTCTTGGCCACAAAAGCACACTGCTGGCTCATGGTCATCCTGCTGGCCACCAGGACCCCCAAGCCCCTTTCTCCTACACTGCTCTCCAACAGGTCAGTCCTCAACCTGTACTGGTACCTGGGGTTGTTCTTGCCCAGATGCAAGACCCTACACTTGCCCTTGTTATAGTTCATTAAATTTCTCCCTGCCCAACTCTCCAGCCTGTAGCTGTACCTCCAGCTGGAATCTGTTAAGAAAAAAAAAAAATAAAACCAAATTGTGCTTAAGATGACTTGCAGTTGAGAAAGTGTGTGGTAATAAAGAAACTCCTTTGAGAAGCCCAATGCATGCAGGTCTAAAACAACTCATTTTCCATAATGGGAAACACAGGAGGGCTTTCTGTCCAAGTTGCTCATAGATACAACTTTAAAAGTCCTTTTTTTAATGTAACAGCTGTTAAAGCTACTTAGCTCTTTTCAGTTCCCATGGGAGGAGTATTGACTGAATAATCACAGCTATAATCTCTTCAGTGTCTTTAAAGACCCTTTCTGCAGAATAGCTTAGTGCCTGTTAACACGCCTGTAAGCCTGTAATTCACTTGTGCTTCATGGCTCCTACCTACTTCGTTTTACCCATTCTCCTCCGTATTTGGAATTTCATTAATGCTTTGTCACACAAGTTTATGAAATAGAGGACAAACACAACATGAAGATTTAATGGACAAACATGAAACATTCAGATCAGAAGAATAATTTTAAAAACCTTTTAAAAGAAAACTATTTTTATTAGAATTCCATGTGTGGAGCACTGTGGTGAAGTAAATCATAGAACGGCCAGGGTTGGAAGGGACTCAAAGGTCATCCAGTTCCAAACCCCCAGCAGAGGCAGGGACACCTTCACTAGAGCAGGTTACTCAGGGCCCCAGCCAACCCAACATTCAACACTTCCAGGGATGGGGCACCCACAACTGCCTTGGGCAACCTGTTCCAGCATCTCACCACCCTCACAGGAAAGAATTTATTCCTCATGTCCAACCTCAATCTCCCCTCTTTAAGTCTGGAACCCTTTCCCCTTGTTGTCCTCTACGCACTCATGTCAAAAGCTCTACCCTAGCTTTCTTGTAGACCCCTTCAGGTATTTCTGAAACCTCTGTAAGTCTGCAATGTTTGCCCCACATGCAAACACAGGAGCCCATTCTATACATATCTACAAATATTTAATAAAGATGTCCAAAGCAGCCCAAGTTTTTCCATGTTTCAGCGCTTGAAATAAAAGACAAACATTGAATTTGCTCTCCCTCAAAATTAAATGGAAGCATAATAGTCTTCTGAAGAAAGAACGCATTCAACCATTCATCTGTGGGGAAAGGCAATACCTTCACTTGATGATCTAACAAAAGCAGAAGTTCAAGTCAAGCAGTTAATACCTCCGTTCTTGTCAATCAGTTAATTGTACCTCACTGATAATGAATCAGCACTTCTTTGGAGTCGGAACTAATGTTTTTTAGCAAATAATTGGAAATTGTTCAATGGGACTTGCTGGAAATCGTTTGGCTATGTAAATTAAGGAAGTTAAATACACACGAAAGCTAGTGGCTAGGAGTAAAATAGTACACATTTACAAATCATACAGCGATCAGAGTGCAAGAGTGAAGGATTTTCAAGGACTAAGTAACTTAAAACATCCATTTTTACATTGCAAACAGAAGGCTGCAGACCCAAAAGCTACATTCGTAGATTTAGAAATCTTCTGTGCAGAGCTTCTTGACCAGCTAAAAATGCCTTAAACTAAGATGTTGCTTCATGTAACAATGACATCGCTTTGGATTATGACGTAACTTGCAGTGTCTGTCTCTCTTTGCTTTTTCTTCTGAAGAATGTAGAAGTTCAGAAGCTGCTCGTATAAAGAACAGAAATACTGGTTGTATTCCCATATGGAATTATAATGATTTTAGTTTCTTTTACGTCTTTTGAAGATCTTTTGTAAGCAAATTATAAAAGCAGAAATCCATTTAAGGTTTCAGAAAAGCTTAAGGTTACAGTGGTTTTGTGAAAATGCTTATGTTTCTTCTTGGAGCATTTCTTCTATTTCTTTGTCCCAGTTTTCATCACGCTTCTCTGACTCTGTCACCACCTCATACTCTTGAAGCTCTTTTTGCAATTCCTTTTCCCAGTCAGCAGTGTCTTCTACAAAAGACAGATCATGTATAAGAAAAAGCTACATAATGCAGAATGCTGCTTATTTATTAGAAAAACCACATGAATTCGCATTGAAATCTCTCTTCTGTCCCTCAAACCTTATGAACAATTGTTAAAAAATAAAGAAATTCCATCTTTTTATTTACAACAGGTAGGAAGGAATTAATACAGAAATCTATATTCCTGTGCGCAAATATCATAGAATCCTAGAATGGCCAGGGTTGGAAGGGATCTCAAAGATCATCTAGTTCCAAACCCTCTGCATAGGCAGAGACACCTTCACAAGATCAGGTTACTCAGGGCCCCAGCCAACCTGGCCTTCCACACTGCCAGGGAATGTGGCAGCCACAACTGCCTTGGGCAACCTTTTCCACCATCTCAGCACCCTCACAGCAAAGAATTTGTTCCTCATATCCAACCTCAATCTCCCTCTTCAAGTTTCTAACACTTTCCCCTTGTTGTCTCGCTACCACCTGTGTGAAAAGCCCTCTCCCACCTTTCTTGTAGCCCCTTCAGATCTTGGAAAGCTGCTAGAAGCTCAACTGGGAGTCTTCTCTTCTCCAGGCTGAACAACCCCAACTTACTCAGCCTGTCCGCATAGAAGAGGTCCTCCAGCCCTCTGAGTTGCTCTCCTCTGCACACCTTCCAGGAGCTCTGTGTCCTTCTGATATTGGAGACCCCAGAACTGGACTCCTCAACATATGCAGCTTAGGTGTAACAAGCATCCTTCTGCAAGCTCATTTCACAGAATCACAGCACTATTGAGGCTTGAAAAGACCTCAGAGCTCATCAAGCCCAGTCTATGACCTAACATCACCACATCAGCTAGACCATGGCAGGAAGTACCACATCCAGTCTGTCCTTAAACACATCCAGGGATGGCAAGTGTCCATTCCAGTGTCTGATCACCCTCTCCGTGAGGAGGTGCTTCCTAATATCCAACCTAACCCTCCCGTGGCACAACTTCAGGTCCTGCCCTCTGATTCTGTCACTAGTTGCCTGGGAGAAGAGCCTGAACCCCACCTGACTACAAACTCCCTTCAGGGAGTTATACAGAGCAATAAAATCCCTGCTGAGTCTACTCTTCTCCAGGCTAAACAACTCCAGCTCCCTCAGCCTCTCCTCAGAAGACTTTCCTTCTAGTCCTTTCACAGTCTTTCTCTCTACTATCAACAGAATCTCCCTCTGTATTTTTCCTCCAGGAAAAAAAAAGTAGTAAAGTTCCCAAGCTTGTTGAATACACTGTTACGGGAAAAAAAAACCCAAAAAGGTGAGATAAATGCTGCGGATAATTAAAAAAGCAGCAGGTATTCTCACTGACGTTTGTAGCTAGGCAAGCTCATTTCATCAGGGTTAAAGGTAATTACATTTCATACTTCAGGGCAAAAAATGAGTCAGAAAGCATTCCTGTGTTGTTAATCTCTGTTTTAATTAGCTTTATCTATCATATGCAAGAGTATGGGGGAGGAGATGGGTGTTTGATGTGTTGCACGTTGGTTAGTACAGCCTAGATATGAAGGTCTGTAATTCCATAGTCCAAGTTGCTAAGGCCGGGTGAAATGTCTCTGAACCAACTAATGACTTACTGGAACTTTTCCACTTCAAAGCTAGATGCAATTAACTGACTTTTATTTATTACAAGTCCTTGAGCTTGGCTACAGAATAATCATGCTTGGAAAGGACCTCCTAGCTCATGAAGTCCAACTATACCCACAATAAGAAAAACCTAAATACCTGAATCCCTAAATACCTGATTGATCCACAAACACAAACTAGCCCTCTCCATGCCTGCCACTATTGCAGGGCGTGAAGCACCATGGCTACACATGGTTTCTTAAATACCTCCAGGGATGGTGACTCAACCACCTCCCTGGGAAGGCTGTTCCAGTGCCTCAGCACTCTTTCTGTAAAGAATTTCTTCCTAATATCCAACCCAGACCTCCCCTGCATCAACTTCAGACCATTTCCCCTGGTTTTGCCATTAGTTACTAAGGACAAGAGGCCAAAATCCACCTCTCTACAACCTCCTTTAAGGTAGTTGTAGCGGGCAATGAGGTGCCCCGTCAGCCTCCTTTCCTCCAAGCTAAACGTGCCCAGCTCCCTCAGCCTCTCCTCACAGGACTCGTTCTCAAACCCCTCACAAGCTTGGTAGCTCTGCTCTGGACACAATTCCAGCATATCAACGTCTTTCCTATAGTGAGGGGCCCAGAACCGAACACAGAACTCAAGGTGAGGCTTCACAAGGGATGAGTATAAGGGCACCATAACTTCCCTTCTCGTTCCACGCTATTCCTGATACAGGCCAGGATCCTGTTGGCCTTCTTGGCCCCCTGAGCACACTGCTGGCTCAGCACTTAGCCTTATTTTTTTCCAATTGTATGACATACAATAACTTCTGAAAGTAGTAATTCAGCAACACCCAAAACAATTGTGAGATGAGTTCTGAACGTTATGCTCAGCATCTGCACATACAAATACCTATACAGTAAACTGTTCACTTGATCGCATGATCACACATTGCTTTAATGCTTTTTACACTGGTGTTAGTTCTTCTGAATGATTTTAAGTCTAAGCCCCACTTTCTTTCTTCTCATGATTCTCAGATCTATTTGTTAAATGGTAACTGTTCCAAATACGTGTAAACCCTTATAGCAGAGGAATCTGCAAGCTCACATCTGGTACAAATACTGCTGTTTCAGCTGGTGTCACAGAATCACAGAATGTGAGGGGTTGGAAAGGACCCTGAAAGATCATCTAAGTCCAATTCCCCTTGGTGGAGCACACAAGGATCTATGAAAAAGAAGGCAGGGAAAGGAGGCTGCAGACAGAAGAAACCAGTCCTCTGTTATTTTTATAAAAGAGGCATTTCAACTCCTCACATCTAACATTCTGTGGTGAAAATTACCACTAATTCTTTTAATTAATATTTCATTTCATATACTTTGACAAATAGTCACAAATATACTTTCTTAAATGCAATTACATTTTTAAAAAACCCACCAAACCTACTTGAGATTGTCAGTATTTAAGACAGTGTCAGTATTTAAGTAACAGCTTTACCTTCTCCTACTGAAGTCTCTTCTTTCTTTTTGTCTAGCACCAGTTGTTCCATTTCTTTTCTTAGGTCTTCCTGATTCAGGTTACAGGCATCAAAAGCATCACTCACAAACTCTGATACACCTGGACTTGTGGAAATCTCTTCATCTTCCTGCAGTAACACAGTTTGGTATGAGCTTATTCAAAAAGGGGAAGAAACATCACCAGTACACACTGCTACTCCTGTGACTGACCACCTTCTAAACAGAGTCAGCCAAACTCCAAACAACTGCATTACTCTGACTGCATTATTCTTTCTTTACAGCCTATTTTTGTAGACAGAAAAATGGTAGATAATTTTAATGAAAATTATCTGCTTTTCATCTTAGGCTCCTTTTTTTGTGTTGTCTTAGCAACTTTAATTCTGTTTTTCTAATCTTCAGAAACAGTAACAAACTCCTGAGTGATCTAGAGCAGCACCTGAGACTAATATTAATATCCTGACCACAGTTCACTAGGAGTTTTCTACACACAAGCAAGAATCACAGAACATCAGGGATTGGAAGGGACCTCAAAAGATCATCTAGTCCAATCCCCCTGCCACAGCAGGATCA
>JAOXOE010000001.1:75955994-75981708 GCA_028565055.1 Phoeniculus purpureus
GAAGGGGCTGCCCAGGGACATTGTGGAGTCTCCTTTTCTTGGAGACACTTAAAACCCGCCTGGATATGTTCCTGTGCGACTGGATCTAGGTGACCCTGCTGTGGTAGGGGGATTGGACTAGATGATCTTTCGAGGTCCCTTCCAATCCCTAATGTTCTGTGATTCTATGAATCACTCAAATCAGATTGTCAATGTGTTGATTTGAAAATAGGATGTAATGATTGTGCCTGTCAGCTTTCTGGTGCAAGCTGCTCTGGTACAACGGACACACAGTCCTGAATGGTTTTTGTTTTAGCTTCAGACTTAGGCTTAGTACTAATGTAGTCTCTTAAACTAATGTGTAGCGAAAAAGAACCTTGCATGACAATTTTTGTCTGTTCACTCTTATTTTCTCCTCCCTGCCCCTCTGTCTCTCCCCCTCTCTTCATTGCAATAGTTGGGACACAAGATCTAACACCACATCCAAGCCAAGTCATTCTGTAGATGCTCACACAGCTGAGGTCAACTGTCTGTCCTTCAACCCTTACAGCGAGTTCATTCTAGCAACTGGCTCTGCTGACAAGGTCTTTACTTGTACATTCTTCAGATTTATAAGTGTTTTAGGTGACAGTTCTCCAGCCACTATAGTAATAATCATTTCATGTTACTTCTGACAGACGGTGGCACTATGGGATCTTCGAAACTTAAAATTGAAACTCCATTCATTTGAGTCTCATAAAGATGAAATCTTTCAGGTGGGTAAACTCCTCCCTGTAACAAAATCTGCAGGAGTGTTGAGCATGGAAATTATCTTGTGGTGACCAACCACAATGGATAAAAGTCTGTTACACAAGAAGTAGTGAATTTTCACTCAACAGCCAGTAGCACATAGACCCCCCACTTGTCTCTGAAGCAAGTAGTTCATGGCTTACTGTGAACAAGCTACTGGGGGTTTGCAGCTGGCCTCAGCACAGGTAGGTTTCTCCTGCTGTAGAGAGGATGTGGGTTCAGTGTGGGTCATGTGTGATGTGTGTAGTGCTGTGAGCTCTGCCTGTTTAGCAGGAGCAAGTAACTGCAATTTAGACAGTTAAATTTCATTTTATGGTAAATCCACACCAGTGAAATAGTGTTGGCTGTTGAGTCTGAGACATCTCAAGCGCTCTGAGCTACAGGATGTTGTTTTTGCTGGAAGAAACTGAAGTATTCAGACTAGTTGTTCAAAATGAGCATCCAGATGCTGCTGGTGGTTGTTCAGGATGTGCTGTAGAAATCGGTAACCTTGTGGTCTTCCCACAGGTTCACTGGTCTCCTCATAACGAAACAATTCTTGCTTCGAGTGGTACTGATCGTCGGCTTAACGTGTGGGACCTGAGGTGAAGAGCTTCTCATTTCTTTTAACATGTGTGAACTGATGGTTAGAAGGCTGAAGCCCTCTGCTCTATTTGCTGGGCCAGGTCTTTGCTTAACTCAGACCCGGTGTTTTTATTACCCCACAGAAGTATCATAGCACATGTATAGCTTTCTATTCTCAACCTTCTCTGGAAGAGTTTCTTGCTGATAGGATTGTTTCCTGTTGTCTTTAGTGCAGTGATCTCTGCCTCACAAATAGAATTCTGTGTCAGTTGTGGTACCACCAAACAGCTGATGTTTCATACCTGAAGACAGTGAGAAAAACCAACAGCAAACACTGCAAACCAAGGCTGGGAAATGTTAAGCTGGTACAGGATGCCAGTTTTGTTATGAATAACGACTCTAATACTTTCTTACAGTAAAATTGGAGAAGAGCAGTCTGCAGAGGATGCAGAAGATGGGCCTCCTGAACTGCTGGTACGCTTCTGTCCAGGTGTCTCTCAGCTGATGTGCAGACATGCCAGTATGATGTCTTGCAACTGTGCAACTAAAACTGGCAGTTCTTGAATCGTTCTCTCCTTGCAGTTTCCAGTCCATGGCTCTAACTTGCAGGGGCTTCCTTGGCTCAGTTCTGAGCGCAGTGGGTTGTTCTCAAAGCTGTCCTGTGTGTGATTTACACACCTTTAATGCTTATTCCCAGTGCTTATTTGTCTTTCATAGTGAAATGCTTGTGAAACCAAGGCCCCAAATTGTTGACTGGTTATGTCCCACATAGTTAACCTCACTGATAGGGAGAGTGTAAAGGCTTGAGTTCTGTGTTGCTTCATCAGGGAACAGAATTGCTTACAGCTTGCTTTCCCCATGTCCCCTGTAACTGTGCAAGTGCTCAGACAATCAGGAGAGGTGATGAATATCAAATACAGCTGGGTTTCACAGCCCAACTCTGTGTGAATTAGTGCTGTTGACAGGAAGTCAGTCAGTTACTGGTAGAACAATACAAACTCAAACACTGTCGCTGCAGCTGCATCCATAATCCTTGAAGGGATGTTTGACAGATATCTGCACTGTTAATCTCTGGTAGAAAGCTTCTCTTCAGAGAATCACACAGAATCACAGAACATTATGGATTGGAAAGGACCTTGAAAGGTCATCTAGTCCACCCCCCTGCAAGAGCAGCATCACCTAGATCCAGTCACACAAGAACACATCCAGGCAGGTTTTGAACATCTCCAGAGAAGGAGACTCCAGAACTCCCCTGGGCAGCCCCTTCCAGTGCTCTGTCACCCTCACTGGGAAGAAGTTCCTTCTCACATTGATGTGGAACCTCCTGTGTTCCAGCTGACACTCATTGCCCCTTGTCCTATCATCTCAATTCAGGACAGTCTGAATTTGCAAGGCAGCAATTCCTACCAAAACGTTCGCAGAGCTGCTGAAATTCATTAAACAATACAGAATAGACCTGCAATAGGGTTCAAAAGCAGTTCAGTCCATCCTTTTTTTCTTTTTTTTTTTTCACATCAGGAGAACTTACAGAATTTAGGCAGCTACAATTTCCAAAGCAATTCAGAAAGGCTCATTTCACTGAAGAAAATATTGATTGCTTGGAAATACAACAGTGTTCAGCTTTGAAAGTGGGCATAACTGTACAAAACCAGGGGGTTTTAGTCTTTAGAAGGGAAACAGAAGAGAAAATACTGCGCTTGCCGAGATAAACTCATCGAAGGCAACATTCAGGACTCGGACATCTGACCTTTTTTGCTATAGCGATGCCACAGTGATATGTATCAATGTTCCAGTTTGTTCCACCTATCGATCTCGTCCTTTTTCTGCAAGCGATGTAGACTGCACCGTCACAAAGACCAAGGGGCTGGTTTTTTAGTGTATGGATACAGAAAAAAGGATTTATACATATTTATACATCATATTAAATCCTCCTGGAAACGTTCCTGTGCGACTTGATCTAGGTGACCCTGCTGTGGTGGGGGGATTGGAGTAGATGATCATGCGAGGTCCCTTCCAGTCCCTAATGTTTTGAGATTCTGTGATATTAATCATCTGCCCTACTAAAGCAGTGAACAGGAATCTCTGTGAACAATCATGAACCTTAGCTGCCTACAAGTATTAATAATTACACCTTTTAAAAGCCAAATAAGCCAAATGGGCGTTTTCCATTCTGAGGATGGACACTGCTACAAGTAACATCCTAAGCCAAGCTTTAATGAAGGGTACTTTCTGCTTTCTAATGGCTAACACACAAATGTCAATGTTTGAAATGAAAAGCTGTCATTGAACATATGAACATCGTACCACATACCAGTTATTGAGGAGAAGACTCCAGGGGGGGACCTTGTAGCAACCTTCCAATATTTGAAATGGGCTTATCAGAAGGGTGAGGAAGACCGTTCACAGGGGCAGGGAACAATGGGACGAGGGGTCATGGCTGTAAACTGGAAGAGGGCAGATTTAGGCTGAACTTGAGGAAAAAGTTCTCTAATCTGAACGTGGTGGACCCTTAGCACAGGTTGCCTAGAGAGGTGGTAGAGGCCCCATCCCTGGAACCATTCAAGGTCAGGCTGGATGGAGCTCTGAGCATCCGTTCTAGTTAGATACGTCCCTGCTCATTGCAGGGGTTTGGACTAGAAGGTCTTTTGAAGCCCCTTCCAACCCAGTACCTTCTATGATTCTATACGTGAGGTGATAAGCACACCTGTGGGTAGTCTGGGTTCAGTATTCTCTACTTACAGCATTATAAAAGACAACAGAGATTGTTTATAACAAGTAGCTACCTACAGCATCAACTTAGTGCCTGCAGACTATACGCTGTGTTCCTCTTGCTCCACTCTTTAAATACAGCTTGTGACTGACTGTTCTAGCAGGGTAAGGGCTGGGCATGTGAGCTGCCTTCTGCTGAACCATCCCTGCAAGCTCTGGGCTACGTCTTTAGCTCAGTCTCTTGAGGTGCTGCTGGAGGAGCTTGGAGTTTTGCTCTCAGCCCTCTCCTTTGGGATAGGCAGACGGAGAAATCTCTGCACTCTTCCAAAGGATTTGAGAGAACACAGCATGCCCGAGGATGGAATTATCTTCATTGTGAAAATGATGCCACTCCCACCCACCTGTATACTTGGCAGATATTCACCCTGAGGTCATTCCAATGTTATTATTGCCACTGGGAGCTCAATGTGAGTAAATATTGAGTCTCACGTTGTCTTTCTTTAATGCAAAGTATTTGCTTATTTGCACATACTAAGTTTTCAAAGAAGAAGGAAAAGAAATGCCAATTTTTCTCTATCAGTTCTTGTCATTACTCAGACAAAAATCTGTCCTAGAAGACTGGTTAAATGACTTTTGGGGGGTAGGACTTAACCTGTGGCATTTTACAGGGTCTAGTTTCATTTGTTATCATCAATAACGTTCCTAACAGGATGATTTCTCAACAATGTGATAAACACTGACGTGTTTATTGTAGATCTTCGGTCTCAGTCTGATGTATCTTGATGGGAATCATTGCCATTCCTCTTACTTTACCCTGGAATGAAGGATGTGTTCCTGTGTGACTTGGTCTGTGCGATCCTGCTCTGGCAGGAGGATTGGACTAGATGATCTTTCGAAGTTCCCTTCCAATCCCTAATGATTCTATGATTCTATGATACTGTTTTTCCTTTGTCCTAAATAGATACCAAATCCGTATAAGTTTTGCAAACTTTGAGCCACATGCTCTGTCCTCTAAATTTATGCAGAGAAAAATGTCTTCAGGCAAAGAATTCAATGAACAGTTACCATGAGGCATCTTTTAAAGTAAGAGTCATGCCAAGTATAAAGATTAGAGCCCCAATAGTTGCTATATTTTCAAAATTTTTATTTGAATGCTGTTTTCCTTCTGCTAGCTAATGATAATAAATTGACTGCCAGTAGCCATCCTACCACCTGTTGAGCTTCATTTCTCAGACTCAGCCACCAACAGCACACACGGATCTGAACAGCCAGAGCAAGTAAGCGAAGGAAGAAAACAGGAGGTTACCTGTGGCCAGCCCTGCTGCGACTAAAACAAGAGCAGAGGGCTGTCCATTAGCCATGGACCCAGTACTCAGGCAAGAGGTAACCTTGGAAGAAAACAGCAAAGCTGAAGGCTTCTATGCAGATTATTATAGAATCATAGAATGTGTTGGGCTGGGAGGGACCCCCACAGATTGTCTAGTCAAACCCCAATACAACAAGCAGGGACATCTCACACTAGATCAGATTGCCCAGAGCCCCATCCAGCCTGACCTTGAACAGCTCCAGGGATGGGGCCTCCACCACCTCTCTAGGCAGCCTGTGCCAGGAAACCACTTGTCCCTGAAGAACTTTTTCCTGACGTCCAGCCTTAATCTACCCTCTTTTGTCTCAAAGCCATGATTTGTCATTCCCTGTCCTTGTGAACAGTCTTCCCCAGCCTTGTGATAGGCCCCTTTCAGGGACTGGAAGGTCGCCATAAGATGCCCCCTGGAGTCTTCTCCTCTCCAGGCTGAACCACCCCAACTGTCTCAGCCTGTCCTAGTCAGAGAGGTTCTCCAGCCCTCTAAACATCTCAATCATGTCAGAAACGAGCTGTTACTCCATCATTCTCCAACTGCATCCCAAGCCCTCAACGCCAATAAGCAAATTGCCAAAGTCACCTATGAATCCAGGTTGGAGAGGCAGCAGGCTGTTAACTCTGTGGTATTTTTCTTCAAGACCCCTGCAGCTGCAGATCCTCCACTGAAAACTTCTCCACACTCCAAGACTCATTAGTATGCTGCTTGGGTTTAAATGTCAGCAGCAGAACCTGCTGTGTGTGATGAGTCTGGAGAGAGTTTGAGAGAGTGAGCTGAAATGAGCTATCGCAAGTGGCATGTGCACCACTTCAGGTGTCACAAACACTCGTTATAGCAATTCACTCACTCCCTAAATATCTCCCCCAAAGCTTTAATGACACTGGGGTACATCAGCATAATCATCCAGGACATTTTGCTGCAACGGCTTCATTGTAATCTCTTCTTATCTGACCTTTGGGACAGCTTCCTTCTTGTTGATGTTTCGGGGCTACAGAATGTATATATTTAATGCAGAAAATTTAACTCCGTGTCATAGCACCTCAGCAGGATAAAGGAGCTGCCCAAAATTATTCCTGAATGAAGGATCCTCATAGTTCATTCACACAAACCTTGTCGACAGTCTTGCCACTGAGTTTTAAGAGTAGGTATAAGCTGTTGCCTAAAGAAACAACAGCCGTAGAGCTGTCGAGCCAGTGCACAACCTTTGAGTCAACCATGCACCAGACACACAAGCCCAAAAGACCACCAAAATGTTCATTCTGCTGAATGTGAGCCTCAAAACATCTGGACCTTTGAAAACGGGCTTACGATCTTGAGTACTAACATGCCAACAGGCTTGAGAAGCAAAAACACGACAATACCCAAACCAACCGAGCACAAAGCACTGCAGAGGGGATTTTCTATGTGTTTCCTTGCCAGGCAAAGCAAAGTCCTCCCTATGCAAATGCATCACCTTTATCAGTAAACCATTAAAACCAGGATGGCTGTTCATTAAACAAATGAGTTGCTTATGACCAGCAAAAACAGCCTGGGAAAAGGTGCATGGCAGCTATGAGCTCTAGTTATCCTTGGGATTTACCTACCCTTGGATCCAAAAAAGGATCATCACCATCACTGTGATGATGTCTGCAGTTTCAACTAAATCCTGCCTTTAGAGATAACATTGACCTTTATGCTGTCTTTGAGGAAAATCTTCTCTAGTACTTCACACATCATTCCAAGCACAGGGCACACCCAGGTCAGCAGAGGAGCAGCCTCAGTAAACTCATCCACAGTGCTAAAGCAAAGCAGAGACAGTAGCCAAGTCTAACCAGAAGCTCATATCACAGTGATCCTAGGTCCAGCTAGAAAGCCAATCCATAGGTCAGGATCAGGTCAGTGACTCACCAGGCAGGTCCATGTTGATAAGACAGGCCATAGACCAAGACGAAGGAGCATCATAATCATGCAGATCACATCTATGGCAGAACCAGAGCCACTGCTTTCCAGCAGCACTGCTCAACTACTGGACTATTAAACCATTAAAAGGCCCAGGCTGAGCTTAAATAGAATCCTTGAACCCAACCCTAAATGCCCCAGGTGAGACTTGTCAGTGCCCCAAAGGCTTCTGAGTGCCCTGAGGTCCCTGACAGGCAGTGTCCATCATCCTGTGTCTGTTGCTTGCTTGGAGAAGAGAGCCCATGTGGTGCCACAGAGTGATCTGGTGCTCTGTTGGAGTGAGGGAGCAGAGTGGCTGTGTCACATTGACCCATCCCTCTGATGTTCAAGGCCTCCTGATGTTCAAGGGAGCATGCTGAAGGAGAGATAAAGCTCTCTGCAGACAAGCTGTTTCAGGTTCTCAGGTCATGCAAATTAGCTGCAGAATTGATTTAGGAGTGATGCAGCCTCAGCATTTGGAATTATTTTCCATTGCCTTAATCTGTTCCTTTGCAGGAGGCGAAAGGCAGAGGGAAGGGAGTAAGGCAGACTCTGCACACCCTCAGCTGCTTTCCTTCACATGCCAAAGGTTCTGCACACATCAGAGAGCACTGGTGGAAATGACAAATGAACTACTGGTTGCATAAAGGATAAGAGCAGTTGAAAGACTGAAGTGAGGCTGATTTGGTTAGACTTTTTTACCTCCTTGCTTTTATGTCAACGAGTCCATCTGCAGCTTGTAAAGGTACGCTACAAGATGCAACTACCCCTGAAGATCTACAGCAGCTTTGCTACTGGTTTGTGTTAAGGGAAAAGGCTGCTAAAACAGCACCAGGAGAATGGAAATCCCATTTGTACTTCTTAGGGTTGGTTGAGGAAAATCTTGTTAACTGTAAAAACTTTATCACATAATGAAATGTGATAAAGTCCTCTGTGATTTTCATGGTCTTAATGGGAAAAAAGAAAAAGGAAAAGAAAAAAATGTTTGCTGATAGTAAAGTGATAGTTAATGATTTTGCAAAGACCACCTACAGCAATTTTATTTGCTGTCTTATTTGGCTCTTCAGTTTTCAGGGGAAACTGATCCACTTCTACACGCTGCATAGCTCCAGTTTTAGCTGAATAACATCCAAAAGGCAGTGCTGGTTGTTGGCACAAGTGACTGCACTTTGCTACAGAGTTACTTGTATAGGAAACTTCCTTAGGGGATCAGGTCAGTGCAGTCATCCTGCGTAGTGCCCACGCCTCCAGCACACAACAAGTGTTGTGTGAAGGTGGAAATGTTTCTCCAATATTACCAGCTTGAGCTGAGCTTCTCTTCAGTGCTTCATTGGCAAAGGACCTTGAAGGGAGTGCAAAATTACCTTGCTCCTTCTTACACCCAAAGATGGCATTAACAGCTCAGACTGCCAGGTCTGCCACTGCCACTTTGTGCAGATGAGTTTACAGTGCTATGATTCTGCTGTGCTGGCTGCTAACAGCAGAAGCTGTCGTAGAATCACACAGAATCACAGAACATTAGGCATTGGAAGAGATCTCCAAAGATTATCTAGTCTAGTCCCCCCACCACAGCAGGATCACTTAGATCAAGTCCCACAGGAACATATCCAGGCGGATTTGAAATATCTCCAGAGAAGGAGACTCCACAATCTCCCTGGGCAGCCCCTTCCAGGGCTCTGTCAGCCTCACCATGAAGTTCCTTCTCACATTGATGTGGAACCGCCTATGTTCCAGCTCACACCCATTGCCCCTCGTCCTATCACTAGATGACATTGAGCAGAGCCTGGCTCCAACCTCCTGACACCCCCCTTTCACATATTTATCAACATTAATGAGGTGACCCCTCAGTCTCCTTTTTTTCCAAGCTAAAGAGTCTCAGCCCCCTCAGCCTTTCCTCATGAGGGAGATGTTCTGGCCAAAGTTCTTTTGATGTAGTCCACAACATGATGGGCCTTCTGGGCTGCGATTGCACACTGGTGGCTTATGTCCATTTTTTCATCCACCAGCACCCCCAAGTCCCTTTCCACAGGGATCCTCTCCCAGCCAGTACTTGTACTGCCAGTTAACCCAGCCCAGGGTTAACTCTGCAGGACTCTGCACCTGGCCTTGTTGAACCTCATAAAATTCATCTGGACCCACCTCTCCTGTCTATCCAGGTCCCACTGGATGGCATATCAACTGCACCCCAGCTTGGTATCATCTGCAAACTTGCTGATGGTGCCCTCAATGCCTCTGTCGATGTCATTTATGAATAGATTGAACAATATGTTTTGTTAAACTGTCTTTGCAGAGGTGTCGGCTCAGCTGGCCATGGAGAGGGCCAGGAGGTTGTCTGTAGGACTGGCTCTCCAAAAGCATAGCAACTCACGTCTAAAGCCCTACTGAAGCACTAGCAAACTCCTTAATCACCTCAAATCACATCTAAAGCCCTCCTGAAGCACTAACAAACTCCTTAACCACCTCATTTGCCAGCAAAACTCATTCTTGCAGCTGTCTTTCGGTACCTGATGGAAAGGCAATGGAATCTTCCGACATTCAGTACTGGGTGTGAAACAGCTAATTCAGTGCTGCTCGAGCACACTCTGCACTGAAGCGAGTTCTGCAGTAAATGGCCACTGTGGCCATTATGTTACATTAAAGGGTCAGCAATAGCTCGCAAAAGCCTTTATTCACCTGCAGAAGGAAACACCAGAGTTGTAATCACAGAATGGCTGAGGTTGGAAAGGGTCTTAGAGATCAGCTACTCAACCTCCCTGTCATGGGCAGCGGCGCCTCTCAACCAGACCTGGTTTCTCTTGGTTCATCCAACCTGGCCTTGAACACCTCCAGCGAGGGGGCAGCCACAGCCTCTCCAGGCAGTCCAGTCCAGAGCCTCTCCATCCTTGGACCGAAAACATTCTTCCTAAGGTCCAGTCTAAACCTACTCTCCTTCTAACCTACTCTCCTCTAAAACCATTTCCCCTTGTCCTACCACTAGGAAAAGACTCTCCCCAGGCTTCCTGTAGATTCCACTCAGGCAGCTATAAGGTCTCCATGGAGTCTTCTTGTCCCTGGGCTAAACAACCCCAGCTTCCTTAGCCTGTCCTCAGAGCAAAGGTGCTCCAGCCCTCGGATCATCTTTGTGGCCTCTTCTGGACTCGCTCCAACAGTAAAACTGATTCCAGGTCCTCCTAGTTATTTGAAATATGGAGTTGGAGGAAGGGGTGAGTTGGACACACAACTGGTACCACAAGCCATAGGATGCACTTGTGCCTTAACCGAACTCCTAAGGATTGTTTGAGTTACGCAGAGGCAAAGGAACAGCCTGGGGTCATGGAGTAACAGCCCTGCTTTCAAAGTGGTTTATTTGTCCCAATGTTGTGTTTCAGAGGAGCTCAGCCCACAGCACTGAGAGCCTGGGGGGCTGAGCTCCTGATGCTTGTGCGTTCCTCTGAGCTAACACAAGCTGTTATCAGCTCAAGCACCTGCTCACAGCCCTGCAACGTGAAGGAAACTGTCCATAAAAAAATCTCACTGCTAAACTGGAGTCTTACGAGTGATGTGTCCTGTGAAAGCATCACAGGCTGATAACAGAGATCATGCGGCACAACAAGCACCCCCAGTCGCATCACACAACTCATCGCCATGCAAACACCAAATGAACTCGCTGATAGTCATCTTATTCCATCTCTTACTCCAGCTCACCCGTGTGATTCCAGTCCACCTGTGGCAGTGCTGCTTATCGTAAAGTGTGTTCAAAGAGAACATGACTTTCCTCCTCTTCAGCATTAAGCCCACCAAGCCACCTCTAGCTTGGCTGGCGAGCAGTGTCCCAGTGCTCTGTGAGCCAGCGTGGCTGCTTTTCTGCACACATGATGCATGGATGGCTGGCATCTCAGCGCAAACCTACCCAAACTAGCTTCAGATCATTCTGGTGCCCAGTGCAAACCAATTTGCTCCGCTAGTAAATAGGCAGTGAGCGCTACTTTTCTGCCAAGAGGCACAGTGAGAGGCAGCACATTGTAGATTGATAGAATCAGTGAGGTTGGAAAAGACTTTTCAGATCATCAAGTCCAACCATTAACCCAATTGTCCCAAGGCCAGCACTAACCCACATCCCTAAGCTCCCGATCATCATGACTGTGAAACACTTTCAGGGATGGCAACTCAGCTGCCTCCGTGGGCAGCCTGTTCCGACACCTGATGACCCTTTCCAGGAAGCAGCTTTTCCTAAGATCAAACCTAGGCTTTACCTGCTGCAGCTTGAGGCCATTTCCTCTTGTCCTATCGCTTCTTACTTGGCAGAAGAGACCAACCCCACCTTTCTACAACCTTATTTCAGGTAACTGTAGAGAGCAAGAAGGTCTCCCCTTGGCATCATTGTCTTCAGACTAAACAGCCTCCAACTCCCTCAGCTGCTCCTCATAAAGCTTGTTCTCCATCACCTATGAGTACATACCTTAAACACAGAATCATAGAATGGCTCAGGTTGGAAGAGACCTTAAAGATCATCCTGTTCCAACCACCCCTGCATAGGCAGAGACACCTTCACTAGATCAGTTTGCTCGAGACCCCATCCTGCCTGGCCTTGAACACACCCAGAGGTCATAGAATCATTAGGGATTGGAAGGGACCTCCAAAGATCATCTAGTCCAATCCCCCTGCCATAGCAGGATTGCCTAGACCAAGTCACACAGGAACACACACATCTGTTCAGCTACCTGGTGTCTGTGCAGTATGCACCACGGACACATTCACCGTATCAAGGTCTCTTTCTTGCAGCACAGAGCATCTCACAAATTTCAGTCCTCCTGTGACTGAATTGCATTGTCATGACCTTTTACTAAGAATTCTGCCTCGAGTCAGCCTCTTGTGTAGATGTTGGTGATGACACACTAACTGAATCTGGAAACTCAAGCTCAGAAGCAATGGATTCAGGGTTAATAGTAGCACTTTATAGCTTTGGACAGAACGCAATAGAGAGGGTCTTGCCAAGGTAAACACACAGTTTGCTTTCATTGCTAGCAGGCGCTGCTACAGCACCATGATTATAGTTTAGCCTTGAGTGTTTAACTTGTTGCTGTGCTGGAGGTGAAGTCCTACATAACCTGCACTAAAATTTCCTTTCAGAGGAGAATTCTAAGGAATTCCTCTGGTCTTTCCCTTCTGAAGGGCTCCTCTCTTGAGGCTCGGCAGGAAAAGGTAAAAGGCTGTGGAGTTCATTGTTCTTTTAAAGTGCACTCAAGAGAGCAAGAAACGAGAAACGTCTTACCTTTGCTTTGCAGGTTGCCACTGGGACATGACATTACCAGCTGAACATGAAGGTTGGATGGGAACCATAGAATCATCATTCTTTATTGGTAGCAAGCCCTTGTTAAAACACTGGCAGGGGTTTTACAGCCAGGCACAGCACCAGAAGGAGCAGGAGGGCACAGAGTGAATGGTACTATTCTCATTTGTCCCGGGAATTGCTGTGCATGAGGTCTGTGCTTCATCAGGAACCTACAACGGGCTCCTTTTTATATGGTCCAATGGGATTTTTGAATCACTTACTTAGGTGCCCCCAGACACATCCATCTAGAGATCTACACAGAGCCCCTGCCTGCACCGCTCTGGAGGTGGGGAGTTGTGCAGCTCTAACAAATCTTGGCAAGTGGCAGCTATTCATTGCATTTGAAACAGTTCCTAAGGGAACTGCTTATGAAGATGACAAGCCATCTGTCTCTGCTTCTGGTGTTTTCTCTGCTTCCACACTCGTATGTTAAGGCAGAAATCATGTTTTCAACTCACGAGTCTAATTTGGTCTGTAAATTGCAGGGTGGTAACGATCAAGTCTAGCTTAAGCCAGACAGTGAAGATTTCACCATCACCATTTGCTGAGAGGAATTCCTTCTCCATAGCACTGACGGCTTACGTGTCACTGCCCAGGGTTTGAATTTAGCGGGGTGTACCACCACCAAGTCTACAAGCCGGAGCCCTGCTTGTTTCACCCTGATCTGTGGTTCGTTTGCAGGAACTGTTCTGCTGCACTGGCTGCTCTCTCCCAGTAACGTTTCTATTATGATAAATGTGGGCAGTGCGAATGAGATGTTCCAAATCACCGCTTTGGTTCGCAAAGTGCCGCGCTGGGGAGCCTGCGTGCAACACGCAGACACCCGGCACGAACAGCACTAGAAGGAAAAGATTATTTCATTGTTCTGCAGACACGACACGCATGGGCAGGGCGGAGCTGATCCTGCAGACAAGATGCCCAACTCATCGACCAAGAAGAAATCAGTTGAGGCACAACAATAATTTAGTGCAAAGGGTTTTGAAATTTCACCCCTAAACCCACTCTTCATGTTTTTCTTTAACAATTTTTAGAAGTTAAGAACTTTTCTTTTCTTTCCCCTTCCTGCCATCCGTTTCAAGTTTAAGTGGATTGGGTGAACTTCACCATCCTGACATCCTAGCAGGCAAAAGCAAAGGATCCCTCAAACTTCTCCTGGGGATGGGGCTGAGGGAGCTCTGCTGCTGAGCTCACTCAATTTATGTCTGTTTTGAAACACTTCTGTCCTTGATGCCAACTTCCAAAGCCGCCCTGGTGGCCAAGCACAATCCCTTCAATGTCTTTAGCCAACAGATTAGTTTAACTTGTACTTAGCTAAGCCCTGATTGCTTTACCCTCAGTGCTTCCAGTAGAGCATCTGATATGATTAGCTTTGCCATTAATTACCCTGCACTTTAACTATGAGCCTCCTGCTGAATCCAAGGAAAGGTCAGTGCGTATCTAGAGAAAATGGTATCTAACAAGATGCATTTATCAGCAAATTGGGCACAGTGTGAGCTCAGCACACACATGTGGTCTGAAGGGTTTTAACTAGTCTGCTAATGGCGCCTGTTACTTTGCTAAGGATGTATGATTGGAGGCAACGGGATACTGTCTGGCTAACACGTCCCACAGACTTCAGCGTACAGAAGCCCTTCATACAATAAAACAAGTACATTGGATTAAAGGATGCAAAAGGTATTTGTTAAGTAGCCCAAGCAGCACGGGCACTGGTCAAATGATACGTGAGTGGCTGTCAATTCTATTGAATGTTTCCCACCCAGAATAATTGAAAAAATATTGGAGGACAGGAGGACAGATTTTATGAGGAGCAGCTACAATAACTGGGGTTGTTTAGCCTGGAGAAAAAGAGGTTGAGGGAAGATATTATTGCTCTTTATAGCTACCTGAAATGAGGCTGTAGAGGTGGAGGTTGCTCTCTTCTCCATTGATAGGACAAGAGGAAACGGCCTGAAGTTGTGCCAGGGAAAGTTTAGATTAGACACCAGGGAAAATTTCTTCACTGACAGAGTGGTCAGGAATCGGAACAGGCTGCCCAGGGTGGTGGTGGAATCGCCATCCCTGGAGATTTTCAAAAAACATGTAGCTCTGGCACTTGGAAACATGGTCTGGTGGGGTTGGGTTAGCAACTGCACTAGATAAGTCTTCCAACCGTAATGATTCTACGATTCAATGACAATAGTCCACTCAGAATGTTCACAGTTATCACCTATGTATTTGCACACTCTATTTCCCTCCTGAGTATTTCTTAGCACGGATAGTAAAAGGCTTCTGGACCTGAACTTTTGCTCTGAGATGCTGTAACACTTGGCTCCAGAACTCCATAAGGGGCAGCTCCCACTCAAACACATTTCCCTGTAGTTACAGACACACATACGATCTGTTTGTCGCATTTTCCGAGGTGTTTGGTTCCTTTCCACCCTTGCACCAGGCGTGCCCTGCTAGCTCTTTCCTTTACGAATGTTTGACAAGATAATGTTGCAATTGATAAATATTTTTCATAGAATCATAGATTCATTAGGGATTGGAAGGAACCTTGAAAGATCATCCCTGCCACAGCAGGATCCCCTAGACCACGTCACACAGGAACACATCCAGGCAGGTTTTAAACATCTCCAGTGAAGGAGACTCCACAACTCCCCTGGGCAGCCTGTTCCAGTGCTCTCTCTCATGCTCACTGTGCCCTTCATTTGTGTCCATAGCTACTCACTGACTTCAGCCCTTATCTACAACTGCTATTAAGGAAATTTGAACAGAATAGGCAGACATGGTGCAAAACACCCCCCCACAACCATCTGCTTTCTACTGCAAAGCCATAATCACATGTTATTTTGAAAGCCATTACACCTCCCGTTGCTGGGTTCTCAGAAAAGACAACACAGTCACATCTGAAGGGAGAGTCAACAGGTCCATAAGCTGGATTCCAGCTGAGTTGTCTCCATTTGCACGTGGAAGAAAATACATCCCTGTCTGCTAAGATTAACTGAGACAAGCACTGCCCAGCTGGGGGTGGTTGGTCTGGAGAAAAGGAGCCTCAGGGGAGACCTTATTGCTCTCAACAACTCTCTGAAAAGACGCTGGAGTGAAGTGGGGATTGATGTCTTCTCCCAAGTAACAATCAACAAGACAAGAGGAAACAACTTGAAGTTGCACCAGGGGAGGTTTATGTTAGCCACAAAGAAAAATTTCATTACCAAAAGGGTTGTCAAGACTTGGCACAGGCTGCCCAGGGCAGTGATGGAGTCTCCATCTCTGGAGGGACTGAAAAGTCTAGGAGATGTGCTGAGGGATGTGGGTGAGTCGTGACCTGGCAGTGGTTAACAACTGCACTCTATGATCTTAAGGGTCTTTTCCAAATTAAACAATTCAACATCTTCCCTCCAAGCCGCCCAGGATGATGCACACTCACGCAGCACTTTCCTTTGCACAGAGGCAGTAGCCACAAGCCAGGTATCATCCTGTCCATGCAGATGTGTGTCCTCCTGTCACAGCTACTCTGCAGGCAAGCCTGCTGAGCACAGACTTAGGAACAAATACCTGCAAAACAGCTCTAAAAGCATCTGCAGCAGAGCAAGGCAGACCTTCCAGCTGCACAGCAGCACTCGCTATAGCTTGGGATAGCTATGCAGCTATAAATAAAGTACTTAATGCAAACCCTGAATAGTTATTCCACCTCATCCACGTACCAAAAACATGTTGACACATGCAAACCCTGAATAGTTATTCCACCTCATCCACGTACTAAAAACAACTGTATGATGAAGTGAGACTGGGAGCGATGAGAAACAGGTCAGCTGTAAGGATAGAGGCAGAATGTGTCTTTGAATTTTACTGTAGGCTTCAGGTTGACTTTTCAGGAGTGGTTTACCTGTGCTGACCACAAAACAACCATGAAGCTCCTCCAATGTCTCTGGAGACTAGGTCTTTATTGCATATAATGTGCTAATCCATTAAAGCCCAATGAAAACACATTTAGGGAATTTGAAAGTAATTTAAACTTTCCCCACTTCTTAATTTACCAAGAAGGCAGGAATAAATATCAAAAAATACTACAACTGGCTGATGTCTGAGGGAGCTAAAGCACTACAGGATCTTGTATTCAATACCAAGCAAATGGACTTAGACTAGAGTGTTTCTAGCATGCAGCTTGGAAGAGTTGCTATTTAATTCTTCTCATGTTATTATTCTAAAAGAATCTATGTAGAATCTATATAGATCCTTGACATGTGTATACACATCTGTATGTGCACATCTGGCCCTACAGGTACATGCCATATGTACATTATGGGTAGATATGTATTTCACAGAACATTAGGGATTGGAAGGGACCTCGAAACATCATCCAGTCCAATCGTCCTGCCATGGCAGGATCACCTGGATCCAGTCGCACAGGAACACATCCAGGCAGGTTTTAAACGTCTCCAGAGAAGGAAACTCCACAACCCCCATGGGCAGCCCGTTCCATTTATACCCATTAGTCCTGTGTAGTTATCATCCCAGTTCATTACTGGTTGCTGTTAATAGCTCTTTTCACATTACACTATTGCCAAGCATCACTGTTGTTCAAGCGGGTTTTATCCTGAGAGGATTTCACAAATCAGTCAAAACGAGATGTCATTATATTTCAATCAATAAACTTGTACCGTGGCCCTATTAGCAGAAGATCTTCCAGCGGCTAAAACCACACACGTTTGTGCCAAGGACGGTCTGAAAAACAAACGTAATCTTGTTTACTGGCAGAGCTCAGCTCTGGAAAACAGTCTCTTAACAAATCACTTAGCCAACGTATTTTTGCAGACCAACTACCACCTCTGCGAAGGAGTTTTTGAGGTTGTTTTTTTACTGCTCTGCAACCCCCGGTTCTCACTCAGCAGCACCGTCATTATTTTCTCCACATGTAGCTTTCACTGAGAAGCCAAGTGGGGCGGAGGGGGGGGAAACAGAAAGTATTTGGCACACTATCGCTGAGCTCCTCGTCCCCTGGGGCTGGCTACTTCAGTCTGGCACAAATCTGAGCTCTTTCTCCCTCTGTTCCCTTCTCTGGCTCCCCTCTCACACCTCTTGGGAGACCTCCCCCCCCCCCAGAGGCTGCGTATTATTTAGGAATGCAGAGCTGTATTTTCTTTGGCTTTTGTGCAGATGGAAAAACTGGGGAAAGGACAATCATATCAGAACATCCTGCAATGCAGAGAGCGTCATAAATCCCCTGGGCTGCAAACAGATGAACAACTACACACTTCCCAATACCCATAACAAGCCTTGGCTTCAGAAAACGTGTCTTCCACCTACACTCGAGCAGGCTCATTTTAGTGTCTGAATAAACCCTTTCCCTCCTCCTGCACACTGAGCAGTCTCAAGAACAATTATTGCTGTGGTTGCATTCATGAGGCCATTTAACAAGATTACTCTGAAAGTTATTTGACTGATTTTTTGGCAGAAAAGGAGATACAAGGTCAACTGCCTCCTTTCTTCTCCTCTCAGACCTTAGTTCTCTACTGCCATCTCTTAAATAGACACACTTCACTCTCGCTTGCCTGAATCTGCATGGATCTGGTGCTATTTTACTGACATATAAAAGATGTTTCTTCTTCTATAGCCTCTGTGTGTAAAGACTTGGGTTTTGAATGTCGCTGAGCTGCAAGCACCATTCCTCGTGCAGACTGGAGAGCTGCATTTTGCACTGCCATAAGGTGCTTTAGACAGAGCTCTTGTGCCTGAGCAGCCAGCTGAGGTGCTTTAGGCAGAGCTCTTGTGCCCTCTGAGCAGCCAGCTGAACGCCGTGAGCAAAACCCACAGTGAAAAGCAACTCTGTTCAGGTCCCTGAGAACTTCCACTGCAGAAACAAAACACTTAGGTCTTTGGGCTTTCAACAAAGGAATTAGTTTAGGTTTTTCTGTCCACAGGTTGCTTTTGCAGTTGGGTTAAACCAACTCTGTTAAACCAAGTCTCATTAAACTCTAAATGGAAGTGCAGAGAATGAGAGTGCTGGTTGATGGTTGTGCTGCTGAGGGGCCTTAACAGATGGAGAAAGGAGCAAGGAAGTCTCATGAACTTAAGCAAAAACAACTACAAAGCCCAGCACTGGGGGGATGAACAGCCTCAGGCACCTGAACAGATGGGGCTGACCAGCAGGCAAAAGCAGCAGCAAAGTTCCTGGTGTCCTGATGATTGTGTGAGTAACAACTACACTCTGGCTTTTCTTCTCAGAGAATCACAGAACATTAGGGATTGGAAGGGACCTTGAAAGATCATCCAGTCCAATCCCCCAGCTGCAGCAGGATCACCTAGACCAAGTCGCACAGGAACATACCCAGGCAGGTTTTAAACATCTCTCTCACTGCACCATGCAGCAAAGGAACGTCAGGGTTCACACCATCCCAGGTTACCCAGTCAAACCCCATGTGCGGGGTCAAACACAATCTAAGTGACTCCCAGTTTTGATGCACCAGTCCCAGCTACCTGTAGTGATGCTCACATTTTCCTCAGCCTCCTTCCCTACACGGTTTGGGAGGCATCCAGGAGCTGTGTGGTACTCAGAGTCTGTTTTCACAGAATGACAGAACATTAAGGATTGGAAGGGACCTCAAAGGATCATCCAGTCCAGTTCCCCTGCCAGAGCAGGATCCCCTAAATCCAGTCACACAGGAACATGTCCAGGCAGGTTTTAAACATCTCCAGAGAAGGAGACTCCACAGCCTCCTGGGCAGCCCCTTCCAGGGCTCTGTAACCCTCACCATGAGGATGTTGCTTCTCATATTGATGTGGAACCTCCTATGTTCCAGCTCACACCCATTGCCCCTTGTCCTATCATTGGATGACACTGAGAAGAACCTGACTCCATCGTCCTGACACCCACCCCTCACATATTTATAGACATTATTGAGGTCACCCCTCAGTCTCCTTTTTGCCAAGCTAAAGAGACCCAGCTCCCTCAGCCTTTCCTCATCAGGGAGGTGTTCCGCCTCCTTCCTCATCTTTGTAGCTCTGCGCTGGACTCTCTCCAGCAGCTCTGTGTCCTTCTTGAGCTGAGGGGCCCTGAACTGGACACAATAATGCAGATGTGGTCTCACCAGGGCAGAATAGAGAAGGGGAGAACCTCTCTCCACCTACTAACCATCCCCACTTCTGATTCACCCCAGGATGCCATCGGCCTTCTTGGCCACAAGGGCACATTGCTGGCTTATGGTCATCCTGCTGGCCACCAGGACCCCCAGGTCCCTTTTTCCTTCACCTCCTTCCTATCACCATGGGAAAATGGCAATTCTTTAAAGGAGACCACTAGCCATCTGCATCTAAAGCGAACAGAAATCCCCTCACGGACTCCGTGGCTGAGCCCCAGCAGATCTGTTTGTAATCGTATTTACACTGGAGGGGTTCCATCAGCCTCTGGGAAGTTGATGCTGATTTACCATTATGAAAATCAGAGAGAAATCTAGAGCCAAGCTCATATTTTATGTGAAGAGCTGCTGCTACGAGAGTCTGAAAACAACCCCCAGACTGCTCCTATGAAATCAAAGCCGGTGACTGTCACCATTTCAATTCAAGACAGACACACCAAGAGCTGCCCCCTCCCCTGCCCACTCCTGTTGTACCTGAACATTTTGTCCCACCTACCACAGCACCCGGCACCGGCAGCAACTGCTGATCATTTTAAAGGAAAAAGGATGTGCTGGACTTTATTATTCACCACAAGGGAAACACAAACACACAGGGAGGAATCAGGGAGACTATTCGTATTGAAACAGCATTTTCAGACACAGTTTGTTACAGTTACTTGAAGACATCAAGTTATTAATAACATCCACTCGGGAAGGACCAGGACAAGTCTAGAAGCTCCACTACTGAAAATGTTTGGTGTTTAGAAAGACATCTCCTAGCACAAGGAGAAATTGTTTGGCTGTGCTGCTTTGATGAAGAGATGTCTGAGGAGGTGTGCCCACAGGACAGAAAAGTTCACTGCTGGAGGAGGCAACAGCTCCTCTGGGCCTCTCAGTTCCAGAAGGACACAGAACTGCTGGAGAGAGTCCAGCGCAGAGCCACAGAGATGATGGAGTGGAATATCTCCCTGATGAGGAGAGGCTGAGGGAGCTGGGTCTTTTTAGCCTGGAGAAAAGGAGACTGAGAGGTGATCTCAGGAATGTTCATAAATACGTGAAGGGTGGGTGTCAGGAGGATGGAGCCAGGATCTTCTTTATAAAGCCTGTGTTGTAGGTGCTTAGAACTTCTAGAAAACAATATGGATGTGTTCCTGTGTGACTTGATCAAGGTGATCCTGCTCTGGCAGGGAGATTGGACTAGATGATCTTTTGAGGTCCCTTCCAATCCCTAATGATTCTGTGATTCTCAGTGTCATCTAATTATAGGACAAGGGGCAGTGGGTGTAAGGTGGAACATAGGAGGTTCCACATAAATACCAGAAGAAACTTCTTGATGGTGAGGGGACAGAGCACTGGAATGGGCTGCCCAGGGGTGTTGTGGAGTCTCCTTTTCTGGAGATGTTTAAAACCGACCTGCACATGTTCCTGTGCGACTTAGTCTAGGTGATCCTGCTCTGGCAGAGGGGGTTGGACTGGATGATCTTTCAAGGTCCCTTCCAATCCCTAATGTTCTGTGATTCTGTGATTGCTTGATCAGTGGGAGAGGAATGGTGGTCAAGAGGTTTTTCAAAACAAGTTTTTCATGGAAGAAACGGGAATCAAATGGGAATCTTTTGGAAAGGTGCTGGATTTCTTAGAGAGGCTCTTTTTTTTTTTTCCCTTCATTAAAATTTCCACCTTGAAGATTAATTGCCTCCACGAGGCCTCAATGCAGAACTGAACCATGTAAGAGTTCAAATGAATTAGCATATGAAAGAAATATCCGGAAAGGTGGGACCTTTCTACGGACACCAACTAGTTTTCACGTTTTCTGGGTTTTGGGGGGGGGGGAGGATTTTTTCCTCCAAATTATTCTGCACTCTGTGTACTTTTCCCATCTGTGCCCTTCACATGGGGAACTCATAAACAACCTCTGGTTCTTGCCTATGTTCTCTGCTGTAACGCTCCTAGGACAAAGTGCTTGTGACAAAGAAGTGCCCCAGAACCCTTTCATCCTTCAGTGAACTTGTTTTCATTTAAAAATGTGCAATGTAAGAGATCTGCAGATGTCAGACCGACATAATTATTATGCTTGCACTTACCTGGAAGCGTTGCAAGCAGTGGTTTCCTCACAGGAAAGTGAAGGCATTAGCTTCTCACCACCTTCACTAAATAAGGTGCCTTATCTTGTCAGAAGCCTTTGGATCGTCACAAACGCCTTCAGACACACGTATCAAGGCACAGGGACAGTCTCCATTGCAGAAGGGAAAGTCAGGCTGTGCTGGAGCAGCAGCAAGGAGTGACCATGGAGTTCACAAGACCCTCTGGAGTGCACTTAGCGTGAATTACTATTGATTGGAGTAGCTCAGCCAACCTTGGCTGCTGAAATGATGGAGCCAGGGTGTCCCTAGCAGGCCAGGACACAGGTGGCATTACAGTGTGTCACTCTTGGCCCCAGGTGACCCCATTTCTGAGACTGCAGCATTTCCTAGAGCAGCTTGTTGCTGCTCAAGACTTTAATGATGACTATCTGTCCCCAAACAACACTGCAGGTTTTCAGGAGTAGGAAGGGAGATAAAATATCCTTAGGACAGTCCCAGAGCTACACAGGTTGAGATTAATCTTCTGCTTTGCACCCTATCAAGTGACTTCTGGCAGCAAGAATTAGTTCCATATTTTGTTCTTCTGCTATGAGTGACTCTCAGCCTTGTCTTTGCATGAAGCATTACACAGTGGCCATCTAAAGGATGTCTTTAGCATGGAGAGCACAACTACCCCACTGCAGCTTTCTCCCTCTCTCTGGGATTAGGCAAATGCTGCTCATTTTACTTTTCCCCTCACTCCACGCTTGTTCCAGTACCTCTGAATACCTGCCTGAGGTGAGTGGCCCAACTTCATTGAACGTGGGGTTGCTCCTCACTGCAGCCTGGACTTTAATACCCAGCCCAGTCCCTGCTGCAGCTGTAGACAAACAATCAGAGCTGCAGAACAGCCAACATTTACCCACCTCCATGTGAAAATCTTCAGTTAAAGCCCACAGCCAAGCTGCTAAATACCACTCTGGGTAGGTGATGGAGGATAGAACACAGGATCCATCTTTTTCTGTGTTTACCTCAGCTTCAGAAAATGGTCTCAGCTTCACTTTTCACACTGAAGAACTTAAATTAATAGCAGAGATGAATTATATTTTCCAGGGGATCCTAGAACCCCCAGCCTGAGCACTAATGGGAAAGCTACAAGTACCAACAACACTGTAAAATCAAATACCTCCCTCCCACCACACACCACGTCACTTCTCCACTCCTGCCTGCTCTTCATCCTCAAAACCTTTTGACACTGTCACCTCAAATTTTCAATCCTCTTTTCTGCTGTAGAGGCTCCAGAGACTCCAGAGGCAAGATGCAAGTCTGAAGAAATAAAGCAGGGGGTGAGGACAGTTTCATACTGACATGGGCAGATGACAAGAAAAGCCAGAGCAGTATCACAGCAGTTCTATTTCCCAGCACTACAGGGTAGGTGAACTAATTTCTCCTCCTTTCCCTGTGCTATCATACCCTAACACACAGATATTTTTATTTATTAAAAGAAAACCAGTAAGAAAACCAACCCTCAAATTTCTCCTGCGCTATCTTTGAGGGGTTTTTTAACTACTTATAATCGCTGCAGCACAGATGAAAATTGGGCAGGGAAAACTTGACATTTCTGTACATGGATTACCTCATTAAAGTTGAACTAGCTTTGCCTATCTAATTAAGGATTATAATACCCACTACTCCTACCTAGAAAAGTCAAAATAAATGAAAAAACCAACAAGTCTCCAGCAGCATCAGATAGCAGAGGCTGTGACCTGACACCACAACATCAGCTAGACCAGGGCACCAAGTGCCACAGGCAGTCTGGCCTTAAACACCTCCAAAGATGGGGACTCCACCACTGACCTGGGCAGTCCATTCCAGTGTCACTCTTTCTGTGACCAAGGGCTTCCTAACATCCAACTTAACCCTCTCCTGGCATATTCAGTCCCTGCCCTCTCATCCTGTTGCCTGGGAGAAGAGCCTAAACCCCACCTGTCTACAACCTCCCTTTAGGCAGTTGTAGTGGGGTAAGTCTCCTCCAGGCTAAAAAGCTAAAAAGCTGCCTCAGCCTCTCCTCATCAGCCTTTCCCTCCAGTCCCTTCCCCAGCCTTGTTGCTCCTCTGGACCCACTCCAGTTCCTCAGTATCTTTCTTGAAGTAAGGGGCCAAGAACCGCCCCAGTACTCAAGAGGAGGCCTCCCCAGTGCCCAGTACAGGGGGAGAATCACATCCCTAGTCCTGCTGGCCACACTATTGCTGATCGAAGCCAAGATGCCATTGGCCTTCTGTGCCACCTGGGTGCACTGCTGGCTCAAAATGGCTAGTTACCATAGCTGCAGTCCATTTTTTATTTATATATTTATATTGCTGTGTTCCCGAAACAACTGCTCCAGATGGTTCTCATTCACCTGCAGTACGTTCCTGTCCCCCATGCGATGACACTTCTCACACGCCCATAGCACGTTACTGTCCCCTGGGGCTGTTGTTCTCTCTCAGGGGGCTGTATCACAGGAAAGTAGTGAATTAGACACCATCAGAGCTATTCAATCACACTCATCACTGAATTAATGCGTGTGCACCCTTCCACTCTGTGATACTAAAGCTAAAAACGAGGCCAGCGGTTGTTGTTTGTGATGTTTTGCTATTTAAAATACAAATAATTATTTTTTAAAAAACATAGCAGACTGTAGACCTTGGAAAACTTGGCCTTTAGAAGTTAATTTACAAAGATATGAACGTGTTTGTTCTGGATAAAAACGTTCCTTTGGCAAACTTGCTTCCCAAGTTTATAGATGGACTTCTGTAAACTAAAGGTCAGTGGAAAGTCCCAAGATGACAATGGGGTCATAGCACAGGGCAAGCAAGAACACACTCAGTCTTGAGAAGCTAAATAGGAAAGTCTTACTATTATCCTCAGCTAACATCAGAGTACAGGGGACATCAGAGGTTTTTTTCTTGAAGATGCACAGAGAAAGGACAAGAGGCAATAGACCCCAGGCTCCACCTGGGAAATTCCAGCTATCTACCAAAAAAAAACCTTGCAATAGCAATCATAGTAGTCAAACATCGCAACAGGGCCTGAAGAGGTGAAGGACCTCCATTCCTAAAGAAGGCCATAAGCCACTCCTGCCTTTAGCTGAGGGGTTGCACTGAGTGACTGCTCCAGAGGTCCCTTCCAACCTGTTTTTTGTGATGAAATACAAAACCTTGCTGTAAAGATCTGCCATGAGTGATTTTTCTTCACAATAACCAGAATCACAGAACATCAGGGATCAGAAGGGACCTCGAAAGATCATCTAGTCCAATCCCCCCACTACAGCAGGAACCCCTAGACCAAGCTGCACAGGAACATATCCAGGCAGCTTTTAAATATCTCCAGAAAAGGAAGCTCTACAACCCCCCGGGCAGTGACTGATGGGGCGAGCATAACTTTAAAAAACCAATTGCTCATTAAGCAGTAAGCATAACTTCCAGCTTATAAAGTAGCTATTCATTAAATCTGACGCCAAGGAGGCAAAAAGGCCTTGAACAAGATAACGACCCAGACCAGATGTACTTTATCCATCATGAAGGATACATTCCTAAGATAAAGAAGAAACTAATTGCTAAAATTCTGGCAGAGACCAGCTATATGGCTTCGACTGGTGACAGGAAACAACGGGACATGAGTGGAATGAAGAGGTGAAAAGTTCAACCCTGATGAAGACTCTTGCTTCATCACAAGATGGTGCCTCGACCCTCGAGAAGACCACCACCAAAGGAAACTGCACAAGCGCAAGAGGAGGAGATCCTGAGACCGCATCTTGAGTACTGTGTCCAGTTTTGGTCACCGCAGTACAAGAAGGATATTGAGGTGCTGAAGCGAGTCCAGAGAAGGGCAACCAAGCTGGTGAAGGGGCTGGAAGACATGCCCTATGAGGAGAGGCTGAGGGAGCTG
>JAOXOE010000001.1:75985139-76000565 GCA_028565055.1 Phoeniculus purpureus
TTTAAACACTTCCAGGGATGGGGACTCCACCACCTCCCTGGGCAGCCTGTTCCAGTGCCCAACCACTCTCTCAGGAAGGATACTTCTTACCTAAGATCCAATCTAAACCTCCCCGACATAACTTGAGGACATTTCCTCTCATTTTATCATTAGTGATTTGGGAGAAGAGAGCAGCACCAGCCTTGCTACAACCTCCTTTTAGGGAGCTGTAGAGAGCAAGATGATCTCCTCTCAGCCTCCTCCTCTCTAGACTAAATAACCCAAATTCCCTCAGCCACTCTTCATAGGGTCTGTTTGCCAAGACCTCTCCCCAGCCCTGTTGCCCCTCTCTAGCCCGCTCTAGCACCTGAATGTCCTTCTTGTACTGTGGTGCTCAAAACTGGCCCCATCTGTTCAATGCAGCAACACAACCTGATAGATCACATCACCACAAAATTATAATTATCTACTAGAAAGGAATGAGATTTGTTTTTAATTTTGCACAGAGAACAGCTTGTGTCAGCAACAGCAACACAATGTGTTAGAACACACCGAGCCGATTCGTCTTTCTTAAGCAATCTTAGATTCAATTTCCAATATTCACGCTGCTGTTCCATTGGTGTTTGGTTGATTTCTTTTTTGTTTCTTTCTTTGATTTCACAACTGACAATCCTCTTTGAAATGATTCCAGACATATCCTTTGACCCTGACAGACGTTTAGGCTCTTGCAAGCTTTTCTTCTCTCTTCATAAAAGCTTATGTAAAACTGCCATCACCATTTCTGATCAACGCTTAAAGCTGTTTGTTCTCTCTATCTGAGGTGCAAGGATGACACTGAATTACAAAGCACCACGTTGTTTATGAAAACATAATGGAATCCTTGTCACATCCTATCGTGTACAGCTCCATCCGCAACTGCTTCTAAGCAAGCTCATTAAAAATAAGCGTGCTGCTTCATTAGAAAAGCACTGATGAATTATGTAGTTCTGCTCACTAAAAATTAGGCATTAATTAGGCCTCTTCTGACAAAATGCAGCCAGGAACTTAAAACCACCAATGCATTTAAACCATTTCAGAGGTGCTTCTCTCTGTGGCATCTCACGAAAAATATCAGTTAGTCGAGCTAATGACGTTGCTTATGATCTGCGTCAGAACAGCTCTCAGTTATTCGCTCTTCAAACCTTCCCAGTCCTGCTGAGCGGGCAAACATCCCTCCAGAAAACAACTGAGGCAGGAAGATCAATGAGCACCCTGCTGCTGGGGCCTGAAAGTTATTGTGGAGATAAGAGCAGTCATCATAATTGAAGATGCTTTTCAAAATTGAGTAAGAACTCTTGAATTAAGTGTCTTTTAAAGAAACCAGGATACACATCCCCAACATTATTTAGTACTTACCAGATGTGAGAAAGCTCTGGGATCGGCAGCTTTGATTTTGTGAAGAAATTCTTTGCGACGGAACCTGATGGAAAACCAAACCTTATGAGCGGCTGGAAATTAACGCTCCAATTATTTACCTTTGGCCAGGCTTGCCTCACCTGAACCAGCCAGTTACTTGGAGTTCAAGAGGTGCTCAGATTAAATGCTTGTTAATATAGCTGTTGGACCATTTGTCTCTTGCTGAGTAAGGGACAGAGAATGCCAGACAGTTGTTGACCTCATTTCCCCATTCGCTCCATATGGGAAAAATAAATGAAGGATAATTTAGTGCTTTAGGACTGCTGATTCTAACCAGCATAATTAGTATGTCATCATGGTGAAACAAGCAGATCTGCTTTGCCCAGAAGCCAACCGTGAAAGTAAGGAGCTATAGGGTCAGTTCTGCTCTCCCAATATGCTGCTTCAACCATGATTTTTCCCTAAAGTGGCTCAAATTTTATGAAGAAAGAAAATAAAAGCCAAAAACCAGGAGATTCAGATAGCACATAGCTACTGTCCTGTTGCAGGCACCCTCACCCTGCCACAACAGCCCTTCTCACAGAGTCACAGAATTGCTGATGCTGGAAAAGACCTCTGAGACCATCAAGCCCAGCCCATGACCTATTATCACCACATCACCCAGACCAGGGTACTAAGGGTCACAGCCAGGCTGTCCTTAAACACCTCCAAGGATGGGGACTCTTAACACTGTCCCCACTGGAATGGGGGGCAGTCCATTCCAGTGTCTGATCATCCATTCCATGAGAAAGGGCTTCCTAACATCCAACCTAACCCGCCCCTGGTGCAACTTCAGGCCCTGCCCTCTTACGCTGTCGCTGGTTGGCTGGGAGAAGAGCCTGACCCTCACCTGACTACAACCTCCCTTCAGGGAGTTGTAAAGAGGGAAAAGGTCCCCCCTGAGTCTCCTCCAGGATAAACAACTCCTACTGAACAAATCCACTTCTTCACCCATCCATAAGCACAGGTTATCAGGGCTACCCTGGAAGCCCTTCCTGGACACAAGCTTACAAAACTTAAGGCAATGGAAAGCACAGACTCATAGGTCTGTACTACTCTTCCCCTTAGTAGTCTATACGACTGTCCTCCCCAGCACTTGATGCCCAGAAAGGAGCGTGTAAATATGACGAAACCATGTATTAATAATGTAGCTCTGGAATACCACCCACCTTCTCAACACTTGTGATTCAGGAACTTTCTCAACCAGAGGGAGCACTTCAATACCCAGTAACAAATGTTTATTTAACAGTGACAGATTTTTCAATCACAGATTTCTCAAGTAACGCCTTAAAGCTGGACAAACCTTTAACATCTTATGTGTTGTATGAGGAACGGCTGAGGAATCTGGTGCTGATAGCCTGGAGAAGAGGACGTTGAGGGGAGACCTCCTTGCTCTCTAATAACTACTTGAAAGGAGGTTGTAGAGACGCCGGTGTTGGTCTGTTCATTTGTCTACATAACACTTCTCACCCCTCAGCCCAGTCTCTCCATTCAGCAGGCACAGTGTTTAGTAAAATTTACCTGAAATAAAGGCATTCAAGTCGGGCTGCAGGGACTTGAACTGATTGATGTAGTAGTCTCGTTGCTCCTCCGTTATCCTCCAAGGGTCATCTGAGCAGTGGGCACCACTGTCCTGCTGCTCTCGGTCCACTGAAAGAGACTGAAGGGAGGGACACTGGTACCAGCTGCAGGTAGAGGGGGCATAAGGACACCAGGAACCTCAAGAAACCACTCTTTTCTATTAGAAGACATGTTTTTTAGAAAGGCAAGAAGCAGAAGTGGCCATGCTGATTACCATCCCACTAATTACCTGCTAAAGATGCAATCTAAACCTCCCCTGAGGCCATTTCCCTTCATCATTAGTAATCATGGAGAAGAGACCAGCACCAGCCTCACTACAGCCTCCTCACAGGCAGCTGTACAGAGCAAGAAGGTCTCCTCTCAGCCTCCTCTTCTCTACACTAAATAACCCCAGTTCCCTCAGCCACTCTTCATAGAGCCTCTTCTCCAGTCCTCTCCCCACCTTGTTGCCCTTCTCTGGCCCTGCTCCAGCACCTCAATGTCTTTCTTATCCTGTGGTGTCCAAAACTGGACCCAGTACTCAAGGTGAGGTCTCATGAGTGCAGAGTCCAGGGGCATCATCGACTCCGTTACTGGTTACTCCGTTCCGGATCCAGGCCAGGTTGCTGTTGGCCACCTTGGCCACCTGGGCACCCTGCTGGTTCAATCAACCAACACCTCCAGGTCCTTTCCCACCAGGCAGCTCTCCAGCCACTTTTCCAGCAGCTGTTAGCTGCTGTGGGTTGCTGTGACTGAAGTACACAACTCGGCACTTGGCTTTGTTAAACCTCATCCCATTGGCCTCAGCCTATCAGGACCCTCTTCTGATACAGGTTACCTCAGCACACATCACACTGAGCCAGGGAAACACACAAACCACTACAGACCTCCTCAACCTTTTGTCACTTCCCATGATTGAGGTAAAGATGCTGCCTTGGGAAAAAGAATAGTCTGGAGGAGAAGGACACTTTATCCACTCATGTCTTTGCTTTCTGATTCACTGGTTTAAGGAAGGCTGGCTGGTGGTGTTCAGAAAAGTGCTAATGGTACAAGTAGTATCTTTGTTAAACTCTAATGACTTAGTATTGAAGATTTAAGCCTGGACTGACACCACTCTAAAAGAGGGAGGGTGAAAATCAACAATAATTAGGCTCCCATCAGCTCTGCAACCATTTTCGGACACACCTGCCCATCTCCTAAGAATTTAATGCAAAATACCCGTTCTGAAATACATCAAAAGATCCCTGAAACAAGCAACATCATAAAGCTGTAAATTACTTTTGATTTCAAAGTGCCACACAAACGCACTCAATACCGTCTCAAGTCAGAACAAATTACGCGACACTGCTTGTAAGTCTTTCCCTGAGGCTCACGTAGCCCTGTGTAATGGGTGTGGGTAGCTAAGCACTGGGGAAAAGACAGAGAGTCTGCCTTGGGACAGCTTTATCCTTCCCTAGGGCAAGCTACCTGTTTGCACGGTCAGTACACAGCAGGCACACTGGAACATGGGAAAGATGGGCTTTTGTAACCAGCAGGAAAACACAGGACTCATCTCTTAAAAGCAAGAAATAACCAGAGATTTGTTTATTCTGTTTGAGATGCAATTTAACCAATTGGGATGAAAAAAACCGTAATAGACAGAATATTAGGCCATAAACTACAGAATCACAGACCATTAGGGATTGGAAGGGACCTCGAAAGATCATCTAGTCCAATCCCCCTGACACAGCAGGATCACCTAGACCACGTCACCCACTCTATGTGTGTGTGTATCAAGTCAAACCTCCTGTGTTCCAGTTCACACCCATTGCCCTTTGTCCTATCACTAGATGCCACTGAGCAGATCCTGGCTCCACCCTCCTGACACTCACCCTTCACATATTTATAAACATGAATGAGGTCACCCCTCAGTTTCCTTTTTTTCCAAATTAAAGAGACCCAGCTCCCAGAATCAGTAGTGCCCTATAAAAATCTGAGATGCAGAAGTACTTTCCACACAGAACGGGGTTAGTATTTTCTGTTAACCACCACTGCAAGTTTTAACTCTGGTTTTAATTCTGCAAGTGTCTAAAAGCAGCTAATGCAAAGGTGCTGCACTTTCATCTTTTTTTACTTTTGAACTGAAGATTCTCAGCCCAGTTTTCTTGTCTGTGCTTCTCATTTTGCTTTGCTTCAGCAATTCAAATAATTACTTATTTTAATTTCTCCTTCCCATCATCAGTTTTTGGTTTTTTCATATACTAAAAAAACCCCTGCATGTCAGCTTCTGCTCTAAAAACACCATGGAGAACACTTTCTACATATTAAGTAAGAATTCTTATACTTCCTGTTGTTTTACATTAGATCTCTCTATCGTTTTATTTGTAGTACTAGGACAAAAGAAGAGGCAAGTCATTACCCGATTAAGAGTCGAACAAGCAAGTGCAGGTTTGGCTCCGTAATTCCCCGATGACAGTCCATCTTGCTGGTTAGTAGAGTGTCTGATTTCATAAGGAGCTGCAGACATTTAAAATAAAGTACATAAATGAAAGGACAGGCAACAAGATTCTACTAGCTCAAGTAAATAATTAAATACCACAAGGCCAAGGATCTAGCTTGTGAACCTAGTATCACAGTACCTGTCAGACTGTGATTAAAAAGACGGCTCAAACAATTGGAAGATAACCCATGAACCCTGCACCTGGTGATGCTCTCTACGGGAATGGAATCTGCAGAGCCTGAGAACATGAGTTTTCCTCCCTCAAGGACTGGCTTAACATTTCATCTGCAGGATTCCCCATAGTGGCAGGGTGAACAAAAACACTGACTGGTAGCAAGTATAAAAGGGGAGAGATATGAATGGTGTGGAGCTACTTCACCATCAGCCCTCCCCAGCCTGCAGCCAGGATGAGAGACTGACACAAGGACTGCTGGAGACATTGATAATCTGCAAATCTGGGGAAGCTTCATCACCCTCCTCCTCCAGCATATGGACACACTGGGACAAAGACTGAAAGAAGACACCAAAAGAGCTCAAGATTGGATCGTGGAGTGGTGATCTGGGACTTTGTTCCGTTCTTTTCCTCCTTCTATTCCTATGATAGATTCATAGAATGGCCAGGGTTGGGAGGGACCTTAACGATCATCCAGTTCCAACCCCCCTGCACAGGCAGGGACATCTTCACTACAGCAGGTTACTCGGGGACCCAGACAACCTGGCCTTCAACACTGCCAGGGATGGAGCAGCCACAGCTGCCTTGGGCAACCTGTTTCAGCATCTCAGCACCCTCACAGGAAAGAATCTGTTTCTCATGTCCAACCTCAATCTCGTCTCTTCAAGTCTCTAATCCTTTCCCCTTGTCCTCTCACTACACACCCGTGTCAAAAGCCCTCCCCCAGCTCCCTTCAGATCTTGGAAAGCTGCTCAAAGGTCACCTGGGAGCCTCCTCTTCTTCAGGCTGAACAACCCCAACTTGCTCAGCCTGTCCTCATAAGGCTCCAGCCTTCTGATCATTTTAGTTGCTCTCCTCTGGACTCCTTCCAGGAGCTCTATGTCCTTCTTCTGTTGAGGAGTCCAGAACTGGGCGCAGACTCCAGTACCATGCCCAGAGCACGTTTGGCTTTCTGGGCTGCAAGCATACACTGACAGCTCCTGTTCAACTGCTACTCCACCCCCAAGTCCTTCTCCTCAGAGGTGCCCTCAATCCTTTCTCCTCCCCATCCGTGTTCATGCATGGGATTGCCTTGACCTAGGTGCAGACCCTTGCCCACGCCTTTGTTGAACTTCATGCAGTTTGCACAGCCCACTTCTCAAGCCTGGCAAGGTCTCACTGGATGGCCTCCCTTCCCTCCAGGGTGTTGACTTCATCACACAGTTTGGTGTCGTCAGCAAACTGACTGAGGGTTCATTTGATTCCGCTGTCTCATTTATATATTTAAACATTTTATACACTTGCAGTCACTGTAGCACAAGAATTATTACAGATAAGAAGAAATAATTCAGCTGAGCCACAAAAAAACATCCTTTGACAATGCACTAAACCACTCATTTTTGAAATGCTCTTCTTCCAACTTCCCTAAATTCTGTTTAAAAATAAAAAAACCCATGACTCACCACTTGTTGCTGCTTGGAGTAAAGTTAGTGGAGAAAACTAACCATTACTTCCTTAGCTAAAGTAAGTCACTTGCATTCCACTGCAGCAAATACAGCGAGCGGTGATGTAGCAGAACAATTTAAGAACATTACTTTTTAAATAGTTCAAGTAGGCAAATACAAAGGTAACTTGCAAGGTGCAGAGCACGCGTCACACCAGAAGACGACCTCACTATTGCTGCTTATTTCAGAAGTCAGCCCTCACTGCTTTGAGCAGTTATGTCAGAGGTAGGAACAAACAGCACTTTACCTCAGTGGCAAATCAGAGACTAGCTGAGGTTGGGAGGGACCTTAGAGATCATCTACTCCAGCCGTCCTGCCATGGGCAGGAACCTCTCGCAACTAGACAGGGCTGCTCAGGGCCTCCATCCATCCTGGCCCTGAACACCTCCAGGAAAAGTGGGCATCCACAATCCCCCAGGACAGTCTATTCCACAGTCTCTTCAACCTTTTACCAAAGAAGATATTCCTAAAATCTAGCCTAAACCTACTCTCCCTCAGTTTAAAACCACTTCCCCTTGTCCTATCACTAGATACCCTTGTGAATAGTCCCTCTCCAGCCTTCCTGTAGGTTCCCTTCAGGTGTTGTAAGGCAGTTTTCTCTCCTGTATGAATGGCTGTGACTCAGTCTCAATCTGATTTTCACACGAAAGCCACTTGATAGTGTTGAACACATTCTTACCATGGCTGCAGTGAGTTTCAAAATGTTGCAAGAACTCTTTGCTTTTCACTCATTTGTCAATGAGGACAACAGACAAAGGGCTACCATGGTCTGCTCCTAAGTCACTGCACGTAAGAGGGATGATGGACGGACAGGATGCACCAGTGCCTACTATTGCCACCAGATATTGCAATTAAGACAGCAACAGACAACTTACCTTTAACAGGAGTTTGTAAAGCCTTAGTGAAACTGGCTTCTTACTAAAATAGGTGTGTTTTACTACCTACTCTAACAGCAAGTGAGAGCAAGAACAGAGCATCATAGAATCATTATGGCTGGAAAGGACTTCCAGGATCATCAAGTCCACCTCTCATTCCAACAGATCCCTAACCCTTACACCATGGCCTCAAGTGCTAGAGCTACTCATTTTTTAAACACCTCCAGAGATGGTGACTGTACCACCTCCCTGGGCAGTCTGTTTCAGGGCCCAACCACTGTCTTAAGAAAGAATTTCTTCCTAAGATCCAATCTAAAGCTCCTGTGATGCAACTGGAGGCCATTTCCTCTCATCCTATCATTAGTAACTTGGGAGAAGAGACCAGCACCAGCCTCCTACAACTTCCTTTTAGGTAGCTGTAGAGAGTCAAAAAATTTAGACCCTGTTGTACTAAGCAATACAAAAGCTGAAGAAGGAGTTTCTACCTTAAAAAAAGCAGCTTAGAACAGAAAGACAACAGAATCATAGAGTCATCATGGCTGGAAAGGACCTCCAAGATCATCAAGTCCAGCCCTCATCCAAAAAGCTCCCTAACCCCCAGACCATGGCATCAAGTGCTAGATCTACTTGTTTTTTAAACTCCTCCAGGGATGGAGACTCCATCACCTCCCTGGGCAGCCTGTTCCAGTGCCCAACGACTCACTCAGGAAAGAACTTCTTCCTCAGATCCAATCTAAACTTCCCCTGACACAGCTTGAGGCCATTTCCTCTCGTCCTATCATTAGTGATGTAGGGCCTTATTTTTGTCAGGTTTGCCCAAGTTACATAGAACCATAGGCTCATTAGGGATTGGAAGGGACCTCGAAAGATCATCTACTCCAATCCCCCTGCCACAGCAGGATCACCTAGACCAAGTTGCACAGGAACATATCCAGGCGGGTTTTAAACACCTCCAGTAAAGGAGATTCCACAACTCCTCTGGGCAGCCCGTTCCAGTGCTCTGTCACCCTCACTGTGAAGAAGTTACGTGGTGGGACCGCTGCTATATTCATACTCTACTACTATTTCCATTAGGAAACCAGACAGAATACTATCCTTCCCCACACAGGAAGGTTCACTGCCAATCTTAAAATCAATATAGCAGCTACTGAAATCGAGAGCAGGCTTCTCTTCTAGCAAAACCAAAACCATCACACCCTCTGAAAGCACTCACAAACATTATCACACGACACAGTGCACAAAGCCTTGTCAGAGAGTAGGTATTCACATTTAACTGTGAGCAGGGACACATCATTCTAATTAATTTACCAGAAAGCAAACAGGATTGAACCATCAAAATGGAATCACATGACTGGATCATTTTTCAAAACATGGGTCTAATGAAATGCTAAAATCATTAGGCTGACTGTCAGTTGCATTTGAAATGTAGATGCTTCTGAAAAGAAGAAAGAATCAAATGCAAAAGTGCACATCCCAACCTTTATCCTACCTCCATGCTGCTGCTCCAGCCCACTTCTTGATTTACCGTATCCATAACTTAAGGGTATTCTCTGGTAAGTAGAAGGAGAAGCAGGAGGTGAGCAGATTGGAGACATTGAAGGAGACTTGGATTCCTATTTCAAAAACACACCAACACAAAACACAATTACGAGACAGAAAAACAACCCGACCACCAAGTAATCCAGCAGAGCAACCTGAACACATGCAGCACGGCCAACACTACAGATAACTCAGGCCCCTTTTTTTCCCCCCAATAAAAGGCTCCTTAAAAAGCAAAAGAAGCAGTCTTGGAAGAGTTTTTTTGACTAATACAGAACATACAACACCACACACACAACCTAGATGGAGCCAGAGGTTCTGCTTCAGTGTCAGTACACACAGGCAGACAGGCACACAAGCTCTTCTTCCTCATCCTGTTATTTCACCTGCGTATCATGTAATCAGCTCGTTCCTGTTGGGTGACCTCAGGCTGGGAATGCCTTTATCCTGACATGTGACAAATGTGTGTGCATGTTACAGGAAGATAAAGCACCTGCACCAGGCATTTACAACATGATCTGACACTGTACCACAGCAGAAAGTGTCAGGCCTGGGGAACATTATGCAAATCAAGGTTGAGCTGTGAAGCTGCTTGTATCTGAGTAAGTGATCCCATCTACCCTAAATACAAGTAATGCAAACCTCCCTCAGACAGCTTTATGGATGAATTGGCAAATCAGAGCAGCAGTTGCTGGGAAAACATTTCACTGAGGATAAGAGAAAAGCAGATTTCTTCTGGATTACTCCTCAGGGAGATCTGCCCAGGGGGGTTGTGGAGTCTCCTTCTCTGAAGACATTTAAAAACCGCCTGGATATGTTCCTGTGCAACTTGGTCTAGGCGATCCTGCTGTGGCAGGGGGATTGGAGTAGATGACCTTTTGAGGTCCCTTCCAATCCCTAATGGTTCTATGATCTATGACAATAAAAGAAAACCTGATGGCTTTATCCCACCAGTGGTCCAAGACTCAGCTTCTTCTTCAATTTAGTATTTCTGTAGTGATAAAGGATCATCAATAGTGAGACATCACTTGCTTGCCTGTTCTTTTTAATGGACAGATTTCAATTTGCTGCTCCTCTCCTACTTCTCTCAAAGAAACAGTGCTGGACTAAGTAGGAGGACAACACTGAAAGAATGATATGCATAATACTACAGGAGTGGACTCAAAAGGAGGATGCATAACACCACATTAGCCTGAAGAAGACAAGACTGTTTACCTGTTTGTCCCCTTCATCAGTTCTTTTGTAGGAACTTTTCTCCAAAGTTGCATGCGGACCCTGAAATTTAACTCCATGAAGTTCTGCTGGAGGCCCATAGCTGTCATTTTTCAGCGCCATAAACCGTGGCAGAGGCAACTCTGCATTAAAAGACAGAAGAATTTAATTGCAACTACAGAATATAAGAAGTATCACAGATTCACAGAACATCAGGAATTGGAAGGGATCTCAAAAGATCGTCCGGTCCAATCCCCCCCACCACAGCAGGATCCCCTAGATCAAGTCACACAGGAACATGGCCAGGCGAGTTTTAAATGTCTCCAGAGAAGGAGACTCCACAACCTGCTCTAAAAGAGTGTCGTCTCGTAAAACCAATGAAAAGTTTCTCTATAAAAGATTTTTATATTTTGCAATGTTTATAAATGTGGAACTTCTGTGATTATGTCCTAATAAAACAGCACCATTACACAAAGCTCCATTCACTGACTTTAACACAGTCTGCGTGCAAAGAGGAAGAAATAAGCGTTGTGTGTGGTACCAAAGCAAGTGGCAAACTCATTTCCTGCCTTCAAAACGTTGCCTGTAATGAAAAGAACAGTTTCCCACAGAAGCTACGGGACTGATGAATTAATCAGTCAGAACCACAGCCTCCTCAACCCTGCCATCCTAAAAGGAGCAACTTTAAAATGGAAGGGCTTAGAGATCGTGCCAGGGTCTGGTGAGAGCCCAGGTCAAAAGGTCCCATGTTGCATCTGCTCTGCAGAGCGACATTTTGTCGCTCTTTAAGAGGACTGAGGATCACTTTGAGGAAACACTACTTTTGTGCAGTCCCCCTGAAAGATCTACACAATTAAAATTATCAGAACGCTGAATGGTGAGCAAAGCCAGGCATCACCTATGTAAGCATTCACCCCTACAGCTACTGTCAAAAAGAAAACCCCATCAGCTGGACTACTTGGTGCATGTTACTCATCCCACTGTACAGGTACTCATATGTTTCAAGAGAAAATGTAATTAGCACTGGAAGCACCTCAACACAAGAACTGCTAGTAACCTTCACCCAAACGTGGAGGTTATTCGCAAATGCCAGACCAGCAGTGTGCCCTGGTGGCCAAAAAGGTCAGCAGAATCCTGGGCTGCATCAGGAACAGTGTGGCCAGAAGGAGTAGGAAAGTTATCATGCTCTTGTAGTGGGCACTGACAACGCCTCACCTCGAGTACTGTGCTCAGTTCTGGGTCTCTCACTTAAGAAGGGCTTTGAGGTGCTGAAATGTGGCCAGAGCAGAGCTACCAAGCTCGTGAGGGGTTTAGAGAACACGTCATACATAGAATCATAGAATTATTAGGGATTGGAAGGGACCTCAAAAGATCATCTAGTCCAATCCCCTGCCACTGCAGGATCACCAAGTTGCACACGAACATATCCAGACGGGTTTTAAACATCTCCAGTGAAGGAGACTCCACAAGTCTCCTGGTCAGCCCCTTCCAGTGCTCTGCCACCCTCACTGGGAAGAAGTTCCTTCTGATACTTATATGGAACCTCCTATGTTCCAGCTCACACCCACTGCCCTTTTTCCTATCACTAGATGACACTGAGAATAGCCTGGCTCCATCCTCCTGACACCACCCCTCACATATTTATACAAGGAGAGGCTGAGGGAGCTGGGCATGTTTAGTTTGGAGAAGAGAAGGCTGAGGGGAGATCTCATTACCTTATACAACTACCTGAAAGGAGGTTGTAGAGAGGTGGGTGTTGGCCTCTTCTCCCAAATGAATCATGACAGGACCAGAGGAAACGGGCTGAAGTTGTGTCAGGGGAGGTTTAGACTGGATATTAGGAAGAAGTTCCCTCCTGAGAGAGTGGTTGGGCACTGGAACAGGCTGCCCAGGGAGGTGGTGGAGTCCTCATCCCTGGAGGTGTTTAAGAAATGTGTAGCCATGGCGCTTCAGGAGCTGCTCTGGTGGCAGAGATTGTATGGGGTTTGTGTTTTTCTCTGGTTCAGTGTGTTTGGTGCTGGTGTCTGATCAAACAGTAAATCTCACCTAGTTCAAGTTTCTAATTTAGTTTCTTGGGTTTTGCTGAAGTGTTTTATTGTGTGGTTTTTAAGACTAACATCCTTAGAAATGACAGCAATGCATGAGAGAGCACACAAGCTGTCTCTAAGGACAACTGACACACAAATGCATGCTCACTTCACCCCTAGTTTTCATTCATTTTCTGCTGAGGCAGATCACGCACCAGCACGGCAAACCATGCATCACCAAGGCACGAACATCAAGTTCTTTCCATTTAGTCGCTATCAAGTTTCACAGTTAAAAGGGACCTGCTTGCTCTCTTCAGCACTTGAATCCAAGAGGTCTGTTTTTAAGATGCATTTCTCTCCATCAAAAATGGTACATTTAGTGTTACTGCCATCTCTCTGGGAAGAACAAAGCTGTCTGAAGTTACACCTAATGCACATTTTCCTACCTACTGATAGGAAGTGTTAGGATGTTGTCACTGATGCCTGTTTACTTCAGCAGAATCATTTGCTGAAACACAGGAACGCTGCACGCTGTGCTGCAGAGAGGGACCCCTGCCCATACGCTCACAACATGCCTCTACCCAAAAGAATCTTCAGCTCCACTCTGTCAAAACTGGAGGCTGAATTACAGACTTATAGTATTACTGAGTCTGGAAAAGACCTCTGAGATCATCCAACCCACCCATGACCTAACACCACCACATCAGCCAGGCCAGGTCACTAGGGGCCACAACCAGTCTGTCCTTAACACCTCCAGGGATGGGGACTCCACCATTGCCCCGGGCAGTCCATTTCAGGCTCTGATCACCCTTTCCAGGAGGAAGGGCTTCCTAACACTCAACCTAACTCTCCCCCGCTGCAGCTTAAGGCCCTGCCCTCTCATCCTATCGCTAGTTGCCTGGGAGAACAGCCTGACCACAGCCTCACTACAACCTCCCTTCAGGAAGGTTCCCCCTCTGAGTCTCCTCTTCTCCAGGCTAAACACCTCCAGATCCCTCATTCTCTCCATCCACCAGACTTTCCCTCCAGTCCCTTCCCAAGCCTCATTGCTCCTCTGGACCAGCTCCAGCCCACCAACCTCTTTCTTCAAGTGAGGGGCACAGAACTAGCCCCAGTACTCGAGGGGCTTCACCAGTGCCCAAGAGAATGCCGTCCCTAGTCCTGCTGGCCACACTATTGCTGATACAAGCCAGAATGCCACTGGCCTTTCAAACCACCGAGGAACCCTGCTGGCCCCTGTTCAATGGGTTGTCAGCCAGTCCTCCCAGGTCCCTCTCTGCCAGGCTGCTCTCCAGTCACTTATCCCCCAGTTTGTAGCTGCAGGGGGTCACCGGGGTCAAAATGTAGGGCCCTGCACTTGGCCCTGTTAAACCTCATCCCATTGGCCTCTGCCCAGCCTGTCCAGATCTCTCTGCAGCATCTTCCTCCAGCAGAACGACACTCCTCCCCAACTTGGTATCATCCATGAATTTACTAAGAGTAGACTAGATCCTCTCATCCAGGTCATCAATAAAGAGGTTGACTAGAACTGGGGCCAGTACTGATCCCTGGGGGACACCACTGTTCACAAGACACCAACTGGATGCAGCACCATTCACAAGTACTCTCTGTGCCCGGTCATCCAGTCAGTTTTTAACTCAGAGAGAGAAACGCATCCCCCAGCACCGCTCAGCTGCCATTCCTTTGGTACCAGAGGGAGATGCCATCTCAGCTTTGCCACACACCGCATGTTCTACCAGTCACTTAGAGAGAACATTACCTTCTACTCTTTTCTCGCTCCTGAAAACACAGCAGTTTCACAGCCACATTAGAAGGCAAAGTTTACCATCACAGAGAGCTGACAAACGTTAAAGAGAAACTGGAAACAAGCACGTTAACACCACAAGCAACATTTGCCACTCACCATTCTTAATGCTCTCGATGCGTACTGGGAACCCCGACTGCGCCGCGGCAATTAACTTTAAAGCAATATAAAACTGAGCAGGACCAAAATAACCCACGTGCTTGGCTCCGCAGACTTCTGTAATCTAAGAGAGAAGAGACACGTTGCCAGTTAGATGCACTTCGTTCTGCCAGGGTGTGTAAACACCTCTGCATGAGAAAAGAAGAAAGTCCTTTAAAAGCGTAAAACATTCACTGTATTTAAGGTTTCCTCAGCTTAAGGAGTTGCTGTCTGATCACATTCCCCTTAATATAGTTGGAAGCAGTTAGTTGTTCCGGTTTTCAGACGCACTACTGGGTAACACTGCTATTCCAAAACAACTCATGGGTTTTTATCCTGTGCGTGATTTTGGCGGCAGGCGAAAGGGTAACTTCTCAAATGCACTGTGCAGCACAGCATTTCCAAGGCAAAAGCTCTGTAGTAGTCACAGAACGTTTTACTTCACGTTAGCCGTTACGACAAGAGTTCAAACAGTTACGTAGGAGAAAGGGACCCTGGGAGTCCTGGTGGCCAGAAGGATGACCATGAGCAAGCAACGGGCCTTTGTGGCCAAGGAGGCCAATGGCTTCCTGGGGTGGATCAGAAGTGGGGTCGTTAGTAGAGCGAGAAAGGGTCTCTTCCCATTTACTCTGCCCTGGTGAGACCACGTCTGGAAGATTGTGTCCGCCTCTGGGCCCCTCAGTTCAAGAAGGACACAGAGCTGCTGGAAAGAGTCCAGCACAG
>JAOXOE010000001.1:76000665-76017598 GCA_028565055.1 Phoeniculus purpureus
CTCTCTTGATCTACTAACCACCCCTCTTCTGATCCACCCCAGGATGCTGTTGGCCCTCTTGGCCACAAGGGCACATTACTGGCTCCTGGCCATCCTGCTGGTCACCAGGACCCCTAGGTCCCTTTCTCCTACACTGCTGTCCAACAGGTCAGTCCCCAACCTACACTGGTCCCTGGGGTTGTTCTTGCCCAGATGTAAGACTCTGCACTTCCGCAGCCAAGGAGCCGCACTGAGCCTTCCTGGGAAGGCAGGGCACGAGGGGACAGGATACAGCGTGCTTTTCCTTTCCGCCGAGCACGCCCGACGCAGCTGTGGTTATGAATGTGGCCCGAATATGAAAAGAATAATCGCTCGTACATGACGCGGCCTCTAAATATCTCGCGCTTCACAATCAATTCTGTTATGACCCAACGCAAGATGGAAAGTTCTGCGACGGTAGGTCAGCTCATCGCCAATGAGTCAGTGACTTCTTGTTTCCCCTCCACTGAAGAGACTATTGAAAGACAATATTTTTAAAGTACTCCCTGGCCCCTGCCTGACTATTAACTCACCCGATGAAGCATCTATTCAGCCTTGTTGGAGTGTCCCAAGCAGAGCCATCTGGGCGGATGCCTGCCCATGCTGCCTGAATCACCTTTCACACTCCACATCCGGCTCCATGAAGAGTGCTTAAGGAGGCTGAACTCAAAACACTGGGGCCTAAGTGATCTTTGCCAGATACAAAAGCGACATTTGTTGGAGGGCTCTTAACAGGAAATCACCATTCGCTGGGTTAACTGGCTGCGCTGGGGTTGCTGCTACTGCTGCCGTTGGACCTAGACAAGCAGCTCTTTAAGCCTGCGATGCTCTGTGCAGGTTTTTGTTAGAACCCATCAAATTAATTCCATTGCTTTTCGTATTATTTTAGAAAACACGAGGTTAAATATGTCCTCCCGTCAAGCGAAGACTGAGCCGCTGCAGTGTGAAGGTGGAGAATAATCCCTTTATTCTTGATCTCAGCTCATTGACTGAGTATGCACAGAGGTGAAAGGTGTCTCTGTCTGAGCAGCAAAATGTTTTCCTTATGAATGTGGCTCTGACTTCAGCTCAGACTGTTGGAGAGCGCTGTAACGTACGTTGGCCGCTGCTTCAGGACATGTCAGTACCAAAAGAGGAGGCTGAGGGGAGACCTCATTGCTCTCTACAACTGTCTGGAAGGACCAGATGTCGGTGCTGGTCTCTTCTCACAGCTCACTGGGCCCCTCAATTCAAGAAGGACATGGAGCTGCTGGACAGTCCAGCGTAGAGCAAGGAGGATGATGAAGGAAGTGGAGCACCTCCCTTACGAGGAAGGGCTGAGGGAGCTGGATCTCTTTAGTTTGGAGAAGAGGAGACTGAGGGGTGACCACATGAATGTTGATCAATATGTGAAGCGTGGGTGTCAGGAGGATGGAGCCAGGCTCTGCTCAGTGTCATCTAGTGATAGGACAAGGGGCAGTGGGTATGAGCTGGAACATAGGAGGTTCCATATAAATATCAGAAGGAACTACTTCATGGTGAGGGTGACAGAGCACTGGAAGAGGCTGCCCAGGGGGGTTGTGGAGTGTCCTCTGGAGACGTTTAAAACCCACCTGGCCATGTTCCCATGCGACTTGATCTAGGCGATCCTGCTGTGGCAGGGGGATTGGACTGGATGATCTTTTGATGTCCCTTGCAACCCCTAATATTCTGTGATTGTATGATGCTGGCCGTGAGCAAACTGCTTCCATGCTTCAGGTTCGAGAGGCACCAGCATGTCAGCCAAGGCAGTGATAATCCAGAGTCTCTTTGCTGAACCATTTATGACAACTGCAGAGCTCTTCCTTTTTCCTCCAACGATTTCTGGCAACGCCCAACGGCAGAGTGACATCCAGGATGAGCTGGGCCAACCTGGAGCCATGGTTCTGCCTGTTCTGCATTAGCGTTTCCTTCAGGCTTAAATATTATTCCTGTAACTTTTCCAAAACTCTGTCAGGCACCCGCAGGTTTCTCTGCTCAAAGTTTGAGCCACGTGCAGGTTTCCACAGACTCCTTTGATATCCAGCTTGCAATCCTGCAAGATCACAACCAGATGATCTCCACCAAGCTGATATGTTATGAAGAAGGATCCCTGTGCTTCATCACCTGCAGCCAAGGGCATCTCCAGAGCCAGCGAAGCCAGAGCAAAGTCATAAACCCTTCCATCCGTATGTACATGAGAGCAGAAGTCCCCTGGGGTATGGGCTGAAAGCAGGACTATGTCCTGAGCACCTGCACTCTTTGGAGTTTCTGCAAAACCAAGCAATGGCAGGAGGCCAGACACAATTAGGAGACAAGTCGATGAATCAAACCAGAGGGAAGGGTACCAAAGTATGGCTGAGGGTCCAACCCATTAAAACACGCAGCAAGCTAAGCTTCATAACTGAGGTGGGGGAAATCAAACAGCATTTTTCTTCCTCAGAGTAGAATCATAGAATCATCATAGCTGGAAGGGACCTCCAGGATCATCAAGTCCCAACAGGTCTCTAACCCCTACACCATGGCCTCAAGTGCTAGATGTACTTGTCTTCTAAACACCTCCAGGGACCGTGACTCAACCACCTCCCTGGGCAGCCTGGTCCAGTGCCCAACCACCCTCTCTCTAAAGAACCTCTTCCTAAGATCCAATCTAAACCAGACTGATGCAACTTGAGGCCATGTCCCCTTGTCCTGTCATTAGCAATTTGGGAAAAGAGAGTAGCAGCAGCCTTGCTACAACCTCCTTTCAGGTAGCTGTAGAGAGCAAGAAGGTCTCCTCTCAGCCTTCTCTTCTCTAGACTCAATAACCCCACTTCCCTCAGCAGCTCTTCACAGGACCTGTTTGCCAGACCTCCCCCCCCAGCCTCCTGCTCTGGCAGGGGGGTTGGACTAGATGATCTTTCGAGGTCCCTTCCAATCCCTCATGTTCTGTGATTCTGATACTGTGGTGCCCAAAACTGGACCCAGTACTCAAGGCGCAGTCTCACAAGTGCAGAGTACAGGGGCACCAGGAGACCCTGCTGGTCACACCATTCCAGGTGCAGGCCAGGATGCTGTTGGCCGACTTGGCCACCTGAGCGTGCACATAGCAGTAAAACTCAAGAGCAGGAGGAAGACACTGCTGGCCTGCCTCTGCCGCCAGTGCTGGCCCTTCTGCCTGCCATCCATGACACAAACACCCTCTACTCATTCACTGCCTTTGCCACAGCTCCAGGAGCACGACGCACTTGCAGCAGCAGCAGCAGCCGAAGGGCTGTGTGAACGAACTTGTTACTGCTTGCACTCACGTGGATGATGGGGGCAAACAGGTTGGGGTGAAACACAGAGGCCAGCTCCGAGTCAGAGCAGAAACAAACTGTTTCCCAGAGAGGGCTCCTTTCATCCCGGGGGATTTTCTGGCTGGTAGCTTCAAGTGACCGATGACTCTGGCACACCTGTCTCTTCAGTACCCAAGCCAGGACGCTCAGCAGGGAGCTGCTTTTCTGGTGGCAGAGAACGGTAGGTCCCAAGGCAGCCCCCCTGAAGGGCTAATCACTTCGGGAAGTGCACACCTCCATCCCCGAGGTGATTACTCTGAAGGGAAATTGCTGTAAGAACTCATTAATGACAGAGGAAACCATTATTTCTCAGTGAGCACAGGGTATCCTTCAGGAACAGCAAGGGGCTGGGAAACAAGACCCAGGCAAGATTGTGTGCCAGCTTTTTCCTCTCGGATAAGAGCATGAAGCTGGCAAACAATACATGCTCTGTACTGGTCTGCTGAACACCAGTATCACTGGCTTAATGCACCCTCAGCCTGTGACAGACAGCATGAACTCCAGAATTCCATCAGTGACCCTGGAAGGGAGCAGCTAGTGCATCAAGTGGCAGCCCTCCATCTGAGCCTCCTTGGAGTGGGGTGGACAGCAACGCTTTTTAGAGCAAGCTATTCCTTTGTGTGGGGGTAGAAAGGGCGGGTGTCGGGAGGATGGAGCCAGGCTCTGCTCAGTGGCATCCAGTGACAGGACAAGGGGCAGTGGGTCTCAGCTGGAACAGAGGAAGTTCCACATAAATATGAGGCAGAACTTCTTCACGGTGAGGGTGACAGAGCACTGGAACAGGCTGCCCAGGGCAGTTGTGGAGTTTCCTTCTCTGGAGATGTTTGAAACCCACCCGGACATGTTCCTGTGTGACTTCATCTAGGGGATCCTTCTGTGGCAGGGGGATTGGACTGGATGGTCTTTCAAGATCCCTTCCAATCCCTAATGTTCTGTGATGCTGTGATCCTGCTTTGCCATAGGAGCTAGATGATCAGCCCATCGAGGCAGGCACCCTTGTGAAGCTGCATTACCCTAAAACCAGCAGAACGATAAGGACACGTGAAGCTGCTTCTCTTCATTCCTGCTTCCACCAAGAACGTTTTCCTCCTAGAGCAGGAAGAGGCATCTTTTAATTTTTAAGTCAGATTATTAGTAACACGGATTTTTGTATGCAGAGCCAATCTAGACATGCGTGAAGGCCCCCCAGGGTACCATCTAACAGTGAAAACTAAGACTGGAGGAGCCATCTAAATCCATCGTGCTGCCGGGGCGGAACAGCTCCCCACAGCGTATTTACAAGTTTTTAACGCCTTGGCCGTGTGCCTCACATGCACCGGAGACATACTTTTAGGCCAGTAAAACATCCCTTGTCATGGCTTAATGCTGTAGGAATTAATTTATCACTAATTATTTCCTCTTTTAAAGCCCTGCTCTTTGGATGGCTGTGACATAATTCTTCACAATTGTACTAGTTAGAGAACAGAAATACAGCAGAGCCCTGCAGAGCTCCCTGCCCGTGAAGGCCACATCTTCCAATGGTTTCCTCTCCCCAGTTTAATTTCAGCTCTTACAGTTGACTAGGGGCTGCAAACACCGATCTCAGGGGTGCTGGGGGAATGGCTTGAGTACTCGCACTGCTCCTGCCTGGGCATCCTCCAACCAAGGTTCGGCTGGAGGCTCAGAAGAGCTTTTCCTTCACAACGATGCCATCGACGTTAGAAGAGGGAGCATGTACCATACAATCATTGGATGTACTTGTCTTGGACGGGACCACCAAAGGTCATGTAGTCCAACCCCTGCTACAACAAGCAGGGACACCTCTAACTAGAACAGATTGCCCAGAGCCCCATCTAGCCTGACCTTGGATGGTTCCAGGGATGGGGTATTTTCACCTCTCTAGGCAGCCTGTTCCAGTCACCCACCAGCCTCAGACTAAAGAACTTTTCCCTCATGTCCAGCTTGAATCTACCCTCTTCCAGCGTAAAGCCATTACTCCTGGTCCTATCATTCCCTGCCCTTGTGAACAGAGTTCCCCAGCCTTCTCACAGGCCCCTTTCAGGTGTTGGAAGGTCACTATAAGATCCCCTGGAGCCTTCTCCTCTTCAGTCTGAACAACCTGAGCTCTGACAATGCACAGCTTGACAGTTGTACTTAGTTCTGACTGAAAGTTTTGACTTAAATGGAGCCTAAGAAAACACAGTATCACTTCAAATGTCTCCCCCTGTCACACACGCACAATCACTGAATGGCCAGGGTTGGAAGGGACCTCAAAGGTCATCTACTTCCAACCCCCCTGCACAGGCAGGCACACCTTCACTACAGCAGGTTACTCAGGGCCCCAGCCAACCTGCCCTTCAACACTGCCAGGGATGGGGCAGCCACCACTGCCTTGGCCAACCTGTTGCAGCATCACAGCACCCTCACAGCAAAGAATTTGTTCCTCGTGTCTAACCTCAATCTCCCATCTTCACAGAGACAAGGAACCCTTTCCGCTTGTCCTCTTGCTACACACCCATGTCAAAAGCCCTCCCCCAGCTCTCTTGTAGCCCCCTTCAGAGATTGGAAAGCTGCTCGAAGGTCACCTGGGAGCCTCCTCTTCTCCAGGCTGAACAACCACAGTTCAGGGTCAGCTATTTCTTCCATAGCAAATTGCAGCTCCTGCTCTCCTGGCAGATCTGCCCAACCAACAGCCTAAACAAACCACAAAAGTCAGGCAACTGGAAGTTGTGGGACACTTTTATTTCAGTGTAGCATCCAGCTCTGTATCACATACACCCCCCAAAATCAGCTGGGCATCGCACAAAACACTATACGCTGTGCAGCGTACCACGCGGACAGTCTGCAGCTGTGAAAACAAATTGCTTCAGTCCGGCTATCGACTTCGTAAGTGAAAATTCAAACATATAATAGCCTTGGGGTATTTTTCTTTTGTTTAGATGAGCAAGGACAACGCTTGCAATACGACGGCTTCATATCCAATACCCAGTAACAGAGTAAACCACAGGCATTGTGTTCGTAGCCCATTATCATGAAGAAACCTAAAAAAGCTTCAAAATACATCATCTCTTCTCAAAAGTACTACACATCGCTTAGATCTCTTCTTTTTTCCTGAAAAAATACATCTCCTCTTTAGTCAGTACAATACACAGCTTCAGGGGGACCTCTCCCCCTTCTTTTGTAACCCCACGTGTTTCTGTCGAGGATCATGTGTGCTGAAGGCTGAAGTAGCGATGGTGCTGGAAAAGAGACCCTTCTCTCCCTCACTGGCTAGGAACTTGTAGAGGCTCTCTTGCTCATGATCTGGAAACTCAGCAGGGAGGGAAACAGCGTATGCACCACAAAAAGCTAATTTAGGGATCATGTCCATCCTAAATGTGTCCCTTCCAGCCCTGGCTGACTCTATGACTCTATAAAGCCTGTGTTGTAGGTGCTTAGAACATCTAGAATAAACAATATTGGATGTGTTCCTGTGTGACTTGGTCTGGGTGGTCCTGCTCTGGCGGGGGGATTGGACTAGATGATCTTCCAAGGTCCCTTCCAATCCCTAATGATTCTATGATTCCAAATGCTTCCTGTGAAGCCTTCCAAGTCCCAGCCATCCCTCTGCAATTTACAACCACAAGTTACTACCATCCCGTGCTGGCTGGCCTCGGCAGTGTGAAGCTGGATCTGTGTGGATGAGAGCCGAACTAGTTCCTCTCCATGAGAAGAGAACAAACCATGAGATGAAGATACAAACCTCCCAGCAGCAAAACTTGTGTCGTGCACACAAAACCAGTTTGAAGATGGCATTTTGATTTACACGGGATATTCATCACCTCACCAGTAACACCAACAGAGTTGCCACGACACCAGAATTCTCTGCAGGAGAGGACCAGGACCACTGCCTGTCTGGAAAGGGGAGGTACTGTTTCCACTGTGACCCAGTATAAAATGAATAACCAGAAGGAGGACACTGATGATTAAGGATTTGATCACAGGCAGGAGTGCATCTGAAATGGAAGCTGTTTATGCAACTGCAACGGAAGCTCTTAACTACATGGCCATTATTTATATTTAAAAGCTCAAATAAACACGGCTCGATGTGCTAAGGCAACCAGCCACTCCATTTAGCTGGCCTGTTTTCTTTATTCACCACTGAATTACCAGGGACTGCAGCAAGTGTTTTCATAGGAAGGTATCAGGTGCTGCGAACACTACCAGATCCAGAAAGAAACGCGCGATCCAAAGGCAGACAGGTGAGCGCACACAGTCACACACACACTGAGGGAGATCATGATCTGCTCTGTCTAGTCTTGTCCTGCAGAGAAAGACATTTAATTGTCCAAAGCAGAACAGCTGCAGGAAACTGAAGACTTGGAAAGGGGCATCAGGCTCGCAGTCAGGGCATCCTCCCCGATGCAAGGAAGCTGCGCTCCAGCTCCTGCTTCCAGTTACCCCGGAATGTTGCTGGGCATGTTGAAACCATGAACTGAGGAGAGTAAGACCTCAGGCTTCTAGAAAGCTGTTCTTGCTCCTTGGTCAGGCTGTAAGCTGGGGCATGCCACTGTTTTGGGCCAGGCACATCAGGGTCTTAAAACTGAGTAACAGCATCACAGAATATTAGGGATTGGAAGGGACTCCAAAAGATCAGCGAGTTCAATCCCCCTGCCGGAGAGCAGGATCAGTGCTCTCCGGTAGCTCAAGAAAGTGTTCTGAATGTCGAGCCAACTGCCTGTGGTCTCTCTTTCTGACCAGATGGTCTGTCTAGGGCTTAGGAACATCTCCCGTTCCAAGTTTTCAGAAAGAAAAGCTTTCTGCAAGGAATCTTTTGGCTATACCCACAGTTTCCGAAAGGAAAAGGCTTTTTGTACAGTATGTGCTACTTGGTCTAGATGTGAATTTTGACTAGCCACTGCATGTTAATAATAGCCACGAGCGTGGCTGCACGAAGCAACTGCCAGAAGCACTGTCTGCTGCCTTCTCTTCCTCTCAAACACGTAACAGCCTCCCTAAACCAGATCTACTTTGTCATTTTGCATCACTAAAGTACTGAGGAAAGTGAATTCTTGCATCAAACGCACAACACAGCAGCATTTACTCTTGACTATTTCACTTCTCTCTCGGTGTGAAGTGGCGTCACTTTATCCCAGTAACTAACACACACAAGTCAACTCATACTCCTGGCCTTGAAGCCGAGTGGGTCATTTGCAAACCTAAACATTCAGGGATGGTCTGAGGTTTAATTTGTTAAGTCTTGTGGTAGAGTAACAACCGAGTAAATATTTAACTGCTGGCTAACCAAGTGTCTTCATGTCTAGCCAACAAACCCAACCCTCTGTGTTAGACACTGAAAAAAAACCACCCAAAGCAGCTTTTCCCACTTTTCCTTCAAATATCTATTCCATGAATAACTCAAGAGACATAAATGCAGGACTATTCTAGAGGAAGCTCCTATCAAACACTAAGAAGTTCTCCTCCGCTTTAAAACTGCCACGCAGGCATTTCTTTGTAATCATAGAATCATTAGGGATTGGAAGGGACCTCAAAAGATCATCTAGTCCAAAGCATTGAAAAGCTTCCCTTAAAAACATCACCCAGATAACAGAACCCAAGCTGCGTGATGATTTCCTATGAAGTAAGAGGGGCTTATTAGCCACATGATGATGTCCTAGAATCATAGAATCATTAGGGATTGGAAGGGACCTCGAAAGATCACCTAGTCCGATCCCCCTGCCACAGCAGGGTCACCTAGCTAACTAAAAAGCAAACAAAGAATGAGCACTTAACCAACCTTAAAACCTCAGCCTTAAGGCCTCGGTGTTGTGAACACATGAAAGAAATGATGCTGAAAGGTACCAAATAGGAATAAGGCAGCAGCTGCTTTGCAGTTCCCAGAGAAGTTTGCCTTTTCAGCACTTTGTCACTGACCTGGAATGACTGTCTGACCCCAGCTACGCAACAGTGCCACAAAGTACTCCCAAACCCTCCGTCCCACATCCATATCCCTTTCAGCAAAAGCAGACTGTTCCCTCATCGCTTTAAACACTCTCACTGATGTCTGTCTTATCTACCAGCATTTCTGACTGCTCTGGCATTCACTGGTATCCCACCACAGCCATTCCGTGATCCACCCTGAAGGGAGGCTACCCCCAGCTGCTTCAAACCTGCTTCTCTTTCCTCCCAGCGCCAGGGATACCCTGTAGCTACAGGGAGGAAGCTCTGTGGCACTGTTCAAGACAAACGCGTACGCTGAAATCAGGTCAGCAAACAGCAGGACACGAAACACATGCACACGGCATCGCACTTAAGATGGGCAAGAGCCAGGTGACATTCCCTCACAGCGAAGCCATGGAGAAGAAGGGCTGAAACTGTCATGTTTGAAGTTGCCCAGTTGAAATGCACTGGCACCTGAGATATAAAGTAACGTTGGCCAGCTTCCATCATGACAACTGAGACCAAAGCCATCGATCACTGCACCCACAGAAAAGTCCCCAGAGGATTCAGTTGGCCCTGGACTGGGTTCAGGTTAAAAACGAATCTTCGCTTCTTAATTTAGAAGACAGATGGGCATCAGCAGCTTCATTCTACCAGCAGCATCTCCAGCGAGGGGCACGAAAGGCTGTGGCAGAAGGTAAGTCTATCGCATGTTATAACCTCGTATGTAGCACTTGTGCTGCCTCGCTTCTTCCGGAAATAGAGTTCTTGTGGACGTCCTGAACAGAAAGCAACAGCTATGGAGACAGCAAAGGAGACTAATGCGAATGGTCCTAAAGCAGCTCTTAGAGAAATGCCCCAAAGCACTTTCAGACTCGTTAGAAATGCACTGCTGGTTAAAACCAAACGTACAAGAAGGCTATAAGCCAGCGACCTCAAGCACGCTGGAAGTATGCAGAGCCACCGGCACTTGCAAGCAGGTGATCAAACACTGGTGATTGGAAAGTTCCAGCTCAAAAATCAGGTGGTTTTTTTCTTAAATTTCCAAAATAATGACATTTTTGTATTTATTTGTTTACCATTCTCTCGTGTGACTGGAATTCATGAAACACAGTGTTAAAAGACATCCGTGACTGCGGAACCAAAGCATCACTGTGGCTGGAAAGGACCTCCAGGATCATCGAGTCCAGCCCTCATCCCAACATCTCCCTAATTCTTAGATCACAAAGAGTACTAAGAAAATAATTACCTGACGTGATTGTGGATAGAGACTCTCTAAGTCCAGCGAGTTTTACTCCTGTAGCACATTAGCCCCACAGTTACTCCACCATGACACAACCCTACAGGAGTAAGTAACATCCAGAAGCCCATCTCAGAGGATGAGTCTTAAATCTAAGCAAGAATTCAGGAGGGCTGCACCTCTTCATGACCAGGGTGGTAAGTGCTGACAGAGTATCTATAAATCAGGAATTATTTACATAAATAAAATACTCTTGGGTTATCCATTTCAGTGGCAAATTGCATTTACACACGAAGCTGGGAGGAGGGAGGAAAGAAGGTAAAGCACCCCCTGCTCAGGAACGCCCGGCAGTCACACATTTGTCTTCGGTACCTTCTCCACCTGCAAAGGCAAACGCGTGCAAAGGCGGTGAAAGGAGACGCGACAAACTGGTCGTCCCCACTGCCACCACCTCAGCAGAAACCCTGATGAGACACACCATGCCCCTCTCCTTGTGAGGCTCCACTCTCGGAAGTCACAAGACGGTGACGGGCCGCAGCTGCTCCAGCTGTGTTTCCAAGGCAATCCGTTCCTTGTGAACCTCCTGCAGGAAGGAGAGAGGTGCTGTAACCTTTGGGATACTTACATGCACCACCCCGCTCCAGTGAAGAGCAGCCAGGCAAACCACTGGCCTTCACTGGAGGCTGGGGGCTCTGCTCTTTAAATAACCCTCCTTGGGGGGACACAAAACATCATTCTAATACCACACAGCCAGCTCACACAGCCAGCTACTGCCTCATCCTTACAGCAGGGCAACACGGAGGTCTCAATCACTTGCTCGGGTGATCATGGAGATGAGCAGCCACCCACTGCTCAGCAGAATAACTCAGGATGCAGCCACGATCAGCCACTTCTACCAAAGGCTGATGTAACAGCAGGTTATTCTGTTGGGTTGCTGCCACAAGCAGGTTACTGTGAAACAAGTTTCCCTCAAAACTGCCTGCCTGGGAATTTTTGGGTCACACAACCAATCTTCTCAGTGTCATCTAATGATAGGATACGGGGCAACAGGTGTCAGCTGGAGCAGAGGAGGTTCCACATCAATATGAGAAGAAACTTCTTCACAGTGAGGGTGACAGAGCACTGGAATGGGCTGCCCAGCGAGGTTGTGAAGTCTCCTTCTCTGGAGACATTTAAAACCCTCCTGGACATGTTCCTGTGTGACTTGATCTATGGGATTCTGCTGTGGCAGGGGGTATTGGACTGGATGATCTTTCGAGGTCCCTTCCAATCCCTAAGGTTCTGTGACTCTTTTGTTCAAAAATGAACACGACTTAGCTTAGACATCACGACTTTGCAATCAACTTCTTTGGCAGCTGTGGCAGGAAGATCATCAGTCTCACTTCGCTGAGAAGGCTTTGGGAATCAGTGATTTGGATCACTGTTCTCTTGCTCATGAAGCTGCCCCTGTGTTGAGGGGTTCCTGGGTCTACTGTTCTTCTATCAAAGGGCTCCCCAGGCAGTGTGGAAGCTGTGAGTACTCCAGGCTTTGGTAGCCTGTTTGAGCAGCTCAGAGCCCCAGCAAAGGAGTGCACTTGTACACTCCCCATACTGTCTCTGAGGGGTACCCATCAAGTCTTCTGCTCCATAAAAACAGCCAAAGCTTCCAGGCAGCAATAAGACTTGAAGCACACGCTTAGTTTTGTGCTTTTGTGTGAATGTAGGCAAATCTCTCTCTCTCTTGCCCTGCTTCTTTCACCCTGCTGTAAAATACAGCACAGCCTTGTGCAAGTCAGGGAGTTTAAGCGTGCTGAGTGCATGAAGGCAAGACTTGAGCCAAGGAACGATGGCACTGTGCTGGCTGCCATCAAAAGCTTTCACTTCCGCACTTACTCCAACTGCTGTCTATACTTTGCTGTAATTTCAATGCAGAGCATCCACCCTGCATCCCTCTCAGGAGATCTCTGAAAAGCAGATAAGGTTTTACATGAAGTGCACACGCAATCAGACGTTCACCTTGACTTAGAAAAAGTGCAGCTGGGGGTTCCCCTCACTTTCCAGACACGTGTGTTCACAATATGCAAGGAAGAAAAAGCTGTAGCAGATGAAAAACTGAAGTAGGGACTACTTATGGATTAAGACAACATAAATCAGAGAGTTGAAAGGAGAACAGCGCCTTGAGAACGTGTCAGAAGACAAGCTGGCAGACATTAAACATCAGCATTAGACAGGTCACACAAAGCACAGTTGAGTGAGTCCGTGGACACCAAATTCCCAACACCAGGAAACAGTTATTTAGCAAAACTGGTAAGAAGAGGAGAAAGCTGTGCTTGAGCTGCTCTTCTACAGTACCATCAGAGAGGTGACTTTCAGAAAGACAGTTTACCCTTCAGACTTACTGGAAGTGCCAGTGGAGCTGTAAGCCCAGAGGATATGAACTTTCCTAGAAAGCCTCATCCTACGCACAGATACAGCACAGTTATCCCCTTCTGGAAAGCAGGAAGTAACACAGTAGGGCTCATCTGAGAGGATGAGCAGGATTCTCTGTTGAAAGCGACACGTAACTGACCGCATGGAGCTTTTTCACTGGTTTTCAATGCGTTCCTTACCTTCAGCTGCTGTTGGAGCTCACTGTTCAACCTGGCGAGCACAGCATTGGCTTCTTTGTTTTTTCGTATGGCTGTCTGAATAGCCCTTTTCTGCTTGGAAGACTGTCTGCCAGACAGATAAATACAAAACATTTCAATCAAGAGCCTCCACAAGAGGCTCCACATTTCAATCAAGAGCTGATGCCACAAGACCAACCATCCATTTTGCACTTCTGTGCTCTGCACATGCTGGAGTATGCTTCCAAGTCAAGGTACAAACTACAAGGACAACAGAACTAAAGCTGAAAGGAGACAGCTGCATCAGGTAGACTATTTGAAAGCAAAACAGTCACACTCGTTAACCTGAAGGCCAGAGGCATTTTAGGCTGTCTCTATGATTTCAAAATCGCTGCATTCTGATTCAGCTTAAGAATAATCTTTGCCTAGCTGTGCTTACTGCAGCACCTTCGCATTAGCTGCTTTCAGACGCTTGCAGGGTTAACAGATTCAGAGGCAGCTAACAGAAAACACAAACCCCATTCTGCGTGGAAGGTACATCACCTGCATCTCAGATTTTTTTAGGGCACTACCGATTCTGAGAGTGGGTCTCTTGGGCTTGGAGAAGAGGAGACTGAGGGGTGACCCCATTAATGTTTACAAATATGGAAGATGGAGCCAGGCTCTGCTCAGTGTCATATACTGATAGGACAAGGGAACATCGAAGGTTCCACTTGATACTCACACACATAACGTGTGCGACTTGATCCAGATGATCCTACTGTGGTGGGGGTGCTGGACTAGACGATCTTTCAAGATCCCTTCTAATCCCTGATGTTCTGTGATTCTGTGATGTTTCTTTACTCCAAAAATTAATCTTCCTTTCATTCACAGCAGTCATTTCCACCAAAACCATCTGATGTCACAAACAGGAACAGGTAGATGGCTTTTGGACTTCCCTCACCTCTTTAGCTGCTTAAATACAAGATTTTTTTCCTACTAAGTATTATTATTATTATTATTATTACTACTCTATAGCTCATGGTAACTGATCTGGAGGAAATCACAGTTAGGCAGCTAGGAACAAAAGAAATACAGTTCTGCACAAAAGGACTAACGATTTCCAGGAACCAGAGTGTGATAAGTTAGGGGTTAACCCTTAAACCAGCACACAGAGGTAACAACAGGAAAGAAAGTACAGAAAACAGCAGCTGGACATCCGAGTCCTTCTCCAAACAGATTATTTTCAAGTTTTACATGAGACATCAGGAGCTTTTCAATGACAAATTTGATCTAAGACACATGCCCCATTTAAATGAGGTCCATAGTGGTACAGAGCCCCCATTAGCTTTTCCTCTTAACAGAGCTGATGGCACTGATCTTTGCAACAAAATCTGTTTCACCGCACAGACAGGTCTTTATGCTGTTATCTTCCAGACAGCTGTCAGTTTTCTGCTTCACTATTCTGCTTCAAGCTACTCTCCATAGGCTATAAAGTAATCACGATAGGAAAACCCCCCAGCCCCAGGGTGATAAAACCTTTGTGGCCATTTAAACATTTCAGGAAGGATATTGACAAAACAGGATCAAGTTGAGATGCTAACAAATGCTGTTATCTTTCTTTGAACCACTATGGAATAAGCACTCCCAAAGCAACAAACAGCACTTTCAGGGCATCCTATGGGCCTTTTACTTATTCTAATCTTTAGTTACGCAACACAGAATCAGTCTGCTGATACGCAGCTGGCTAAGAACTGCTCAACTGATTTGGGCAGCTTGGTTTTGTTTCAGACTGAAATCAGATGTCTTTTAAAAGCTTTTTGTTCAGGCAGGCTAGAATGTTTGCACTCTTGGTTCGGGGAGATACAGAGATCCAACAAGGCTTCAGGTGCCTTTGCTTGTCATTTCACAGAATCACAGAATCATTGAGGCTGGAGAAAACCAGCCCATGACCTAACATCAGCCACCACTTCTTAACTTAATTTCCAGGGCATTTATGTGGTCATATCTGTCCACAGTAACAAGCAACATTTCAAAAGACACACGTGGAAGGCAACAACATGAACCCATAGACCTAAAAGGAGTTGTGTTAGAAACACTGGTTGAGCAGCTCTTCAGACACGTCGACCAGATAAAGAGGCCAGATGCCTTTGAAGAGCCTATCAATTAAATATTACCAACCTACACAGTCATACAGGCTCAGTCTGCATTTGAGAAGACAGATGTAGGTTTCAGGGACCTGTATCTCGTGCAGCATTCTCAAAAACACAATTACTAGGCACAAAATCACGCAAACAGCAAACCCTGCCACATCAGATCTCACAGTGCAGTTTGGCATGCTCAGTACAGGTGTTTACTTTTGCACTGGAAGTTGAGTCTTGACTGCTGGCAGGAAAGAAGTCACACTGATATTGGGAGAAAGCTCAGGGGTCTCCAGCCCTTGTGCTTCTGTCCGGAGCTTCCTGCGGGTGGGTTTGGAAGGTGGCTGAGCAAGAACAACCTCCTGCAAGGGAGAAGTACAGCAAGGTTAAGTGAGGCCACAGGATATCTGGGATCATCCAGTCCAGCCCTTATCCCAACATCTCCCTAACCCCTACATCATGGCCTCAAGTGCTAGAGCTACTCTGTTTTTAAACACCTCCAGGGATGGGGACACTACCACCAAGCTGGGCAGCCTGTTCCAGTGCCCAACCAATCTCCTAGTAAAGAGCTTCTTCCTAAGATCCAATCTAAACCTCCTCTGATGCAACTTGAGGTCATTTCCCCTTGTCCTATCATCAGTAATTTGGGAAAAGAGACCAGCACCAGCCTCACTACAACCTCCTTTCAGGTAGCTGTAGAGAGCAAGAAGGTCTCCTCTCAGCCTCCCCTTCTCTAGACTCAATAACCCCAGTTCCTTCAGCAGCTCTTCACAGGGCCTGTTTGCCAGACCTCTGCCCAGTCTTGTTGTCCTTCTCTGGCCCCGCTCCAGCCCTTCAATATCCTTCTGATACTGTGGTGCCCAAAACTGGACCCAGTATTCAAGGTGCAGTCTCATACAGGGGCATCATCACCTCCCTCCTCCTGCTGGTTACACTGTTCCTGATCCAGGCCAGGGTGCTGCTGGCCGCCTTGGCCACCTGGGCACCCTGCTTCCTGCAAAGACACGGCAAGCGCAGAAGTTGCTTACACCTTCTGCAACTACAAACTGATGACAAATGCACTGTTTCAGTCTACCTTAAAGTGCCCAAAACCTCTACCAAATCTGTAGGATAAATTCCTCTTCCGTTCCAAATGCACTACTGGGAGAAATGATACAGCATCTCAAAGCAGAACCCTCTTGAAGGTGAGTCAGCACAGCACCAACAACCTGTCTCCCACACCCCACAGTCTGAGGTTTCTCTATTTTAGGGGTCGAGGTAGGACAAAGGTGAGCATGAAATAGGTAGACCACTAGGGGTTTTCATTTCCCCAGCAGGGCTGCAAAGCAAAGTAAGAAGTAATAGGTCCAGGCTAGAAGCTGCATGCAGTCAGCACAAGCAGAGCAAGGACACTGCCCAGGAAGCCAGCAGATACAGGCAATGACACTGGGCATTTGTCTGTGCCCCCCAACATTAGGATAAGAAGCATGATGATGATACTGCCAGGGCAAGGCACATATGAGCAGAGCAACAAGGCTTGTGAAGGGTCTAGAGGGAAAGTCTTACAAGGAGAGGCTGAGGGAGCTGGGGGTGATTAGCCTGGAAAAGAGGAGAGTCGGGGGGAACCTTCTCCCTGTTTACAACTACATGAAGGAAGTTGCAGTCAGGTGGGGGTCAGGCTCTTCTCCCAGGCAACAAGTGAGCAGGGCCTGAAGCTGCACCAGGGGAGGGTTAGGTTGGATGTTAGGAAGCCCTTCCTCATGGAAAGGGTGATCAGAG
>JAOXOE010000001.1:76017699-76050086 GCA_028565055.1 Phoeniculus purpureus
TTAGATACTAGGACAAAGGTTGGACTCGATGACCCTGGAGGTCCTTTCCAGCCATGACGATTCTGTGATTCTGTGATAGAAGGAGCAGGAGGCAGGTTAACACCATCAGTTGCTGCTGTGGGAATTCAATTCTATACAACATCCTAATTTAGAGAGTGAATAATCAGTAGATTTAGATGAATTATAGACTGGATGGACTAGACAGAAGATAAAGTAGATACAAGGATACTCGGAATCACAGAACATCAGGGATTGGAAGGGACCTTGAAAGATCATCCAGTCCAATCCCCCCTACCACAGCAGGATCCCCTAGATCCAGTCTCACAGGTGAGTTGTAAATATCTCCAGAGAAGGAGACTCCACAACCCCCCAGGCTGATCACAGAGCCCCCTATCAATGCTCTGGAAGTGAAACGATGCAGGATGGGACTTGGTCATAGGCTCTAGGCAAAGGATGATGGACAAAAAGGGGAAAAAATCAATTTACATCACTTGATCCATCAGAAAATAGAATCCTTGTGCATTCATTGACTTTATTGTATTTCAAGGTCATATGAAAATTGAAAGCTTATCAGTAGGAAGAGGTGCTGAGCGCTGGACCCCTTCAGTTGGGATAATACACCTTAAAAATGTAAACGGGCAGTCTCTGGCATTATTTTAATCATTATTAATTTTTCTTTTGAAGGAGTCACTCCATCATCTCAAGAAATGAATTTCCCTCCCTCGCTGCCCTCCATCTCCTCCACTTCTCACCTTCTTCCTTATTGCCAGGACATCACGAGTGCCTCCACCCCACCTTCTGACTGATGCTGGAATAAATCTGCCTAGGAGAGGGGAGGCAGGATTTTCAGCTGGGAATGTGGTCCTGCAGGGGTTTGTGTGCAGGGAAAACAAGGATCTGACTCTGGACTGATTCTAGCTCCGTGTCTGTGTCATCTTTTATGATGTGGGGGATGGCTGTGAGCAGAGCTTGGGAACCCAGTGGGCATTTCCCACCCTTGCTCTCGGGAAATATCTCACTGATAACTCACTGTCCAGCCTGGCTTGTGTGGCTCTGAGAGTGGGGCTTGGATTCGCCTCACCTGGCCTTACAGTCGAAGAGATGTCTAGGGTGGAATGGTTTTCTGCTGCCAAGAAGGTAGGTGACTAATCCCATCTTACCGTCTAGACTTCCACGGCTGTCCTGGGAAAAAGGCAGGGATCTCCACAAACTGATTCATCTGCCCTAAGATGCTCATCCCAGACAGAAGGGATGAATCCTCCTTCAGGGGTGCCCATCTCCTCTCCTGATTGCAGAAGAAATTGGGGCTCCCAACTCAGATAAGGTGCCCAGCCTGGGAAGGCTGTGCCGGGTCAGTTCTGTCCTGCCAGGAGGAACTTGGCCAAGTCAGCAAGACTCAACCAAGTCTTTCTTGCCAAAAGCTTGTGGACGACAAGTCTTAAGTCAAACAAAACAGGGAAGAAAAGAAGAAGCAGATATGATGCCTGTAACCCTCTGCAATGTGGATTGAAGTGGTGACTATTCATTATGTGGCCAGCAGGATGACCACAAGCCAGCAATGGACTTGTGGACAAGATGGTCAATGGCATCCTGGAGGGTTGGTTAGAAGATGGAGAGAGGTTCTCCTCCCCTTCTACTCTGTCCCAGTGAGACCTAATCTGGAAGATTCTGTCCAGTTCTGGACCCCTCAGTTCCAGAAGGACACGGAGCTGCTGGTGAGAGTCCAGTGCAGAGCCACTAAGATGATGGAGTGGAGCATCTCCTTGATGAGGAGAGGCTGAGGGAGCTGGGTCTCTTGAGCTTGGAAAAAAGGAGCCTGAGGGGTGACTCCATGAATGTTGATCAATATGGAAAGGGTGGGTGTCAGGAGGATGGAGCCAGGCTCTGCTCAGGGGCATCTAATGATAGGACAAGGGGCAGTGGGTGTGAGCTGGAAGAGAGGAGGTTCCACATCAATCTGAGTAGGAGCTTCTTCACGGTGAGGGTGACAGAGCCCTGGAAGGGGCTGCCCAGGAGGGTTGTGGAGTCTTCTTCTCTGGAGATGTTTGAAACCTGTTGAGACATGTTCCTGTGTGACTAGATATAGGGGATCCTTCTGTGTCAGGGGGATTTGACTGGCTGATCTTTTGAGGTCCCTTCCAACCCCTAATGTTCTGTGATTCTGTGGCTAACATACATTTCCATGACTCCTTCCAAGTCTGGCATTGCTTCTTCATTCATACACTGCCAACAGCTCTCTATAACATTACATTCCCCACCTCCCTTCTATGAAAACATCAGGAAAGAATATTTTCCATACATTACCCTGCAAGTGTTTGATTGACACCGAGATTAATGTTACACAATTAAGGAGAATTATCAGGTGAGTGCTTCAGGAATCACAATATTTCACAGGCAAGGAGGCTCCCTGACACGGTGGTAAGTAGAAGTACTTTACACGAATTACTTAGAATCATCATCTATCATCATGAGAAATCTCGGTGTTGTGCTACAATAATTGACAGGCTGAGGGCTGTGAAATGTTTCCGATCCGATAAAACACAACATCGCAGTTCCAATAACGACACCGGTGCGCAAAGGGTTTGTGGCGGTTGCCAATTTGTCGTGAGAAATGATGGAGTTCTGATTTGTGAGTGACTTGAGTGTGTTTCAGCTCCACCACTGGTGTCCTTCAAGCTGTTGCTAGTCCAGTTGTTTCATTCATGGATAAACGAACCATGAAGGTGCGTATCACTGAATCACCGAACATTGGGGATTGGAAGGGACCTCCAAAGATCATCCAGCCCAATCCCCCTGCCACAGCGGGATCCCCTAGATCCAGTCATTAGGGGTTGGAAGGGACCTCCAAAGATCACCTAGTCCAATCCCCCTGCTACAGGGGGATCCCCTAGATCCAGTCATTAGGGATTGGAAGGGACCTGGAAAGATGACCCAGTCCAATCCCCCTGCCACAGCAGGATCCCCCTAGATCAAGTCGCACAGGAACATGGCCGGGGGGCATTAGATGTAGCACAGCGTGGGCTGTTCTGCCACCCTACATCTAGGTCACTCAAGTAATAACATTTTCTCAAAGAGAAATAGTGACTTCTCCTGATTTCTTTAAGATAATTAGCAGTGTTGGAGCGGGTGCAGAGAAGGGCAATGAAGCTGGTGAAGGACCTAGACAACAGGTCTTATGAAGAGTGATTGAGAGAGCACAGGCTGTTTAGCCTGGGGAAGATGAGGGTGAGGGGGAACCTTATCACCCTCTACAACTACCTGAAGTAGGTATCACCTCTACCCACTGTAGAGAGGTGGGTGCTGGTCTCTTCTCACAGGTCTTTAGTGATAGAACAAGAGGGAACAGCATCAAGCTGCACCAGGAGAGGTTTAGACTGGACAGTAGGAAACACTTTTTCACTGAAAGAGAAGTCAGACCTTGGAACAAGGTGCCCAGGGAGGGGGTTGAGTCACCATCCCTGGAGGTGTTTAAAGGTCATTAAGATAGGGTACTTAGAGATCTGGTCTAGTGGTGACCTTGGTAGAGTTTGGTTATTGGTTGGACTTGATGGTCTCAAGGGGCTTTTCCAACCTGAATGATTCTATGACATATTCTGTGTACTTTGAGTGAGTAGTGAGCAGCTCTCCAGTTTCCTAGCAACATGAAGGAGACTTGCAAGTGGGTAGAAACCCTCAAGTATTCGTTTCTTTGTAGTTTGCAGAGAAGAAAGTAGAATTAAAAGAATGGAGCTGGACATCAACTTGCAGGCAGTTCATCAGTTACTTAATGTGAATCACAGAATCACAAAACATCAGGGATTGGAAGGGACCTCAAAAGATCATCCAGTTCAATCCCCCTGCCACAGCAGGATCCCCTAGATCAAGTCACACAGGAACATGGCCAGGCAAGTTCTAAATGTCTCCAGCCCCAGGTCTCTCAACCTTTCCCAACCAGGGACAGAGATTGCACTGTTCACTTGGCTCAAACACTGGTCCCCTCCAAGGCAGGGAAAGGCTAACCCTCCGTTGTTCAAGCTTGAAGCCCTTCCCTCTGCTTCTGTCACTAATGACGTGTGAGAAGAGACCAGCACCAACATCTCTACAATGTCCTTGCAGATAGTTGTAAAAAGCGATGAGGTCTCCCCTCAGTCTCCTGTTCCTCAAACTGAACAGCCCCAACTCTCAATCTCTTCTCATCACATTGATTCCCCAGGCCCTTCATTAACTTCATTGCCCTCACTCCAGCACCTTGACATCTCCCTTGGACTGAGGTGCCCAAAACTGGACCCAGTACTCAAGGTGCAGCCTCACCAGTGCTGAGTACAGGGGGACAATCACCTCCCTACTCCTGCTGGACCCAGTTTCTAATCCAGGCCAGGATGCCACTGGCCTTCTTGGCCACTTGAGCACCCTGATGGCTCATATTCAGCTGCCCGTCAATTGGCACCCTCACGTCCTCTTCTGCCAGACGGCTTTCCAGCCACAAAAAATTACATTCCAGGCTCTGTTTCACAAAATCAGAGAACATTAGGAACTGGAAGGGACCTCAAAAGATCATCTAGTCCAATCCCCCTGCCAGACCAGGATCAACCAAACCAAGTCTTGATGCTTTTTAATACTTCAATATTTGCTGATGACCATTCCTCTAGGAGCTACGTGAAGAGCTTCCTGTATGTTAAGGCCTTTTTCAGAAGAAAAGAAATCCATGATGCCCAACCAGCACTACATTCAGTGTTCAAAAACACTACCCTAAACCCATGGCCTTTTTGCATTGTGACATCTTTTCCATAAAAGAAAGGCTACACTGGAAGTAAACCACAAAGTCTATCACAATCCCTGCAAAACAACATCGAGTACAAAGAAACCTAAAGGTCATGGAAACTTCTGAACGCTTAACTTAATTGGGAAGCTCTGGAAAACACGAATTGGCTGCATTATGCAAGACTGAGAGGATAACATGGCAAGAGCTGGAGCCATCAGTACACCTACAGAGGAAAACCATGTTTACAACTCTTTTCTAACCAGCATTTTAGAGGGGGGTTTGTTATCATCTTTAAAATCATAAATCACAGAACATTAGGGATTGGAAAGGGCCTCGAAAGGTCATCCAGTCCAATCTCCCCACCACAGCAGGATCAAGTTGCACAGGAACATGTCCAGGTGGGTTTCAAACGTCTCCAGAGAAGGAGACTCCACAGCACAAAATCTGAAGAAGGCTGCAGTAACATTATCAGCTGAAAATTAAAGCAGTGACTTGGCTTTTGCCCTGGTATTTTAAGAGTCTTTGGGTTTGGTTTCTTTTCTTCAATTCTTTTTCCAAAACTTCGTTTTCTTCCAATCCTGCCCCCCCAAACCACAGGTCCTTGAACAAAACCAAAACACACAGGGAGCACTCAAATAGGAGAAACACAGATAGTGAAGCCCTGTAATTACATCTCTTATTTACTTCAGCACACCTTTCCTGTGCGTGTTGATCAAGGGGATCCTACTGTGGCAGGGGGATCGGACTGGATGATCTTTCAAGGTCCCTTCCAATCCCTCATGTTCTATGATTCTGTGATTCCTCTCAGCTCTGAAACCACCACTAGACTGTTGGGACTGGTGCATTCTCACTTCCACAACAGCTCTGCCCACTTCCCTTGGTCCCCAACGGGATATTTTATGTTCTGAAACAAATAACACACAAGTTATGTGTTTGTGCTCTCAATTGGACTCCATGTGAATCATCTCCTCCCAAAAAGACACAAAAATCTAGGCATGAGGACACTTCAGAGCCAGTTACAAAAGTCATTCAGCATCTTGACTGGAACCAAGTTACCAAACTTCTCACTCTCTTTCAACATCCCTGTGTCACAGAAGCCCAATTCTCACACCCTGGGTTACTGAAATGAGGTGCTGGTTAATTTAATGGACTCTTGGACACTGAGGGACCTCAGCAAGTGCTGGGAAAGAATCTCTCATGTGAGTTCTGAGACAGCCTGAGTAATCAGTGCAGAAGGAAGGTACATCTGCCTCTGGGAATGCTAAGGGTGGGCTTTTTGTTTCTAGACACCAGGCTTCACTTGGGAGAGGAAAATATGAGCAGGAACTTCTTCACGGTGAGGGGGACAGAGCACTGGAAGGGGCTGCCCAGGGGAGTTGTGGAGCCTCTGTCTCTGGAGACATCTAAAACCCACCTGGACCTGTTCCTGTGCAACCTGGTCTAGGTGGTCCTGCTGTGGTAGGGGAATTGGACTAGATGATCTTTCGAGGTCCCTTCCAATCCCCAATGTACTGTGATACTGCAAAATACAGAAACACAGAATGTCTTTGGGCTGAAGAGACCTTTAAGATCATCAAATCTAGCCTCTGACCGGCACTGCCAGGTCACCACCAAACCACGTCGCTCAGCACTGCGTCTGTCTGCCTTTTAAGCATCAAGAGGAATGGTGACTCCACCACTGCTCCGAGCAGCATGTTCCAAGGCCCAAGTGAAGAAATTCTTAACATCCACCTTAACCATCCCCTGGTGCAGCTTGCAGCCACTTTCTGTAGTTCTGGTGCTTTTCACCAGGGAGAAGAGACTGATCCGACCACCTCACTCCAACTTCTTTTCAGATAGTTGTGGACAGTGAGAAGGTGTCCCCTCCTACAAGGTTAAGAAGAGCTCAATACATTTAATTGTGGGGTTTTTCTTGCTTTCCAGACCTTTCCTCAGCACACAAAGTGCTTGGTTACCATTCACTAGCTCTTAGTATTTCCTATCCGATGTCATTAACTACCAATTTTCATACAACAAATGTTACAGAAAAGATTCCAAACAGACAAGCACTTCCCCTCTGCCTGCTCCCTCAACAGGAACCACAAATCAAAACCACGAGTTACCAGGAACTTCCCGATGGCTTCTGGTTTGAAATCTCAGAGCCACATTATCAGTTCCCACCTCCAAAACCTCCTGTGCTTTGCCCAGCAATACACGCACTCAAAGTCCTAACCCTGCAAATGGTTCTCAAAACGCTCCCCCTTGTCTCGTATCAGCGGTGTAAGGGTGTGAACTAGAGAAGGATTAACCTGATTGCAACAGGACTTCTGGTTTCTCCTTGAATTTCTAAGTTACTCTGGACATAACAAATGACTTCACTCACAGTTAATGAAAACACAACAACTGGGTTCACCCTGAAAATGTTATTTCAAGTTCCATAAGGAAAAGTGGGCTGCTCATCAAATCAGGTAATGTGGACAGGTCTTCATTAGAAAAACTAATCCTTTCATCATGCCTCTTGCCCTAATTTTAACTGCAAATATGCCAAGTTGCTATTTTTATTCCCCATTAACATCTCCATTACTGAGCTAATCACACAAGTAAGGCTCTCTGGTTTATCCTGGTTTTAAGAAACTGAATATTTTTATTAAATTCATTCTGGAGTGCTGTTGAGACATCTCTGCAGCAGCTACTGGTGGAGCACAGAGAGGTTTTATAAAGCCTTCCAGGTCAGGATGCTGCTCTACTGAAGGACGTTTCTGTGTGCAGCTGCACAACAGAGGTACCCCCTCCTCCTCCTCTTCTCTGCCCTGGTGAGACCACAGCCGGAATCTTGGGTCCAGTTCTGGGCCCCTCAGTTCCAGAAGGACACAGAACTGCTGGAGAGAGTCCAGTGCAGAGCCACAAAGATGAAGGGAGTGGACTACTTCCCTGATGAGGAAAGGCTGAGGGAACTGGGTCTCTTGAGCTTGGAAAAAAGGAGACTGGGGGATGAACACATTAATGTTGGTAAATATGGAAAGGGTGGGTGTCAGGAGGATGGTATTCATAAACTCTGGATTACCTTTCACTCTGTGACCCTGCTGCTTTAGGCACTGATTTAGGGGCTCAATACAGGACCTAAAGAAGTGCCAGTACCTGTAGCCAAAGAAATAACTGAACTGCAAATCATAAAGCGCAGGCAAAAGAGAATTTGAAAACTGCAACTTATATTCTTCAAACTCTCGTAATTATAGTTGTTATGGAGTTTACTTGTAATCAGAGCCGGGATGACATTTCAAGCTGAAGAGTGATTATTAAATTGACACTTCCTTTAAAATGTGCCTGAAGTCAAGACAGACATGCTAATTGAATTCTACTACGAAGAAATGTCTGTTTTAATAAGAAAACTTCCTTATCTGTCTAGCAAGTTCCTGCTAGGTGCACATCTACTGGAGGTTTTCCATCTCTACTCCCTGGCATTGCTAGTCAGACAAAAAAACCCCTCACTGGATCATCTTCCTGGTAGGAAATCCTGTAATTTCCTTTGATACTGATACTAATTTCACATTCATGCATCCTATTGACTGCTGGCACTGAAAGGTGTCAAAGAAGGAAAAAATCACAGAATCATAGAATCATTAGGGATTGGAAGGGACCTTGAAAGACCATCCAGTCCAGTCCCCCTGCCACAGCAGGACCACCTAGACCAATTCACACAGGAACATGTCCAGGCAGGTTTTAAAAGTCTTCAGAGAAGGAGACTCCACAACCCACCTGGGCAGCCCCTTCCAGTGCTCTGACACAATCCTTGGGAAGAAGTTCCTTCTGATATTGATGTGGAACCTCCTGTGTTCCAGCTTACACCCTTTGTCCCTTGTCCTATCATTGGGTGCCACTGAGCAGAGCCTGGCTCCATCCTCCTGACCCGCACCCTTTCCATATTTATCAACATTAATAGGGTCACCCCTCTTTCTCCTTTTTTCCAAGCTCAAGAGACCCAGCTCCCTCAGCCTTTCCTTATCAGGGAGATGTTCCACTCCATCATCTTTGTGGCTCTGCGCTCGACTCAATCCAGCAGTTCTGTGTCCATCTGGAACTTAGTGGGCCAGAACAGCTGATCCACCCCAGGATGCCACTGACCTTCTTGGCCGTAAGGGCCCATTTCTGGCTCATGGTCATCCTGCTGGCCACCAGGACCCCCAGGTCACAGAATCACCAAATCACAGTCCCTTTCTCCTGTGCTGCTCTGCAACAGGTCAGTCCCCAACCTATACTGGTACCTGGGGTTGTTCTTGCCCAGATGCCAGACTCCGCACTGCCCTTGTTATATCTTGGTAAAAACTGATAAGAGGCAGATGAATAATAAAAGTGCTCTTCACGAAGAAATATAATCCTCTCAAGAGAAATGGAAGGGTGGAAGGGAGAGAGAAGTTGTTTTATTTCCAGAGTGAGATTCATCCACCCTCTTCATCGCTTTGAATTCTTAATTGCACTTGATTTGATAACAGTGGGGGTTTAAGCTGCACGTTGTGGGTATTTTCACTGTTCTCTTTAATTTTGCCTGCTGGCATCAGGCGGTTTTTGCACATCAAGCCAAGTCTGCAGTCTTGATTCGCCTGACCTCAGCTGACATTTTCCCTGTATCAGGACAGTGGGAGCAACACCGGTGTGGAGAAAGGAAGATTTATTGGGAACAGAAGGTGAAAACCCCATCGTCGACAGATGACTTTTTGTTCAACATCAGCCACACGTGTTTTTACGCTTCCCAAAATAATTCGGCACGTGCCATTTGCAGGCTGAGCATGCCCTAACTGCCGTACTGTCTAAATGTGGAAGTAATTTCAACTTTCTGTGTTCTGGTGTCAATCCAGCTTGCAGTTCACATCACCAAGGCAAGGCCAGTAAAATGTCACATCCAGCTCTTCTGCTGATGGTGAGATGCTGAAAAAGAAGCTATTCTGGGAAAGGCCAAGTCAGGTCAGTGCCTCCCTGATTCCCACTGCTCCTCCCAGAGGGGAGGAACTTCAGTTTGGTTGGGTGAGTTTTCACCTCCCTTGTACCTTGTCTCGCTCAGCCCTGGCTGCTGCTTGAAGAGCGAGGCACACTAAGCAAGCCAGCTTTGCAGTGTGGAGCGAGGAGAGTAGATCCATGTTTCCTTGCAGCGCCCAATGCCAGCCATCCCCTGGTGGCTCTTGCTGTTTAATTTGCTGAAGGGGATTCCAGCAGAGGAAGAGTGAGAGTGATGGAGGCTGGTTTCACCTTTCCAGGCTTGTGAGGGGAGACTGTGTTATGCACAGGCCACACTCCAGCTTAGCTTGGAAAAAAGGAGACCTCATTCATGTTTGTAAATATGGAAAGGGTGGGTGTCAGGAGGATGGAGCTAGGTTCTGCTCAGTGGCACCCAGTGATAAGGGCAGCCCAGGGTGGTGGTTGAGTCACCATCCCTGGATGAGTTTAAAAGACACTCAGATGTGGTGTTGGGGGATCTGGTTTAGGGGTGAAATTGTAGAGTAGGTTTGATGGTTGGACCCAATGATCCCAAGGGTCTTTTCCAACCTGAATGATTCTGTGTGATTCTGTGATAGACAAGGACAACGGATGTCATCTGGAACACAGGAGGTTCCACATCAATATGAGAAGGAATTTCTTCACAGTGAGGATGACAGAGCACTGAAAGGGGCTGCCTAGGGGGGTTGTGGAGTCTCCTTCTCTGGAGATGCTTAAAACCTGCCTGGACATGTTCCTGTGTGACATGATCTAGGTGATCCTGCTGTGGCTGGGGGATTGGACTGGGTGGAGGTCCCTTCAATCCTTAATGTTCTGTGATTCTGTGTGAAGTTTAGTTCATCCAAAAGCCTGTGCTCCAGGGGACAAAACAGCAGAAAAGCAAGCAAATTAGGTTTGAAGACCATCGAGGCAAGTAAATGCAAAAGCTCATGTCACCCTGCACGTAGTCTTTCCAGCTGTATGATTTCCACTATGAATAAAGTTTGTCTGCCAGGAGCAACTCTTTGATTTTGAAAGAAATCAAAATAACAAAAGATAAATGCCAACTAAGTAGACAAGCTAATTCCTTCTTCCACCTTTGTCCACAGTGGAGACCAAAAGAGTAGCTTTGTGTTCAGCTGCTTGGCAGCGCTTCCAGCCCTCCACCGATGGCAGGGAAAGGCACCCTAAACATTGTTTTAACTCTTACTGTAAAGCAGCAGAGGTTGGCTCACACCGTTGAGCAGCTGAATGGTTTCTCCACTTGGCAATACCCGAGCTAGAAGCAGAGCCAGTGGCCCAGCTTTTAATAAGAATCTTACTGTGTTATGAATCATTTTCAGTCAGAGACAACTTGTGGTCTCATCATGGCCAGTCAAATCGGGCTTCCTGTTTCATGCAACTAACTAAGTGATTCTTAAAGTGCTCTGAAAATGCACCATAATAGGAAAAGTCTGATGAAGGGAGTGATTACTGTTCCAAAGGAAAGCAAAGTTTATAGAAGCACAATTAATTGTCTGCTCTTCAGCCAGAACAATATGGTAGAGAAACTGAAAAGGTGTCTTTGGGGTTTCAGACAGATGCAGAAACACGATAAATAATGGAATGCCATTAGGGTCTGCATCTGTTTCAAGAATAAACAGAGCTAAAGCAGTGCGTTGACAGTTACCTGCCTTTATACCTTCTCTTTCTGGGTTGTGCCTTATGGCCTCTGTTCCTTGTGTGCATGAAAAAAACCCCAGCCCTATCCTGTTTACTGTTGAGCTGCAATATGCTGAAAAGTATTACTTCAGATTTTGTACATTAAGCCTGTCTGCTGGCAAGAGGAAAACCCTCTCATATTATCTAATTATGGCTTCAAGCAGCACTAATGAAGAAGTTGTGCAGGCTGGGGCTTGTTCTCTCTTCTCTGGAGGCGTCAACAGCGAGTCTGTGGTTGTGGTCACGCAGGATCGGCGAGGGCAGCTCAGGCTGTCAGGCGCAGCAATGCACACGCAGCAAAGTTTAGCACGTGAGAGCACAAACCTGATGTGGGGTCATAGCCTTGGTTTGTCAGGCTGAGACCCCTACCAATCCCTCCTTCCTCCACTGACCTGGTAGCATCAGCTGGGATGCGTCTCAGAGGCAGTAGAGTGGAGCCTTCCATGCTTTGAAGAGATCAGTCATGCAGCTGTGCCAGTGCAACCACAGCACGTGCCTGCAAGTGTGTTTCTGACAGTGGGCTGTGAGATAGAGGGAGGAGCTGGGTACTCAGCTTTGGGAAGGTCATGTGTGGTCAGTGGTGAGATTCAGGTATGTAACCTCTGGAGTCAAATGAGTGGCTTACATCAGTGTCAAACAAGGCAAGGTCAGTGGAGGCTCAGGCTAGACATGCCAGGCTACGTGCTCAGAGCGAGGACTGAAGCCTGGCGTGGAGATCCATCAAAACATAAGGAAAAATTTGTGCATGGTGAGTGTGACCGAGCACTTGAATAGGCTGCCCAGAGAGTTTGTGGAGTTTCCTTCTCCAGAGACATTCAAAACCTGCCTGCACCTGTCTCTGAGTGATCTTCTCTAGGCAATCCTGCTCTAGCAGGGGGGGTTTGACTGGATGATCTTCAGGGGTCCCTTCCGCTCCCTACCATTCTGTGAGAGAAGTGAGCTTACTAGTGTAGTATTAGCAGCAATCTGTGTGCAAAACCCACTGTAAAGGTTGAACACAAAAGTCATGGCTGAGCTCCATGCTGCCATTTCTGACCTGTTGGATTCCAAACCAAACTAGTTTAGGGTTACCTGTGCTCATTTGTAAACACTGTTGATTCTGTGATATGGGCATACATGTAGTCGTATAGAATAACACAGAGAACAGGATACCAGAGAGAATCAGAAGAACCTCCACTGATAGCTGGCCTACATGAAGCAAAAATAACTGAACGCAGATGAACTAATTGGGATTTTTTCCCTACATCTCATTATTTCCCGGGATGGAGGATCCAGCAAAGCTGTGATTTATTTATCGTCGATGCGCTCAAAGGATACTGCATAACTTCGTGCTCTGGCACTGCGAAAGTTATTTGCTGCACTGGATTTTTGAAATTCTTTGGAGAAAAGTGAGTGCGAGTTCCCTTCCCCCACCGAATTATCAAAAAAGAAAAGAAAAGAAAAAAGAAATTGCAGAGCAACATTCAAAGGCTCATTAAAAGCAGCCAGGGAAAATAGATTACGGAGACTTCAAAGACTCACGATACTGGTTAAGAATCAGCTCTCTCTTTTTTCAAAGCAAATGTTATTAGCTAATCCTTGAAATTTGGTTTTGGCAGATGACACAGTATTTCCTGCAGGTGCAGAAACAAGATGGTATTAAAAGAGTTTTGGTAATGCACAGAAAACTTCCCAGCTAGGCTTAGGGCTCCATCTGCTCAGGCGAGACCGGGTGGACTCCATGGTCCCTCATACAATGCTTCGAGACACTCCAACCTGTGTGAAGCTGTGGATTTCCTTCACCTAGAAAACAAGTCTGTTAAGGTAATGTCTTTTCTAATGATTTTGAAAAGGAAAAGTAATATGACTGCTATTATCAGCAGTAAGAGGGAACTAACAGAGCAGCTGACGCAATTCACAGCAGAAACAGTCTACTGGCAGGTTAGCACTGTCACTACAATACATATGCAAACAAACATCACTCCCCACCACTATCCTGCTTACATCTGTGTGGAGATGCTTTGATATATTGTCTCTTTTAAGATCTCCTTTATCTCCTTGTGTGTGTTTTTGTCTTCTTTATTCACGGCTTATCCCAACTCCTTCACTTCTTACAAGTCCCTGTCTATGGGAAGAGGCAAGGTCAACAACATCTCTCTCAAGTCTTTGTTAAGCTGAGATCCTTCAGCTTTGATTTAAAACCACGACAATTTTCCCACTGAGACTTTCCCTGAAATTTGGCCCAAAAGATGCCCAAAGCTATCATGCTGTTTCCGTGGCAACCGATCGCTTGAAGTCAGAAAAACTGGTCACCAGATGCCCTTAGTTAGCATTTTGAAAAGGAGCATCAGAATCAATAAGGGGTGATGGAGGAGCAGCAAAATTTGCAAGCAACTTGCTCCCATTTTCTATCAATCCAAGCAGTTGTTCTGATGCCACTCATTTTCCGATACACTCTGAATAGCCCTGCTTATAATTCCCATGCAGACTCCCAGTTGCATGAAATTCAAAGCATGACAATTGAAGTTCATAGTGGAAAGACTGTGGGAGGTCCTTAAGTCTATCATGTCAGCTAGAGCAAGACACTAAATGACACAGCCAGGCTGTCCTTAAACACCTCCAGGGATGGGAAAGCCACCACTGCCCTGGGCAGTCCGTTCCAGTCTCTGATCACCTCTTCATGAGGAAGGGCTTCCTAACATCCAACCTAACCCTACCCTGGTGCAGCTTCAGGCCCTGCCCTCTCATCCTGGCACTAGTTGCCTGGGAGAAGAGCCTGACCCCCACCTGACTACAACCTCCCTTCAAGGAGTTGTAGAGAGGGAGAAGGTCCCCGCTTGAGTCTCCTCCAGGCTAAACAACCTCATTTCCTCAGCCTCTCCTCATCAGCCTTTCCAAGCTCTCTGAACTAGCTGAGAGAGCTGGGACTGGAGGTAGAGTATATTTTATGACACCAAATGGGATTAGCACAGCATTATTAAACTAATCAATGACACTCTACAGCTCTGTGTCAATAAAAACCCCAAACCAAACACATGCAAGAGACCCACCAAGGTCTACATTTAAGCCAAGCGGCTTGATTTTCACAAGCTGCTCTTACTGGTCCTCGTTGCTCTAAAAGTATTGGCGTTTATGCAGATGCATCCAAATGCCTGCTGAAAAGTTTAATCCAATGTAATACTCTTTGGGGAACAACAAGGCTCAGGAGGTAATTTTTTTTTAGAAGAGATGTTTACAACCTCTCAAATATTACAGAATATTTATTGTTCACAGAAAAACATTAAGCGCAGGAAGTATTTCTGGAAATGCAAAGGCTACATCTTGAGGAGAGCTGAACAACTTCTTATAGTCCTCGTTTCTTCTGCATAGATTTACTTGTCGGTGACAGTAAAATAAGGTTGGGTGGACTGCAGGATCTCTCCTCCCTACAAAGAAAAAGAGGGGACTCCCTCTTTTCCCTGTGAGTAGAGGCCCTTGACGGGTAAGAAGTGAGGAGATAAAGGTGTAGTTTGGAGAGTGCTCTGACCCTCTTCCCTCTTCTCTGTGACTACAAACATAAGAAAGGTCTCTAGAATCCCTTGTACTTGCTTTTTACTTAATGTTGAGCACAACTGCTCATTGCAGAATCACAGAACATTAGGGATTGGAAGTGACCTTGAAAGATCATGTAGTCCAATCCCACTGCCACAGCAGTCACACAGGAACATCTCCAGGTGGGTTTTAAACATCTCCAGAGAAGGAGACTCATGCGTTCATCTTGCTAAGACTACAGTCATGCTCTAAATATACCTGTATCAGCCTCTAGTTTATAGAGGCACCATCTTCCTAACTTGGACATCTTAAATATGTGACAGGTGGCTGTCATGAGGATCCAGCCAGGCTCTGCTCAGTGGCATCCAGGGATAGGACAAGGGGCAATGGCTGTGGGCTGAAACACAGGAGATTCCACATCAATATGAGAAGGACCTTCTCCCCAGTGAGGGTGACAGAGCACTGGAACAAGCTGCCCAGGGAGTCTCCTTGTCTGGAGGTGTTTAAAACCCATCTGGCCATGTTCCTGTGCTACTTGATCTAGGTGATCCTGCTGTGGCAGGGGGATTGGACTGGATGATCTTTTGAGGTTCCTTCCAATCCCTATGATTTTCCCCACTATGCTGGTGTCACTCCATGCATATATTTATTTTTTGTGACTTCCTCAGCGTGAAATGAATGCAAATTAATTTCAAATGAATATAAACTCATACTAATTCAAATTCATTTTTCCTTATGAATGGAATTCTTCTGGTTCTCATTGCATGATTATGCACCAGAAAACATTTCCAAAGTAATTCCTCTTCTCTGTACCTGTTGGAGCTCTAACATTGTGTAGGACCAGGTTCTCAGTGAAAAGTCAAGAAGACAAAAGTCAATGGCCTGTAGAATAAGTCTTATGAGGAGAGATTGAAAGAATTTGGACTTTTTAGTTTGAGGAAAAAGAGGCTAAGTGGAGACCTCATCACTATCTGAAACTATCAACTATCAACTATCAACTATCTGAAAGGACATTGTAGAGATGTTGGTGCCAGTCTCTTCTCACAGGTAATTAGTAACAGAACCAGAGGCTTGAATGGCTTCAGGTTTCAACAGAGTAGGTTTAGAAGGGACATCAGGAAAAAATTCTTCACAAGGAGTGGTCAGGAACTGGAACAGGCTGCCCAGGGTGGTGGTTGAGCCACCATCTCTGGATGTGTTTAAAAGTTGCTTAGATGTAGTGTTGAGAGATCTGGTTTAGGTGTGAACTTTTAGAGTAGGACTGATGGTTTGACTGGATGATTCTGGGGGTCTTTTCCAACCTGAATGATTCTATGATTCTACAGTTTTCTGCGAGGGACGTGTTCAATAATCACTCATTTAGGTTTAGTCATAAATTAATATGGGAGCACTGATGAAAGAGCACCCTCATGGGTCACCAGCCATGTTGCACATAGAATCATTAGGGATTGGAAGGGACCTTGAAACATCATCTAGTCCAATCTCCCCGCCACAGCAGGATCACCTAGACCAAGTCGCAAAGGAACATATACAGGCGGGTTTTAAACGTCTCCAGTGAAGGAGACTCCACAACTCCCCTGAGCAGCCCATTCAGTGCTCTGTCACCCTCACTGGGAAGTTCCTTCTCATTTTTATGTGGAACCTCCTCTGTTCCAGCTTGCACCCACTGCCCCTTGTCCTATCACTAGATGACATTGAGAAGAGCCTGGCTCCATCCTCCTGATGACCAACCTTCAAATATTCATACACACTAATGAGGTCACCCCTCAGTCTCCTTTTCTCCAAGCTAGAGACCCAGCTCCCTCAGCCTCTCCTCATAAGGGACGTGCTCCACTTCCTTCATCATCCTCATTGCTCTACACGATTCACTGTGAGCTGTGGAAACTTCACATTATTGTAAACTCACCTAAAATATAAGCACACTTCAGAAATCCCAAAGGGAAAATCAGTCATGAGAAAATGGGAAGATGCCAAGAAATTGGTCAGTGGGAATCAGCTTTCATTGGGAGGATCTGGAACCCTAAATCAAGATGTTCACAGCAGCTGTAGAAAAGCAACATGTTTTCTTCAGTATGAATCTTAGACTACTGGAGGAAGGCTGCCAGCAAGAATTTTCTGTTTAATTACTACATCTTCATTGCACATAGACCTGTGTTGGTAATATTCCAGAATACCCCAGGGTACCCTTCCTTGGACAAACTCAGATTGTAGGAGAAAAATAATTTCATTTAGGGCTTAACACTGTCTTTGGCACAGGAAGTGGGGAATTATCTATGTATTTAATGCTTAGAGTGAACCTAATCATTTTTTTTAAACTAGACAAAGGTACTGCATCCAAATAGGATCTACTAGAGCAGGGTTAATTGGACCAGTATTATAGGATGATACAATGCAATTATCACTTCTGATGCTGATGTAATGTGGAAGGGCAGGTCCACAGCATATTGCAACCTATTGTATAATCTCAGGACTGGTGTAAAATTAACTGTGTTCAACACCGCAATTAGGAAACAAAAACCTTAGTAGCAGTAGTGTTGGCATACCTCCCATTCCTTGAAAACACCGAAAATGTTTTTTCATAAATCAAGAGTTCTGCCAATTAAAAATAAATACATTCATTTTGAACCTGTCTCTTTGGGACTAGATCATAATTCTGTGAAAGTTACGATATTAACAGTACACTGCTATGAAGAGCTGCTTCAAGAATCATGAAGCTGCAATTCTATAATATTATATATACATATGGATTTTTATAATTCTATGAAGAAAATGAAGCAAATACAAGATAACATACATCTACATGCACGAAGAATATCATGCAGGACTCAAAGGGCAGAAAGTCCAAATCCATCTCACAAAGAACAGAGAGAAATTTTACTCAGTTTACACAGTTTGTCAGGGTTGGAAGGGGCATTCAAAGGGCCTGTGGTGATTTTCCAATCTATAAATCTCCCTCTTATTCCCATTTTCTTCCCCTTTTAGGGAGGGAGAGGTACTAACATAGAGCACCTGTCATTTGTCTCACAGCTGGCACAGCATCACCCCTTGATGGATACACAAAACTGATCGGGTACCTAGGAAGGCTGACTAACATTCAAAGACCACCTCCTCCAGACTCAAGAGCGCTGCGTCCCTACAAGAGGAAAGTTAGGGAAAAATGCCAGGAGACCTGTGTGGATGAGCTAGGAACTCTTGGACAAACTTAAACAGAAGGCCACAAGGATGATCAGAGAGCTGGAGCACCTATCCTATGAGGACAGGCTGAGGGATTTGGGAGATCTTATAGAAACCTTCTACTACTTGAATGGGAGAGGGACTTTTTATGAGGGACTCTGGTTACAGGGCAAGGGGGGGTGGTTTTAAGCTAAAAGAAGGCAGTTTTAGGTTGGATTTTAGGAAGAAATTCCTCACTATGGGGATGGTGAGGAACAAGTTGCCCAGGGTGGTTGTGAACGCCCTATCCCTGAAAATGTTCAGAGTCAGGTTGGATGGAGCTCTGGGCAAATGTCCCTGCCTATGGCCTGGGGGTTGGAACAAGACGACCTCTAAGGTCTCTTCCAACCTAAGCCATTCTATAATTCTAATAAGAATTCATGATGAAAGCAGGAGAAGATAGAACCGTGATTATAGGAGAGAGCATACAAACCATGATGGATATCTTCTTCTCCAAGCAATAGCAGGAAAAATAGAGTTCTGGTGGACTTGAGCAGCATGACCAAACAGGCAATTGCGACCTACCTTGTCATTGTTTGAGCAGGGGAACAGGAGCAAATGACCTGCAAAGATCTCTTATGAAGTAAATTACCTTTTGATTACACAGGTGTATTTTTATGAAATAAAAAGCACATAAAATTGCACTGCACAAGGCTCCGGGAGGCCATTCAGTCCCTCCTCTCACTCTGCAAAGTAATGGGAATATTCTCTGTGCCTGGATCATTTTACAGCCTCCCAGAAATCTGTTCTGGTGTTCAACTACTCTTAACAATTGGGAACTTTTTTCTTGACAATCAGATCTAAATCTTCCGTGATGTAACTTAAGCCCATTGTATTTTTCCCTAAGCCCAGCACTGACAAAAAACAGTTCATTAATCATTTGGTCTGCAACTACCTTTTGTACAGCTGAAGGACACCACCCTGGGCTTTTTTACCCTAGACTACGCAACCTAGATTTTTTCAGCCTACAGGACATCTCTAGACCTCTGATCATTCCTGTTATTTTCTTGAACCTTCACTAATGAGTCCACAGATCTCAGGAAAACAAAGCCCCAGCCTGGTCCCAGTCCTACAGGAAAGCCCATCGTCGGGCAGAACGGGGGCTGTTTGAACTCTTTTAGCAATAATGCTTCTCCTTATAGACCGTGATTATAGACTTTATTCTCTTTATAGACCTGTGTTACAAGCAGCATAGTACCACTACTCATTGCAAAAGAGGGAAAAAATGCACCTGGTTGGGTATCCTTGTTAGCTGCAGTACTTTTTATGCTGTAAATTTTACTCTGTGTTCTCTGCGACTAAATACAATTGTTAACAGTCATATTCTGAGCGACATCTAGAAATAATGAGGAGACCTTGAAACGCTACCAACAAAACACTATCACTTAAATGAATGCTTCTAGGAATGCCTCAGGAGGACTAATGCACAGGATGGATCACTTCAGATTAGGTAAAATAATGATGCCTCACAGAAAGCTTTTTTAGCTCTGTCTGCCTCGAACTATGTTAAAAAGCAGTGAAATATCAGCTTTCAAATCCATTAGTAGTCATCGGATGCTTTCCTGCGTGAGAAAAACTGAGACCAGGGGGAACAGTGAGGTCAGTCTGCCAGAGCTCTATGGTAGAACGGCACACGTCTATAATGAATCTTGGTCTGAAAGATGCAGAGCTATTGTTGGTTTGAAGAACTGAAGGCTCAAAAGTGGCTATTAAGCTAAATGAGATATATCTTGCAATATTACATTTAGGTACATGCTGGGTTTTAGGTACACAGATGAAGGAAGCTATGTTAAGGACACATCAAATGTGTCCTTAGGAAAGCCATCAAATGGTGGGAGTGCTGATACTGTGAACATCCTACTGAACTGTGAGGCAAAAGCAAAGGCTCTCAGTCAATTACGAGTTGCCAATAACAGTGATCCTCATAGTCCCTCACTATATTACTGCCAACTTGCTCAGCTTTTCACTGGGCATGCTTTGTCTCAAACTTTTCACTGAAAACACTCTTCTTGGACAATTTCACAGACACCAGTAGGCTGTGGAGTATAGTTGTGGAGTCGATACAAAGAGACAGATCACAAAGATCTTTCTGTCTCATGTGGGTATAAAAGGAAAACATTTTTGTCTGAACCCAGGACTTGGCACTGAACAAGAAAACTCTTAGCATCTACACCTGTAGTTCAGTTCATGTCATTAAGGTACACAGAAGGGGTATAGTTAGTAGATCAAGAGAGGTTCTCCTCCAGCTCTACTCTGCAGTGGTGAGACCACATCTGGAGTATTGTGTCCAGTTCTGGGCTCCTCAGTTCCAGAAGAACACAGAACTGCTTGAGAGAGTCCAGCACAGAGCCACAAAGACGATGAAGGGAGCGGAACACCTCCCTAATGAAGAAAGGCTGAGAGAGCTGGGTCTCTTGAGCTTGGAAAAAAGGAGACTGAGGGGGTCACCTCATTAATGGCTATAAATATGGAAAAGTTAGGTGTCAGGAGGATGGAGCCAGGCTCTTCTCATTGTCATCCAATGATCAAGGGGCAGTGGGTGTAAGCTGGAAAATATGAGGTTCCACATCAATATGAGAAGGAACTTGTTCATGTTGATGGTGACGGAGAACTGGGAGGGGCTGCCCAAGGGGGTTGTGGAGTCTCCTTCTCTGGAGATGTTTGAAGCCCGCCTGGCCATGTTCTTGTGTGACTTGATCTAGGTGATCCTGCTGTAGCAAGCAGATTGGACCAGATGATCTTCCAAGATCCCTTCCAATCCCTAGTGTTCTGTGATTCTGTGAAATAATGTTACTGATCATTTCAAACTGCTTGATCCAAAATTTGAGGTGGGGTTTTCCCCCCCCCTATTCTTTATTTCCCCATTGATTGTTGGATGCTTCAATTCTTTCATACAATCAGCTGTAGTAATTCATTTTTCCTGCATCCAGTTGCCTCAGAACCCAGATAAAAGTAAGACCTCATGATATCCAAGTCTAAGATACACATGGGCAAAGTGAGCCAAAGGATGTTACTGGGGAGAGCACCAAGAGATGCAGCTGGAGAGACAAGACAGAGAAGAAATAACAGTAGAGAGAGCCTAGGAGGTAGGAAGTGAAGTTGCTCACCCAAAGCAAAGAAGACGTTAGGGATTACAGTGCAGCAGAGTGGTCTCCAGGCAGGGAACGGTCTCAAACATCTCATCAAAGCAGTCGTTTTCTCCCTCATGGGGAGAAAATTTATCCACCTTATCTAAAATCAGATAGTTGTGGTTGACTTACTGCTGCATCCACGTTTCCAACCACTTTTTATTGAAAGACAGATGTCAAGTACATGAGGTTCACTTCAACATTCTAAAGATATGATGAGGAGCCAAAAAAGAAATGTAGTTAATGAATGGAGCAGTTCTCAACAACCTTTACCACTAGTGATTATACAGTCCTATTCTCTCTGAAAGTACTGCAAACGTCACTGAGGCATCTCGCTGGAAATAGCCTATTCATGCAATTTTAGGTGGTCTCTTGCTGCCTTGCTTTAGATTAATGAAAGCTCATCTCTAAGAATGACAATGAGGCTTTATCTGTTTGAAATCATAATGTTGCCTTTAATAATATTTCATCTCAAAGTTATTTCATTAGCTACACTGGTTCATGAGGGACCTTACCACCTCGTGCTCTGGAAGTGGTATTAACTTCCCTGCCTCCAATGCTCAATGACATTCTATTAGGTTATGTGTAACTGAATAGATCTGAACTGGAAAATGCCTCAAAAATATTTGTGGTTAATGTTGTCATAGAATCACAGAATGATCATGGCTGGAAAGGACCTTCAGGATCACCAAGTCCAGACCTCAGCCCAACAGCTCCCTAACCACTAGACCATGGCCTTAAGTGCTAGATCTACTCGTCTTTTAAACACTTCCAGGTATGGTGACTCCACCACCTCCCTGGACAGCCTGTTCCAGTGCTCAACCATACTCTCAGTAAAGAATTTCTTCCTAAAATGTGAGCTTGTGCAAAAAAAAGTACAAATAAAAATTTAATTAAGCTCATTTTATTTTCATGACTCTACAGAAGATTCTACAAATCTGGAATCCGTTTGGTATAAATATTTTTTTGCCTCATTTGTGTAATTTCCATGGAAACTTAGACCTACGTTTCATTGTTAGTCTGGGTGCCTGAATCAGGTAATGACTCAGATGGCTATGGTGCTTCACTCACTGGTATCCCCAGTGACTCAGGTATGTTCCTCACACAGGTGAGAGAGGAATTCAAACAGAAAGTTCTGTAGCTGGACCATCAGCCAGTCAAAACTAGCTGCAACACTTTGATACAGAAATAAAGGGGAGATATTCCATCACTTTCACTAGGAGAAAAGCCCAGGATATTACTGCTGTGGCTAAATTTAGAGTAACAAGTGTGATCATGAAAGTCCAGAAGGTGTGTGCAAAGTGAAATAAAACTGTTCTTCTCTAAATAATAAAAAAAACGTTTCCTTTACTTTCTTTTAAGATAGATTTAAGTTTTAAGATGGATTTCCATAGAAAGTGAGGATGCTTTGAGTGTCCTGAGAACTGTGCATAGATGACAGCCCTCGAGCACCATGTGGGCTGGGACTAGCTGATAACACAGCACCCTAGTGTTGCCAGTGCAGTCAGAGCAGATGTTGGGGCCATCCCACAGATGCTTCTGTTGGCATGGCTCTAACAGGTCACACACAAAGGTTTGCGTGATGTAAATACGTGGATGCTTTTGAATATCTGGGATGATAGAAAGGGTATTATTTTTTTTAAGCTTGGTTTTGTTTCTGTGGTATCAGACTGTATTTAATTTTGCTGAACAGTGCTAGAAAAGAGATTCTCAGAATGTAGATCAACATTGAAGAGCAACAAGGATTATTACAGGAGAGTCAGCTGCACTCTCTTTCCATTACAGATGATCTTCATCTGCTGAGCGTATTTGTGGACCTTCTTAATCTGGTCTTTAAAAGGGGATGGGGTCCATAGCTTCTCCTCTTCCTCATACCTTTTAAAGAAGCTGGTGGACTTGGAGCTTGCAAGCTACTCAGCTGCACTTCTGCATTAAGTCTTCCCATGTGAATTTTGGATCTGAAGCTCTGAGTGTGGGAATGGTGAAAGAGGTGGAAGGATATATAATTGTTTGATCTCGTGGGTAAAAAGAATGTGATTTGAAAAGCAAAATACTGCTTCTATCACAGTAGTTTAGGATTTTTTCTGGAAGAAATCATTGCTTGGAAAATGACATTAGTTTGAAATAATTTCATCTGAACTTTAAAAATCCGGAATCTGCACTGTAGCATCAGAAGCATCCTCAGTGACTCTCAAAGTAGTATGGACGTAGCAGGTTTGGATCACTCAGTGTTTCCAGGCAGATGTCCTAAAAACAAGATGTCTGTGAGGAAAGTGGTGTACTGATGACCCAGAAGCACCGCCCTTCAGTCTGATTGTTTTCGCCGGATTTAGTGATGACATAATCTGCATAATGCTTACAGATCTTTCTGCAGATCCACACAGCATCTCGCATACAGATGATGTTACCTTGTTTATCCAAACAGGATTGCTCCCTTCTAGCTTCAGCACAGTCTTCCTTTTAGGGTTTTTTACTTGTAGAGTAAGTCTAGGTATGTCTCAACGGGAAGAAAGGGGCCTATAAGAAGGCTGGGAAGAATGGTTCAATAAAGCAGGGAACCATAGGACGAGGGGTAATGGTTTTAAGATGGGAAAGGCCAGACTTAGGTTAGACATCAGGATAAAGTTCTTTAATCTGAAGGTGGTGGGTCGCTGGAACAGGTTGCCCACCTCCACGGTGGAGGTCCCATTCCTGGAGACATTCAAGGTCAGGCTGGATGGGACTCTGGGCAATCTGTTCTAGTTAGAGATGTCCCTGCTTGTTGCAACGGTGTTGGACTAGATGACCTTTGCAGGTCCCTTCTAAATCTATGATTATGTGAATCTATGAAGTCATCCCAAAAAGCGTCTTGTGGCTCAGTGTTGGGAAAAGGAGCATGTGAGATCATGTAGTGACTCAGACAAAGTGTCGGTGGTGTCCTGAATTCTGTAGTGTGGCCAGGACCCCTAGATGAAGTTTGTGGCCGTGCAGGAATCGGGCATTCTGTCATGTGAAGGATATTTTAAAGAAGAGTGCTTTTTGTGTGACCAAACCAGTGTTTAGGGCATTGCTACGTGGTGAGTTACTTTGAGGACATACGTTAAAAAATGAAAGCAAATAAACAATGTGGAAGAGACTAGACTTTTCTGCAAATTTGTTGTGAAGGATTAGAGACATCATGAATAATGTTCCATCACAAGAGAGGAAATGAAATGAAAGAAGACTGCTCTAAAGAAAATACAGGACAAGAAGTTCAGTGTTTGCTAAGTGGAAAAGTCTAGCAGTTTTTATTCAGAGAGACATAATTTTTACATATCTAAAAAGTTGCTTCAAAAGTAGTTACAATAAAAAGGGAAGTAAAGGTCTGAGGCCTCTCTTTCCTTTTTCTGCATGTTGATTCACCTTTCCCGACCAACATGAGTTCTAACTGAAGTCAGAACACAGACTTGTTTGGATTGCGTTAAGAGGTAAATCAAGTCTTAAATAGTTAAAATTCCTCTTGATACAGAATCATGGCTGGAAAGGACCTCCAGGATCATCAAGTCCAGGATCACCCCAACATCTCCCTAAGCCCTGGATCATGGCCTCAAGTGCTCTAGCTACTTATTTTTTAAACACTTCCAGGGATGGGGACTCCACCACCTCCCTGGGCAGCCTGTTCCAGTGCCCAACCACTCTCTCAGGAAAGAACTTCCTAAGATCCAATGAATGAGGCCATTTCACCTCATCCTATCATTAGGAATTTGGGAGAAGAGACCAGCACCAGCCTTGCTACAACCTCCTTTTAGGTAGTTGTAGAGAACAAGGTGGTTTCCTCTCAGCTTCCTCTTCTCTAGACTAAATAACCCCAGTTCCCTCAGCCACTCTTCACAGGGTCTGTTTGCTAGTCCTCTCCCCAGCCTCGTTGCCCTTCTTTGGACCTGCTCCAGTATCTCAATGTCCTTATACTGTGGTGCCCAAAAGTGCACCCACTACTCACGGTGTGGTCTCACGGGTGCAGAGTACATCACCTCCCTACTCCTGCTGGTTACCCCATTCCTGATCCAGGCCACAACGCTGTTGGCCTTCTTCACCTGGGCACACTGCTGGCTCCTGTTCAGCTGCTTGTCAGCCACCACCCCCAGGTCCTTTTCCGCTAAGCAGCTCTCCAGCCACTCTTGTCCAAGCCTGTAGCACTGCTGGGGGTTGTTATGACCAAAGTGCATGACCCAGCACTTGGCTTTGTTAAACCTCATATTTCGTATCACTATGGGTTCTGTATGAATACATGAGAAATCAGTAATGCAGGGAAGAGAGTTTACAATTAAAACCCCAAATAAGTAAATATAAAATATATTCCTTGCAGAGTTTCTGTTAAAAAAACCCAACCACAAACAAGTCACAAACCAAAAATAATATCCCCAACATTTATGAGTTGGACATGGACTATGTAGTTGTGAATTTAACTGCATAAAGTTTCCCTTGTGAACTGAGAGTAGTTTCCATTTCCAGCATGGAAATCAGGTATCAATGTAACTAAAGGATGTGGTCAGACTACACATAAAATAAACCGTTTAAATTCTCTGCACTGCTTATTTAGGAAAGGCGCCATCAGTGCTACACTACAGACCTTCCAATAGTAAAACCAGATTGTATGAATAATTCATAGGAACATCTTCAGTAGTGCTCTAAAGGGACCACTTAGGTCTACTAGATAAATATATCTAAGTTTTTAAAAGTCTTCAAGAAGCTTACCTACTTGCTCTCAGGGCTTGGTGTAATATATCACACTTCAGTTTGGCCTGAAGCATGTGTGATTATCCTAGGTTAAACACAACAGGGAAGACGATTCATTAATTATTGCCAGTTATCATAACTTAGTGACTTGGGTTTTGTCCTGTTCCAGTTACTTTGTGTTTTCCCCACAACTGATACTGGAGGGTATCGTCATATTAAACATTTCCAGATAGTCACAAGAAAGACCTCAGCATCCTAGTGGAATTTTCTTAAATGAGAAGAAAGGACAGATAGTTTATTGCAATTCTGAGCTTCAATACTGGGGAAATTGACAGGTCTACCAGCATGTCCTTGAAGTTCTGTTTAAGGAGATGCTATCTAAGACACATTTACTGTTGTGGTGGTATTTCCTCTGCATTTATAGTGAAAAGAATCTTTTTCTTTGCTCTTAACTAATCTTTGGTTGGCATCCAACAAAGCACAGTTAGAAGTGCTGACAATCTGCTGAGATATCAGATCTGGCAGCCAGGCATGAGAGCTGCCTTGGCTTGTGCCAATAGAGAGAAGTTAGAGAACGTAAGAAGGTTGTTCCCTTTTCCTGGATGAAAACTTGCACCTTTCTGAGTCTCAGTGAAAACTTCCCAGGCTTCAGAGTTTTCCTACATCCTCACAGAAAAGAAGGGGCTGGAAGGCACTCATGCAGATATCTAGTCCAACTCCCATGTCAGAGCAGGATTACACGGAGTAAGTTGCACAGGAACACATCCAGATGGGTTTTGAATGTCTCTGGAGATGGAAATTCAGCAACTTCTCCGAGTAGCCTGTGTTTCCTTACCTCTAAATTGAACATTCTGTCTTTCTGTTTTTCCGTTTGTGGCCATTACCCTTTCTACTGTAACTGGACACCACTGAGCAGAGTCTGATCCCCCCCAACCTCCTGGCACCTGCTACTTAGAGATTTCATAGAATCATAGAATCATCCAGGTTGGAAAAGACCCCTGGGATCATCAAGTCAAACCACCAATCCTACCCTACAAGTTCACCCCTGACATGTGATCATGATGGACATGGTGATCATGAAATGATAGAGTTTCCAGTTCTTCAGGAAGTAAGGAGGTGGGGTAGTACAACTGACACCTTGGACTTCCAGATGACAGACTTTGATCTTTTTAGGAGTCTGGTTGACATAATGCCTTTAGAGACAGTTCAAAGGGTCAAAGAATTCCAGGAAGGCTGGACATACTCAAAAAGGAAGGATTAAAGGAGCAAGATCAGGCTGTCCCCTTATGCCAAAAGATGAGCCAACAGGGAAGAATGCTAGCCTAGCTGAACAGAGAAATTTGGCTGTAATCCAAGGGGAAAGGGATAGTTTATTGAAGAAGGGGCACGCCACTCAGGAAGAGTATGAAGAATACAAAGATTTCATAGAATCATGGAATAATTTAGGTTATAAAAGACCTTCAAGATCATTGAGTTCTGCCATTGATCTATCTCTACCAAGCTCACTGCTAAACTGTTTTCTTGAAATCATGTCCTACATTACTTTTAAACACGTCCATGATGTTGTCCACTTCCCTGTGCAGCCTGTTCCAATGCCTGATGACCCTTTCAATGAGCAAGTTTGGAAGCGTGGTTGGAAAACTCTCTGAAAAAGATCTGGGGTGTTGGTCAACAGATGGCTGAATACAGGCCAGCAGTCTGCCCAGGTGGCCAAGAAAGCCAGTGGCATCCTGGCTTGTAGCATAAACAGTGTGGCCAGCAGGACTAGGGAGGTGATTGTTCCTTTGTACTAGTGAGTCCTTACTTTGAATACCACATTCAGTTCTGGGCTGCTTACTGCAAGAAGGACACTGAAGTGGTGGAGTATGTCCAGAGAAGGGTAATGTGGCTCATGAAGGGTCTAGAGCACAAGTCCTGTGAGGAGTTGGCTGGTGGAACTGTGGTTGTTTAGCCTAGAGAAAAGGAGCCTTATCGTTCTCTACAATTACCTGAAAGGAGATTGTAGTCAGGTGGGTGTCCTTGTCCTTTAAGAGTAGGGTATTTTAGGATGTTAGCGTGTACCACCACCCAGATGATTTCACAAGATCCACTAACTACCTAATTGTAAAATACAACTGTGGAGATGACTGAAACCTCAGCATAATCCTATGCCCTGGTGAAACTGCATGTTGTGTTCAACTCTGGGCCCCTCAGTTCAAGAAGGACACGGAACTGCTTGAAAGAGTCATAAGGATGATTAAAGGAGTGGAGCATTTCCCTTATGAGGAAAGGCTGAGGGACCTGGGTCTCTTTAGCCTGGAGGAGACTGAGACGTGACCTCATTAATGTTTATAAATATGGAAAGGACAAGTGTCAGAGGACAGAGCCAGGCTCTGCTCAGTGGTGTCCAATGACAGGACAAGGGGTAACGAGTGTAAGCTGGATCACAGGAGGTTCCATGTAAGCTTAAGGACAAAGGGTGTCAGAGCACTGGAACAGACTACCCAGAGAGGTTGTGGATTCTTCATATCTGGAGACATTCTATACCTGTCTGGACTCATTCCTGTGCGACCTAATCTAGGTTGTTCTGCTGTGGAAGGCAGGTTGGACTAGATGATCTTTTGAGGTCTCTTCCAACCTCTAACATTCTGTGATTCTGTGTGATTTTACTTGAAAATAAGGCAGGCTTTCTTCTTTAATTTTTTTTTACTATAAGAGCTTTGAAGCAAACCTCTTTAACTAGCTCAATGCTTACAATGTCTGAAAGCTCCAGCGAAGCTCCAATTGACTTTAATTTGGCTCATACTTGGCAGGAAAGGAGAAAAGCCCAGGAGAATGTTATTTCCCAGTATAAACAATTGAGAGACAGATACGAACAGGTCCACATTCTTTATAGGAGTCCTTTTCTCTTCTCAGTACATACTGTGTAATGAATGTGTAACTGACATTGGTGTCAATAGTAATTACGTACGTGCACTGGGAAGGAATGGAATTTTAAATTGGTAACTCTTCATAAAATCTGATTACAGTCGTTCTATAGGACACAGTTCAATGCTGTGAGTTAATAAGCATTAGTCAAATTCCTGTTGGGGCAGTAGCAATAATATAAGTAAAGTGTTTAATAGAAACCTGTTGCTTAATTACTTTCTGAAAAGGAAAGAGTTTAGCTGAATGATGCATTTTGCAATAGATTTTTCTTTACATTATCTCTGTATCACTCAGTACCGGTTCTGTCAGTGAATACCACCAGATGTGGGATCATTGAAACACTGGATTAACAAATTTTTCATACAAAAAGCAAGGTGAGAGAATACAAACCTGCATGGTTAGGCATTCCAGTCGGGCAATCTTCATTTTACTTCATCATGAATAATGCATTATGTTATAGCCTTTAATTACGTGATCATATACCACTTCTTGAATAATACGAATTTCTTCAAGAAGTTTTAAATACTAGTTTATGCAATTTTTCTAGTACTATGTGTTATTCAGTGTGTGCTAGAAAAAATGCAAGGAGATCTTTTCTTTAAAATCATGTAGCATGTGAATGTTGCTCAGTAAATTTACAAATAAATTACAACTTCTGGAACAATGTTAGTATTTGGATCTCAGACAACCTTACAGGTGACTGAGAAAACCTAGCAGCATTACAGTTCCTCTAAGTCCCAAGCACCTGAAGCTGGCACAGCATGAATTATTGTCATAGGCAAACAGATCACAGCCTCACAGAACATTAGGGTTTGGAAGAGACCTTGAAAGATCATCTAGTCCAGTCTCCCTGCCACAGCAGGATCACCTAGATCAAGTCACACAGGAACATGTCCAGATGGGTTTTAAATGTCTCCAGAGAAGGAGACTACACAAGCCCCCTGGGCAGCCTGTTCTAGTGCTCTGTCACCCTCACTGGGAAGAAGTTCCTTCTCATATTGATGTGGAACCTCCTCTGGTCCAGCTTTCACCCATTGCCCCTTGTCCTATCATTGGATGTCACTGAGCAGAGCCTGGCTCCATCCTCCTGATACCCACCTTTTCCATATTTATAAACGTGAATGAGGTCACTCCTCAGTCTCCTTTTTTCCAAACTCAAGGGACCCATCTCCCTCAGCCTTTCCTCATCAGGCAGATGTTTTACTCCCTTGATCAGATGACCAAGATTAAGAAACAATCTTAGCTCGCATGTTGTTAATGACTGAGAGACTTGCAGATATTTCTATTTATAGAGAAAACTGATTATGAATCCGTATATCACTTAACATGTAGACTGTGAGACCTGGAGTCAACTCATCTTGAGGTATTTCCCCTGCTTTTTAAGAAAGGAATCCCAGATTCTGCCTGCTACCAGGCAGATGCAGAGTGAGAAGTGAGTCACTGGAATGCAGAAACTGAGATCCCTCCCTCTCTGTGCTGCACCACAGAAAACGAACAGGTTGTCAGATGTGGTAGAAAAATCATTTTCCCTTCCAGTAGCTAGAACCATGGAAAAAATTGGGGTAAAGCATTCATTCACCCACACATTCACACATGTTTGCTCTTGATAATCCTCTCTAGTAAATGCTACAGAAAAAAAAAGCAGGAGTGAGAGACACATTTGTGGTGCGGAAATCACCCCACAGCGAGAACTTTTCAGAGCACACATTAGTGTATGTCTTGTGATGTTGATACCTTATTGCATACCCTACACTATGGTGACAGCATATTGTTCTGTGACTAAAGAACTGTGTAGTTCAAACGCCACATGGAAATGTCTGCGTATTACCCGGGACGAAGCCTTTTCCCCTTTATCACAGAATCACGGAACATTAGGGATTGGAAGGGACCTCAAAAGATCATCCAGTCCAATCCCCCCACCACAGCAGGGTCACCTAGATCAAGTCACATAGGAACATATCCAGGTGGGTTATGTTCTGTTTTGAGTAGGTTTGGGTTTTATTCACATTTGTTGATGTTACTAAATGTGAGCATTTGTCTGCATTCTGGATTTGTAAGGGGATGAGCTAATCCTGATAAGGTAGAACCAGCACAAGCAGGACACACACCATCACCTATATTTCGTACTATGATTATTTCATTTTGTGCTAGGATTATTTCTTTTTATATGCCTGCTCTTCTCCAGGCATATACAATTAAACCATCAGCTTAAAGAAACCCTTGTAATCCATTGATAAATAAATTATAAAAGCTTTGTTGCCTTTTGATGGTCTGCGTACACGATTACACCACTCCAGGTCTCAGCATCCTTAAGGCTGTATCTGATGCCATATTGTAAAGTCAATTTTAAAATGTTATTTTGAATAAGCTCGATAAGCACTAAATGGGGATTTTTTTTCATTGCAAGCCAGGAAGAATGTATACTCAATTAAATATCAAAGACCCAAGTTTACAAAAGAATACCATCAGCACAGAAGCAAGTTCAGCTTACGAGCATTAGGGAAGACATGATCAGACTGATTACGATGTGCAGCGTTAGTCATTGTTACTATGCAATGCTGCTGTCTGCTGAAGACTCTAATCTTCAGTAGAAGCAAGGAACTTTGTTCAAGGAACTTTGTTCACAAGGTTAATACATAACATCTGGAACAAAATAATTACTGCAAATGAAAGCAAAAGGTATGAAATGATTTTCATATATGTGTGTATATATGTGTATCAGAAGCAAGTGCTCAAAGATAAACCAACATAACAGAACTCTTTGTTAGTCATCCTATCAGACATACATGAGAAATATTACCCAGAGTTCTTTCTTGCTGCTGATTCTGCCAGAATGTAAATCAGTGAAAACACTAGAACCAAATGATCGTTGGTTTTAAACGTCTCCAGAGAAGGAGGCTCCACAACCCCTATGTCCAGTAGTTAGTGCTAAAGAAACTCAGGTGGAATAGAGAAATGTCTCGTTTGATTTATACTTGAAATAATGCACAGCATTTTGTATTATTTTAGTATGATTTTTAGGCTTTGGTATCTGCCTGGAGAACCATAAGGACGCGCTATTTATCCTCTTCACAGGAAGAGCAGTTTCTGTCTCATCTTCCTTCACATTCTCACATCATTTCCCTACGAGCCTTCCCATCCCATCTTGCGTGGAAGTCCTTGTCTCCCATTCATTTGCCACACTTCTGTTGTCAGAAATGTGCTGTGGGAGATAACAAATGAGTGACAGAGAAAAGAGTCACCTCTATGCAACTCTACATACACAGCTCATCTTGAAAAAGCTGCATGTCAATGGCTACAATCCTCATAGCTCTGGCTCCCACACAGGAAACAGACACTGGGAAACACCACCCAGGCACAGTGCTCCTTAGAGGTTCCTCCTGGTTCTGGTGCAAGCTGGAACATAGGAGGTTCCATATAAATATCAGAAGGAACTTCTTCACAGTGAGGGTGACGGAGCCCTGGAACGGGCTGCCCATGGGGGTTGTGGAGTCTCCTTCTCTGGAGACATTTAAAACCCACCTGGATGTGTTCCTGTGCGACTT
>JAOXOE010000001.1:76050186-76063771 GCA_028565055.1 Phoeniculus purpureus
GAGGTGTTTAAAACCCATCTGGCCATGTTCCTGTGCTACTTGATCTAGGTGATCCTGCTGTGGCAGGGGGATTGTTCTGGATGATCTTTCCAGGTCCCTCCCAATCCCAGATGTTCTATGATTCTGTGGAATCAGTACATTCTTCAACCTTTTTCTAGAGCTCTACCTATATTTATTACTGTTTTAACATTTGTCGCAATCCTTAAAACCTTAGCATGGAAAAGACGTCTCAACATTATTGTTTCCGCTTCAAAACTAGATGCAGAATTCCAGTCCTGTGATTCCGCCTTGACAAATATACACTGAGCATTGTAAAGTGAAATCAAACTGAAGTGGCAATTCAGAAAACTCCATGTGCAGAACACATTACATATTCACTGCAACATCACTGATCAAGTAGAAGGTCTTGGGTTTCATGAAATGAGTTACTAAAGCACAAATTGTTCTTGAAAGCTACTTATCTTGCTCTCCATAATTAATTTAATACCTTAGATGAGGAGAACAAAGGTTTTGGGTTACTCTCCAGGGGGTCACTGTTGAAGAATAGCCTCTAATTTTTCTTCTACAGAAGTTGAAATGCATCCTAAAAATGCTGGGAATACTCCATACAGCTGGTGTGGAGGAATTGGAGTTTGGTTGGAGCAGTTTGCATCAGCTGTCAAAGGGAATCCTGTGTAAAGGCAAAGTGTGTGGACTAGAGGAAGCAAATTATCAGGTAATTAACACTCTGTATGCATAACAAAGGGGAGAAACAAAAAAGACTTGGAGGGTGGGGAGATGTATTTGACCTCGGATGAATTTTGTACCGAATGCTCTGGTCTTAGAATAAGGAGTTGCCAAAGTCAACCAGCAGTCTTCCTTCCCATTGGGACATTTAGAAAGCTTCCGTTCCTGACTATCACACTTTTCCGCTGCAAAGCCTTTTCATCCAAAATTACCTTTACTTTTACATGAAATGGGAAAGTGGAGGGTCTTCAGGGTGCTGTTTGGAGAGGTTTCTGCACATCCCAGGCCCTCCCAGAGAGGTTTCCACCAAAGGGATAATGGAAGGAAGGAGGGAAGGAGGGAAGGAAGGAGGGTTGGTTTAGGAAATAGGTTGTGCATGTCAATGCACACCTGCCCACCTTGTTCTCCAGCCTTTCTGGGGTTAATTTTTTTCCCAGCAAGAGCCTTATGCAGCTGTGAACTAAGAAGAGAGTGCACATTGTGGAGTCTCCTTCACTGGAGATATTTAAGACCCACCTGGATGTGTTCCTGTGTGACTTGGTCTAGGGGATCCTGCTGTGGCAGGGGGATTGGACTGGATGATCATTCGACGTCCCTTCCAATCCCTAATGATTCCATGATTCTATGAGTCTATGATTTGTGTTGGTGTGAACTGAAGGATGCATGATGCTGCCCCCACCATGTTTGTGTCATGCAACGAAATGGAATGGATCATAGAAGGGTTTGGGTTGGACTTCAGTGGTGTCAGGCCCTTCATCCTAGCCCTTTGTATGAGACCTTCTTATTAGACCCTTGATATTAGGAGCTGGTAGCCAGCCCCAAGCACTGGAAGGCAAGTGGCTTAATGGATGAGTTCTCTGGACTCCCTCCAGCAACTCCACATCACTCTTGAACTGAGGGGCCCAGAACTGGACACAATACTCCAGATGCAATCTCGCTAGTGCAGATTAGAGGGGGAGAAGAACCTCTCTTGATCTGCTAACCACCCCCCTTCTGATCCACCCCAGCATGCTGTTGTTTAATAATGATGAGCAATAAATGAAATCGGTATCTCTCTATAGCTGAGGCTGGTTTTGTGTGAGCTGACTGGCCCACATGGCTTTGATACCATTAGCATAGGCCAGTATCTTCACAAGTATCACTGAAGACCTGACTCTCACCCCTTAAAAGATATTTACTACTATACACTGCTGGCATTAGATTTCTTACTGAACTTGCTCCAATGCTTTCATTCTGACCCAAAACCTCCCATCTAACTGAAAATACCCCGTTAGAGCAGCACCACTGTTACGTGATATGTTGTTTCTCGACAGCATGATCTTTACATCTGGTTGCATTCAGATTAAGAAGCTGTTATTAATCTTTGCTTCTAAAGGACAGCAGCAGCAGCCCTCAGACCACAGGGGACAGATAGAGTTGCAGGCAGCCCCTGTGTGCAGACATCTACTCTGAAATGCAAGGTTTTAATAGAATAAAACAACCATACATGCCAGGTCAGAGCTTTTACTCCCATAAACCAGAGTGACATCACGTCCAGCTCAGACACTTTGGAAAATGGGGAGCAGGCTGCTGTCCCCTCCACCCGGCACTGGAAGGGAAGAAGGGAGCAAATGTTTGAGTGGTGGTTCCAGACATAAAGAAGTTAATCCCTGCCTGAAGGGATTATGAACTGCAATTTTTTACAGTTCAAGGAGCAGGCTCTACCGCTGTTAATCGTTCCGAGTAACATTTCCCTGGGAACGGGTTAAAAAGTCTGTTGGTTTCAGGGAGTAAGTAATCAGCGCTTCAAAACTGTCCTAGCAAAGTTGGACGAAGCCGGAAACATCTGAAATGCAGACATGGCATTTCCTAAGTACTGCGAACGCTCGGTGTATTTTTTAGCCATTACTATTTGTCAAAGTCAGCAGCTCCACAATAAGGCAGAGAAACCTGGGGAGCAGGAGAAATGCAACTCATTTGTTCTTGAGCTGGGACTGAGCTTTACCTTCTGCACCGAGCTGGTTCGGACACGTCCACACGTGGGGCATGCCTCCCTCTGGTACCTGGATGGGAGACTCTGTTAGCTGCAAGCTAATAAACTTGCAAAACTCGAGATAAATCTTTAAGGAACATCATCGTTGTGAGAAATTAACACTGTGAAGAATCAGATGTAAAACTCATTTTTGGAAACGGAGTCTCTGTTGAAGAGGAAAGCTGCTGGCAAAGATTGTTAAAACCTATGTTCAAGTAGCTGCAAGCCTCGTGCTTCGTTTAATGCTTGCAGTCTCAGCATCTCTGCCACTGTAAAGGACCAGCTCTTTTGCTCCTGTGCATACCCGTGTCCTTTCATGTCCTTGAGTCACCTTTCTCCGCTGCATCTAAGAACCAAAGTCTGTCAGCCAAGAGCAACACCAGGTACCAGTATAGGTTGGGGACTGACCTGTTGGAGAGCAGTGTAGGACAAAGGGACCTGCGGGTCCTGGTGGCCATGAGCCAGCAATGGACCCTTGTGGCCAAGAAGGCCACACGGGTGGGTGTCAGGAGGATGGAGCCAGGCTCTTCTCAGTGTTGTCTAATGATAGGACAAGGGGCAATGGGTGTGATCTGGAACATCAATATGAGAAAGAAGTTCTTCACAGTGGGGGTGACAGAGCATTGGAACAGGATGCCCAGGGTGGTTGTGGAGTCTCCTTCTCTGGAGATGTTTAAAACCCACCCGTGTTCCTGTGCGACATGGTCTATGTGGTCCTGCTGTGGCAGGGGGATTGAACTTGATGATCTTTCAAGGTCCCTTCCAATCCCTAATGTTCCATGTTTCTGTGATTCTGTGACAAAGACAATGTAAAATGCTTCTTCTACTGCACCTGAACAGATGTAAAGATGAGAGCGACTTCATCACGGGCTTGTGTTGTACTCTGTTATAAAATGCAGGTTGAAGGTTTCATTCTGCTCCAATTTTAGCATCATCTCCACAGATAATACAGAGCATTTCGCAAACTTTCTGAGAACATCTCTCTTCTTTTTTCTCTGTAATGTTTATGGAAAAAGAAATTTGTCACACTACCTTACAAAAGGCAGTTGCTTTGTTGACCAGATGCCAAAGTGAAATTCAGACGTGGATGGCCAGAAATAAGATTTACTTTAATCCTACTAATCCTGTGCTGTTGATTGGTACAAGGCACCATTATAGCTGGGTAAGCTTCCCACACTTATCATCTGATTAGGTTTGGAGTCATGAGATCACTTTGGATTCTCAGTTTTTCCTTTGTAAAGGGCAGCATTGCTGCTTCATGCTCCATTTTCTACTATGAACAGGAAAGAGCAAAAGCAATCGTTTTGCTAGCAAATGCGCAAAGCTCAAGGCAGGTGGTTTGCCAAGACTGGTGTTGTCCTCTGCCACAGAAAAAGGAATGAGAAGATGTGAGCCTGTTCTCATGGAGGTTCACAGTCTGCCCAGTTGATTATAGGGCCTTCACCATCCCTGGATGAGTTTAAAAGACACTTAGATGTGGAGTTGGGGGATTTGGTTTAGGGGTGAACTTCTAGAGTAGGATTGATGGTTGGACTTGATGATCCCAAGGGTCTTTTCCAACCTGAATGACTCTATGATTCTGTGACTTCAATGAAGCCTCAAGCCATCTTCAGAACCTGAAATAACACTTCTGGCTGGAAGGCTTTGATTTTTTTTTGTCTAGGAGATGAAGAAGAAGCAGCAGCAAGACTCCTGAAACATTACCTGATCTGTTAGAGTACCAAAGGAGAGCTTATATGAGCCTACTGATATTCCTCTTCCATCTGGAGGCAGACAACAGACTTCCATGTGTCTCTTGGCAACAAGGCTGAAAACCACTCTAAACATGAACTATTGATTCACTTCCATTAGCAGCAGCAACTTATGCACCTACAGAGGCATATGGTACTCAAAGCCAAACACTCACACGACACAGAAGAAGAACGAGCAGGGTCTTTGCAGTAGGGTTGTCTCTTGACTAAACAATACCCTTTGTTTACTTTTTTACAAAAATATACTGATTACGTAGTGCGTTCCGACTTGACAGCGCTGCCTCACGGTCCAGATCACCACATTTGTTTTCCTTTATACTTCATTGGGATATTATCTGTATATCTGCCTTCTGCATTTAAGAACCTCTGGAAAAATTCCTGCCCTTGAACCTTGTCTGGTTGAAGGATAGTTAGAAGGACGCAGATCCCACTATAACTGAGGTACCCGACGCTGCAGCCTTATCAAGGTAACGCCAGCACACCAACAGAAGATACTTATTCAGTTTAGGCTTAACGTTATCTAGAGCCTCGTAGATAAATCTTGAAAGGACGGTAGACGAGTAACAAAAAGCATCTGAGTCGTAGTTTCACTCAGGAAGAAAAGGTGAAAGTCTTAAAAAGGTGAGAACAGCTGACTTATGTTGATTTTTACTTTTAAATGCCTTCCAGGATTTACACCTCAGAGAGGTGTTTTGAAACTGTGACTGTCTTTTCTTTCTTTGTTCATGGCTTCCCTTCCTCTCTGAGGCTTGTAGGTGCTGTGGTAATGCAGATAATAGCTGGCGGTAAACAACACAACATAGAATCATAGAATCATCAGGGATTGGAAGGGACCTCGAAAGATCGTCTAGTCCAATCCCCCTGCCACAGCAGGATCACCTAGATCAAGTCACATCCAAGCAGGTTTTAAACATCTCCAGAGAAGGAGACTCCACAACGCCCCTGTTGTGCTCCGTCACCCTCACTGTGGAGTTCCTTCTGATAGTTATGTGGAACCTCCTCTGTTCCAGCTCACACCCATTGCCCCTTGTGCTGTCACTAGATGACATTGAGCAGAGCCTGGCTCCGTCCTCCTGACACCCACCCCTCACATATTTACAGACATTATCTGTGTAAAACAGATGACTGAGAACGGTTCTTGCGATATCTTTTAGCAGTGGATGCAATCAGTTTGCTAACGTTTCCCTGCAGTCTCACAAAGAAGCTGAACACCTTGGAAATATAAACTGGATAGTATAGACTGGTCTCAGCCCTACAATGTTATCCATGATTTATGCTGAACAACTTCCGACGTCTTACAGGGGAGTTTCTTCTTCTGTGGGTGCCAAATGTGTTTTCAAGTCCATGAAATCTTTCCTAATGCAAAACCTCAAGCGTGCCAGACCACTGTGGCCAAGGCAGAACTTAAGAGACAGTTATGAACTGAGGTTAATTGCTGTGGTGGTGGTATAATCTCTATTTACTGGTGTCCAGCCTGCCCAGCCCTTCTCACTACCCAGAAGAAAAGGTATTGATTTATCTACATAAGTATTATTAGCAAAATTATTAGCTCTGTGACCGAAACTTGGTTGGCTGTTGGCTGTTGTCTCCACAGTCCTGCCTCCCAGAGGTAGGTTATGATAAAACCCACCTTTGGAAGGTGTTGCTTGGAAGAAATGCCCTCTCATCCTGTCACTACTTGCCTGGGAGAAGAGCCTGATCAAAACCTGACTACAACTTCCTTTCAGGTAATTGTAGAGAGAGTGAAGGTCTCTCCTGGGTGTCCTCCAGGCTAAACACCCCCAGCTCCCTCAGCCTCTCCTCCTCAGACTTTCCCTCCAGTCCCTTCTCCAGCCTCGTTGCTCCTCTGGACCCACTCCAGCATCTCTTTGTTGATGTGAGGGACCCAGCACTGCCCCCAGTACTCCAGGGGAGGACTCACCAGTGCCCATTACAGGGGGAGAATGACGTGTCTGTTCATGCTGGCCACACTATTTCTGATACAAGCCAGGATGCCAATGGCCTTTCATGCCACCTAGGCACCCCGCTGCCTCCTGTTCAACCGGCTGTCAACCAGGTCCCTCTCTGCCAGGCTACTCTCCAACCACCCATAATGTGCTGCGTGTCTTTGCTGCAGGGGGTAGGCTCCTCGGAGTCGGGCAACCTACGCCTCCTTGTAGATCTGAGTCTGTGCTGTTTGAGTTGGTGGAAATGTCATAGAATCATCAGGGATTGGAAGGGACCTCGAAAGATCACGTAGTCCAATCCCCTCGCCACAGCAGGATCACCTAGACCAAGTCACATAGGAACACATCCAGGCAGGTCTTAAACATCTCCAGAGCAGAGCTGATCTGAATAGTAGGACCTAGATGGTGTTGACAAGACAAAAGGCATTTTAAGGGCAACCATTTCCGTCATTAAGGAACTGCCTCGTTACATTGGAAAAGACATCTCCGAAAGCCCTTTGTTGCAACAGGATTGTGCTTGCAAGGAATTATTATGGCGGGATCAGGGAATTGCTCCAGCAATTTCTCTGAACTTCTTTTAAAATTGCTTTCCTCACTACTTAGTGGTGAAATCGTTCTCCAGCTGGACAGTGGGCATCTCTGCAATCATGTTCCCATCATGGCATGAGCAGCTCACAGAGCCGTCTGATTGTCCTGGCTTATTGACTTCCGATTATATACAGCTTACACTTCTGACAGTTCACATCAATAGTCTTATTTAAAGCAGACCTGATGATCTCTTAATGCTTTTCTAGGCTAAGGTTTCAAAAGAGTTTTCTCTTTAATTTAGTTTATGGCAGCCCTGTATTTCACAGCTGGTTCTAATGTATTCTTGGAGACTGTATGGAATCAGCGCTTGAGTTATAAGGTATGTATATCAGATGGAGCCACAGCCACCATTCCCTGGCAAGCATTTAGATCAAATGAGCTGAATCTCCTCTACTTTACTGCCTAATTAATTCTTGAACGATCACTGAGTTGCAGGAATGGGGAACCTGCCAACTTAGGTCACACTCTGTGTTGGGTTATGTCAGAAAGGATTGGAAAGTGAGGGTTTGCTTTAATGTGGGTTCACTGAGGGAAACTTCTAGGTAGGTGGGCAGGGGCTTCTTTTGCCTGCTTGCACAGCTGAATAGCAGGAGGAAGCAGATCTTCAGCCAAGGGTCAAAATCTCCAGGGAGGAGCAGATTCCACTGGGGTGTAGGACCATGACAGTTCTTGCATTTCTCAGTGCCAGCTTGCTGCTAAACAGGATGGACTTGATTATCTACAAACAGGTCTTGGATGACTAGATCTTTTTTGGTGCTTGAAAAACTACCAAAAGAGGGAGAGATTAGCTAGAGAGGGCACAGAAAAATCTTCTGAGAACTGACCCTGAAGAAATCAAGAAACAATGACCTAGGAAGAACATAGCTGCTGGCAGGGTGTTCTTATATGCAGAACCATCATGGAAAACCTTTTTGTCTTTTCCTGGGCCAGCAGTTTGCATTTCTGAGGCTTTACTCAGATGTCAAGCACAGGGATGTAGCTCTCAAGCCACACCTCGAACATCGCAGCAGGAAAGAAAGAAGAGCATGTGCAAAAAACTAGTGGGGACATTCACCTATCCCACTGCTGTCACCAACAGTGGCACTTGGAAGTGCCAGTCAGGGAGACCATACAAGTCTGCCCTCTTTCCTTCACGCTCTCAGCGTGAAGTATTTAGGATGCCAGCGGGCACATCCCAGCCTCCCACCTTCAGCATTTGTGTGTAACTGCTGTCCATGTATTTGCCCAATTTGTCTAAGGCTATTGGGTGGAAACCTTGTTGGCAAGGAGACCAGTTTATAAGGTATCGTGGATGTTGCAGCTATGCTTATTCTGGGAATGAAAGATACAGATGAAACCTCGTGAATGAATGCCACCATGTTCACTCAATGTGTAAATAAAGACAGGTCAGACCTCACCGTGGGTTTAACTGAGGTCAGTGACATAACCCATTTGTTTTAATGAGTAGAATAAAACGGCCAGAGGCTAATAGGAAATGCAGCATCTGAAACTTAGCGGCTGTTTTACATTTGGACGGCAGGCAGATGCCTTTGAACTGCTATCCTGGGCATTAGGGAGCTCTTCTCTTCCAGCTGACTGAAGCTCCTGGATAATAAGTGTGGGAGCTCAGCACTGTAGCAAAGACCAGCAGCAGATCCGAGGCAAAGGCACAGTAACAGTACTCAGGCTGAATTTTCTGACTGAAGGTTGAGCTGCTCAATCATTCCCAAAAATACCAAATTAATTCACAAATACCATAATTCCCTGGCAACTGGCTTCAATCCTCATGCCAGCATCACTCCTATGCTATGCAATACTCTGGGGATTTGATTGTCATCTCCTCAGAAGTAACGTGGAGTTTCTCTGCTTGCATAGAAACATCTCACCTGGAAGAGGGGAGTTCGGAGAGCATGCAGGCAATGCCTTCCTTTCAGTACACTGGCAGTACCTTACAGTACATGGCCACAAGTCGCGTCAGGGGAGGTTCAGATTGGATCTTAGGAAGAAGTTCTTTCCTGAGAAAGTGTTTGGGCACTGGAATAGGCTGCCAAAGGAGGTGGTGGAGTCCCCATCCCTGGAGGTGTTTAAAAACTGGTAGATCTAGCACTTGAGGCCATGGTGTAGGGGTTAGGGAGATGTTGGGATGAAGGTTGGACTTGATGGTCCTGGAGGTCCTTTCCAGCCATAGTAATTCATGATTCTATGATTCTAGTCTGCAGTTGTTCCCTGGAAGCCACTTTCCCTCAAAAGCTGTCTCTGATGGGTCACAAAAGCAAACAAACTTCTGCAACAAGCAAAAGTCCTGCAACAAGACCCGCTGTCATTTCTGAAATGAAAGCTTTCAGTAAAAAAATGAAGCCCAGAATGTAATGGCAAGTCTGAAGACTTGCTAGCAGAGCTCGACCCCAAACAAGTAAATGCAGGGAAAGACAATGCAGAGCAGCACCACCTCATGCTGCTTACTGTTATGCAAGGAAAAACACCTCCATTACTGCTCTTGTCTCTACCTACCTCCTAGGATTCAGTGCAAACATGAAGAGAAACAAGCCCGTTCCTAAGTAACTGTCTCTGGGCCATACAGGGGTTCACATCTCTACTGGTCACATTAGCCAGGCATCACAAACAAAATAGTTGTTGAAAGCCATGGTCTTATTTAAACCATACAAAGGTCTGCAAAACCAAAGCCATTCCCAGTGTCCCTCTGGCATCCAGGGAGCAAGTGGGTATAGGAGAGAAAGACAATCTACGCAATGCTTTTCTACCTTGGCCTCTCCAAAGGGCTGGAAGAAGGAGGGTGCTGAACTCCTGTTGTGAGAGGAAGCCCACAGAAGGGTGGCTGCTTTCCTGAGTGTTTTGGCCTGCAGGATGTTGCCCGTTGGAGCTCAAAATGCCAGCATGAGCAGAAATGTGCTCGTTCTTTCACAGTCATCATAGGAGAAGCTCTTTGTATACCATATCTAGAGAACATTGGCGACACCTATTTCCTTTAGCATTTAATGCACAAAATGAGGGGAATTGGCTTGTTCTTGTTGAAATGCTGACTCATCAAAAACTGCCACAAGAGTGAAACACTAACTGCTCTGGAATTTTTCAACGTAGCTTTGAAGTCTTTGCAACAGGACTCATCCAGACAAGGACATTAAGGTAACTCTGCAAAATCACTTGCTTCTTTTTTTACTTCATATATCCCCCTTTAAAGAGAAATTGAATGGATGTATAACTACTCATATGAATAATGTACATCATATTAATTTACAGGGATGCTTTTCATACTGAATTAATTTGTCCGTATTTCCAGACCCCTCAATGGCTTCTACATTCCTTTAACACTGCATGTACTTCGATGTAGATAATTTATGCTTGGAGCCAAGTGTCCGGAAAGTTAGGGAGAAATGGCCAGAGAGGGTGGCCAAGAGCTGCAAAATCATAGAATCATAGAATCATTATGGTTTGGAAGGGACCTCGAAAGATCGTCTAGTCCAATCCCCCTGCCACAGCAGGATCACCTAGACCAAGTCACACAGGAACAAATCCAATCCTTCGTGTCCTTCTATGTTTTGGAGAACACGCAAATAAACATTGCTCAGTCCTGCATCCTTTTCCTTTCCTAGTGATACTCATCTCTGCTTTGCACAGACACCCAGTGAAAGCTGACACTGACTGTGTGATACACAAATTAACATTTGTTTGGCATCTCGTTAATCTGCAGCGATAATCAACTGGAGCCTTTTGATCTAGTAAGGTTTGAAGGGAGATTAGCAGAGGATGGATAACCCTTTTAATTGATTAAAATGATAAGCGGAGAAAGAGTGAGCTGCTTCCAAAATCCTACAGCTCAGCGGTCAGAGGGGCGTACAACAGCATATTTTCTAAATCCCCCATCAGCTAAGCAGCTTTGACTAAGAGCCTCACGCACCTTTCTTCTCATTTTGGGAATACAAGAAGGTCTTGAATTTCCAGATGGAGAGACACAATGATGTCTGCAGCAGTTTCACGTTCTCCTATAGGGAGAGCATCAGAGGAAGCATATGTAACAGATTAAAAGATCAGACAGCTGCTGTAGGCTTGCATGTCAGAAAATCAGCTTTGGATGTTCAGGTATCAGAGAAAAAAAACCAGGACGATTTATTTGCATCCCTGTGTTTAGAAACACATTGGGGCAACCTTTTAAACTTAGGTGCCTGAGAAAGAACATTCGCAGCAGCATCTGCAGGAAGTACCCCTTTAAATTTACAATTATCCCTTTCAGTACTGGATGGTAGATTTTAGATACACAAAGGAAAACGCATTCTTGGGTTTCAAACGCTTGCATTTGCTTCCCGCTGAGCAGAAAAACCCCAGAATGGATATAAAGCATTTGCAGTGCTGACGCTCCTCAGGAAATGGCTAGTGCCTTAGTGCATCTTCGAAGCATAAGGATATAGGAATGAACATTTAATTAGGGAGCACCCTGGTGGTCAATTAGTGAAAGGAAAAAGTTCCATCTGAGTTGTGCACAAGTCTGACAGCAGCCATCAAGCCTGTTGGCTGTATAGTAAAATAAAAGATGGTTTAGCAATGTTGTCATCCTGCCTGTCTCACTCACTGTGGCTATGCCACGGGTACCTTCAGGAGGTGTTGGCAATATGCAAGTATTGGCATATGCACACAAAGAGAGAAGGACAAGTTCTGGGCCATTCAGTTCAAGGACACAGAACTGCTGGAGAGAATTCAGTGCAGAGCCATGAAGATGGAGTGGAACACCTCCCTTGTGAGGAAAGGCTGAAGGAGCTGGGTCTCTTGAACTTGGAGAAGAGGAGACTGAGGGGTGACCTCATTAATGTTGATAAATATGTGAAGGGTGGGTGTCAGGAGGATGGGGCCAGGCTGTTCTCAGTGTCATCTAGTGATAGGACAAGGGGCAATGAGTGTGAGCTGGATCATAGGAGGTTCCACACAAATACGCGAAGAAACTTCTTCATGATGAGGGTGCCAGAGCCCTGGAAGGGGCTGCCTAGGGGTTTGTGGAGTCGTCTTCTGTGGAGATGTTTAAACCTGCCTGGATATGTTCCTTTGTGACTGGATCCAGTTGATTCTGGTGTGGCGGGGAATTAGACCAGATGATCTTTTGAGGTCCCTTCCAATCCGTAATGTTATGTGATTTTGTGATAGATGTCAGGAAGCATGAGGTACTCAACAGACATACGTAAACTGTCCTAGTTGTCTGGCTATTGCTTATACAACTCTCATTTGGTGCAACGCAAAGAACAAAACTGAGTTTTCAATGTGTTTATGGTGGAGACACTCAAAGTCAGGCTTGATGGGGCTCTGAGCAGTTTGTTCTAGTTAGAGATGTTTGTTGTGAGGCTGTTGGACTAGATGCCCTCTAGGGGGACTGGACTAGATCATGGAATCATTAGGTATTGGAAGGGTTCTCAAAAGATCATCTAGTCCGATCCCCCTGCCAGAGCAGGACCAACTAGACCAAGTTGCACAGGAACATGATCTTATGAGGTCCCTTCCAATCCCTAATGGTTCCAAGATTCTAGAAGTCCCTTCCAACCCAATACATGCTCCAATTCTGCGATTCTCTTGGGTCGTCAGTAAGGAGAACATGGTACCTAAAGCCAGTTCAGTCTGTCCTGCATCAGAGAATATCAAGGCTTAACAAGAATTGCAAAGCGACGTAGGTAGAAGCTGCTCACAGTAAAGACGCGGCTCACACTGCGTAGTTTCTATCTAGTTAATCTGGACGATGAGAAAGTCCAGCTGCTGTGCACTGGGAGTTCAGTTGAAGCAGTCATTCTTGTCCCACCTTATGCACGTGAAGGGCCATCCAGGTGCTTGTTCTGCAGGAGCGTGGGTGCAGAAGACAGACAGACAGATTTTGAATTAAAACTTGCAGTGCTCATCGGGTTAAAAACACAATAAGGCAGTTTTTCTATGAAGTCTGACACCAAAGGATCTCATGATTTTTCCAGTTTAGGAGTAACTACTTTACACTAAGGCCAGGAAAAAACAATCAGCTTTAAAATTGAGGTTACCTAGTCTTTTTCTTCGCTGCATGACCGACAGCTTGATGAAGATTGATCCGCTCGCCTCATGTTCTGTGCTGCAAATAGAGGTTGAGAAAGCCCCTTAAAACACAGAGGCTGTGAAAACCCCTTAATCTAAGTCTAAAGCACCCTGGCTGTTACTGAAATTGAATCTGCTGTGACCTCTCGCCAGACTGATGCACGCAGCTCCTTCACTTTCTAACATCTGCAGCTTTCCCGTTAACTAAACTGTCTGGATGGTTTGCAGTGGTAATTTGCTTAGTCAGAACTCTTGAGCAGAGTGTGAAGACTGAGTGCTCTGCCAGCGATGCCCACAGGATTTGGGGCTGTCAGGGTGCTGGGCACGGGCAGGCATAGATGTTGCAAAGGAATTTTTCACCAGAATCTCCTTCTCTGGAGACATTTAAAACCCGCCTGGACATGTTCCTGTGTGAAGAGGAGACTGAGGGGTGACCTCATTAATGTTGATATGAGTATGTGAAGGGTGGGTGTCAGGAGGATGGAGCCAGGCTCTGCTCAGTGGCATCTAGTGATAGGACAAGGGGCAAT
>JAOXOE010000001.1:76082297-76108664 GCA_028565055.1 Phoeniculus purpureus
TGCCTGGGAGAAGAGCCTGACCCCCACCTGACTACAACCTCCCTTCAGGGAGTTGTAGAGAGGGAGAAGGTCCCCCCGAGCCTCCTCTTCTCCAGGCTGAACAACCCCAGCTCCCTCAGCCTTTCCTCATCAGACTTTCCCTCAAGAAAGACTTTTTCAAGAGTGTTTGGATACTTCCTCTTGCTTAGCCCCCTCTGATGCCTGTCACATAAAATAACAGGAGAGAAATCTAAAGCTTTGCCTCAGTGAAAGCAGTTCCTGACTTTCAAGGAACAAAAAAGTGCTCCATATGCAATGCAGTTAATGAACACCCTTCCTCTTTTCCTGGAGTCAGAAAGCTTCCACCACTCAGTGCTACCTTAGTCAAGAAGCCTGATGTGCCCAAAGTAAAGACAATTTTAAAGATTATTGACAGCAACCATCTCTGGAGAATCAGGAGAAAACTTCATGAAGGATTCCCTTGAGGATAACCCCAAGAAACCTCCTCTGAGGTGGTAAGGACGTGCTCCTCCCTTAGTACCCCAAAAAGTGTGACTCCAACTCCTGTAAAGACCTTGCCAGTCCACCTTATATTTAAAGTCATAACTCGTGTCTCCCCAAAAGCTGTATGACAGGACGATGCTACAAGTATGGATAGCTGCTTCCCTGACCATTTCCACAAGCACCTGGAGCTCCCACAACTGCAATTCAAAGAGCACAGGCTCAAGATACAAAAAAGGACAATGGAAAAAGGAAAGAAACCCAATGCTTTCCCTGAAGTAAGCGTCCTCTTACTCAATGTCCAGACTGGACAACGTCCAAAGCAGTATGGCACAGTCAACAGAGTACAAGGGAACCCGCAAAGCAAGTCCCTATGAGCAGAGATCAGTACTGATTGTGACTGTAGATGGGCTATGCTTTCAAACTCTTGACACTTAAAACATAAATACAAGCAGCTGACAAGTCAGTTGTGATGGACTTGAATCATAGAATGGCCAGGGTTGGAAGGGACCTCAGAGATCATCTGGTTCCAAAACCCCTGCACAGACAGCGACACCTTCACTACAGCAGGTTACTCAGAGCCCCAGCCAACCTGGCCTTCAACCCTTCCAGGGATGGGGCAGCCACAACTGCCTTGGGCAACCTGTTCCAGCATCTCAGCATCCTCACCGGAAAGAATTTGTTCCTCATGTCCAACCTCAATCTCCCTTCTTCACATCTGTAACCCTTTCCAGTTGTCCTCTCGCATACTGGCAGAATATTATCCATTTTTCCCCACAAAAAAGCAGGTTTCTAGAAAGAAACAATGAAATGAACAATTTTAACGCTCAGTTTGTCCTGTCTTGTGCCTACTTGTGCTGAGTCAGACTTCTGCTAGGAACTGGCTGTGTTTCTGGGAAGAAAGACTGCGGTGAAAGTTAATCTTTTTCATTTAAGCAAGTCTTAAAGGCTGCTGTCAGCCAGTGAGATATAGGACAACACACAACCAACTTTTCAAAAGGGAAGTCTGGGCAAAAACAGAACAAGGGAAGAAAAGAGCCGCAAATCACAGCCACAAATATTAATCATACTTTGGGCAGTGGTGGCAACCAGGCTGAAACGCGAACAGTATTCATTCATAATTAAGTCATTTTTTCACTTCAGAACCTATGCTTCAAAAATCTTTGTGCTTGCATGTTGTCAGGACTGAAATACATGACTTCCTGGCATTGTGAGCGCTAAACAAATGGCTTCAGTGCAGATGCGTGAGCTGAGACAGTATGTACTGAAGCCTTTCCTCTCAGCCCTGTGGGTTGTGGTGCCTGCAGGAGCCTCAGGACAAAGAAGATGACCTAAATGGTCAGCATTACCCTCACTATATCGAAAGCTGGATACAAGAAGCCCCTATCACCTAACAATTACAGTGGCTCTTGCGGGACTGCTTCTTAAGTCCTTAGTGGCCAAAAGACTGTCCCAGTCAAAATCAATGGCAAATCCCCACTGATGCTGGTGATGCCAGGACACAGTGCTTTGTGGGAGCCATGACAACAGTGCTGCCTCTTCACCACCTCAAAGAGTGCAGAAGCTTCAAAAACATTAAACCAAAAGAGAGATTTTGCTGTGAGGTTTTAAATTAAAAGAAAACTCCTTAAGAGAGTGATAAATATCATTTGCAGCTTTTATCTAAGCATCAGCTCAAAGTATTTCCTTCTTTTCTAATTAAAATAGGGATTTGAGTGCCAGAACAATGATCTCTAGTCAAAGACTCTCACAGACAGAGATCCCACCAACTCATTTCCTACTTAAACAATGAAACCAAACTAAGGTTTGAGAGACCAGCGTTTGTTGCCATTATTTGAGCTGGCACCACACATGCTTTGCAGTACTTTGATGTGGCTGCCTTAGGCAGCTCATAACAGGAGTAATAATATTGTAAAGTATAAACAATCCCAGTTAGCAGTTTGGGAAAGGAGGAAAAAAAAAAACCCACAAAAAACCAGCACCATAAAGCAGAGCCACTGCTTTTGCAGAAAGGAGCAGCAAGCTGCCTTCTCTGCTTATGGGATTCAGTAAAATCAACCCAAATTGTAATAGTGCCAAGTCTGTGTTCCTGAACATGATGAAAAGGTAGATCGGTGCCAGCACAGAGAACCTCTCAAGCCAGGCAGTCGTAGAAGTGGGGCAGCCCCAGTCTGGGGATGAGGACAAGCTGAGGACAGGCAACACGAATCATACCCCACAGTCACTCCAAGTGTCCCCTCGACTGGCTGTCAAAGGGTTTTCTCCTGCTGACATGGGAACTATAAAAACTTTCAATTGCCAATGAAAGTGCTAATCATAAAAACCATTTAAGTGCTGAGAAAATAATTGCTTACATTCCAGTGCACCCCTAACGCTTAGGAATACATCAATCTTAAACTCCTTTTCAAGTGCTCACTGCAATAAAAGTGCTCTGGCGGGGCGATTGGACTAGATGATCTTTCGAGGTCCCTTCCAATCCCTAATGTTCTGTGAATCTGTGAAAGAAGTGGGCACTGGAAAGAGCAGCAGCGTGTACCTAACAGCAGAAACCCACACATGCTATGCACTGCAACCAGACACCCATCCATCCTCTTAATGAATGGCTTAGGACTACCACTGTTGCACTCGTTCTCCATCCCTGCAACTCCTTGCATTTCCTCCTTCCACTGCCATGCTGATTCAGTGCCTCTTGAAATCAGTGGGCTTCCTGCTACTGCTTGGAATGGTCTTGGTTGAGACACTAGCTCTTGACAACACTGAAGGCCTTACCATTACAAGCAAACCACAGTGAGGAAGGAATTTCTATCACAAGATGTGATCTGCAGGATAAGACATGGCTGGCAATGCTTGGAGACAAGGGCTGCCATAGCTGAGTTGAACCAGGAGGTAGAACAGGAATCACAGGAAAACAAAGGAAAACAGCCTAATCTTTAGATAGAAGAGCAAAAATCACTTTGTTTAGATGACTGTAGTTCTGCTGGGGACAAAAAAAAAAAGCAGCCCGTTTCACAAAAGCAGAATAAAGTTAATGTTATTACTGCTAAGAAGTAGAGGGCTCCAACTGAATCCAAACCGGTTATTGTTCCCCCACTATCAATCACTGTGCTAAAAGCCTTTTGTATTTTAAAGCCTGAAGTCAAGCTCACAAGCCTTAAGACTCATTAAATCAAAGGAAATGGTTTCTAGAAAAACAGACAGATTTAGGGATACCCAAACAGCTCTATTTACAGGTCTAATCCTTCAGGCATCAATTCAGCCTGTACATGAACAGCAGGACCACTGGTGCTGATCTCACTCCTTCTCTGGAGACGTTTAAAACCTGCCTGGATATGTTCCTGTGCGACTTGGTCTAGGTGATCCTGCTCTGGCAGGGCAATTGGGCTAGATGATCTCTCGAGGTCCCCTCCAATCCCTGGTGTTCTGTGATTACAATACATTCAGATAGAGATACAAACATTGCCAGCTGGGTTTTCTAGGAGTAACTTTATGTCTATCAAAAGGCAGACAGTTTTCCTTATTTCCTTTATCATATTATTTCCAGAGAGACTGTGAGCGTGGTACGAAATGCTGGTCATAAAATATTCAACCTCTGAACTATAAAATGAAGAGCCGTTTTAAATAAGTCTATTCAATACCTTAAAAGTTTACAAGTTTTAAAGAAGAGTATTTGGGGGGGGGGAACACACAAAAAACAAACAGTAGTGGCTACGTAGTGTTTATCCAGATTCATTTCATTTAGACATGAGTTCAATCGGCTGAACAGGAGCCAGTAGGGTGGCCAGGTGGCATGAAAAGCAAATGGCATGCTGGCTTGGATCAGCAATAGTGTGGCCAGCAAGACTAGAGATGTAATTCTCCCCTTGTTCTGGCCACTGAGGAGGCCTCCTCTCAAATACTGAGGGCAGTTCTGAGCCCTTCACTTCAAGAAAGAGATTGAAGGGCTGGAGCAGGTCCAGAGGAGCAAGGAGGCTGGGGAAGACATTGAAGAAAAAGTCTGATGAGGAGAGGCTGAGTGAGCTGGGGGTGTTTAGCCTGGAGGAGACTCAGCAGGAACCTTCTCCCTCTCTCCAACTCCCTGAAGGGAGGTTGTAATCAGGTGGGGGTTGGGCACTTCCCCCAGGCAACTAGCATAGAAGGAGAGGGCAGAGCCTGAAGTTGCCCAGAGGAGGGTTAGGTTGGATGTTGGGAAGCCCTTCCTCCTGGAAAGGGTGATCAGACACTGGAATCGACTGCCCAGGGCAGTGGTGGAGTCCTCATCCCTTTAAGGACAGCCTGGCTGTGGCAGTTAGTGTCATGGTCTAGGTGATGTGGTGATGTTAGGTTATAGACTGGACTTGATCTCAGAGGTCTTTTCCAGCCTCAATAATTCTGTGACTCTGAGTTAGCAAGAGGGATGTCAAGAGAAAAATATCTATGCATTTTAATATGCCCTGGCCAGCTTTGAAAGAAAAAAAACCTCAATTCCACCAATTTTAACTGTTATCCTTCTGTAATTTTTTACTTTCTTCACAAAAATTGAAGGTACTATCACTGCCTGGTATCACTACTACTTCCAGCTTAAACAGCAAAATCTATCAAGATCTGCTCTGGAAAAACAGAAGAAAAACTGTGGAAGTACACAGTGAACGCAGCAGCAAAAATTCTTTGAGCGGGATGGAAAACTGCCTCTTTATTGCACTTAAAGAAAACACAGGCATATTGCTATCAAGAAGTCCTCTAGGCAGACAACCCACCATTTATTTATGTTTTGGATTTGAAGTTGCTGAGATCAGTTCCAACTAAAATCACCTTAAAAGAGAGGCCACATGCTAATCTCTGTCTATTACTGCCAAGCCCAAGTATTCAAAGATCAGTAGTCAAATGCCTTTGGCTCCTAAAACAGAGTCTGCCTACATATGAATTAGACCCAAGTCCCAGGGCTCTGTGTGTTGTTTTTCAAATGGTAGTTTTGTGCTTTTCATTTGCCTTCGGGGCTGTGAACCTCTAAGAGTTCAAAATACTAATGTTTACAACCAGACAAGCCAGTAACTTCCTTCTTTAGAATCAGGGAGAGCTGATGCTCACATGACACGACTCTAGTTTTTGGCAGTCGAAGAGGGTCAACAAAATCACAGAAGCTGGCAACGACACCCACGCTGTCGGCTAGCCATGAACCAAGGGCAACTGCTTATCTACTACTTCACCTGTCCCTCAATGCGCTTCCAAACAGCTACTAACAACATCTCACCAACAGTCCAGCCTATGCTAGCTCAACACTTAAAGAGACTAATAAAACAGGTGTTAATTGCATTCAAGGCCACCACCAGCTGTAACAAGCTGAGAACAAAAGGCATTTGCTTCGTTTCCATACTTAGCGCAGTGTGCAGGGCACAGGGCAATTCCCTCACGCACCGCTCTTGCCTGAACACAATGAAGGCCTGAGAGAGTACCCGTGGCTTCAGTGTTTCGCTCACTGCCATCTTTTTGATGCCACGATCTATTCCAAGGCTGCCCACTTTTTCTCCCCACGTCATGCAGTGACAAAAGGGTCAGAAACAAATCCAACTGTAATTCCCGTGCAGATTAGGCAAGCAGGAGGATTACAAGATGCTCTTTCACTGCAAAGCAATTCCTCTTAACGCTTAGTGTTCCTCTGCTTGAAAAAGAAAACAAACATGCAAAAAATCCTCTAGGGGAGGTCACACCACAGGCACAGAAATCTTGGGGACTGTGCCACAGCTTGTAGGGTGGCCATAATGGTTCATTCTGCCTGTTCAACAACAGAAGACCTTGCAAGCACCCTCCTTCCCAACAAGTGGAAAAGGTCTGGGTCAGAAGACGAGACTCAGTGAGAATCTTCTCCCTCTCTACAACTACCTGAAGGGAGGTTGTAGTCAGGTGGGGGTCAGGCTCTTCTCCCAGGCAACTAGCAACAGGACAAGAGAGTAGGGCCTGAAGCTGCCAGGGAAGGGTTAGGCTGGATGTTAGGAAGCCCTTCCTCACAGAAAAGGTGATCAGACACTAGAACGGACTGCCCAGGGCAGTGGTGGAGTCCCCATCCCTGCAGGTGTTTAAGGACAGACTGGATGTGTCAGTGCCCTGCTCTGGCTGATGTGGTGATGTTAGGTCATGGGTGTGCTTGATGATCTCAGAGGTCTTTTCCAGCCTCAATAATTCTGTGAGGTCATGGAAAAGAGGATGCATTGACATCATTTAGTGGGAAAGGTGTCTCAGCTTTTGACTTTGGTCTGCAACTGAGCAGATCCCTCATCTCATTAGAAGTCTTCCACTGGGTAGTCTAACCCCAGCTGCATCACAGCAATCCCCTTCCACCAGACCCTGGTACTTGCAGTACACTCAGTCAGTCACACAAAGCTACTGAAATATGTATGAAATACAGACCTGGCTGCTGGGAAGCAGCAGGAAGAAGTGTGGGGGCTCAGTGTAAGGTAAACACCAGTGTGCTCCAAGCTAGGCAGAAATCACACAGTGCTCTCAAATCACAGCTTCCAAAACCAGGGTTCTCAGGCTTTCTCCAAACCAAATACACTTGTAGCTAGGAATTTCCCATCTAGCAGCTCTGTCTGTGGGATAAAAATAAGATAAATACAGTTCCTTTAACCAAGATTGAAGGAGGTAGCAAGGTCCTTGCACTGGGAGGCAGTGCAGAACCAATTAATCTGGTGTTTTCACTCCTAAATTAGATGGTCTTAGACTTGCACACAGTACACAGAGAAGAAAAGATAGCGCCAGTTGTCTCAGCAGTCCAATACAAACCCATAACTATTATAGTCTTCAAGAAGAAATGCCATCCAAAGGGGCCAACTTCCAGAAAATGATAGCAACCCACACCAGCCTTGTACTGAAAAGCTCCTGCACATCTTCCAAACCCCTCAGAAGCTCAATTCAAACCCTAGCCTAGTGTTAGACTTGCCCAAGGATGCAGCCTTACTTGCCATACTTGTTATCATATTCCAAAACAGACCATCTTCCTCAGCTATGAAAATCATCCTCATGCCCCTGTCACTGCTGCCTGCTGCCTAAGAGTCTCCCAACCAAAGTTACTCTTCAAGGGCAAAGACACCTCCTGAAAGGCCCTCTCACAAATCTCTTGCCATCAGAATGAGCAATCCACACACACTGGTATGGACTGCCAGTTGGTGGTTCTTCTGCCATTCAGGCTCTAGACAAACAATTCTCAGGTGCATTCTGCAACAAGTTAGAGAAGAGGCGGCTGAGAGGAGACATGATTGGCCTCTACAACTCCCTAAAATGATGTTGTAGCAAGGCTGGGTGCTGGTCTCTTCTCCCAGATTGCTAATGACAGGACAAGGGGAAGTTGCATTGGGAAGGTTTAGATTGGAACTTAGGAAGAAGTTCTTTCCTGAGAGAGTGGTTGGGCACTGGAACAGGCTGCCCAGGGAGCTGATGGAGTCATCACCCTTGGAGAGATTTGAAAACCGAGTAGATCTAGCACTTGAGGCCATGATCCTTAAGTTAGGGAGCTGTTGGACTGAGGGCTGGACTTGATGATCCTGGGGGTCATTCTACAATTCTAAGTTTCCACATTAACATCACTAACATCACATTTGCTTCCATGACAAGTCAGAACAGACATGTTTCTCCCTGCAGCATGCCCTAAAATATTTCTAAAGGCAGGTAACACTTAAGAAAATACTCAACAGGGCCAGAACCCCACTGTATCCAGCTCTGCACCAACATGAGGACAAGAACACAACTGTGAAATTAATCCTCCCAGTGCCGACATTTTTCTTCATTCTACCTTAAGTTTGGTAAAAGAAGGTAATTCTACAATAACCAAAATATTTCTGTCTCCAAATCATCCATTGCACAAAATCTGTTCTTCCATACACTTACAGTTAATTTGTTTGAGCTTAGTTGGTTTGTTAACAGGAAAACTACCGAGCTGGAACACAGGAGGTTCCACAATAATATGAGATGGAACTTGGTCATGTTGAGGGGGTGGAACACTGGAAAAGACTGACCAGGGAGGTTGTGGACTCTCCTCTGGAGATGCTTAAAACCCGCCTGGACATGTTCCTGTGCGACTTGATCTAGGGGATCCTGCTGTGGCAGGGGGATCAGACTGGATGATCTTAGTTGGTCCCTTCCAATCCCTAATGTTCTGTGATTCTGTGAACTGCAAACCTGCAGGTTTAGGAAGTCATTGCTAACAAATAAAGTATCCTGCACTGTTCCCATTTTCTTGCTGATATTCACTTGGTTTCCTCACAGGATGTTTCTCAAACACTGCCCTTTACATTAAGGCTTCATTGAGCAAGTATAATAAAACGCAAACATGGGCTGTATTAATCCATACTCAGTCGTTCATTACAATTATAGCACTTAATGTAATTAATACAGAGGACAGTAACAGTAGGGTCTATCAAAACCAGGATAAAATTCTATGTTTTCCTCAGTTGCTGAGCACCTGACTGTGAACAAGTTAAATGTCAGTCCCTTAGATACAGATAGGAGTAGGCTTGTACATTCTGAGCTCATAACTGAGTTAAGAAAATGAATACAATGAAACAAGTACCCCAGTTTCTCCAGGAAAGAAAGCTAGCACTGTTTCAAAGCTCAGTACCACTGATGAGCAGAATACACCCTCATTTACTGCTACTACACAGCCTAGACATACACAGGCAAGTGCCATAATGAGTGTCCTCCATTATAGACTATACATTCATGTCAGAATAGAGGGGAGAAGAGGAGGTGGGGGGGAAGATCCCTTTTCCATATAAAAGAAGCTACTGTGTGGCAGAGGCTCTCTGCAAAGGGGTTCTGTAGGTGGCCATTTCAACAACAAAGGAAGTTCAAGGGTTCAAAATAGATTTCTGCTGCTTAAGACCCAGAAATCTGCATTTTTAACTCAGTCTCCCTGCTGTGCAATTATGTATGAATTTAAGACTAGTCGCTTTCTTACAAGAGGCTGTGCAAGTGGGAGACAAAATCAGGTCACTCAATCATGAGAAGTAAATTTCCCCCCTACCAGCCGTTGTACTTCAGGGAGAGACAATGAGGGAAAGGCAGCCTTTATTCCCTCCCCAGACCAGTCTAACTTCTAATCATATCCTTTGGAGTTTTAAATACCCCTTCCTTCTCCCTTCAGACATGGGGACTAACAGGGAACATGATTAAACCTTAAGTAGTGCTGTGTAAAGACCTGCAGTCTGTTAAGATTTGACTGAAAGAAAAGATCAGCCCAGGCTGTCTCTGTAGAATATACATCCTCTGTTTAAAACAAGGCACCTGCTGTCTCTCAAACATCTCTATCTCTGCCGATCATCTTCTTTTTCTCTTGAACACTTCTTTGAAAGTTGTTTCTTTCCTCCGGGATATTTTACCTCTCTACTCAGTGTGTTCACAACGATCCACACACATCGGAGGTCACACCCTTGCTGAGTGAAAGGGCTAGACAAAAGAGTAATCAAAATTGCTGTGTTCTGCCCCATTCCTCAAGTTAGGACCCCTCAGGATGTCATCAGAAATTCCTCCAATTTCACTGTGGCTTTGCACAGGCTAGAGAATTCACAGCAGCAAAGCTTGACCCTGCTATGCAGCCTCCCTCACCGATCACCCCGTGATGCACATCCACATAGAAAGATCAGAAATCTTCAGAGAATAAAACAACCTATCTCCTGGTACTGGACAAGAATTCAGCATTAGCAAACATCTCTCAGACTGCTAGAGCCAGTTGGTTTCTCGTATGCTTTCACAAACAGAATAACCAGTAATTAGGGTTAAGATCCTTGCCAGAAAGTCCTGGCAGAGGAAGCACTTCAAACCTTAACTACATGGTTATATGTGTTTTTATTTGCTCCAGAACATTCTCTTCCATGCGCTCATGAATGCAAAAAGGTGTTCAGCCTGGGAAGGAATAACCTCACTGACTACCTTGGAAGAGGTTACTCTCAAGTTCCAACCAGTAAACAACAAATAAATGCTTCTACAGGAAAGATGCGATATATTTATATATGTATATATTTTAATATACATTATATAGAGATATATATAGATATAATTACATTTTATATACATATTTATTTATATCTATGTGGCAGTTCAGCTCTGTAAACAGACCCACTACACAGCACAAATTCGGTGTGTGCTGTCACTATCCCACACAGGTTGGCTCTTCCTGGGCTCCCAAACAGAGTCTTATTTGCTTCATAAGCATTCCTTTTCAGTTTATGCATTTCTAAAAAGAGAAGGTGCTATTATTAGTTATTGACACTTCTATTTATTAAGCATATTGCAAAATACCTAATTTCAGTGACCAGAAGGCAGCAGCAACTGTGCCATGTTAATCAAAGCCTATTTGCACAAGAAATGGATGCTGTACACTAGAGGTTACAAAGCTCATGTTGTTCAGCAATGCAACAGACTGCATTAGATCAAAAAGGAAAAACAAATCAGAAAATGTGTTTTCCTGCTCTGATTCCCCAACATAACCCACAGTCTCAACCCTGACCCAGTGCAGCTCAGTGCTGAAGAGCTGTGGACTAATTCGTGGTTAGTGAGTCAAGCAAGGAAATCAATCACCGGATCACAGTAGTGCCCTTTGTCTATAAAAGAGAGAAAACCTGCGGTTTGCCCTTCCTTTCCACACACAATAAAACATAGATGGCTGCAAAGAATCTTGAAAGAGACAGTGAAGTGCGTGAATACACCTGATAACTGGATTTATTACAATTTATTACAGTCCGTGGATGGATGTGTGTATTTAACATATCTGTGGATGTCAGAAATCACAGCTGAGGCTGCCACATGGTCAAAGTGTGCTGAAGCCCACAGTCAGACAAGCTGCGTGCTTTCACTTCGCCTTGCTGGGTCATGAGGGTACTTTTTGTGAGAGAAAAGTAAAAGAAAGGAGAATTTTGAAAGTAATATCTTCTTTTTTAGCCTATTTGACACTTTACTGAACTCCAGCTCAAGAGGGATAGAGAATTAATTGAGAGAGTTCAACGCAGAGCTACGAGGATGATGATTGGGGGTCTGGAACAACTGCCATATGAAGAGAGTGAGAACATTGGGACTTTTTTGTCCCGAGGGGATTTAATTACTGTCTATAAATACATGAGGGCTGGGTGCCAAGAAAAAAAGGAATCCTCTCTTTTCAGTGGTGTCAGACAGGACAAGGGGGAATGGAAGCAAGCTTGAACAGAGAAAGTTTCACCTCAATCTGAGGAAAAACTTCTTTACAGTCAATTAAATAGCCTTTACAATTAAATATTGGAAGGGGTTGCCCAGGGAGGTTGTAGAGCTCCCTTCTCTGAAGATGTCTCAGACCCAGATGGATGCGGTTTTGTGGAGCTGATTGAGGCTTTTCAGGCGGTTCTGCTTTTCAGTAATTTGCATCCTGCTTGAGCAGAAGGGTTGGACCCGATGGGCTTGGAAGGCCACTTCCAACCCTAATAAACTGTGTAAAACTTTTTCTTCACTAAAGTTTTCTCTTAATTTAGGGAAGAATGACTTTTCTACCTGCACAGGGCAGCTATCACAGACCATGTTCAGAGGGAAAATAGCTCTCAGGTAGCCACAGAGGAGCTATTAAAGATCCGTGTATGACTCCTGAAATAAGCACAAACTCCCAAAACTACAAGCCTAACTGCTGCTTCTTCAGCAAATGTCTCTCCAAGATGCTGGGATCACGCGTAACAATTTCTCTCTGAAACCTTCCCTCAAAGCCTCATTTTTCTTTGGATGCACATCAAGGTTTCCTCTTGTCCCCTGCAGCTCAAAGTGCACTGGGCAGCTTTTCCACCAGCCCACTTCTCTAAGGATATTAAAAAGATAGATATTGTCTATCTTTTTCCAAGTGATAGACTCATAGAATCATTCAGCTTGGAAAAGACTCTTGAGATCATCAAGTCCAATCATTAACCCTACTCTACCAAGTTCACCACTAAACCATTTCGCTACGCAATAGCAACAGAAATGCTCAACCTAGTAGTCCCTCCAGCAGTGAGAGGACCTCAGAGGTCAGGTGCAGGCATGACACAAAGGAGAGGGCTAAGCGAATTAAGCTCAGAAAATTTACCCAGCTTTGGGACTGTGGCACAAACATTTATCTCTAGACACAGAATCAGCAACATCTAGTTGTAGTGGAACAAGCACTGCCAAAGCCAGAGCTCAGGACAGTCTGAAGAGCAGCTTCAGACTGAAAGAAAATGGTAAAGCAAGGTGAGAAACTGGCCAAGAAACAGGACCCAGCTAGGACCCACTCAAAGCTATTTTACATGAGGCATTTACATTACTGCAGAAAGTTTGGGGGCTATAAGATGAAACACTAAAAAACAAGCCCCGCGTTAGGAGTTCAGATGAGAGGTCCTTCCAGATGGGACCCGCACGCCAGAGTTCTTTCTGTCCAATCTCCTGTTACAAATGACTGAAGCCACAAAACTGCTCTCAGATCCCACGCGTCTAGAGAGTCAAATAGCTCCTCTTTCAATCCCGTTTCAGCAGGTATTAAAAGGAAGGGGTTTCTCTTTCAGCTCTTGTTAGCATTTTCATTCCATTTTGGAATTTGTCTATCATTTTTATCTTTTGATTTAGAAATGTTAATAAAGATTGATGGTCTCCCTGAGGAAAAACAGGTGAGGAGATAGCACAAGTTGGATTATATCATCCCAATAAATCTTCCTTTCAAAACAAACACAGCTTTCTCTTCTTGCAAAACACTGCTCTTTAAAGACCCCACTTTGTTTTCTAATAATGAAAAAAGTCTTTCAACTGTGTTAACGATTACACATGAATATGGCAGCTAACCAAGCCTGCAGTCACTTATCAGATTAATACATATAAATGAAGGATTCTATAGTCTTCGCTTACAATGGATGAAGTCATTGGGATTAGACGGCACAGTGAGGAAAAGCTACAGCACTGATGTGGGAGAGACAAGGAGGATGGCGAGAGCAGCCGAGGAGAAAGGAGCTCCCAGAACACGCACATAAGGACGCTGCTGTCTGCAGCTTCCTTTGAGTGGTGAATGATACAGAGAAATAAGAGTTCCAGAAACAGCTTATAAAAATAATTAGTGGCATGAAAAGATCTACAGATGGAAAGAGACTGAAGAGGTCTGATGTGTTTAATTTAGATATAAGGGCACATGAAAGAGGTACACAAAGTAATGAATAGCGCAGCGAAAGAGCTCTGGGATTCTTTAATCAACCAGCTTTGTAATGCAAGAACAAGTGGGTATTCAGAGAAATGAAACCAATGGCAGAGAATTCCCAGGCAATGCACAGGTAATCTGCAGAGCTGCTGGGCACATTTCACCACCCAGGCCAAGGATTCAGGAAGAATTCAAAATAAAGCTACCAAACACCACCCCATTCCCCCACGCAATTACTAGTAGCATGTGCAATGACAACATACAGGGTAGGAAAAAACCCCAAACATGTGTGGAACTGATGCTTCAAGGGACTTGTCCAAACCAAGCCTTCGTTGTCCAGGATAGAACTGCACGTGTGGGCAGTTGCTACTAATTTTACTGGTTTTTTTACAACACTCCTTACACTTTGATCAAACTATCTGCTATCAGCTGTGACTTTTCTGCCAGAACTATTTTCCTGAGTATTGGAAGATTGTCATGAAGCTCTGGTGAATGCTTTAAATCACCTCTGAGCCCTCTTCTTGTGCTACCTCAGGCCAGGTCTGTGACAGGAGGCACCATAGGCTGCTTCTATCACTGTTACAGCAGAATCACGGAATTATTGAGGCTGGAAAACACCTCAAAGATAATGCAGCCCAGCTCATGATCTGACATCATCACATCAGCCAGACCAGGGCACTAAAGGCCACAGCCAGGCTGGCCTTAAACACCTCCAGGGATGGGGACTCCACCACTGCCCTGGGCAGTCCATCCCAGGGTCTGATCACCATTTCCATGAGGAAGAGCTTCCTAACATCCAACCTAACCCTCTCCTGGTGCAGCTTCAGGCCCTGACCTCTTGTCCTGTTGCTAGTTGCCTGGGAGAAGAGCCCCCACCTGACTACAACCCCCCTTCAGGTAGTTGTAGAGAGGGAGAAGGTTCCCCCTGAGTCTCCTCTTCTCCAGGCTAAACAACATTGCTGTGTGCTTGTTCCCATGGCCCTGGAACACCTCCACAGACACACTTCACCACACTTCAGCAACAGTGAGGCTGAATAGAACATCCCAAACCAGCTGTCACCCTCAGGTATTTTCAGAAATGCTCCACATGCTGGGTCCTTTCAGAGAGCTCCTTTGAAGAGGGAAAGAAAGAAGAAAACCCACAAAGGTGATTCAGGAGGCCATGAATCTTTGTGCATCTGAATAATGGACTCACAGTTGGCCCTGCCAACAGCTCTGTGTCCTTTCACAAATCTCATCAGTCAGTGCTTTGTGCTCAGGACCCACTCAGCCATCAGCTGAGGGAGTTCATCTGTCGCGGCACTATGCGGTAATGATGGCAAGGGTTAAACACCACTTACACGGAGGTACAAAAGGCTGGTATAATTTTATACGAGGCCAGACAGCTGGGTTGTATAATTCCAGTTCTCACAGGGCGTTCTCTTTCAGCGTGTCCCCTCAGAAACCTTTCCCCTGCGAGTTAATTCTCTCACTGGAGGATGTCTGCGCAGCTCCAATCCAAAGCTCAGGTTCACTGTCAAACTCAGACTTTTTAATAGAAGTCCTCACCGTGAAATCACTTCAGGACAAGGTAAAGAGTTTGTTTTGTGTCTATCCTGTTGTAGGGGTTTTTTTCCCCCCCAAAAAATAAACTTAACACTCTACATTTCTACAAGTTTCCAGACATGAACATCTGTTTTTAAATGGTCTCAGTGCTGCTTTGGAGTTTCTAACGGTGTACGACAACACAATCAGCTGCTTTTTATTAACTTATTTGTTTGCGCAACAGCACTGCTGAATGTTCATCTATTCATCACTGCACATCAAGCAACTGGGCCAGATCCAGTAGCAGGAGCGTCCAGCGCTTGCCAGTTCTGGTACATCAGAGCTACTAGCTGAATCACGGTTTGCCTTGCCTGAGCAGGCACTTGCTAAAGCCACACACAGCGCTGCTTCACTGAACCCTCTCTCCTATACTTCTTCGCAGCTAAAAAGTGAGCTGAAAATGTAACTCAACAACAAGACATTCAAGGCACAGACAAATCTTCCTTCCCTTTACTCCCAACACTCTCACAAATCAAGGTAAAATTCCCTTTTCCAGGAATACGTGCATTGTGAGTACGGACTGGATGTGTTCCTGTGCGACTTGGTCTAGGTGATTCTGTTATGGCAGGGGGATTGGACTAGACGATCTTTCGAGGTCCCTTCCAATCCCTAATGATTCTATGATTCTAGGACACAGCTGATCCATGAGTGCTCTTGTAAACAGACTGTACATTATACAGCTTTGCAAAGCCTTGAAATACCATCCTAGAAGCTCTTGGATTTCCTGCAGACTGTGAGCTACCAGTCCCTGACTGACAAAGAGCAGAGGGAAAGGGATAAAGCAGAGCAGCATCCCAGTTTAATAATGTGCTATGAGCCCCTCAGCTCACTGCTTGAAGCCTTTGGTTCAGGACTCTCCTGTTGAGGATGGATGGAGGATACTGGGTGTCACTGTCCAATCCACAGGATGCCACAGTAGGAGCAACACTGAGACCTGTGGGTGCAGGATGTGCCACTACAGCCCTTGAGGACAGAAAATGAAGTGTTTCTTCATTTCAGCAGTGTGCATGAAAAAAAGGGGAGAAAGCCCCTTTACTGTGCATGGTCTGACTGACAACTCCTTGTCTTCTCTGCAAGTCTTCCTAGGGGCTCAGAGCAGTAGAATTGGTGTCTATCCTCTTGGAGGATAAAAGAAAAAGTTCCTGAAGCTTTTAATCATGGCACCTCAAACTGTTAAATCACAGAACATTAGGGATTGGAGGGGACCTTGAAAGATCATCCAGTCCAATCCGCCCACCACAACAGGATCCCCTAGATCATGTCACATACGAACATGGCCAGGAGGGTTTTAAATGTCTCCAGAGAAGGAGACTCCACAATTGCCCTGGGCAGCCCCTTGCAGTGCTCTGTCACCCTCACTGGGAAGAAGTTCCTTCTCTTATTGATGTGGAACCTCCTATGTTCCAGCTGACACCCACTGCCCCTTGTCCTATCATTGGATGCTACTGAGCAGAGCCTGACTCCATCCTCCTGACACCTGCCCATTCCATATTTATAAACATTAATGGGGTCACTTTAATGCTTCAAAGACTCGATTATAGAGAGGAAAGCAAAAGAACTAGAAACCCCAATAGAGTCTAGCCTCATCTCTGCCACTAGGAATTCTGTAAACACCCCACTGACAGCTTTAACCTACCTGACCTGATTTTGACTCTTTGCAAAGACTGGCTGTGGACAAGCTGCTTGGCTGCTGTGAAGATGCTGTGTGGGATGGAGCAAGGGGGTGTTTCATTGCACGGCAGGTCTCAATTTGTCCCGCAGCGCCTGATGATCTTACAAGCATGCATTAAAAGCAGTTTTGAAGTATCTGGACCAAAGCGCTATTGCTGTCTCTGCTGGAAACAGAAGCACCACAAACAGAGTGGTTTTACAGCAAGCCCTGTCCTCTACCAATCTCCCACTGTAAATCCAAGAATGAGTAACTCCACCTCCACTACAGTGAGCAAAGCTGTACATGTGGGTTTAAAAGGTAAGGGGGATCTCATTACACTTTACAAGCCACCTGCAGAAATTTACTAAACTACTGTTTAATGGGATCATTCTTCTGAAATTTTCTTTAAAGAAAGATCCCGACTCATTATGGTTTCTTTGATCCTTTCCAGCACAAGCAGTTACATACGAAGAAAGCAATTTTCCTTCCCCAGGTCCTTCCCTATTTGTTTCCTGTAGTGTCAGCCTGCTCCAGCAAGCAGTCCCTGCTTGTGTCCTAACAACAGCTTATCCTGCCCCCAATCTCTTTTAAAGACACTCTAGTTCTGATTAAACAACACCAGCACCACTACTGAGGTCTATCTACTGTCATGAGTGGGTAAGTCAAAATTCTGCAGTGAAGTGATCCTACTGTGGCAGGGGGATTGGACTAGATGATCTTTTGGGGTCCCTTCCAATCCCTAATGATTCTGTGATCTACCACATCAAGATACTGCTTGTGACTTCCCCAGCTGCTGCTTGCATTTTGGGAAAGGGTTTACTTCTAATACACCCTGCTCTGACCACATCACCTCAGGAATCCAAATCAAACTGAATGGTCCACAAATCCTTTTATGCTTGAACCTCCCCTTCTTGAGAGATTTTATAGTTACACAATCATTTGAATATTCTTCTGCAGGTGACTTGTACCTGCACTGCCTCTACCAAGCTCGTGAAGTATGGAGGAAAAACAAATATTAGTATAATGGTAGACTAAGGTGATGGTAACAAAACGAAAGCTACAGCTTTCCATAACGTTAGATTTACTATCTTAAGCTTTTAATAATGCAGGAGATTAACAGCGACAGATTCCGCTGTAGAGTAGCAAAAGCTACTGCAATTCTCGCAACTTTCACATTAATCACATCTAAACCTGCTGCTAGCAGATGGGCATCATGGAGTGCTCCATCTCTCACGAGCCAAGGACTAACAAAAAGTGTGTCTAGGAGATCTTGTGGCTTCTACAGTTCAGAGAGACTGTGTATTCAGTCACTTTATTATTGTTTTTGTTGTCTGTTATCTATGATTATTAGAAAAGCTCAAGTTAAACAGATGACAGGCTTCAGCATAACACGAGTGGGAAGGGAAAGGGAGAGGGGGAGAAAGAATCAAAACAAGACCACCCACACAAAGTTCCTCGAACTCCACATTTCTCACATGCATGATCATGATTTTTTCACTGCATGGGGAAAGCCTTAGATTCTCCACTGCAAGATTTCCTCTCACTACCTTTTCACAGAACATTAGGGATTGGAAGGCACCTCGAAAGATCATCCAGTCCAATCCCCCTGCTACAGCAGGATCACCTAGATCAAGTCAACACAGGAACATGTCCAGGCAAGGTTTAAACATCTCCAGAGAAGCAGACTCCACGACTCCCCTAGACAACCCATTCCAGTGCTCTGTCACCCTCACCATGAAGAAATTCCTTCTCATATTTTCCCAAAGCCCAGACACAAGTTCAAGCAGTGAAAAGTGAGCTGCCAACATCAGCCTGGCTGGACAGACGATGACAATCTGTCCTTCGTTTCCATTAGTACAGATGTCAAGCCCAGGTGGCCCTTTCTGTCTGAAGCTGGAAGAGAGCTACAGCGTAAGCACCCAGCAACCAGACAGAACATATCAGACATTTATTATAAACTTGCCAACATCATTTTTTAATTAAACCCAGTCCCAAGGCACAACCTCATCCTTAACATGACTGTAATTAACTGGGACACGTCTGTAATGTAGGAAAGCTCAATCTTCTCAATGAGCAAGGCCTCAAAAGAAAGTCTGGCAACTGCAAACTTAGCCCAACGTAAGGTTAGCTCTCACAAGGCAAGAGCTGCAGCTGTCTGTAATAATAAATTCTGCTTGCTGAAGGACGAGTGGAAAACCCCACCTGGGAGTTCTGCCTCCACTGGGAAGAACCACACAGCAGCTGGAAGCATTTGCCCATGAAGGACAGAGCGCTCTTGATGTGGAAGGTTCTCTGCCTCACAAATTGCTCGTAATTTACGAAGCAGGTCCGTATATGTGGGTACCTGTACAGCACCTACCACCACACAACCCAGCTTGTTTGTGTGCTGTCACCTCTGAGAAGAAGGGATGGGCTGTCACCCTGCCACAGAGCTGAGAACCGATGCCTACAGAACCCATGGTGGTACCTACTTCACCCTGTGATAGTCACAGAAGTTAAGGGACTCTTGCAATCACAGAAGGATACTCTCCTGAGGTGGCTTCTTCAAGGACAACAGGCACGCTCTTTTCTTTTTTTTTTCCCCCAATCAGTCCCAGGGAGCAGGGGTTCACATGACACTCACCACTGACCACCACAACTCCAAAACAGCAGAAAAAAAATTCTTTAGACGTTTGAAAGAAAAAAATCAGGTGGGCTTCCACAAGCCCTACAAGGCTGTAAAATGTTTCTGTAGTGCTATCAGGACAGCAAGTAGTAGGGAGAGCCCAACATCATGCAGATGAAAGCATTCACTGTAGGTAATTTAACATCCTCAGGCACAAGAAGTATCATCAGAAAGGAAAAAAACCAACCAAAGAACTTCTTGGATGCAGCAGACAAATCCTGGACAAGCAAATACTGAAGTATTGTCCAAAGTTTGGCTCAGTCAGCGCCAGCCTTCAATACTAGAGCACCTAATTACACTGTCCAGCATTTAGCTCGAGGGCTCATGTCCACCTGGCTCATGCCACTACAATCAAGAGTCTACAGAAGAGCAGACTGCAGCAAACGAGGTCAGTGCGTGCCAGCTTCTGCAGAGACACATTTAACAAGCCCAAGACTGGACTGTCTCAAAGGCGAAGGAAGGCAGGGGAGGCACCTCTTTGAAATAATAAACACAACACATTTCTGCAGTGGACCTGCAGACTGCACTGTAGACTTGTACAACTTTACCTTTCATTTACCCATCTGTTTTCTTGGAAGAATTAATTTGATGAACTTGGCTGAGGTTTGCCACATTTTTCTTTTACTTTTCAACCCTTGCTATAATACAACAGGGGCAATTCATTTAAAAGCAAGGGCTTTACTCTTGCAAGTACAACCAAGCAGCATAATTCCCACATCCCCAAGCAAGACACAACTCAATTCTGTGGCAGGATCACCCATTACATCCAGCAGAAAAGTTTCCATGAAACTCTCAAGTCCAAACTAATCTTCCACTGTGAGAGGGAGGAGATGGAAAGGAAGCAAACTCAAACATGAAATGCTTCTGGATGAAGACACAAAGTCAAAACAAGTGAAGTACAAGAGACATCAATTAGCTTTTACCTTATTAATGAGAGCTGAGTACTTTCTCCACTGTTTCGCTGAGTTGTTAATGTGGGTGTAGAATTCTGCTCTCCTTTAATAGAGGTTAGAAGATTTTCTAACCTCACTGACCAATCCTCAAGTCTCTCCAGTGACCTTCTTCCTTTTATCTAATGATAGAGCAAGGGGCAATGAGTGTCAGCTGGAACATAGGCGGTTCCACATCAATATGAGAAGGAACTTCTTCACAGTGAGGGTGACAGAGCCCGGGAAGGGGCTGCCCAAGGAGCTTGTGGAGTCTCCTCTGGAGACATTTAAAACCCACCTGGCCATGTTCCTGTGTGATTGGATCTAGGTGATCCTGCTGTGGCAGGGGGATTGGACTTGATGATCCTTCGAGGTCCCTTCCAATCCCTAATGTTCTGTGATTCTGTGATTTTTACCTAGCTATGTGTTTATGCATGCAGTTACTTAAAGAGTTGTTCTTCTTCCAGTGGCACACAGAGTGTTGAGGAAGAAGATGCTATCCAAGTCTCTTCTATTTCAACTATTGTTTAAGAAGGTCAGACCAAAATTGGGATCTTTCATTTATTTCATGGTAACAGAACCTTATAGTCTCACAGCCAAAGATGCTGCTTCTTAGGTCAGATCCACAGCCAAATAGCAAATAAACTCCCTAAAAAGGAAATAAATAATCACCCTAAACTGAGAAATTTTGCAGCTTCCTCTCATTTGATCTGACAAATTGCTGTTGTGCTGAGTTCTTCATTGCAGCACTTAGGAACATGCAGATAAATGAAAAATACTTCTGATCTACATTAATAATGTGTGTTAAGTTCCACTTGGACAACTTCTTAAACAAATAGCCACGTTACAGCTGCCGACAGTAGCTGTTGCCCATTCACTCATTTACAGACTCAGCACTGCAGACCCGGGGGTGCTCATTTCCACACCACACCTGTACTTTATCATCAGATCTGATCTAGAATTGCCCTGTAAATCTTGCATGCATGGACAGAGGTCCCTAAAACAAGGACGACAGTGTTGCACTGAGGGGTACCTTAAGCAGGCAGTCAAGCGTCCAGGGGAACCCTAGGCACAGGTCCAGCCTGCTTTGGCCTCTCTCCTCCTCTGCCAGACATGGGCAGTCAGCCTTGTCTGTGATCAACCCACAATCATAGAATCATAAAAGCTGGAAAGGACCTCCAGATCATTAAGGCGGGAAAGGAACTCAAGATCATCAAGTCCAACCTTCAAACCAACACCTCCATCACCACTAGACCATGTCCACATCACACAATATTAGGGGTTGGAAGGCACCTGGAAAGATCTAGTCCAAACCCACTGCCAGAGCAGGATCACCAACACTTCTGGTGTCTAAGAAAGAGCAAGCCTTTCCTTCAAATGCAGCAGGATTAGTCTGTTCTCTCCTTTACCTGGCAGCCTCTTCTATGATTTCTACACCTTTAGCTGAAACTGTAACTGAATAACAGACATAAAATTTCTCAGTGGCTGGTGTGAGATGCACAGGTGTGCTCACCCCTTCCCCTGCTACCCACCCACGGCACGTGCTATTCCTTAATACTTGTTTCAGGCTAAAAATAGTGTTGTCAGAATAATCCATCCTATGGGGACAATTTAACTTTGGCATGCTAACTGTGTGCAAGACTGAAGGCAATTTGCTGCAGAGAACATGACTGCCGATTCCTGCAGCAATACTCGTGGCAAGGGAAGAGGGTGAATATAAGAGGAGAGGCTGGATCTCTACAGCATGCTGAGATAGAAGCCTCTGTGATGTTAGCTGCTGGGGTACAGGAAGGCCAGAAAAGCTGTGTTTAGCACAGCCCAAAGCAGCAGAAGCTGTGCTGAGCAGACACATTTTGGATAAGTATGAGAAATTCATGCCCCAAAAAAACAAGGACAAAAAAATAAAAGAAAGAAAAAAAGATGCTGACATTCTAAACTTGCACTGTGCAGAGAGTTAGGTGGCTTCTAGGGTAAGAGCTGGGCATGGGAAAGCCAGCAATCAGTCACAGAACATTAGGGATTGGAAGGGACCTTGAATGATCATCCAGTCCAATCACCCTGCCACAGCAGGATCACCTAGATCCAGTCACACAGGAACATCTCCAGGCAGGTTTTAAATGTCTCCAGAGAAGGAGACTCCACAACCTCCCTGGGCAGCCCCTTCCAGTGCTCTGTCACCCTCACTGCAAAGAAGTTTCTTCTCTTGCTGATGTGGAACCTCCTCTGTTCCAGCTCACACCCATTGCCCCTTGTGCAATTGGGTGCCACTGAGCAGAGCCTGGCTCCATCCTCCTGACACCCACCCTTTCCATATTTATAAACATTAAAGGGATCACCCCTCAGTCTCCTTTTTTCCAAGCTCAAGACACCTAGCTCCCTCAGCCTTTCCTCAACAGGGAGATGTTTAAGAAATGAACAAACAAATATTGACCAAACTCTTCACCAAAAGTCACTTCACTGAAGACCATGGTCCTCTTTTTCCTGCAAGCAAACCTTACAGAGAGGAAAAAAAATGGAGCTCAGTAGTACCTGCTCTTTGGAGCTGCTCCAATTTGCATGATAAGTATCTAATAATTAATGTCTGATCTTGCTTAAAATGAAATTGTTCCTTACCGTTTATCACTGAATACTGAATGCAGTGAAAAAAGCATACCATCTTAGAAAAAGTCTGCCTGTCAGCATCACAGCAAGTTACTGCTGCTTATCCTGAACTTCTTCATCAGTTAAGACCTGATTTCTGCAATCACTTAGAGTCACATAATCATAGAATCATCACAGCTGGAAAAGACCTCCAGCATCATCACGTCCAGCCCACATCCTAGCATCTCCCTCCCTTTAGACCATGGCCTCAAGTGCTAGATCTACTCGGTTTTTAAACACCTCCAAGGATGGGACTACTCCACCTCCCTGGGCAGCCTGTTCCATTGTCCAACCACTCTCCCAGGAAAGAGCTTCTTCCTAAGTTCCAATCTAAACCTCCCTTGACACAACTTGAGGCCATTTCCCCTCATCCTATCATTAGTAATTTGGGAGAAGAGATCAGCACCAGCCTTGCTACAACCTCCTTGTAGGTAGCTGTAGAGAGCAAGAAGGTCTCTACAGCCTCTTCTTCTCTAGACTAAATAAACCCAGTTCCCTCAGCCACTCTCCAATCCAGAGCCTGTGCACACAGAGGAATTTTTCAGTGTGCCTCGCACATTCCACTCCTAAAAGAGCCCTGATTCTGCAGCCACTGGTACATCTTCTTCAAGGCAAGGGATCAGTGCCTTTCCACCCCCATCTTGCCCTCCATCCCGCCCAACGTACAGGTCTTTTCAAACACTGTCAAGCTAACAGAACTTTTGAGAAGGCAGGGGGACAAGCTGCAGAGCCCTGAACAAGCTATGCATACCTACAGCCCAAACACACTGCCCCGTCTCACTCTCCTTAATCACACGTTCATGCCAGCAAGGCGGTTCCTCCAAACTTTCTCAGGGACTCAGTCTGAGTGGCTACAGTTCAGGTCTCAGTGGCTATAGTTCAGATCTGAGCAGCTATATATAGTTCAGGTCTGAGTGGCTACAGTTCAGGTCTGAGGGGCTACAGTTCAGGTCTGAGGGGCTACAGTTCAGGTCTGAGGGGCTACAGTTCAGGCCTGAGCGGCTATAGTTGAGGTCTGAGCGGCTATAGTTCAGGTCTGAGCGGCTATAGTTCAGGTCTCAGGGGCTATAGTTAAGATCTGACTGGCTGTAGTTCAGGTCCGAGTGGCTATAGTTGAAAGTCTAGCTGCCTTGGCAGCTGAAAAGAAAGCCATCGTGGCTTTGTAAGAACTACAGTGATCCTATTAAAAGAAAAAACAACAAGTTATTCTCTGCCAGGACTGAACATGGCAATGCCACGCAGCACTCACTGAATGCGGCTGCATTTCAAGCACACAGCTCTTGGTGTAATTAAACCACAAGCTTAATTAGGTTCCCATCACTATTGCTTTCTTCCTGCCTTCAGCCAAGAAGGTGTAAGAAAAGACTGTCCAATACAGATACTGCAATTTAAAGTCTTGAGTTAAGAACACAGTGGGTGTATGTCTGCTATAAAATCTACCCTAAAAACATGCCAGTTGTTAAACTAAGCAGTGCATTAGAAGCAGTTAGATATAATGAGAATGTAAATGGAAAATATTCTAGGGAGATATTTCAGCTAAAAACAGCACCCGCTCTGTGCTATCTTCTCTTTTAATCGTGCTCTAAGCCCTGCCTTTTTGAACTTTTTATAAATTCTGCTATCTCCCTTTGCAGTTACTTACATATTGGTATATAAATTCAAAGACGAGAAGCAATTAGGAGTGAAGAAAAGACTCCCTCTCTTGATGCTAATACATCAAAGGAAGTGAAAAAAACCTTCCCCCCCTCCACACACACACACATATACACACATGCACTGGGTAACACAGAGAGTGTCTGCTCTTCACAGCCTAATAGCTCAAGTAGTTCCAATCGAGAGTCTGATGTCAGCCTCTGATTACTCGGAGATGCCGAGTGATTGGAAAGAGCAGCTTTTGAAAAATCCCAGCTCTCTGACTCCAAAGAGCACACGGCCCTGCAGTGATGCTTTTAAACCACACGTGTGTGTTCTTCACATATCTTTTTCCCCGCACTTTGGGCGCTGTAACATTGCCTTCAGGAGCTCCCCGGGGGTCTCTGCTTGATTTGGGTACAACATGTGTGAAGCAAACGTGTGAGATCAGGGGCTTTTTAAAACAGCGCCCCTGCACTCCGTATCCTTTGCTATCCAGTTTGGAAAGAGGAAGAGCAAGGTGCTGCCTCTAAGCAGCCACTCGTAGGAATCCTGCCTTTCACAGAATCACAGAACATTGGGGATTGGAAGGGACTTCAAAAGATCATCTAGTCCAGTCCCCCTGCCAGAGCAGGACCCCCTAGACCAAGTCACACAGGAACATACGCAGGTGGGTTTTAAACGTCTCCTTTGCCAGACTGGAGAAGGAAAGGTGGGGATGGTGCACATGCCAGAGAGCGGGAAGGGCTGGCTTCCCCTCCTTCCTCCCCACCTTCACCTATCTCTCTGCCAGATCAACCACAAACTGATCCTTGAAACTGAAGCCACAGAACAGGCAAAATCTGTGTAAGAAATGTCAACAAAACCTGATTCTCCTGATCCAGAACAGCAGTGAAGCGGCACCGTTACGCTGGATATTTATATTTGCTTCCTTCCAGTCCTTCCCTCACTCCAAGGACATTGGAGAAGTATGCAAGAGTTTTCTGGAAACACGCCAGATCCTTCATCTTTCATAAAGGGAAACTACCGTCTTTTTTGCGTGTGACTCAACAGGGGAATGACTTCCTTCTATCCTTGGGATGATACAGGAGTCTGCTTATTTCTTCATCTCCACATCTCTCCTGTATCAACAGGGGAATTAACCAAAAGAAGGAGAAGGCCAATGGCATCCTGGGGTGCCTCAGAAGGAGGGTAGTTAATAGATGGAGAGAATTTCTCCTCCCCCCCAAACTCTGCCTTGTGAGACCACATCCAGAAGATTGTGTCCAGTTCTGGGCCCCTGAGTTCCAGAAGGACACAGAACTGCTGGAAAGACTCCAGCACAGAGGCACAAAGAGGACGAAGGGAATGGAACATCTCCCTGATGAGGAAAGGCTGAGAGAGCTGGGTCTCTTTAGCTTGGAAAAAAGGAGACTGAGGGGTGATCCCTTCAATATTTATAAATATGAAAAGGGCGGGTGTCAGGAGGATGGAGCCAGGCTCTGCTCAGTGGCACCCAATGATAGCACAAGGGGCAATGGGTGTGAGCTGGAACAGAGGAGGTTCCACATCAGTAAGAGAAGAAACTTCTTTGCAGTGAAGGTGACAGAGCCCTGGAAGGGGCTGCCCAGGTGGGTTGTGGAGTCTCCTTCTCTGGAGATGTTTAAAACCCACCTGGACATGTTCCTGT
>JAOXOE010000001.1:76112572-76133574 GCA_028565055.1 Phoeniculus purpureus
ATCATTAGGGATTGGAAGGGACCTCGAAAGATCATATAGTCCAATCCCCCTGCCACAGCAGGATCACCTAGACCAAGTCACACAGGAACACATCCATGTGGGTCTTAAACACCTCCAGTAAAGGAGACTCCACAACTCCCCTGGGCAGCCTGTTCCAGTGGTGGGTGTCTCTCAAACTGCATTGTGCCTTTCTGCTCTGAAGCTTCACAGCATATCTTCTTCTCTCCACCCTGTAACCCTGGATACAAAAAGGACGGGAGCACTTTCAAATAGGATCCAGCACTTGTCAGGAGAGAGGAGAGCAATGAAAACAAAGGCTTATCATAGGCTATGACAGCAAAAATCACCCAACACCCATCAAAGATGAAGTGATGTTCATTTAGAATGACAGAAAGACAAGGAGCCTGATTCAGAAGGGATGAAAGAAAGTTTGGAAACAAGGTGAGCATTTCAATCCTGGAGGTAGGTCCCAGAAGACAACAGGAGATGCAAAAGTCACCTTTTTCACCCTTTGCTCTTTTTGCAAACCACATATATTCAGGCAGGAAGCCTAATGAGGGGGTGAAAGGTGCTTTGTTCTGCAAACCATTTTGTAAAGAAACAGAAGTCACTCAGATGTCAACACTAATCTAACCTGTGGACCCCTAAGTAGACAAAGTTTTGCTTTGGAAACGAAGGGACCCTGCAGTTCCAGTGACTTGGAAAGTTTTGAAATCCTAGCCTATTTGACAAGATATTAGTCACAAAGCAGTGCCAGAATGTGTGAATTAATAGGACCCATATGTAACCGCTTAATGGCAACCACCCACTTAATCTTGTGTAGCTAAATGGTGTAACAAAAGAATTAGCCAGTGACATCCACTTAGGAAACACGATCCAATCGATACTATGATTTCTTTTTAACTGCTGAACTGGTTCTGACACATATAAAAATGTGGTTTCAATCAGACCAAGCTGCACCACAAGAAAAGCCTTGTAAAGAACCCCAGACCTGTGGGCTTTGAACAATGCGCTGAAGTTAAAAACGTTCACAATGAGATTGAGACTGGGAGCACAGTGGGAGGAAATAAGTGGTCCCTCAGTCATTATTACCAGCCATGAGATCACACGAACCTTTCATCTTATACTATCAATCTCCCTTAGTGCTGGACTTACAACAAAATATGTAGTGCTGGGCAGAGCAGTAACAAGGAGGAACCATCAAATTCCCCTTGCTTTCCTTCTCCTGATTGCCCTAATTTACATTAACTCTTCAGCAAACAGTAACAGCCAATGGAACATGACACTTACAGTCCTGGTTCAGTGACACTGGCTAACTGGGAACACTAAAAGGGTTATTTGGAAACACCAGCCAAAACGATAGCAACTGACACTTCAGTCTTAGTCAAAAAAGCCCTCGAGAAAACATAAAAAGAAATAAGACAATAAACTTCCCAGACTAAAATGTCCCCCACTTCAGGGCCACTGAACTGTAACACTTTGATGAAGAAACCCCACTGACCACAGTTGACCTGATTTTTCTCTATGTCCTAACAGGAGATGAATAAAGCTTTCTCTTGGTGATGGTCTCAATCCAAGTCCTTGACCCACCAAGCACTGTAATTGTCTTGGCTCAGGCAAGGCAAAGACCCTAAACGGCATCCCACCTGCAGCTTTAAGATGGTGTTTCATTAAACTGAATTATCTTTGTGCCAAATGTCCATATTAGCTCCTAGGTTAGCTCATATTCCTAAGTACACACAGGCACCAGCAAAGCCAATCGCATCTGACCCCATGCAGGGATGAAGAGCAAAGCTGAGCCTTCAACGACCGAGGGGAACACGTACCGTGTGCACAGACAAGTCAAAAAGGAAAAATGAGGCCAGAAAGAGCAGTTGGGGGGGGGTGTGTGTGTGCTTGTCCATCCTTGTATTTGTACATCTGCATGCCTACCTTCTGACTGCACTCATAGACAAGAACAAACACGGCTACAAGCTCTGTGCATCCACAACGTGCTTGAAAACCCGTAAAGGCTAAGGCAGTCCATGTGAAACAGGGCCACTTCAGTTTTAGAGCTGAACATAACAACCTCAAGAAAAAGGCTGCCACATTTCCTCAAACAGGTTAGTACTTGTTTTACAGCTTCTGGCATTGCTACTGCTCTCCCCCCAGGAGCTGCCCTAGCGGGTGCGGAGCCCCACACCTGCAGCCTTTGAGGAAAGCTGGTCCTGTACTATCCTCAGAGTGCAGCTGCATCGCCTCATCACACATTTGCCTCAGCAGGATTTATGCTAAGTAGGCTTGTGTCCTCATAGTGCTCTGGTCCTAGGAGCATCAGGGTGTTCAAGTGAAGCTGCCTGCTGTGATTTATGGTTGTTTTGCAGGCTGCGAACCTGGGATTGTGGCAGGCAGACAGCTATCGATTCCAATACAGTTGAAGACTTGGCTGCGTTTCAGTTTAGTCCCAGCACGCTATGTGGACCACAGGTGGTGTGGTCCTCCTCCACCCAAGTTAGAGGATAAAGCAGTTAACACTGAGCTACTCAGTTTACCAAACATTAACTTTGCCAAACTATGACAGGATCTGAAAGAGTTTGTTAAAAAATTAACAAAGTTGCTTTAAAACAGCTTGGAGTTTCTCCGCTATTTCCTTTCAAAGGTCACATGGAGCAGGTTTTCAGATTCAGTGAACTGTTTTCCTTTTGGGATACTGCTCACTGGCTTCACAGCTGAGAGAGGATGGTCAGACATGAGTGGACTTCTGGAATAAATATTCATTCCCACCTATCTAAGTCAAACATTAACAGCAATGCCTTACTCTTGGAGCCTCTAACAACATGAGAGATTAAGAGTTAGCTTTTAAAAAAAGATAAATATGGTGATGACAGCAGTATGTCAGTGAGTTCTTCACCCCTTTGTGTAAAAGAAATCCCAGGTCACCCATCTCTAGAAGCAAGGAACAGGGTTTTTTCCTTGCTTTCATCTGTTCCTTTAGTCACACTGTTCTTTATTCAGATGCCTCTCCCTGGCCAAGTCAAGATGGCAAGGGGAAGATAGGAAAGAGGTTCTGTAGCCGGACGTGCCACATCAGTTGCTCACACTGAGCACACTCACCAACTCAGCTTCATGGATCTAAGCCAACATATTAATAATTACCAAGAAAGACATTCCAGTCAAATGTTTGCCAAAGCTCTCTTAAGAGAAGTGGACTTATTCCAACAAGAGTCATTCCACAACTATCTTAGCCCAGGAGCAGACTGATAACCCAGGGAGCTGTCCTCGCAAGGACAATCCCTCTGTTCTGGCAGGGGTATTGGACTAGATGGTCTTTCAAGGTCCTTTCCAACTCCTAATGTTCTGTGATTCTGGTTTTAAGCAAGGAGTTACTGCTGAAGCTTCTGAAATGTTCCACTGGGGAAACTACTGAAGTTAACCCTTTAACAGCATCACAATAATAAAAGTACAGCCACTATGCACAAAAGACTACAAAAGGTGAAGAGCTGGTGGATTTATTAGTATTTGTTTTGGGTAGCTAAAAGGAAGTGTAAATGTCAAGCAAGATGACTGAATCACATAATTATTCAGGCTGGAAAAGACCTCTCTAAGATCATCAAGCCCAGCCTATGACGTAACATCACCACATCAGCTAGACCATGGCACTAAGCACCATCTCCAGAGGTGGTGACTTTACCATCTCCCTGGGCAGTCCATTCCAGTGTCTGATCACCCTTGCCCTGAGGAACGGCTTTCTAACATCCAACCTAACCCTCACCTGGCACAGCTTCAGGCCCTGTCCTCTCACCCTGGTGCTAGTTGCCTGAGAGAAGATCCTCAACTGCATCTCATCACTTCCAACTTAATCAATACAAAAATCCAGATACAGTGTACTGAGCTCAGGACTTGTACCTGGAGTTCAGTGGTCACTGCGTTAAGATCATAAGTGCTAGCAGGAATTCAGGTATGGTTTTATTTATCAAACTGCAGTCATAGCATAATGCTTGGAAGAAAGGTCTTCACTTCTGTGCAGAGGGCCACAAACCATGGAGGAGGACATCTTTCCCTCTGCTTGAGAGTGCAATATACCTCCACCAAATCCTGCAGTAGTTTCCTTGAGAACAGGCAAGTTACACATGCTTGCTATTCATTTTAGTGTCTTTTGATATAGCCCAGTCTTTAAACACGCATCTTTCCATGGATACACCACCTTAGGAGAGAGATGCTCTCCTACTGCCTTCAGCCGCTTGTAACCCTACTGCAGTAACCAGACACTCTTCTTCCTCTTCCCTACTTTAACCTGAAAGGTAATTAGCTCCCTTAGCTGCTTCAGGTGAAAAACAGATGGCTTAGTTTAAATAGAATCATAGGTTAAATAACTTGGTGGTTCTAGCTAAGCCAGTCCCTCTGGGTTTTAATTCCTCCAAGACCTGCTCTAACCAAAGATTCCATAATCGTTGACTACTTCTGCTGGGGGTGTGATTTTATACCTGCAAAATTAAAGTGGTAGCATCGATGGAGTTACACTGATACAAAATATTTCTTAACACAGTAATTTATTTCTCATTTGTGAGTACCCGTATCAGTGGAAATACCTCCATATTACCACTCGAGTATCCGCTGGAGTTCACGCCATGTGAACTTTTTAAGGGTCAAGAAGTCCAAGGTCCTGTCTATGGGTCACAGTAATTCTCATAATCAATACAGGCTGAGGGATGAAAGGATTGAGAGCAGCCCTGCAGAGGAGGACTTCAGGGTACTCGTGGATGAAAAGCTGGACATGAGCTTGCGATGTGTGCTCACAGCCCAGAAGGCTAACCATATCCTGGGCTGCATCAAAAGAATCATGGCTGGCAGGCTGAGGGAATTTATTCTCCCAATTTACTCTGCTTTTAAGACACCCTACCTGGAGTACTGTGTCAAAGTCTGGAGCACTCAGCACAGGAAAGATATAGACCTATTGGAGGAGGTCCAGAAGAAGGCCACAAAGATGATCAGAGGAATGAAGCACCTCTACTGTGCAGAAGAGCTGAGAGAATTGGGGTTGTTCAACCTGGAGAAGAGAAGGCTCCAAGAAGATCTTTACATGGCTTCCAGTACCTGAAGGAGGTCTATAAGAAAGAAAGCTGAAGAGGGACTTCTTACAAGGCCCTGTAGTGACAGGACAAGGGGTGATGGCCTTAAACTGAAATATGGTTGATTTACATTAGTTATATGGAAAAAAATCTTTACTCCGAGACTGGTGAGGCACTGGAACAGGTTGTCCGGAGAAGCTGTGGATGCCCCATCCCTGGAAGCATTCAAAGCCTGGTTGGATGGGGCTTTGTACAACCTGGTCTCATGGAGGATGAGCCTGCTTATAGCAGAAGGATTTACTTTTTAAACACTCCTTCCAATACAAATTATTACATTATTATATTATTATTATTATATAAAAGCCTGTCTTGGCTTTTATACTGGCTCCTGCTCTGTATCACAGTCCCCATGTAACCCAGCAGCTTCTCAAAATGCTCTTCCATATGCAGCTGCAGCTGTCCCACAGCTGGCAAGGCAAAGGTGGTGAAGAGCATAGGTGGTGGGGAGGCCACTTTGATGGCCTCCAAAGCAGTGTGATCACAACCCCAGTGGGTTTTATTCCATACAGCTTGCATTCCACCCACCTCAGCCTAAGAACAAACAAGCAGAGAGCAGGAAAACTTTTTTCCTAGGCTCTCATTATCACTTTAATAGGTGACTTGTTTGGGGACATATGGGAGCTCATGCTGTCTGCACCAAAGAGAAGCTGGTTGCTGTAAGCAGGGTGTGTGCACATCAGGTAAAGCATGAGCAAACCACTCTGTCAAGAGCAGCACGGGAGTTGTTTGCCTATCAGCAGGCACAAGAGTTGCTCAGAAGGATGCATTTTAACAGGCTGAGAAGATATTAATGCACCATTTCAATCCTGGCATTCCCACCATGGCTGCCTGAAAGGAGCTGCCAGATGGGACTGTGGGGAATGCGTAAAAATTACCAATTTTTCTGCTGATTATCCAGACAAGACCACCCATCCATTTCATTGGAGGCTTCACAGCCAACACTAGTGACTTGGAAAGTAATGCTATACATCCTAAGACATGCAGTCTGGCTTTTAGATTAGTATAGTTTTTTTAATTGAGATTCTCTTGATTAATCCTTCCATCTTCCTTTCCTGCTGCGTTGGAAGCTGCATGTGCAGAAAACAGAAGTTAAGGAGAGGGCAGGAAGGGTAAAAGAACAGCAAAATTACAAAAGTGATCAGCCAGAACAGGCAACAACAAGAAGAATATGAAATGGCAGCAGAGAAAGCAGAGGTTGAAGGGATTGGCAGGTCAGAAAAACCAACAGTGGGATGTAGAGGCTTTCAGCACAGGATAATCTTTAAAACAACAAATAAATTCAAGGCACTGTCATAAAATACTCCTTCCTACAGAGAGTAACACAGCCCTCCAAACATGGGTGGAGATTAACATCTTCACTCAGGCTACAGTGACAGTCACTCCTTAATCTTTTCCACAAAGGACAGAAAGGGAAGCTGAAGTTAACTGGCCTGATACTGGCAGCAGCAGTAACTCCACCCTATTTTTTTAGCTACTGGCAAGGAAATGAACATCCAGAAGAATCCAGTGTTTTTTTTTTTTTTTAATCAGAAACTATTTTTTCTATAGATGTGTAATACTAAAAAAAACAATAATATATTTAAATTTTTATTGTGGTAAAGACCGCATTGCTAATCAAGCTGGTCACTCTCCAAGAAAACCCAATAACCACACCCAGTAACTTCGTTAATTGCATACGGTGGGTTTTTCTTACAGCCCAAGCTCCTGGAATCAGGTAACTGACTGGAAGGTAAGATTATCATTTCAGTCAGAGCAAAGTGTCGATCTGCTCGAGGATAAGAAGATGCTGCAGAGGGATCTGGACAGGCTGGGTCAATGGGCAGAGGCCAACAGGACGAGGTTTAACAGGGCCGAGGGCAGGGTCCAAGACTTTGTACACAATAACTCCTGCAGCTACAGACTGGGGGATGAGTGGCTGGAAAGCAGCCCCTGGCAGAGAGGGACCTGGGAATGCTGGTTGATTACAGGCTGAACAGGAGCCAGCGGGGTGCCCAGGTGGCACAAAAGACAAAGGCATCCTGGCTTGTGTCAGGAATAGTGTGGCCAGCAGGACTAGGGATGTAATTCTCCCCCTGCAATGGGCACTGGTGAGGCCTCATCTCCAGTACTAGGGGCAATTCAGGGCCTCTCACTTCGAAGAAAGAGATTGAGGGGATGGAACAGGTCCAGAGGAGGAACGATGCTGGGGAAGCGACTGGATGGAAAGTCTGATAGGGAGAGGCTGAGGGAGCTGGGGATCTTCAGCCTAGAGAAGAGGATGCTCAGTGGGGTCCTTCTCTCTCTCTACAACAACCTGAAGGGAGGCTGTAGTCAGGTGGGGGCCAGGCTCTTCTCCCACGCAACTAGTGACAGAATGAGAGTACAGGGCCTGAAGCTGCCAGGGGAGGGTTAGGTTGGACGTTAGAAAACCCTTCCTCACAAAAAGAGTAATCAGAGCCTGGAATGGACTGTCCGGGGCAGTGGTGGAGTCACCATCCTTGGAGGTGTTTAAGGACAGACTGGGTGTGGCACTTAGTGCCCTGGTCTAGCTGATGTGGTAATGTTAGGTCATAGGCTGGGCTGGATGATCTTAGAGGTGTTTTCCAGCCTCAATAATTCTGTGATTCTGTAAAGGTAAAAAATTAATTAAAATTTAAATTGTATAATTGTGGAGATGCATTTAGAGATGAGAAAAGTTTTCAAAGCAGAGATGTAAAAATAAGCCAAATGCCTGACTGTGGTTAAAATGTTTGGTTTTCAAACTAAATGTCAGTGGTTTAAGGCTAGATTTTGCAACTTGCTTCAAACAGACTAATAAGGTCAAAAGACAATGAATCTGTTTATCTGGACTTCTTACTAGCTTGACATTTCAGAGCAATGAGCACAAATATTCTATTTCAATACTTGGACCCTCTGAATTAGAAGGAAACAGCAAAAGCCACTGCTCTATCCACTACTCCTCCTTACAGACTCTAAGATAACACATCACTCTGAAACAGTGTTTTTTCTGTAAATAGTACAAAGAATAGGAAGACAGGAGATATAGAAAAATAATAACCCAAGAGTACAAAGTGAAAGACCTGGCATTGCTTAGTCTGAAGAAAAGAGAGGATGTAGAACATCTCATATATAAAGTCTGCTGTGGAAAAAAGTCAATATTCTATGCTCATGAACAGAGCAGTAAGTAATGGGCTTACATCGCAGAGGATTCCAGTTGGATAGCTGGAGACACTTTCCAATGATAAAAATAGCAAAGCCAGGGCTGGTCCTGAAGTCTTCAATATCAGAGGCTTTTCCATAAAGGTTAAACAAACACCTTCTGGGAACAGCATTGGTACAGTTGATCCACCTCTGGGCAAGGAGATGGATAGCATGATGCTCTGAGGCCTTCTCCAGCCTGAGCTGCCTGTGATTGTATGAGTTTTAATAGTTAGGCTTGATGATTTAGAGGTTTTTTCCCACCTAAACTAAAAGAAGTACATTTTAGAAACTCTGTGTTTTACTCTGCTATATAATAGGAAATAACTTCTGTATACTTTATTATTATACAGAAATTATTTATTAATTTGTGGGATCAATTTCTTTTGCAATTATTTCCTCTTCATTAAAAAAAGGAGGAATTTTCTAGATTCCTCCTTTAACCCATAGCAACATTATTTACTTACTGGTTTCATTCCTGTAGCAAGGCGGAAGGTCTACAGAACATTCCTTTTGGTGAAACCCAAAGCTTGAAACGACTGCTCTCTCTCCTACCCTAACCTTTAGTCTGCTTTTCAGATCACTTGTGGATGAATGTCTTTGTCTCCCCTCAGATGCTCTGCATACTCACAGCACATGTACTACAAGGGAAACCTCCCCCTTAGTTTCATTCCCACCTCTCTGATAGACTAGGATAGAAAATATATGTCCCACTTCCTTATATAGCCACCCTTCCTCCCCAACTCACTGCAAACCTGAAGATTGATGAAGTCTCTCTCTAAAACATTCTCTCTAGATTTTACTTGCATGGATGTAAATGAGTAAAATTCAAACAGATTATCCAAGCAGTGGTAAATGAGATTTCAGAATGGGAATACGCCACAAACTCATCCCATTTGCAAGACAACAGACAGGAAATGCCGCAGTTCTCAAGCCCAGACAGTGATCTGCAATCGTGACTCAGTCTAGTACAGGAGAGCATTTGCCAAAAGTAGCATGAACTGATAGCACCACACAGCAAAACCCTTAAAGCTGGCCAAGTCTCCCTTTACAGTATTACTGCTTTCCTCCCCTAAACCTGGCAAATAAATAAATCTGAAAACTCTTATTCGTAAGTTCAACCTAGCTCTGACACATCACAGGGAATGTACCATAGTTTACACAGTTTATTAGGTTTGGAAGGGCCCTTCAAAGACCACTGGGTCCAACCCTCCTTCTCAAGCAAGATACAAATTGCTGAAAAGCAGAACCACCTAAACAGCCTCAATCAACTCCACAAAACCACATACAGCTGGGTCTGAAACATCCCAAGAGAAGGGGGCTCTACAACCTCCCTGGGCAATCTCTTCCAATAGTTAATAACCCTGACTGTAAAGAAGTTTTTCTTCAGACAGAGGTGAAACTTGCTGTTTTCAAGCTGGCCTCCATTACTCCTTGTCCTGTCTGACACCATTGAAAAGAGAGGATTCCTTTCTGCTTGGCATCCAGCCCTCATGGATTTACAGACAGTGATTAAATCCCCTTGTAGCCTTCTTTTACTCAATCTAAGAAGTCCTAAATTTCTCAATCTCTCTTCATAAGGCAGTTGTTCCAGACTCCCAGTCATGCTTATAGCTCCGCATTGAATTCTCAGTTAATACTCTTGAATTGGGGAGACCAGAACTGGACACAGGATTCAAGGTGTGGCCTCACAAAAGCAGAATAAAGGAGTAGAGTAACTTCCCTTGATCTGCTGGACACATTCCAGTCTCTCTCTCTCTCTTCCACTAGAAAATAGAAAGTCTAATGAACTCACTCCATCACAACAAGCTTGGCAAGAAGTACCATCTTCCTTTTAAAAACATTTGTGATGGGCAGTAACGGACACCTGGCTCTACCAACCCAGGCAAAGTTCTCATCGTATCAAGTAGTCAACAAGACTCCTATCAAAACGTAGATGGTATAATGGCCAAGGGAATAAAAAGAAAGGACATATGGAGAAAATTTTTTAACATAAGTAAGATCAGAAAATGAGAAGGAAAAAAAGGTGATGTTTTATTCCCCACCAGATAGGTGAAATGCTAAATGACAGCACCTTCACAAGTTCATAACAAATCTTAGTCTGGAAGCAATAGTTTGAAAGAAATTAGTTAGAGGTTCACAGAACATTAGGGATTGGAAGGGACCTCAAAATACCACCCAGTCCAATCCCTCCAACACAGCAGGATCACCTAAATCCAGTCACACAGGAACATGTCCAGGCGGGTTTTAAACAGCTCCAGAGAAGCAGACTCCACAGACCCCCTGGGCAGCCCCTTCCAGCCCTGTGTCACCCTCACTGAAGTTAGAATCATAGAATTATTGAAAGATCATCTAGTCCAATCCCCCTGCCACAGCAGGATCACCTAGACCAAGTCACACAGGAACACATCCACATTGTTTTCTAGAAGTTCTAAGCACCTGCAACAGAGGCTTTAAGATGAAAGTACCTTCTCCACTGTAAGTCACTATAGAATCATAGAATCAGTCAGGGTGGGAAGGGACCACAGGATCACCCAGTTCCAACCCCCCCTGCCATGGGCAGGGACACCCCACCCTAGATCAGGCTGGCCAGAGCCTCATCCAGCCTGGCCTCGTCCAGTTCCTTCTCATATTTAAGTGGAACCTCCTATGTTCCAGCTCACACCTGCTGCCCCTTGTCCTATCATTAGATAACACTTATCGGAGCTGTCTTCCTGAGACCCACGCTTCCACATTTATAAACATTAATGAAGTCACCCCAGTAATGCACTGCACTTCCAAAATAAGAATTTAGTGAATATGGTTGTCTTTATTGTAGGCCTTCTGAATGACTGGGCTCAGAGCTGGGAAAGTGAAGAGATTTAAACAAATTAAGTGAGCAAAAACTACTCCAGTGCTTTAAAATCATTATTATTGAAGACTCCTGCATCCTATTGGAATGTGCATGTCTTGTAGGTGTATTATGATTTGAAACCTGCTTTTAACACAGGACAAGGTGTGAGGCAGTTAATTCTCTTTGGAAGGCAGCACATTTCAAACAAATGGCCTCTTAAGGGAATTATTGAAACAATAGAATCATAGAATCATTAGGGATTAGGGATTGGAAGGGACCTCGAAAGATCCTCAAACAGTTCTTTTGTGTCAAGGGCACCAGACTGACCAGATAAACCACAGTGTTTTCAAAGACATCATTGTATCCTTGGGTTGCTGAAGCACGCACCAGAATTTTTGTGAACAGGGTGTGTGCCCTTTTTAGCTCTAACAACTTACAGAGAGTCCCAAGGAAGGTCTCATGTCTTTATATTTTTGTATCTTTCTGACTGAAATACATTACTGAAAAATGCTTTTCCAATTAATATCACCTGCTAGATCAGCAGGCATCACAAGTTAGCAAATATTCAAAACAATCTTTCAGAAATGCAGACTTAGTCTTGTTAACCCTAGAGAATGGAAGTCTTTGTGGGTGAAAAGATTACTTTAGTGAAATAACGGGAGCTTGGCTTTAACTTCAAATGTTTTTCCCTGAAGCATAAGATTGGATGTTGTACTTAGTGCTATGGTCTAGCTGATGTGTTGATGTTAGGTCCTAGCCTGGGCTTGATGATCTCAGGGGTCTTTTCCAGCCTCAATAGTAACAATAACAATAATAATTCCATTGCAGCTGAAGTTTTTGCAAGGGAAATAAGATCTTTCAGATTGCCCTTTTGTCCCGAAAGTTATTCTGATGGCAGTAGTTTTTTAAAGGGGAGAGTTAGGCTGGATATTAGGAAGCCCTTACTCATGGAAAGGGTAATCAGATACTGGAATGGACTGCCCAGGGCAGTGGTGGAGTCTTCATCCCTGGAGGTGTTTAAGGACAGACTGGATGTGGCCCTTAGTGCCATGGTCTGGCCGATGGGGTGATGTTAGGTCATGGACTGGGCTAGATGAGCTCAGAGGGCTTTTCCAGCCTCAATAATTCTGTGATTCTGTTAGTGTTCCCATTATAACAGTGATAGAAGCAGCCCATGGTGTCCCCTATCACAGACCTGGGCTGAGGTAGCACAGGAAGAGGGCTCAGAGGTGATAACATGGGGTTGTTATGACCCAAGCACAGGACCCAGCACTTGGCCTTGTGAAACCTCATACAATTAACCTTGGTCCATTGATTCAGCTTGCCCAGATCCCACAGTAGAGCCTCCTTACCTTCCAGCAGATAAAGACACCTGCCCGGCTTGGTGTCATCTGTAAAGTTACTGAGATGCACTCAATCCCCTCATTCAGATCATTAATAAAGATATTAAATAGAATAGGCCCCAATACTAAACCCTGATGAACATCATTTGTAACCAGACCCCATATAGATTCTTGACAGGTATTTCCAGCAACTCATAAAAGTGAAAGTCCAGCAACAGCCCCTGCGTTTTACTCCAGCAGCGCACCCACCCATCTACACATTTTCCATACTTTCACAGAAAGGTTGATAAATGGAGATTCACGCCTGATAAAGCAGCCATCCCAGCCTGTGATAGAGTCATGACAGCTTCTTCAACCATGATAGCATGGTATTAAGGAATTCTATTTCTATGCTTTCATCTTGTTCCTCTGCAGTTTCATTTTACAATTCAAACTCAGAGTTTTCTTATTTTTTCAGTCATTATAAAAACTATGGATCATTTGTACCTCTTGAAGTGAACGCCCCGTGATGAGGACAGTTTGTCCCAATCAATATTAAGTTGTTTTGCAGAAACTAAAAATGTAATTACAAGACTATGAACGGAAAGGGCTAACTGAAGAGGACAGAGAACCTGAAGGCTGCAGAGGTGGCCACTGGCCAGATAAAAACTACAACTCTAGGTTTAAAAACATGGATAGGTATGGGGCTAATAGACCACTAGCACTATTAGTGCATCAAGTTTTGCCTCTTTGAAGAAAAAGTGATGCTGTTTCTGGCCAATAGTTCATGCCTGATGCTGTTCAGGCCACCAACAGACTGAGAGCTGCAATGCAGGTAAGTAAACGGCAGAAAGCCATCCAAAACCAGCCAACATCCTAATATTGTGTTGTGTACACCCATCATATGGCAAGATAAGAAATTAGAAAGCTACTGCCCGTGCTTGTGAACCAAAAGACATCCGAGATCAGTTATTACAGCTGTAGTGTTATTCAATTCTCAGCTCTGTGCCTTTTTTCTGCCATAGCAGCAACTACTCTTGGAACAGCTTCCAATTTCCTTTTTACCTCATGCCCTAAGTCCCCACAAAGCCTATTTTCCCCTAGAAGCCTTCCAACATCTGACAGATTTTAATGGAAGGACTGGATGACTTTGTAGGTCTCTTCCAACCTTAAAGTTTCAATGATTCTTCTGATCTTTCAATGATTCTAGTATCTTTGGACCATTTGATGGCTAGACTGTTGATGATTTGATGATTGGGGTTCTGGAACTGCCTTATGAAAAGAGATCAAGAAATTTGGGACTTCTTATTTTGGACAAAAGAAGGCTACAAGGAGATTTAATTACTGTCTATAAATCCATGAGGGTGGGTGCCAAGAAGAAAGGAATCCTCTCATTTCAATTATGTCAGACAGGACAAGGGGTAATGCATGCGAGCTGGAACACAGGAAGTTTCACCTCAATCTGAGGAACAAGTTCTTTACAGTCAGGGTTATGAAATATTGGAAGGGGTTGCCCAGGAAGTCTGTGGTGTCTCCTTCTCTGGAGATGTTTCAGACCTGGCTGGATGTGGTTTTGTGTAGCTGATTTAGGTTTTTATAGACATTCAGCTTTTCAGCAATTTGTATGCTGCTTGAGCAGGAGGGTTGGACCTAATGGCCTTTGAAGGCACCTTCCAACCCTAATAAACTGTGTGTGTGTAAACTGTGTGTGAACTGCATGTACATAGGCAGCATCGTATGCAATGGGAACCTGAGAATGACTTCCAGCATTCCATGCCATCTTATAGCACACGTTCTCTCCATTTCATTATACAGAGACCTAATCCTCACACAGTGAGGCCTGTCTGCTGCTACTGCTGTGACAGCAGCATGGTGATGAAGCAGCTGTGTGGGGGGAAGCCAAGAATAATGCAGCCCGCTGCTTTTTTCTGTTCCACATGCATTTTGTTCTCTCTCACACTGCTGTTACTTGCAGCAAAGCAAGTAATTCATGGGCTCAAATAGATCTATGTTAATTTTGCTGTTAATGTTATTATTAATGTTTAATTAGTCTTTGCTCTGAAGATTAAAAACAGTGAAGCACAGAAGTTAGGCTCCTGCAATTACTGTGATTGCACTCACAAAACCAGCTAATTGCACTTGCAAATTACTACTTCGCTATTTGCACATGTACTTCCGCAGTCTGCCGGCACCACCAGCACTGTGTAGAGAGCCTGGAAAAAAATTGGGTGAATTATAGTAATTCTGTGGACCGTTATTTGGTCTTCATTTTAGTGCCTACACGCTAGGATTTTCTGATTCCGCTCCTGTAGGATGAGGGTTTTGACATGAGCGCGTGCCATGGTGCTTGTGCGAGATGGAGATGTTCCTGCAGCTGTGGGCCTTGGGGTGCCATTGCTGCGTCCCTCAGCCAGCACAGAATCATAGAATCATTAAAGTTGGAAGACACCTATAAGATCACCTATAAGAAATTTTTCCTAGTGAAGAAAATTCTCCTAACATCTAAATTACATGAGCACAGAAGGGTCTCTGGTGAGACAAGGGGCAACAGGCCTTACTCCCCACTGTCAGCTCTAAGTGATGTGTGTGATGCTGTGAAGTCCAACCAGCTCACTTCACAGAATCACTCTGGTTTTAAAAGACTCTTGGGATCATCAAGTCCAACCATCAACCCTACTCTACAAAAGTTCACGTCCTCTATAATGCAGAAACCCATGGAGGACTTCTGGCCCTCACCCCTCATCCTCTACTTTCAATGTGCAACTGTTCTCTAGCATTGTGGTGGCCCAAAAGCTAGATGTGGCCTGAATGAGTTTAGTAAAGCATAAAAATGAAGCTACTGGACATGTTCTCTGTAGAATTTCATATTTGAGGCTAAACGGATGTGGCAGAATGTTTTTGTTGGCACACCTCTTCAAGCTTTTCAGCTCCACATGGAGCTCCACCATATTCTTTAGGGAGTTGGTGACAATGAGGTAGCTTTGCCCCTTAGCCCTCCCCTCACACCATGCCCTCAGAAAAGAACTGAGCATTTATACTGTGCACAGACAGCACATCTAACCGTGCACATCATGCTCCCTGATATCTCTGTTTGGAAACGCTTCAAACCCTTCATACTATCACAACAATGCAGAGAAGACTAGACCATGAAGTAGCACTGGAGAGAGTCTGCAGAGTCTCTGTGGCACAATTCATTCATATTTGACCACCTTTTTGACAGGATATTAATACAAGACTTAATGGCTTTGTTAATTTTTTCCTAATTATTCCTGATGAAATGCACATGACCTGGCTGGCTGAAGTTAGCAGGAACAGAAGGGCTGATCAAGACTCTTTTTCCTGATGAGCGGATTTAAATACATTCATTTTGCAGCAGTCTTGTTCTCTAACAGCAGCAGGGCCTTTGAATCCTTTCCACTCACTCTAACAAAATTAAACATTTGCTTGTTTTTCTAATCTTGCTACAGACAGCCTCCACAGGTCACGCACAGAAATGAGGACATGATATTAAAATCAATCTGCCCCACATATTCATTTAAACAGAGGGGAAAACAACAGAGTCACAAAGCAGAACTGCAGGACTGGAATAAAAACCAATAAAGTGTCTCTTTCTTAATTTTCTCTGAAGGTCTTTCTAGAATTTATTCCCAACAGTGCTCCTTAGATGCCTGCAGAAACACTTGATATTTCTGTAGTGCAAATCAAAGTGAATTAAACATTAAAGCACTGTGATAGTATAGCAGGTCTGGTATAGGAGAGAAGCTGGTTAACGTGGCATTGAAGTTTATGAAGCTGTGGACTGGACTTTCCTCCTCCTCCTCCTTCCTCAGACATATTTGCTTACTTATTAGTTCATTCATGCACCTCTTGGTACAAAGCAATGGGATATGGGATGAATAAAAATCAAGATTAGCTCAAAGAAAGAAAATCTGAAAGACCAATGCACTTTTGCCAGAAAGACTGGCATTGTATAGAGTTCCACACTGCAATAATGAAGCCTTTTGACCTTGCTTATGGAAAAACCCAAAATCAATCTTAAGAAACAGAAATCATTATATGTGTGCAATGCTTTGGTTTTTTTACCACTGAGATCCTGACAGGGTGTGCTGTCATCTGGACCAGCACACCAAGCATAGATGTTATAGCAGAGTGGTAATGAGGCCACTTCCATTCATGGTCTCTGGTCAGTGAATCGTTTCAGAGCATGCTCTGGCAGGGAGGTTGGACTTAGATGATCTTTCGAGGTCCCTTCTGTGGTTCTGTGAAATCTTGTAGTGTCACTCTCAATTTACATTGGTCAGGTACTTCGAATATTAGGCATATTGCATGACACAGTTACAGACACATACAAGCTGTGGGACACATTTCATTCTGATGTGTCCTCACAGACAGCGCCTTTCAATGCATCCCATTAAAAGGCACCACATTAGCTGAAGGATCCCAAACACTCTTCCTTTAATGGAAGGGCTGAGGAGTGCATGAACACTTACTCAGATCACTTACTCAGAATTGCTCAGGTTGAGAAAGACCTTCAAGATCACACAGTCCAACCTCGACCTAACCCTACTAAACTGGCCACAATTCACTGGCCACAGAGGGAGTGCCATTCACAAACATCAAATAATCATGAGACAAAATCAATCCCATCAGGGCTATTGTACATAGCAACTTACGGGTATCCTCCAATTTAGTATGTCCTTAAACCTCAAACGGCTGAAAACAGGGGAAACACCACCAAATGTTCCCTCCAATCGTAACCTAAACATAATCACAGAATCACAGCATCACAGAATAGTCATGGTTGGAAAGGACTTCCTAGATCACCCAGTCCAACCTTACCCACAACAACAAGAAACCTCAATCCCTAAATACGTGATTGATAAAGAAACATAAACTAACCCACTCCGTGGCTGCCACTATACCAAGGTGTGAAGCACCATGGCTACATGTTTCTTAAACACCTCAAGGGATGGTAACCCCACCACCTCCCTGGGAAGGCTGTTCCAATGCCTCACCACTCTTTCTGTAAAGAATTTCTTCCTACTATCCAATGCAAACCTCCCCTGCCTCAATTTCAGACCACTGGGTTTGTCAAACCCACAGGTTTGTCATTAGGTACTGAGGAGAAGAGGCCAATACTCACCTCTCTACAACCTCCTTTCAGGTAGCTGTAGAGGTCAGTAAGGTCCCTCCACAGCCTTTTCCAAAGTAAACCCGCCCAGCTGCCTCAGCCTCAGCTTGTATGAGTATACAGCTTGCTCTCTAAACCCCTCACGAGCTTGGTAGCTCTGCTCTGGACACCTTCCAGCATCGCAGTTTCTTTCCTATACTGAGGGGCCCACAACTGAACACAGAACTCGAGGTGAGGCCTCACAAAGGCCGAGTACAAGGGCACCATAAGTTCCCTTCTCCTGCTCACCGTGCTATTCCTCATCCAGGCCAGGATCTCTGTTGACCTTCTTGGCCACCTGGGCATGCTGCTGGCTAATGTTCAGCTGGATGTCTACCAGCATTCCCAGGTCCTTTTCTGAGGGGCCAGAACCGAACACAGAACTCGAGGTGAGGCCTCACAAGGCCGAGTGCAAGGGCTCCATAAACTTACCTTTATCAGGGACACCCACTGCCTCAACACCATTACTACCAATCTTCTTTCATCACAGCGTATAAAAAGCATCAAAGAAATGTCTCAGTCCCAGGTGAGACCCTGGAACACCTTGTACTGACTCCCATTCCCTTGTGTGGCTCACAAAGGGGCGGGCAAACTGACTGGAGCTGGCAAGCCGTATCCTGCAGCCGGCTTTCTGCTTGGCTCCTTCCCCTCCCACTTGATAACTCACGCTCCGTGCACTCCGCTTGCTCTCCTTTGGGCAACCCTGTGTGATTACAAGGTGCGAGAGAAGCCAAGGACTTGTGAACACCAAAGGGACTGGGCACTCACCCAGGTACCCACACAGAAACCAACTCCCCACTCAGATGTAAGGAAGAACAGTTGCTATCTGCATGAAGAGATCTGGGAAAACAAACCCGACCACAACAAAACCCAGAGCTTAAGGACAAAAATTAAAACAAGTAATTCAGAGGAGCACACTAGAGAACCAACAAAGAGAATTAATTCTTGAGGCTAGCTATAGGGAGAGACTCTGGCCAGGGCCTTGACTTTCATATAGTAGAAATCTGCACTTCAAATTAAGCCCGGAGGAAGTTTATCCACTGGAGCTGAATTAATGAAACCATCATTCAAAATGATTTTGTGTAACTTGTGGTTGGCTGTTGTTTGTTTTTGTTGGTTTTTTGGCTGGTTTTTGTTGCTTTTGTTTTTTTTTTTTTAAAGAGAAGCTGCAAGGCAGTTTAAAGCTTAACTATACAAAGGTTCATGGGGGCCAGGTCATCTGGAGAAGCTCTGATTCCCTCTGGGTATTTTGATGATTCTGACTCCCTTCCCACACATTTGTTTCCCTCTCTCAGCACATCATATCCATGGCTATCAGCAAGGGCTGGGCAGGTAAAGATTATTCAGATTCTGTGCTTATTCTCTTTGGAAATACTTATTACATTTATTCTCTAAAGACATTTTTGAGTCATTACTACGCTAGACAAAAAGTTCAAAGCCTCCTATGGCACTGGTGGACCCATGAATGGGTTGCACTGTTTTCAAACTGCAGACATACATTTCACAGCTACATTTACCTCACAAGGATGATTTTGCATAATCAGAGTGATTTCTCTAAATCTCCATTACGTTCCCTCCACCAATGCAAGAAGAGTAGGAGTAGGGAGGTGACTGTACCCCTGTACTCAGCATTGGTGAGGCTGCACAGAGTAGAGAGGTGACTGTACCCCTGTACTCAGCATTGGTGAGGCTGCACCTTGAGTACTGGGTCGTTTTGGCCACCTCAGTACAAGGGAGACATCAAGGTGCTGGAGAAGGGCAACAAAGCTGGTGAAGGGCCTGGAGAATAAATCTTATGAGGAGAGATTGATAGAGTTGGAGCTGTTTAGTTTGAGGAAGAGGAGGCTAAGGGGAGACCCTTGTCGCTCTCTACAACTATCTGAAAGGACATTGTAGAGATGTTGATGCTGGTCTCTTCCCACAGAACCAGAGAGAAGGGCTTCAAGCTTCAACAGGGGAGGTTTAGACTACATATCAGGAAGAAATTCTTCACACAGAGTGTGGTCAGGTGCTGGAATGGGCTGCCCAGGGTGGTGGTTGAGTCCCCATCCCTGGATGTGTTTAAAAGTTGCTTAGATGTAGTGTTGGGGAATCTGGTTTAGGGGTGAACTTGTAGATTCGGGTTGATGGTTGGACTTGATAATACCAAGGGTCTTTTCCAACCTGAATGATTCTATGATTCTAAGTGAATCAAGGTGTATGTGTATCTATGGTCATCACCAGCTGAACATTTCAGCAAAAAAAACTCAGGATGTTCCTGAAGACAGGGCAGTTACATACAAGGATTCCCACTGACACTAGGGTCAGGCCAAAATATACTATTTTAACACATGGCTATGTTAGAAAGGAGAGGTTGGGTGGACATACAAACATCCCAGTTCAGCGTTTCTTACAAGCCAGACACAGAGAACAGCACAAGGAGCAAGCCAGAAAGGCCATAAATAGCCTTGCTCAGAAAGTGGCAACCAGGTTTCTTTATTCCCCTCTCATTATTATCTTGAGGAGAAAGTATTGTGGAAAGCCAGCACTAAGGAAGACAGGAATCAAATGTGCTGCAGCCGCTATACTGAAGTCAAGGCAGGGTGACATTTTATACCTTCAGTTTAGTTATTCTCTTTCAAAAGTTCTGCATGCATTCTCCCTCCATCCTCACTTTCCTTTGAGAGCACAGCCACAGCAAGTATGCACTATCAATTATTTATTAAAATCCTTGGCTTCTTTAGCTCTAATTTCTGACTATAAACATGAATGTGCGTAGTGAAGATGAATGGGCACATCACACCAATTCAAACAAGTGCTTCTTTAATTGATAAACAGCTTAAATGGCCTTCACTGCCTACTTACTTTGATTTATACTGAGTCCAAACTACTCAGTAATGTCAAAGATCCTCTGACCTAGGTATTAGCCAATATATATGAAAAGATTACTTCTTCCCTAAGAGTTTAATGGGTGTTTACACCCATGAACAGTAGAAATACAGAGGTGAACCAGCCTGCTTGCCATCACAGTGCAGGCAGCTAAAGAGGTACAGAACAATCCACATCTTCTGCCTCTCAGCAGGGATGGTGGCCTCTTCCCACATCATAGACTCATAGAATCATTATGGCTGGAAAGAACCTCCAGGATCGTGCTGTGGCACAGGGATTGGACTAGATGATCTTTCAAGGTCGTTCCAATCCCTGATGTTCTTTGACTCTGTGATTCTGTGGTTCTGTGATCATCAAGGCCAGTCCTCAACACAACACCTCCCTAACCCCTAGACCACAGCCTCAAGTGCTGGATCGACTTGTTTTTTAAACACCTCCTGGGATGGTGACTCCACCACTGCCCTGGGCAGTCCATTCCAGTGTCTGATCACCCTTTCCATGAGGAAGGGCTTCCTAACATCCAA
>JAOXOE010000001.1:76133674-76153449 GCA_028565055.1 Phoeniculus purpureus
GAGAGAGTCCAGTGCAGAGCCACAAAGATGATGAAGGGAATGGAACATCTCCCTGATGAGGAAAGGCTGAGGGAGCTGGGTTTCTTATGCTTAGAAAAAAAGGAGACTGAGGGGTGACCACATTAGTATTTATAAATATGGCAAGAGTGGGTGTCAGGAGTATGGAGCCCGGCTCTGCTCAATGGCATCAAATGACAGGACAAGGGGCAATGGGTGTAAGCTGGAAGATAGGAGGTTCCACATCAATACAAGAAGGAACTTCTTCACAGTGAAGGTGATGGAGCACTGGGTAGAGCTGCCCATGGGGGTTATGGAGTCTCCTTCTCTGGAGACGTTTAAGACCCATCTGGATGCATTCCTGTGTGACCTTCCCTAGGTTCTATAATCCTGCTCAAGCAGCGAGTTTCAACTTGATGACCCCTGGAGTTCCCTTCCAACCTCTAATGATCTGTGTGTATCTGTGTGTGCGTTGTAATGCGTCTAACGCTGCGGAGCTGCTTACCAAGAACTTGGCCATGAATCTGAGAGCAGGAGAAAAACCTGAATTCTGAAAAGTCAGGTAGAAACCCCAGTCATTAATTCCTTCACATTCTTGTATCACTTTTTTACCTTTGGCTTCTCACTGATAAATGAAAAGCCTTCAACACAGCCTTATACAGTTAGGCTGTATAAAAATGCAACTTAGCACAAGTACATTTGATAAAGAACCACTTAGCTAAAATGTGCTCATCCCACTACACTGACTGTTTCTTACCTCCTAAAAACAAAGACAAATTAGAAAGTCTTTATTACCCTAGAAAAAGGCATCTAGTGTTTTACTGCCATTTCCATATACGCTTTGCTCAGTTTTACATTCATCAGGGGTGACATCACTTACATATTTTTATTTGCATTAGCACGGCAATTTAGAATCATTGTGCAATCCCAGCAACATGCACAGCTCCGATCAACCTGTTGCACTGGGAGTAAAGAATATAACACCAACAGGTAGTTTATCTTTACATAATGGACTGCTTTCAGCTCCACATATCTTAATTTTGGGAGGACTGAGGAAAGGGAGATGCTGGGAAAGAGAAGGAAGAAGAGGGACTACAGCAAGATTCACTCTGTCAAAAGAAAATGTCTTGGTTTCTTATCCAGACAAATGAAGCAGCACAGTTAATTAGTTAAAATTGGTATTTAAAAGTCATGCTTCAGTCAGCCAGTCCTTTTCCTCTGAAGGGCAGATATGGAATGATCTGCTTCAGAGACAAACATGTTGAGGTGCCACTACAGCAGACAGAGGGACTGTAGCAGGCACTCCCACAGTCCCATCCTTTTTCTTTTCAAACTCAGAGTAATGAATTCCTTTGTTTCCTCTTCAGACCCCAAACTGCTCTAGACTAAGTAGCCCAGACAACTCCTGGGCTTCAACTGCCTCATTATCTCGGCTTATTATTGTTACAAAGATCCATCTTCTAAAGATGGGCCCCCACCAAAACAGCAGTACATGTATAACAAGAGTTCTCTCCTGCGTATGCACTGTATACACCACCTGCTTTTCCTAGTGTCACTATACATCCTACTAAGAACAGCACTCATTACAGGGTTATCTAATCTTCTTCACTTTTTTTTCCAAACACTAAAGTATCCCTCTATTCCACAGATAGCCATAGCTGAGATGTTATTGATGACTTCTCATCTATGGGAAAACTGCATAAAAAGATCCTCGCGTTTCAAACCAACAGGAAAGAGTGAAAGGACTGAGCAGGAAAGCCAATCACAGAATGCTAGGGATTGGAAGTGACCTTGAAAGATTATCTAGTCCAATCCCCCTGCCACAGCAGGATCACCAACATCAAGGCACACAGGAACATGTCCAGGTGGGTTTTAAATGTCTCCAGAGGAGACTGTACAACTCCCCTGGGCAGCCTCTTCCAGTGCTCTGTTACCCTCACTGGGAAGAAGGTCTTTCTCATAGTGATGTAGAACCTCTATGTTCCAGCTTACACTCATTGCCCCTTGTCGTATCATTAGATGATACTGAGCAGAGCCTGGCTCCATCCTCCTGACACCTATCCTTTCCATATTTATAAACATTAATGGGATCACCCCTCAATCTCCTTTTTTCCAAGCTCAAGAGACTCTGCTCCCTCAGCCTTTCCTCATCAGGGAAATGCTCCACTCCATCATCCTTGTGGCTCTACAATGGACTCTCTCAAGCAGTTTTGTGTCCTTCTGGAACTGACGGGCCCAGAACTGGATTCTAGATGTGGTCTCATCCGAGCAGAGTATAGGGGGAGGAGAACCTCTCTCTATCTGCTAACTACTTTCTTTCCAATCCACCCCAGGGTGCTATTTGCCTTCTTGGCCACAAGGGCACATTGCTGGCTCATGGTCATCCTAGTTCTAAACATGGTGCAAACCAAATCAGGACAAGACTCATTTTGCTGGCAGTTATTACTCTGCTTTTCTTGTCCATTGTAGGCATCACAGTGTTATTTCTGAAAAATGGTCTGAGTTTGTTTACCCCTGGGGCTAGTATCTTGTACTGGGATTTTAGCTCTGCCAATAGAAGAGTCAGCTAGACTGAGTGTCAACCAATCCTTGAGCTCCCATGCTTTATTCCCAAAAGCCTCTTTATGCTGTAGCAATTCCTATGCTATTGTTAACTAATTGGAGGTGAGAAGGACGAACAAGTTACATGCATTGGCCTCCACAGATGAGAGGGTAAAAAGATGGTTAAACTTCTTCCAAATGGATAATTTCTTAATTATCTGTATAGATTTTCTGTCTGCCTTGCTCTTGCTACCACTGCATCTCATTAGGATTCGTTTAGCTTCAGACAGTCTCACAATTGTTGTTTCTAGATGCTTTTGAAAATTACTATAATTTGTTTGTTACTTGTGTTAAAAAAGGCTTGAATTATGAGCTTCTCCAACAAATGTTTGCCACATATTACAGAATCTGTAATGCAATTCCACTCTAACAGTTGGTAGGTTTTATTTTTCTTTATTATAAGGTTGTTTCTTTAACAATCTGAAGTATAACAACCCTATCAAATACTCAAAGTAGAGCTCTTAAGAGTTGTTATGGTTAGCCTACAATAGTGGAAGTAGGACTTCATTCATTCAAGTTGTATAGTCTTACAGCTTATACATTATAAATTATAGCCATTAGTAGAAGAAACTTACTATACAATCACAGAATCACAGAATTATTGAGGCTGAAAAAGACCTCTTAGGTCATCAAACTCAGCTCATGACCTAACATCACCACATCAGCCAGAGCAGCACACTAAGGGCCACAGCCAGTCTGTCCTTAAACATCTCCAGGGATGAGGACTCCACCACTGCCCTGGGAAGTCCAGTCCAGGCTCTAATCACCCTTTCCATGAAGAAGGGCTTCCTAACATCCAATCTAACCCTCCCCTGGTGCAGCTTCAGGCCCTGCCCTCTTGTCCGGCATTAGTTGCCTGGCAGAAGAGCCCAACGCCCATCTGACTACAGCGTCCCTTCAGGGAGTTGTAGAGGGAGAAGGTTCCTGCTGAGTCTCCTCTTCTCCAGGCTAAACATCCTCAGCTTCTCATCAGACCTTCCCTCCAGTCCTTATCCCAGCATCATTGCTCTTCTGGTCTTGTTTCAGCCCCTCAATCTCTTTCTTGAAGTGAATGGCACAGAAATGCTCCTAGTACTGGAGGTGAGGCCTCCCCAGTGCCCAGCACAGGTCCCTAGTCCTGTTGGCCACACTACTGCTGACAGAAGCCAAGATGCCATTGGCCTTTCATGCCACCTGGGCACACTGCTGGCTCCTGTTCAGCTGGTTGCCAACCAGTACTGCCAAGTCCCTCTCTGCCAGGGGCTGCTCTCCAGCCACTCATCCCCTAATCTGTAATTGCAAGGGTTATTGTGTCCAAAGTGTTGAACCCTGCACTTGGCCCTGTTAAACCTTGTCCCTTTGGCCTCTGCCCATTGACCCAGCCTGCCCAGACCTCTCTGCAGCCAATCTTCTACCCTCCAGCCAATCGACATCCCCCCCACAACTTGATGTCACCCGTGAATTTACTAAGAGTAGACTTGACCCACTCATTCAAGTCATCAATAAAGATGTTGAATAGAACTGGGCCCCATACTGATCCCTGGGGGACACCACTGGATGCAGCACTACTCACTCTCTGTGCCCAGTCATTCAGACAGTTTTTAACCCATCAAAGGGAGTACCCACCCAAGCCACGCGCTGCCAGCTTTTCCATAAGGATGCTGTGGGAGACTGTGTCAAAGTCTTTGCTGAAGTCTAGGTAGACCACATTACTTGAAGGCTAAACAGGAGCTTGCCTGAAAGAAGACAACAGTCTTGCTTAACCTTCCAGGACCATGTGTCACATGTACATGCCACAAACAGGTTACACCAGGTATACTCAGAAGGGAACTCAAACCCAAAAACTCCATCATTTGTTCTGCTCTTATAAGACAAAATATGCTTCAGCACTTTTGGGTCGGGAGAGCAGAAAACAAGGGCCATCATAAAAGCCCTCTCCAGGCACTGCTCTTCTAAAGTGGAGCTTGAAATTGTGGCCAGAGGGTCTCCACTGCGCTGACAGTATTTTTAGCAGTGCACAAGGTAACAACAGTTAACACTGTAGATAGTCCAAACATCCTCCTTGAGCCCAAGATAGATATGCACAACCCTACTGTGAAGTACCTTGAAGGGCTATGACTCCAGATCTTTCAGCAAAGACAGCAGTCATCTTTCACGTTAGAATACCACTTTTCCTTCTAAGAATACTGGGCACATTATAGTTTATTAAAAAACCCTTATGATGCTAGAAAGATTTAGCAAAGGTATCATTCTTTTCTGTTTTCAGTCTGTTTTGCTTGTGGACTTGACAACAAGGATCTGTGATTGGCCTTTTCACCTGCATGATGTAAGGTGCACCCTCTATAACAGGATGCTTTCCAGAAACCACAGCAGCAAATCTGAGGGCAAAAGGCCCTCAAGGAAGATGAGTAATGCAGAGAGTAAAGGGACAGATTTCTGTGGCACAGGACCCAAACTGCAACTCTTTATGAGGATCAGTCAGGTTCGGATGTCACTGAGCCTGAATGGAGAGTGCCTGTGTATATGAAAAAAACAATTGCCCATCACTCATCGCTGTCCCTCAGGAGCTAACTCAGTCACTGGGCTGTCCACTGTAGAATGTGGTGTCAGACCACATCAGCCTGAAAACTGTATTTCTCTAGGCTAGTACTGACATTCATAGTTCAGAAGAAAGACTTCGAGCCTGATCCATCCTCATTTTATGCCACAGCAGTTCCACAAGCATGTACACAGAATGGGTCCAGCTCAGAAGCTGGTGAGTGCTGAGCTCTCCCCTAGGCAGCTTCTTGGGACTTGCCTTCCCACCATGTGAGCACAGGATTTCTGAAAGGGAAAGATTCAGTTCTGTGGCAAACATAAGCCTAGTACGAGCCCTTCAAGTGGGTATCCCATGCAGTAAAACATATGCCTGGCAGGGTAGTGATTTACTTTAGATCGTAAGATCGCTCCATAGCCAACTGGATTTCAGTTGTGTTTTAGCCTCTTCAAATGGCACGTTCTGGAAATCATTTCCAGCGCTGCTTTTCATGTTAATATTTTGAATTATTAAACAAAGTATTTTGAAATTAACCCTGCTGTGAGCCTCTCTGTGAGGCCTGACCAAGTGACCTCCAGAAGTCTTTTCCAATCTATAGTTTTCTTTGAAATTAAGATTCTGATGTTATTTACTTCTGGTTCTGCTTATTATTCCAAGGATCTGTTTCAAGACAGACTCTAATCAAAATCTCTCTTCCATAACTCTCTTACCACAAAGCACTGACTTGCTAGTTAGCAGTTTCTAATCCCCACTCATCTACACCAGATCTGCTTCCAAATCTGCTTTTATAATTTACATTATTTTGTGTATGGGAGTCCCTTGTAATTTCTCATTACTTAAATATTCTTCACACCTTAGAGGCAACTGGGATTTTGCATACTGCCCTCATCCATTTCCCCAGTGCTCCCATATGGCTTTAATACCTCACTATTGCTGTTATCTCCTGGTAAATGAGGAGTGACTGACAGCAGACAGAACACTGAGGCAAACTTTGTGTTCTGTTTTTTAATGACAAATACATACACTTATATGCTGGTATGGCCAGGTACACATCAGTGACCCCCATAAAGTGGAGATGCATACCACATACATAGAGACCCCATGTAAAGCAGCATTTTTTCCCAGGAAAAGGCAGTCTAAGTCCCACACCAACATGCTGTTCCTCTCTGTTCCTCTCTCCAACACACACAAACTACAAATGTGAATGTACTACTTCATGCTTCTCTTCACACATCCAAAGATGCACACAGTGAGTCAAAGGTGCTTCTGTCAGTCTGTATCCAGCTCTTCACCACTATAGCAAAGACAAAGTCATAGAGAAGGCACAGATCTATTGGGTGAGGATGGCAGCAGCAAAGGATGAGGACAGACTTCACCCCATCCACCAGCACCAGCTGCCTGGCCCACACTTCAACCGTTACTCAGCTGTCCTCTCCATATTCATTTTGGTGCTGCAAACACCCTGGTGATTTCCAAAGGAGCTGCTTCTGCCTGGCCACGTTGCTAGTGCAAACCAGTTAATTGAAGCTGGTAAGTCTGTCAGTCACTGTTGAAAAGATGTTCCAGTTTTTCAGTATATAAATTCACCCTGACACCTACTGCAGCAGTACCTCTACCTGTCCTGCACATGCTGCTGCACTTGATGGGAGTTTAATAACTGAAAGCAGCAAAAGGACACTGCTTTCAGGAACAATCATGAAGAAAAGCTTTCAGTGGACATTCTTGCACTGCAGAATGTTGAAACTAGCTAAAAGTCAAATACCACAAAACACTTACTTGTGTATCCCTTTGATCTTTGGTGCTCAGCCCTGTGGCTTGTTGCACGTGGCAACTTTACTTGTCCTGCTTGCTTTGTGCAAGAGTTGCATTTCAAGGTTCTCCAGTACTGAGAGATATTAGTAGAAGGTAGCGTTTTTGTGGCCCTTACCCTAATTAGCTGTGTTTCCACATGTCCTTTAATTCATCCAGCTAATCTCAGTCATAGTGTGACCTTTATCTTTAACCTCCTTTATCACACTCAGGAAAATTAACTAGTTCCCATAACCTAGGTCAACCACTGAAGGTAATCAGCCAGGACTGAACTCTATAGCTTTTGTCTACAAAACCAAAATACTTTCGCTTTGCCAAATCCAAAGCTGAGCTGCAAACTTGAAATCAGCCAGTAATGTTATCCTCCAGTAAGCAGAACACAGAAATGCTTGAGAGAGTCCTGCGCAAAGCCACAAAGATGATGAAAAGGGAGTGGAACACCTCCCTGATGAGGAAAGGCTGGGGGAGCTGGATCTCTTGAGCTTGGAAAAAAGGAGACTGAGGGTTGACCCCACTAATGTTTATAAATAGGGAAAGGGCAGGTGTGAGGAGGATGGCACAAGGCTCTGCTCAGTGGCATCCAATGATAGGACAAAGGGCAACGGGTGTGAGCTGGAACAGAGGAGGTTCCACATCAGTATGAGAAGGAACTTCTTCCCAGCGAGGGTGACAGAGCACTGGAACAGGCTGCCCACGGAGGTTGTGGAGTCTCCTTCTCTGGAGATGTTTAAACATGTTCTGCCTGAACACGTTCCTGTGCATCTTGATGTAGGGGAACCTGCTGTGGTGGAGGGATTGGGCTGGCTGATCTTTCGAGGTCCCTTCCAATCCCCATTGTTCTGTGATTCTGTAATGTATTTATAGCAAATATTTTATGCAAATTTTGGCACTGTCCTTTAAAAATTAAATATCCCATCAGATATTAGTCTGTTATCCCAGACTTTGACTAACTTGACTATCAGATAAATATTCTGCAAACATTTGCCCCAAATGATTGCGTTGTGTTTGAATGTATTCTAATATAAAAGCAAGGTGGAAGTAAGGAAGAAAGCAGCAATGTCACAACAGGAGACATCACTTGTGCAACCAAAGCCAGACCATGGAAAGATACAATATCAGGTCAGGAGACTGTTCCCTTTTTTACTCTGGCGCACACACAGTCTAGGTGGTATCAGCAAACTAACAGGGAAAGGCTGCAGCTCAGCTACTGGCTTTTGTTCTTGACCCTTCAGGTCCAGGCATGAAGGTCATTCAGGTACTGCAGTGTGCCCAGAGAAGGCCAACAAAGTTGGTGAAGTTAGAGCGCAAGTTTTATGAACTGCTGAAAAAACTGGGGTTGTTTAGCCTGGAGACAAGAAGACTCAAGGATCACTCTACCTGAAAGAAAACTGGAGTGAGGTGAATGTTGTTCTCTTCTCCCAAGTAACAAGCAAAAGGATGAGAGGAAATGGCTGCAAGTTGCACCAAGGAAGGTTCAGCCTGGATATTAGGAAGAATGTCTTCATCGAAAGGGTTGTTAGATGTTGGAACAAGCTGGAGATATTTAAAAGATATATAGATGTGGTGTTGAGAGGCATGCTTTAGTGGTGATCTGGGAGTGCTGGGTCAATGGCTGGACTTGATATTAACAGCCTCTTCCAAACAAGCCAATTCTGTGATTCTGTATTAAGCAACAGAAAGGAATATTTCTGTGCTGAAGCCCTTAGAATGTGTCCTGCATGGAAAGAAAGCCAAGGCAGCAGTAAACTCAGCAATCTGCAACTTAATCATTATCTGGTTGTCCTAAATGAGTGGCACTCAGGTCCCTTCCTCATCAAGATAAGGTGCATCATCTACTATGAAGACAGTCAAAAGCCATAGCAACAGCAATACAAGATGTCAGATCACTGGCATCTTCCTGCTACATGTGGGATAATCACCTGGAGCTGCCATGCACCTGACCAAAAACTGCAGGGCACCCTTCCTCTCCATATTTGCACAACAAGCTTGGCAATTCAGAGTGGTACTAAACAAGATAGTGTCAATAGGACCAAAGCACACAAAGACCAGTGACCCATGTCAGCAGCTAATAGCTTGCCTGGTATCACCTCCAAAACAGGCTTCTGCACAGCTCGGCTGCAAACAAGGTCCATTGTGTCTTTCCAGTGACCCATTCTGTTTGCTGAAAGCTGCAACGGGGCCAGTAGCTTTCCTGTTGTCATCCCAGCCCACTTTTCGGCTGTGTGTCTCATACTCCTCTCCTCCCCCACAGCTGACCAGCTTGCTTTAACAGTCAACAGCGTTCGTTTGGATTTATCATGCAGTTATGGCGCAAGTCCAGATGCAACTTGGCAGGATCAGTGGAGGACCAGCATTGTCCTATTCAGTACCCACAACATACTTGTCATCCTTTTGGAAACCAGTGACTCAGACATAACTTTATCGTGACCTGACAGCTGGTAGGACTGGGTAAGATGAACAAAGCACCCACCAAGCCCTGAGCACGGAGCAGAAAGTTTGCAACCTTCATTCAAGCCCTGGAATAATTAAACCAATATCACTATTTTTGGTGGCAAGTTGTCACCTTCCATATAACTAGACTTCCTCTGAATGTTTTGCTTTACAAATTTACTCTGTCTGAATGTCAATGGATTACAAAACAGAAGAGCAAGTTCTCTCCCTTTCTTTTGTGCTGCTGCTATTAGTAAAAGCACTGGAGCCTACCTTTAGGGCTGTGTATATGGTGGATGCTTGACTGCAGCCTTGCCAGCTACCAGGGAGCCAACAAATCAAAGCAAGAATTCACTCTTTTGCAAAGCTCCAGACAAGATCTCTTTTCAGATGCCATATCTAACAGAGACAAGTGAGGAAAATCTTACATTTGTTAAAGGCAATCTTTCCCTCTTAGATTATAGTTTCAGAGGAGAGCAGGGCAGCCCCATAGGCTTCCTATGCTGCGATATCTCTCCTGCTTGTTCTCTGCCCACTCCTACCTACTGCACTGCTCTTCCACTGCTGCTGATACAGCTGTTTCTGCAGGTTGGCTGAGTCTGGATCATGGAACTCACAGGGATGGATAAAAGGGAAAAAAGAAAAGAGTAAATCACTAAGCAAAAAGCAATTCCAGTCTGTTTGCTTCCACACAGCAGTATTTTGTTTAGGGTACCTCATATCCTACAACATCCCTGTAACATGTCCTGCAGAAAGCATGTTCCTCTGGTAGCTTTGCATATGCTCCAGCAAAAAATCCAGCTCCTCCGTATCTGCTCAGTTACCAGAGATCCAGCCAGTACCAAGCTACAATATCTATGTTTCTCCACATAGATTTTAGCCCCACCTCAACTCTGCAGGTACAAACAGAAGCAGGTAAAGGAAGAGGAAACATTTTCAGAGCAGTTGCAGGGCACAAATTAAAACAACCCCCTCCTTCTCTCTTCCCAGAATGCAGGAGGATGCTGTTACTACATTCCCAGACCTACTGACATGAGCATATAGCCAACTTATGCACCATCCACCTGAGGCAATGCCCACTCCCAGTCTAGGCAACTCCAGCAGCTGATCCTCCTTCGCCTCACATCACTGCTTACTGTCCTAACCCATCCTCCAGCTTCAGTTTTTGTCTGCTCTTCTAGAGGGAATAGCTCCTGCAGTTGTCTCAGCAGCTGCTCTTGGTTTTCCCAAGCAGCAGCAAGAGCTAAATTGACCTAATTCCTGCTTGTTTCCCTGCCACCCACGGAATCTGAAATAGAAGCAATGAAAACTGCCAAGACGCTCATCTGTGGCCACTCTCCTGTGGCACGGGACCGGCTCATGTTTGCTCCATTTTCTGCAGATCCCACAAGGGTTAGAAACTCCGCAAACTATGAGTTCAAAAACCTGCAGGAGAGGTAGACAATGACTGCAGCAAGATCCTCAGGCAGCCTCAAGAACAAACGTGCGTTTTGGTACCCTATAGCACATCCTCAGCAGCATTCTTTAGAACACAAACATCAGATGTAACTATTCATAAAAATCCATGGATAAGTCTCCCAGATGTAGTTGGGATTTGCCATCAGTTTTGGACTAATAAGGCTGGTTTTATATTTTTCTTTTAATAGAAGCTGGCTCAATCTTTATCATCATTTCAGCAAGAACAGCACTTAAACTTGCATATGTATTCTGTTCTGAAATGAGCTCTCACATACCAGCCACAGAATCACAAAATTATTGAGGCTGGAAAAGACTCAAATATCATCAAGCCCAGTCTATGACCTAACATCATCACATCAGCTAGACCAGGGCACTAAGGGCCACAGCCAGTCTGTCCTTAAACACCTCCAGGGATGGAGACTCCACCACTGCTCTGTACAGTCCTTTCAGGGTCTGATCACCCTTTCCATGAGGAAGGGCTTCCTAACCCTTCCCTGGTGCAGCTTCAGGCCCTGCACTCTCATCCCAGTGCTGGTTGCCTGGGAGAATAGCCTGACCCCCACCTGACTACAGCCTCCCTTCAAGGAGTTGTAGAGAAGGAGAAGGTCTCCCCTGAGTCTCCTCCAGGCTAAACACCCTCAGCTCCCCCCTCAGCCTCTCCTCACCAGACTTTCCCTCCAGTTCCCTCCCCAGCCTCATTGCTCCTCTGGACCCGCTCCAGCCCCTCAATCTCTTTCTTGAAGTGAGGGGCTCAGAATCCATCTGAAGGACCTGTTACTGCTTCATCAGGAGGTACCTCCCTTTGCTGAAGCCCATAGTCTCAGATATTTTAACAAACCTTCTAAGAGTCACACTTTCATGGGAACACAGTGACACAGTCCAGGCTGCACAACTGCCCCCAAAACGTAACAGCCTACAAAGCGAGCGGTAGAGGGAACAAAGATCCGTTAAGATCTGATATGGCATATGGGATCTGATAGCATGTTATTAGAGGGAGAAAGCAACCCTTCCCTCTGTAGCTTTCCAGCTGCTTATTAAGGCTTTCAGTTCAAACTTTTAAGTGCACAGGGCTCAAATTTTCCAGGCCATAATTGCTACTCTTCTGGTAATTAAAGCTTGCTGTAATGCAGACGCACAAGGGCATTTCCTAACTTCCAAGTGGGTGCCTCGTCAGCCTCACTAATTTATGATTTTTTCTAGGAACAGCTGAATGAAGAGGAAGGCTTAAGTGTCTAAGCCTGAGCATGAGCAAGGTGGACATTCCAGCTCTCTCAAACTTGATGGGCACCAGCCTATGCTAAGCAGAGATGTAAACTTCACCAGAAAGTCTATTTTGTCCTTGTGTTTGCCCTGAGTTTTTGTTGACTCTTGAGACTCTGGGCAGTCTCAGATTTGAGGAGAACTACATCAGATAAGAGACAGCACAAGTACTCTGGAAATACTCCTACTTGCCATACATTTATCAAGAGGTGTTACCAGTAGAATCACAGATTAACAGAATGTTAGGGATTGGAAGGGACCTTGAAAGACCATCCAGTCCAATGCCCCCGCCACAGCAGGATCACCTAGAGCAAGTCTCATAAGAACATATCCAGGTGGGTTTTAAACATCTCCAGAGGAGACTCCACAACCTCCCTGGGCAGCCCATTCCAGTGTTCTGTCACCTTCACTGGGAAGAAGTTCCTTCTCATATTGATGTGGAACCTCCTATTTCCAGCTCATACCCTTTGCCCCTTGTCCTATCATTAGATGACGCTGAGAAGAGCCTGGCTCCATCCTCCTGACACCCACCTCTCACATATTTATAAACATTAATGAAGTCACACCTCAGTCTCCTCTACGCTCAAGAGACCTAGCTCCCTCAGCCTCTCCTCGTAAGGGAGGTGTTCCACTTCCTTCATCATCTTTGTGGCTCTGTGTTGGAAAAGGTTCATATTTTACTATATTAACATTATAGAGACTATTTTTACAACAATAAGGAAATATTTTTTTCACTGAAAGGGTTATCAAACACCGCAGTAGACTGCCCAGTGCAATGGTGGAGTAACCATCCCTGGAGGTATTTAAACAGAGTGTAAACCTGGAGCTTAGAGACATCGTTTAGCTTGCAGTGTTGGGTTGAAGGTTGGACTAGATGATCTGAAAGGTCTCTCCCAACCAAAGACATTCTGTGATAATATGAAGCATCCTTTTGGATTCAAATTGGAATCAAAGGGCACACTGTGCACCAATAACAGGAATCACAAACACCTGCTGGATAGTGAGAGCTGCGTTCTAACTAAGCCTTGAGTAATTTAGATTTCAGGATTTAACTGAAGCTTCTGTAGGTATCTTTTCCGCTTCCCTATCCTGGCCCTCATCCGAACAGTGTCCAGCAAAAGTCATTCATTTAAACCTTGCCAAAGCTTCAAGGAAGAAATTATGGCACTGCTTAGACTCCTAAGAAACGTCAGAGCCAAACAGCCTGTGGAATAACTATGAAAATTGCATTATTAGCTTCTACACAGACACAGTGTGACGCTCTGCACAGGAAACACACAGGCTGTCAGAAGCACTGAGAGAAGGTGTCAGCTACAAATTAATGGCTATTTAAACATATTATTTGTTCCAAAGTGTTAAAAATGAGATTTTTAGCTGTGACGACAGAAAAGGTGGTGGTGTGTCAAGTACTACATTGGCGTGCCATCTCTTCCAGGTGCTGCTGCCAGCATTTCAGAGCCGTTGATTGGTACCATTTAGAGACTCCCATAGGGAAAAAAAGCCTCAGGAGAAACAAAAGAAGAGGTGTTATTCCCTCCCCTTGGTTTAGTTGAGGCACAGACGTTCAGATACTCTTTGGCTCTGCTGACAAACACACATGGTTAAACAAGTGAAGGCAGAGGAACAGAGACAGACTGAAGCTATTAAGATGGCGACACAAACTGTGCTGACGGACTTCTCTTCACTGACCAATTGAATATACAACGACTTGACTCTATGCTGGCTCAGCTAGGCAGTACAGTGTGCCTTCCACATTCTAAACTATGCCCCCTCTACTTTTCCCTGCTGAGACCACATCTGAAAGATTGTGTCCAGTTCTGGGCCCTCAGCATAAGAAGGACAGAGAACTGATGGAGAAAGTCCAGCACAGAGTCACAAAGCCGATGAAGGGAATGGAACATCTCCCTTATGAGGAAAGGCTGAGGGAGCTGGGTCTCTTGAGCTTGGAAAAAAGAAGACTGAGGGGTGACCTCATTATGTTGATAAATATGGAAAGGATGGGGGTCAGGAGGATGGAGCCAGGCTCTGCTTAGTGACATCCAGTGATAGGACAAGGGGTATCGGGCATAAGTGGAACACAGGAGGTTCCACATAAATATGAGAAGGAACTTCTTCATGGCGAGGGTGACAGAGCCCTGGAAAGGGCTGCCCAGAGGAGTTGTGGAGTCTTCCTCACCAGAGATGTTTAAAACCCGCCTGGACGTGTTCCTGTTTGACTTGATCTAGAGGATCCTGCTGTGGCAAGAGCATTGGACTAGATGATCTTTTGAGGTCCCTTCCAATCCCTAATGTTCTGTGATTCTGTGAAACTCAGGGCACTGCAGATTTCCAAACAACATTCCTTGCAACCTGAAATTTTTACCACTTTTCCCACTTAAAATTTACCACAGAGCTTCCAGTATGAAACAGCCTGGGAAAATGAATCAGGAAAGCTAAAAGCCAAGCAAGTGCAAGGTAGAGATCTTGTTTTCTGAAAACGAGAGTCTTAGCTACTGGGTTTTTTCTGGTGGCATGTGCTAACCATTGCTGTCATAGATGGAATAAGTCCCATACGTGCTGCTGCTGAAGAGATTTGGGGACTAGAGACTGGTCTTGCTAATTGGAAACACTACAGACATTTTTTCACAGCACTTGCAAAGCAACAGAGCATGTGTGGCACACACTGGTATCACAGTGATCATTGATTTTAAGATACCTGAACAGCTACTGCAAACATATTGATGGAGTCTTGTTGGTCCAAGGTAAACAGCTTGCCACACCCAGCCACAAGAGTGGGTTGTCATACCTGTATTTCATGTGTCCATTTTTGGGCACCACAGTGTAAGAAGGACATTGAGGTATTGGTGTGGGTCTAGAGAAGGGCAACAAGGCTGGGGAGAGGTCTGGAAAACCGGCCCTGTGAAGAGTGGCTGAGGGAACTGGGGTTATTTCGTTTAGAGAAGAAGAGGCTGAGAGCAGACTTTCTTGCTTTCTACAACTCCCTAAAAGGAGGTTGTAGCCAGGCTGGTGCTGGTCTCTTCTCCCAAATTACTAATGATAGGACGAGAGGAAACAGCCTGAAGTTGCATCAGGAGAGGTTGCATCAGAGGTTGTTTCTTAGGAAGAAGTTCTTTACTGGAAGAGTGGTTGGGCAGTGGAATAGGCTGCCCAGGTTGGTGGTGGAGTCCTCATCCTTGGAGGTGTTTAGAAAACGAGTAAATCTAGCACTTGTGGTCATGGTCTAGGGGTTAGGGAGATGTTGAGATGAAGGTTGGATTTGATGATCCTGGAGATTCTTTCCAGCCATGATGATTCTAATTCTATAATTAGGATGTTTCTTGAAAAACCTTCCTGCAGACCCCTGAGCCTTGGAAGATGGGATTGTGAGTGCTCAAAGAGGTGGAATATGCAGAGCTTCAGAGGAATTTGGCTGATTTCAGGGCATCCTACCATCTGGGTCTCATGGTAGCTCCAGCTTAGGTACCTGCAAAACCAGGCTACCAAGGACGCAGACCTGAGACTACCCTAGTACTAGCTCCCATGTGCCTGCTGGTTAGGCAGGAAGCTGGCAGGGAATGAGGCAGGATTCAACTTTTCACTAGAGATGAATTTTTCTTGGGAGACTGTCTGGTGTCCATCAAAATCATGTCGTAACCAACTCAGCTGCACAGACTCATCTGATTTCAGGTTGTCATTGTCTAATGGAAAAAACACTGTACCAGAGTACATGCAACCACATGTCTAAATATAAAAGGATGAAGGATTTTCCCTGTGTCCACTGTGTCCTGCGACAGGCTATCGGTAAAGTCTACGCTACTCCACATATTTCTCAGTGACCTTTTGAATTTGCAATCTGAAGCCAACTTCAAAATACCAGCTTTTTAACACAATTTCTGTCTAGAGAAGTGACCTTTGGTACTTGCAGCACAGCCCCTAAACCATCACGATATTGGTGCATGCCTGCTTACCAACAGCAGCAACACTAGCCTAGCGACTTCCTCATTTCTCTTTTCAGCGAGTAACATCTTCCCACAAACTTGCACAAACCTCCCACTTCAATCTCAGACTCTCACTAAATGTCACTTCATGCAGAACTTGGGTGCTAGGAATAACTTTGAGATGATGAAAAGATGTGATGGTTTGAAGTACAACAGAACAAGGCCTGGGGATGAAAGGGGAGACAAATGCAGGCAGCCTGCACTGGCAAGTGCTACAGCAAGAAATCACACCGTGGAAGTTAGGAGTTTAAATTAGAGGAGGTACTGTTATTCTTAAGGTTTGTAATCAAAAGCCTGTGGTTCCAATTAGGAAAGCAAAGATGCCTGGCCAACATGCTATTACCAGCTTTTTGGCAGGCAAAGCCATTTACAACAACCAGGCTGCCTCTCTCCTGCATTCAAGTATTTGTTTTTACATTCAAGCCTTCTCAAACTCTATAGTTCTTGGAACAGACTCCAGCCACACTTGTCAAGGGCAAAGTCCATATCAGATGGATGGTTGAGCAGAACAAAGTGTTATTACTTTCTCAAGGCTGCTATTCAGTCACACCCCTTACGTTATTGCTGTGAAAACGAGGGAGTGATATAACTTATTATGTATGGAAAGAAAAAAAAAGACTGAAAACAGGTGATGAGTTGGTTGTGTTGATTTCTTTAACCTTTAAGGATAAAGTTCACAGTAAAGCTTCCCAGAATCATGCAAGAAATCTTCCTTTTGACTTTGCTCTTCCATGTGCCAAACCTGAGAACACATGTGGGAGCCCCACACGGCTGTGCAGGTTGTCAAATGGCAGAGCTGGTTGGTTACACCAGAGCAGAAACAAGGAAAGGAAGAGATATTCACAAAGACTAGCATTTGCCTAGGGACAATTTGGGCTACTAAAGCCACGCTCCTGCTCTGCATCAACCATAGGAAGACCTGCTCTCCCTCTGCCTCACTTTCCCTCTTGCTGTGTCTTGATCTTCAGTGACCTGAATCCCTTAGGAGATGGCTGGGTAAGTTCCCTTTAAAGTTTTTCTCTTGCACACAGTCTCAGCCCAAAACAAAACTGCTTGTGTACAGCAGAAAATGTTCTCTACTTTCTCTTCCATGCTTATTTTAAGCTCCACTTCATTGTATTTACTGGTATTCTGACTTGAATAAATAATAATTGCATGCTTCTTGAAGGCTCTAAGCATCTTAACACATAATTAATCATACAACCAAACCCCACGAGCTTTCAAATCATCATTAGAAAGAAAATCTTCCAACCAACCACCTTGGAAAAAAATTAACTGAAAAAAATTCCTTTCTCTCCCTTAATTGGTCTGGGAAACAGAGCTGCAGCTCTCTTGAATTGATGTCTTCTGTGCTGTACCTGCAGACCTGGGCTCAGACCTAACTAGGGAAATTAATTCCAGAGATGTTCAGTCCTCACAGAGACAGGTCCCACTAGCGTCTGTCTCTCTCTGCAGCCCACTCTGTCAGGCTGAAGTGACCATGATAAGAAGGAAGGAGAGAAAGGAGAGGAGTATCCTTTCTTCTAAAGTCAGCTAAGAAAAAATATGGAAAGTGGTACTTGAGGGCTAAAACACTGCACCAGGGACAGAGGCAACTCCACAAAGTTGGTCTTAACTGATGCACACTTCTCCTAGAAGAGGAAATGTAAGAATAAGGTTTCAGAAGCACTTTAATTCTTCCACTCAACACCTCCCTAAATCTGTAAAGTTACATTCCATCTAATTTCCTGTATAGTAAATTACAGTTGGAGAGTCAGTGTGGATCCCTAACAACAGCAGAAGGATGCTTCTGGTCTAAACAATAATATTTAACATATTTTAACATAAGTGAGCACCAGGGCCACAAGCTGAGGGTTTCTCTCTGCTTCGGCAGGGCTCCCTCCAGGTTAGCTCTGTCCCCAAGGTACTGTGGTAGCTCAGGAACTGGGGACAGCTGGGAGAACTTCAACCTCTCTGCTGGCTCAAATAAGCAAACAGCAAGTACAACTGTTTGGAAGCAGCAACATAATGTCTCCAGTAGTTGTGGAGCACATGGTCAGGTGATCCTCACGGCACCTCCTATATGGTCCCCATAACACAGATGTGGTGCAAAGCTCCAGTTTTCCCAGTTAGTGTCTCAGCAGTGCTCTCTCAACTCATTTCATTCGTCTGTGGTCCTTGCCCTTGGCATAAATCCATGGCAGGGCTAACCTCTGCATGCTCTAAACATGACTTCATATTATTTCAATTTCCCTTCATGTTTCAGTTCTGCTACACAGTGAAGTCAAGTCTAATATTTAACGGATTACCAGCAAGGTAGAGGGAGCAAATAGCTAACTTACTTGTTTTAGAAGGACTACACAATAAAAAAAGCACAGACTCCTCTATCATGCCCATGAACTTTATCCTTCTGACAAACACACAGTATCCAAGAACAATTTCCTCCTCCAAGAATCTGCAACTTGGGACTGGAAGCCAAAGACTCCCAAGAAGCTCCAGCAGCCGGTAACCAGCTGCATGTCCCAAAGGAATGGCTAACCAGGCAGTGGTTTCCCACAACACTAAATCCTTACTGCTTTAACAAGGTTGCCTGGACATGGCTTGAACAGAAGAAAAGGGAATGATGCTCTGATTAAGTGACTCATATAAAGAGAGAGGGAGGTCTTAAGATACTCTTTGGAAAGGATTTCAAAGATGAGCATATTGTTCCAGGAAATGTTTACAGACTGGAAAAGAGGAAGTTTTGACTTTCATTGGCTTGTTCTGTTGCAACACGGCATGTTTACTAAAAATCCATAAAGGAAGGAAAAAGAAAAGCTCCCTTCTGAAGAAGAGCTGAGCAGGAGGCAAGAGGAGTGCCAGTGGTAACTCTACAGAATCAGCCAAGAGGAGAAAAATAACTGGCTCTGCAAGGCATGCTCATACCTCAGCCCACGGGCATCTCAAAAAAGAACAAAACCCAGAGCAAATCAGAAGAGGCCAGAGCATGGGGAGTGTATCCTCACTGCAGTTTTTAGGGCCCTCCCTTCCACAAACCACTTGCTTTACAGACACCAAATAAGACAGTGCTCCTCCTTGGAGATGCTCCCAGTGTCTGGACAATGGAGCTGTTCGAGGGAGACTGTATTTGGGGTTGTGGTGTTGTGCCTCTTTGTTTTTACAAATCAAATGCATTCGCCACCACCAGTAAAACAGGACTTCATGTATGTTCCTGTGGAAAGAAAGGCTCAAAAAATAATGTTCTGGTTTAGGTAAATAGCTCCTATTTTTTTTTTTTTTTTACATCTAAGACTTTTGAGAAAATGACCAGTGACCTGTGCCTTCTCCTTCAATCTTTGATTTGATCCATTTTCTCCTGAGCCAGTATCATCTCATTCCCATAATCTCCTCAGGCTGTCTCCTTCCATCTGCTACCAAGAGACTGCAAGATCTCCCTCTTGCTGCCACCAAGTTTTTGGACCAGAGGTCCAAAACTTTGGCAGAGGTGCCAGGTCCTAGAGCTGTGACACAACCACACTTGAGCTGCTCCTCATTCTGAATGAGGAGCTTCTCTTCCTCTTGCCTCTCTGAAGAAGTGCTGTCCACCCACCAGAAAGAGCTGCAAGAACAGAGGCCTCTGGACAACTGATGTGAAAATAGCCCAGATGAAAGCAGTGGCTGAAAGAACATAGAATCATTAGGGATTGGAAGGGACCTCGAAAGATCATATAGTCCAATCCCCCTGCCACAGCAGGATCACCTAGACCAAG
>JAOXOE010000001.1:76156532-76182661 GCA_028565055.1 Phoeniculus purpureus
TGTCCTATCACTAGATGACACTGAGCAGAGCCTGGCTCCATCCTCCTGACACCCACCCTTCCCATATTTATAGACATGAATGAGGCCACCCCTCAGCTCCTCTTCACCAAGCTCAAGAGACCCAGCTCCCCCAGCCTCTCCTCATAAGGGAGGTGCACAGTTCCTGCAGTTTATCCCAACAGATGCAGAAATGTGCACATTTAACACAGAAAAAGTGGTAATAAATTGCCAACTGAAGTGCATTTATCAGACTACACTGACACCTCCTAAGCATCAAAAATGCCAAGGTTGCCTCCTCTAACGCTCTGTGGTTGAGAGACACAACACATTGGGAAAAAATACTGTGTTTTGGGGTTTTAGCTGCGTGAGCTTTGAGGCTCAGGTACATTGTAAATTTAAATTCTCACTGAGAGGTCCACAAACCTATTTCAGCAACAGCTAAACTACTTCCTGATTTCACATAATTGATTAGCTCCCCAACCTGGGTTTTTATGAAGAAAAACGCTCACACTAGAAATGTGAGCGTGAGCACTGGTGAACAAAGAGGGCATGCACCTCACTACGCTTAACTCTCATTTTGTCACTCAAAATGTGGTAGAATGACTTAAATGCTATTCTTAAAGTCTTAGTTTCAGACGACTCAGAGTCAGTGAGAAGGCTGGAGTGTTAATTACCTCCCAGTGATCAGGAAGAACAAAGTGAGGATGACCAGGAGAGTGAATCCACCAACAGCAGCAGTGGCAATAACAAGAATCTGTCCCTGCTCCGCAGCCATATCAGAAGCTGAAAGAGAAACACAAAAGAAAGAGGTTACAGCTCTGTCACTCAGGTCCCTTGAACACTGGGTGAAACGTTTCACTGGCCAAATGCTGCAATTCCTGCAGGACATCATGTGCAATGCCCACATGAAGAGAAAAAACTTGTGCCCTGTCCCAAATCAAAGGGTGGGTGTCAGCAGGATGGAGCCAGGCTCTGCTCAGTGTCATCTAGTGATGGGACAAGGGGCAACGGTGTGAGCTGGAACAGAGGAGGTTCCACACCAATATGATAGGATGATGGGCAATGGGTGTGAGTTGGAACACCGGAGGTTCCATATAAATATCAGAAGGAACTTTTTCACAGTGAGGGTGATGAAGCACTGGAAGGGGCTGCCCAGAGGGGCTGTGGAGTCTCCTTCTCTGGAGATGTTTAAAACCCGCCTGGATGTGTTCTTGTGCGACTGGATCTAGGTGATGCTGCTGTGGCAGAGGGATTGGACTGGATGATCTTTCGAGGTCCCTTCCAATCCCTAATGTTCTGTGATTCTGTGAGAAGTTCCAAAATAAATTCTGGTTCTGAAACCCAGACGACTTCCTGCAGCACTTCTGTTCAATGCAGCCGTTCACTGCCTCTGGTGATGAAATCCTTCTCTGCTTACCTCAGCTGCGGTGTATGCTTCTTAAAAAAATGCATTCCTTTATGATGATAAGGACATGCTTCAAAGGTAAGGCTGCCAGGAACGGCTTTCCTTTCAGAAATAAGGATTTTTATACGTTAATTGTTTTCCTTTACAGTTGGTAAGTAGTTTTGTCTGTATTTGCCTTCAGCTTGTGTTACCTCAGCAAGATCCCTGCACTACCGGCAAAGCCAAGCCCTTCACTGCAAATTGCATGGTAATATTAAGCACATAGTCCCTTTAAATATTCAAATGCTGACATTTCATTCCAGAATGCCTGCTTTTGGGTGCAGGCCTTGTACCTCGGTCTTCTAGAATTAAAGTTCTCATTTACTTGAGTCGCTCGTAATCCTCAGCTGCAGTTTGGTGCAGCAGATTTCCATTTTGTTGGTATTCCAAGGGAGATATAATGGTTTTCCGCTGGCTTATTGCCTTATTTACACTACGTTTCTCCTTTTAATATTTTTTGTTTATGTCTTTATTAAATCACAAATTGTGCTGGTTAAATTTGGCCTCGAGTGATGCTTTTTCATTACGAAGTGATTTAAGCTGCATACAGATGAGGTGCGTACATATAGCAATATACCACACCGAGTGCACTCACTCAGCATTAGCCAGGGAACCCATCTGAATGGCACAGAGAGGAACACGATCCAGTGCTAAACTGGCACTTCTGAAAGAAGAAGTTAAAGCTTTTCCCCGTCTTCGATGTCTTTCAGTGGTGTTTGGTTATAACAAAATTAATTGCCTTTCTTACTGAAAAATATTTGGGAAAGCAAAGATGCTCCTCTGCCAACATGATTTCTATTTCTTCTGTGCTCTTCACCATAGACCTTCCAGTTTTCTCATTGTGGTTCCATGTTTGAGTGGATGTAAGCCCCTGCTTATCCTCAGCTCTAGTCCATATCAGTTGTTTCACTGACAGCAATTCGTGTAGAATTAGGTCATCTGTTTGTGATTTTCAGCTTCTCAGCTTAGTGTAATTGCTTCTTTTGAAAAGACGACCTACTGCTGTGTGAATCAGAACAGAAACAACCCCAGCATTCAATCCCATAACACAGTGACCAATGTACAACCACAGTCACGCATGCTGCTTCACCTCTGCCCACTTCCATACGTGGACATGGACTGCCATACAAGGGTTCCTGTGTGGACACCCCTTTTAAGTCAAACCAATAGTTCTTTATTCCTGCCACTTACTCTGTCTTTGAAAAATGAGAAGGTTTGCTCTGAAGGTGATGTTAAGAGGACATTATGCAGGAACAGGTCTTATCTTTCTGTGCAGGTGTGAGTCACGACGCTCAGCTTAACCCATGAGGAAGTCTACCCTTTGCTGCCTGTGATAGGGCATCACTTTCTAACCTCCCCTGAAAAGGACGATACTGGAAGAAAGAGCTTGGTCTAAATGTGTTAGTGGTGTTCTCAGAGTAGAAATACTCGGCATCAATACCACATGCAAACGCCTTCTGAAGATGAACAATTGGTCCTTATGCCTCCCGGCCCTAATAGAGAAATGCACGTTATGAGCTCGGGGTAGGCATGTGGTTTTACACCTCATCTTGATGCCTACAAAGCAGAATGGATTGTGCTTCTAGCACTGTTTCAACGAACTCCTATACACATTTTACAACTCCTACTGATTCCCACAAAGCAAAATGTATCGTGACACCAGCAGTGTTTCAGCAACCATCCTGCATGAAAACTGCAGCAAGAGCTGGCCATCTAGTGGAACACCAACAACTGCTGCGTGCGGTGGACTCTGGCCAAGCAAACAAAGCGAACGAGCACGTGACACTGCAAGAAGACTGGTATGTCAGCGCAATGAGAACAGTAATAACCCCTCGAACCTTTCAAAGCAGCAGAACCTCAAATTCATGGAGGCAGTAGCTCACTGGGTCGCACTGCTCCACAAAACCGCTCGGTTTTGTCTTTGCCTCTTGAAATGTTATGTGTTCTCATGCCATCCCCACATAAACCACAGGAGCAGGTTGTCTACAGAGCAATTTCTCTGATCCTTGTTGATTTTGAATTTTCTGTTGGTAGTTTCCTTTGAACTCGAGACAACTGGTAAACAGCTCGCTGACTACAGATAAACCGGGTTAACTCAGGTGTATTGTAGAAGCTACACTCAGCATTACCACAGCAGGTCATAGAATCACAGAATCATTAGGGATTGGAAGGGACCTCGAGAGATCAATCCATGGATTTTTAATGTATCTTGACATGATTTGACCACCCGATTTGACAACATATTGGTTAAAGGATTAGAAAAATGAAATCTAAACGGAATTTAGTGTTACGACTAAGTCTCTTGACTCTTCGGGAAATATCAAAGACGTTCCAAGCAATTCTGTCTAATTTGTTAACATAATTCTGCTTAAAAACAATCAAGCAACAATTTGTTTACTGTTCAGTAACACAATTTTGAGGACAGAGAAAGGAGACGGGTATTTTCAGTAATTAATTTTAACCTTGACCGTCCATAGAAGCCCCTTTGAGCCTGATGAAATGATTTCTGGCAGACAACATAGATAAATCCCTATAAAACTCAGTCTCACAGAAAGCTTTCATGAATGATATTAAATACCTTCCAGATTTATGAACGAGAAAACCAGCTCCTTACTTTTGACATGGTCCTTTAAAAATGCTTTGTCTATCTTCTACTGACTCGTGGAATGCCATCTAAAATCAAGTATTATCACAATTACTTCACTTTCCCTCGCTGCCAGCATCATGACCTTTGCTAAAAACTGAAACAGGGGCTCTTTTATCTGTATCTGAAAAGACAAGTGTCCATAAAATACAATTTAAAACAGTAATCTCCATTAAGTCTAATCTCTTTTTCCCTAATAAAATTCACCCTTAATAGCAGAACCCAAACGCAGATCTGAAGCAGTTCCAAGTCTCGTGCCTTTGGAGACTAGACTGTCATTGGTACGTTATGCTGTGGGTTTTGCTTTCATGTCTAGCCTCCCTTAAACACAAGAGATTTCAGCACTCGGGTTTGGTTCTTTTATTCCACTTGCTCTCTGCTGAAATGTCTGGTCTACAGCCTGAGCAAGACTCCAGGTATTGCCGCTCCATTGCATTGCTCAGGTATTTGTTCTCCACTGCATTATCCCCTCGCAACACACAGTACTGTTTTGAATCGGGTGTCCTCTCACCACAAGAACAACTTTAACACTGCTCTCGCCAGACCTGCATTTTCTTTCTCCTCACTACCCGACATTTTACCACCGGCATTCCTTTATCTAGTCCTGTATCTGGGTCTATCAGAATCAGATTCATTCTTTTTCTAACCAGATTTGGAAATTAAACCAGTTTCTATTGACCTTTTCCCCCTCACTCCTCAGTTTAAATCTCCTTATCGGTCGCGAAAGCCTTCATGTCAGAAGGCAATTTTCCCAGGCAGTCGGATGGAATGCAGCCTCTGAAAACGCTTTCTTTTAGCAAGAGCATCCCCCTAGCTAAGTGTTCCCACCGCTGCCTTTAACACTGGTCTTGGAGCCATCTATTGATTATCCATGTGTCATCGCAAGTCCAATCTCCCTCTGAACTGACTAGAAAAACTTTCAGAGCAGTCACTAAAACAGGACATGATTATCTTAAAAGTAAGTTCTGATCTTGTTAGGTTAGAGATGCATTGAGAAAAATCAAACTGTTCTGAATCTTTAGGACAACACTGTTTAAAACGGGCAAACCCGTTGCTGGTAAAACTTTACCACCATAGATTGCCAGGTTGGAAGGTACCTCAAGGGTCGTCTGGTCCAATCTTTCTTAGCAAATCCCAGACTAGGTAAGATGGACCAGCACCCTGTCTACCCGAAAGTTAAGAGTGTCCAATGTTGGGGACTCCACCTCTTCCCAGGGGAGACAATTGCAATGACTGATTGTTCTTGTGAAAACTTTTTCTCTCCTACTCAGCTGGAATTTCCCCAGGTGTAACTTGTACTCCTTATGCCAACTTTTACCCATTATCCTTCATCTTCTCCATGTGACCTCTTGTGAAAAAGAAGTCTCCATCTTCTTTGGAGCCACCCTTTAGATACTACAAATTGGTAATACAGATGAACCTAAACCTTCTTTCTTCTGGGATAAACACACCCAACTGTTTAGCTGGGTCTCTTTAGCTTGGAGGAGACTGAGGGGTGACCACATTAATGTCTATAAATAAGAGTGGGTGTCAGGAGGATGGAGCCAGGCTCTTCTCGATGTCATCTAGTGATAGGACGAGGAGCACTGGGTGTCAGCTGGAACACAGGAGGTTCCACGTAAATATCAGAAGGAACTTTTTCCCAGTGAGGGTGACAGAGCACTGGAAAGGGCTGCCCAGGGGGGTTGTGGAGTCTCCTTCTCTGGAGACGTTTCAAACCTGCCTGGACATGTTCCTGTGCGACTTGGTCTAGGTGATCCTGCTGCGGCAGGGGGATTGGACTGGATGATCTTTCGAGGTCCCTTTCAATCCCTAATGTTACGTGATTCTGTGATCCTACAAGGATCACTAGCAGCCCATAAGGTGAATGCAGTTTTCACTCAATTTTGAGGCATAGTGTCAACCATGGAATCATGGAATTGTTTAGGTTGGAAAAGACTTCAGGAAAAGAATCAAGTTATTATGCCACGCAAGCCCTCAAAGACACTGCCACAAGAGGCCCTTTCATAACATAAATCATAAATAAATTGAAAAATGTGTAGTGATAGGATGAAAGGTGATGTCTTCAATTTGAAAAAGGTAGATTAGAGATTAGGAAGAAGTTCCTTACTGTAAGGGTGCACAGACACTTGAACAGGTTCCTCTGTTCAAGGCCAGTGTCAAGGGAGGTTGCGGATGCTCCATCACTGAAAATGATGAAGATGAGTTTGGATGGGACTTTGAGCAACCTGGTCTAGTGGGAGATGTCCCTGCCCACAGCAGTGGGGTTGGAACTAGATGATCTTTAAGGTCTCTTCCAATCCAAATCATTCTATGATTCTATAATTCAGTCTCTAAAAGAAATTACAGCCACTGACACCTGCTGCCACCCTGCACACCTGAAGAAATATTCAGCAACTGACTGAAGGATAACTTTTGTGAACTGGGATTTTATAATCAAATTCACCTGACCTGATGTTAGACACCTACGTCATGGGCTGAGATGAGAAACACAGTCATGCTGGTCTCTTGCAGCTGAGCTTGAGGCACTTTCTGAAAGCACTTCAGGTCACATGCCAAGGGTAACTGCAACAATCATTCAGAACCTTGTGCCAGATGAGACAAATCCAGGCTCTTGACAGACAAATCTTCTTGTGTAGCAGTATCTCGTGAAGCTCAAAACACTGGGAAAACCTGGATGGGGAAACTGCAACGCTGTACTCCCCAAACACAAGTGTCCAGGGTACAGAAAGGTTATAGTAAATCTCTGACATTGTGTTTGCTGGTTTATTTTCCTTGGCTACGGTCTACATTTCTTGGACAATTTCTCCCTCTCAGTTGGCACACAGTTCTACACTTGTCACACATAGGCTGCCTTAGCAGATGAGTATCTTCATTTTGCCCACAGAGCAGCAACACGCTACAGAACGAGTATTTTTTGCCTTTTAAAAAAAAGGCTCTTATCCAATCTGTTTAATAGTTGGATAAGTAGTCGCTTTGTATCAAAAAAAATAATCAACCATGCTTTCATTCCCAATCTCTCTCTCCCTGTTTTTATACCTGATACTCTTAACAGTTTCAGGTTCAGGGAAATCACAGAATCACAGACTGTTAGGGATTGGAAGGGACCTCAAAAGATCATTCAGTCCAACCCCCTGCCACAGCAGGATCACCTAGACCAAGCCACACAGGAACACACCCAGGCGGGTTTTAAACGTCTCCAGAGAAGGAGACTCCACAACACTCCTAGGCAGCCTGTTCCAGGGCTCTGTCACTCTCACTGAAAAGAAGTATCTTCTTGTATTTATGTGGAAAATCTCCTATGCTCCCGTTCACACCTGTTGCCCCTTGTCCTATGATTGGATGACAATGAGCAGAGCCTGGCTCCATTCTCCTAACACCCACCTTTTCCATATTTATCAACATTAATGAGGTCACCCCTCAGTCTCCTTTTTTCTAAGCTCAAGAGACTCAGCTCCCTCAGCCTTACTTCATCAGTGAGATTTTCCTCTCTTTCATCATCTTTGTGGCTCTGTGCTGGACTCTCTCCAGCAGTTCTTGAACAGAGGGGCCCAGAACTGGACACAATACTCCAGATGTGGTCTCACCAGGACAGAGTAGAGAGGGAGGAGAACCTGTCTAAATCTACTAACCACCCCACTTCTGATCCACCCCAGTATGCCACTGGCCTTCTTGGCCACAAGGGCTCATTGCTGGCTCATGGCCATCTTGCTGGCCAGCAAGACCCCAGGCCCCTTTCTCCTATGCTGCTCTCCAACATGTCATGGTTATGTTTATTTAGGAAGATAATCTCTCAATAATATTCTCTACCAAGCAAGTGCTTAGATGAACAGAGCTCATAAATGATTAATATAAGAGCAGTGAGATAACCCTGACAAGTACATCTGGTGTTTGTTAATGGAAGATTTATTTTTTTTAAGTTTTAATTGGGCCATGGTAATTGGATGGGGTTTTTTTTTCAGGAGACATATTTCATATCACAAAGTTAAGCCAGGATTTGTTCAGCAAAACTGTAAACATGCAATTAACCATAGAACAAACTCAGACCCCTCCTTAGGCTGGTAACACATGGACCCTCAAAGTGATTTTCACGGGGTTTTTACTCCCTAAAATCAAGTGGATTCATATGGCTGAGATCTTGCATGATGTTCTGTACTACCATGGCCCTGCACAGCACTAACAACAAACACCTTGAATATTTCAGCAGAGATGTCTCCATGCAAAACGTTCAACAAGAATGGGACTGTAACAGTCATGAGTTCCCCTTGCATGTCGGAGCACAGTATCTCCTTGTCTGTGTAAAGGAAGGCAGCAGCTCTGCTTTAGGGCCAAGAGGTTCTGAGCCAGTCTGCAATGGCTCTGCCAGTATTTATGAAGAGTCTTTTCTCCTAGCACAGTGGCCAAATCCAAGAGAAAGTTAGCACAGGGGGCAAGAGAAAATGTACTGCCATGGCACCTAGGGTATTCAGAGTAAGATTGGAAACCACCTTTGGAAAAGTAATGCCAGAAAGACTTTCTGCTTGGCATACGGGCTAGTTAATAACATGGAGACTGCAGGAAGTGACTGGGTTATTGCCAGTCCCTTCTGCCCTGGAAATTATGGGGAAATGGGAGAAGTTCACATCTACTGTGATATACTGTCATGGTTTTTGTTCCAGCTTTTTAGATTAATCCCTCCCTCCTTTTCTTCCTTCATTTCCTTTCCTTTCTTTCTTCACACAGAATCACAGAATTATTGAGGCTAGAAAAGACCTCTGAGATCATCCAGCCCAGACCAGGACTTAACATCACCACATCACCCAGACCAGGGCACGAAGGGCCACAGCCAGTCTGTCCTTTAACACCTCCAGGGATGGGGACTCTAACACTGTCCTGGGCAGTCCATTCCAGTCTCTGATCAGCCTTTCCATGAGGAAGGGCTTCCTAACATCCAACCTAACCCTCTCCTGGTGCAGCTCCAGGTCCTGCCCTCTTATGCTGTCTTTGGTTGCCTGGGAGAAGATCCTGATCCCCACCTGACTACAACTTCACTTCAGGTAGCTGTAGAGAGGGAAAAGGTCTCCCCTGAGTGTCCTATTCTCCAATCTAAACATCCCCAGCTCCCTCAGCCTCTCCTCAGCAGACCTTCCCTCCAGTCCCTTCCCCACCCTCGTTGCTCCTCTGGACCCGCTCCAGCCCCTCAATCTCTTTCTTGAAGAGAGGGGTCCAGAACTGCCCCCAGTAGTCAAGGGGAGGCCTCCCCAGTGCCCAATACAGGGGGAGAATTACGTCCCTAGTCCTACTGGCCACACTATTGCTGATCCAAGCCAGGATGCCATTGGCCTTCTGGGCCACCTGGGTACCGTCGCTGGCTCCTGTTCAGCTGGTTGTCAACCAGTACTGCCAGATGCCTCTCTGCCAGGCTGCTCTCCAGCCACTCATCCCCCAAGGGATAGATGCACACGAGCACCTAGTGCATTGTGTAGGTCTGATGCTGCTGTGACAAGAGTGGCTACATGGCCATATGGAGAATAGCTATATAATGTCTATTCTCATTACGAGGTAGCTGTAAAGCTCATTTGCACTGAATTAATGAAGTTGTTCCTGTTACAGATTCATGCCAGCAGGAGTTATGATTGATTAAAAGTAGTTCCAGCCATGATCTCCTTGAAAATGTGTCAGAGGTCTGCAGCTGAGTGCCCATGTAAATTAAAGTACTACAATTTGCCTTTCATTAGCCATCAGGTTTTGGTTTGAAATGCCCCTGAGGAAACTCTGACCTGCTCTATGATCTGTAGAAAACACACTTTACTCCCACAGGCCCAGTTCAGGTCAGTGTTCAGCACAAGCCTGGTTTTAAGTTAGTGGATACACTGCCTGTTCTCAGTAGAACTACTAATGAACATAAAGCCATGACAGACGTTTTTTGGGGTCTAAAGCCCAGAATTAATTAATTTCTGATGCACAACACGTATTTCCAGATAGTCACAGTATTTCCAGGAGTCACAGTTTCCTGGCAGTACCACAGTGGGAACCACATGAGGACAATTGGCACAGGACACCCAGATGGTGAATTGAGTGGGAAAGGAAGCAAACAGGAAGCCTCAGAGCCCTTGGAGCCCTGGCTGAATCACAGAATCATTAAGGTTAGAAGAGAACTCCAAGATCATCAAGCGCAACCATCAACCCAATGTCATCATGCCCAACCATCAACTCAATGCCATCACGCCCACTATGTTTTCAAGTGTTAGATTTACACACATTTTTTGAACACCTCCAGGGAGGGCAACTCCACCACCTCCCTGGGCAGCCTGTTCCAATCCCTGACCACTCTTTCGAAGAAGAATTTTTTCCTAATGTTGAACCTAAATCTCTCCTGGCACAACTTGAGGCTGTCTCTTCTTCTCCTATCACTAGACATTTGTGAGAAGAGACTGACACCCACCTCTCTACAACCTCCTTTCAGGTAGTTGCAAAAAGCAATAAGGTCTTCCCTCAGTCTCCTTTTCTCCAGACTAAAGACACCCAGCTCCCTCAGCCACTTGTCATAAGACTTGTCCTCTCGGCCCTTCACTAGCCTTGTTGCGCTTCTCCGGACCCGCTCCAGCACCTCAGTGTCCTTCCTGTACTGAGATGCCCAAAACCGAATGCAGTACTCAAGATGAGGCCTCGCTAGTGCTGAATACAGGGGGATGATCACCTCTCTAGTCCTGCTGGCCACATTATTTCTGGTGCAGGCTAGGAAAGCTGGATCTGACAGCAAGGCTCCCTCCATAATGATGGTGAGGATGCAAGAGGAACCGGCTGGCTTAGGAGTCTGGAAACCATGAAGTCAGTTTCCTTGGGGTAGAGTATGCAGTGGGAACTTCCTGAAGTTGAGGACCCCAAAGACCCTGCACCTCCGCTTTGACACTGTCTTTCAGGCAGATTTGTAAGTCGCTGGGCAGGTAAGCTGCCAGGAAGCCTGCAGAGTTTCTGAGAAAATCTGGCTGGCAGGGAAGTTTTAAAACCAGACTCACAGGCAAGGTCACTTCATAGAACCATAGAACAGTTCTGGCTGGAAGAGTCCTTCAAGAACATCAAATCCAACCTTTTCCTAGCCCTAGCAGCACCACTAAACCCTGTCCCCCAACACAACATCTACTTTTCTCTTAACACCTCCAGGGATGGGGACTCAACCTCCTCCCTGGGCAGCTGTTCCAGTGCCTGACAAACCTTTCAAGAAAAAAACTCCTCCTGACATCCAACCTGAACCTCCTCTGGCACAGCTTTGGGCCATTTCACCTCATCCTATCACTGGCCACAAGGGAGAACAGACCAATCCCTGCCTCTCTACAACCTTCTTTCAAGTAGCTGTAGAGAGCAAGAAGGTCTCCCCTTAATCTTGTCTTCTCCAGGCTAAACAGCCCCAGATCCCTCAGTCATTCCTTATACAATAACTGTTCCAAACCCTTTACTAGCTTGGTAGCCACCTCTGTCTCCTGTCCTCCTCAGAGCCTGGGAGAATGAAACTGAAGAAATCAACTAATGGGACCATCTTTCCACATGACGTTTAAATCTCCAAAAACCAGTGTATTCAAAGACAAATATATTGCTTCGGAAAACTTCCGCCACCTCTACTTAAAGGGTAATTATCTGTCATGGCCTAACCTTCAGCCTTACAGTATTGGACCACTGTTTGCTCTCTGCAGAAATCCCTAACTGGAGTGATTTCCACAGCAGATTGTTTCTCCAAGCCAGCTTCATTTGGCCATAGTAAGTGATATCATGTTTAGCTCCACCACAGCACAAGCTGCTTCAGATGAGAAATACGATAATGGAAATTATTCCCACAACATAAAATACTATCTCTTGCAAACAGAATCTGTGAGGTACATGGGTTACACAAGGTGTCTTACAGCTATCAAATAGCTGAGTTGGCAGCAGCCCTGAGGCTCCGCTTCACCACCTAGACTTTCCCTTTCCTTCTGTATGAAGAACCCACCCTAGCAGGCTGTAGTGGTTAAGAAATACCAACGGGAAAAAAACCCCATGCCATTCCAATTTTAACAGGGTTTCAGCCACTTCAAAGCGGTTCATTTCTAACAGTTTTAATCCTCTTCAGCCACTAGCTGTCTCACTGCCAAAGTCAAGTCAATTAGTTAAGAAGTCATCAGAGAAAACCTCTCAGATATGAAAGCCCTGCCTTGAAGTCCAGCTCTTCTGTGGCCTCTTTCAAAAGACAGGGTTGCTACTTTGGGACAGTTTCAGCTCCGTGGTCTACCTGAGACACAAATACAAGATCAGCCTGACTCATCTGCTTCGTCTGATTTCATCCTCAGATACTGGAAGAGGCTTTCTCCCAGAAAGCAGAAGAGCAAGTACCAGCAGAGCAGCAGTCACAGCTTTCACGCCGGCTGGCAACTGAATAACGAACCAGGCCTGCTGCAACAAGGTCGTGCCAGATTTTTTTATGTCATCAGGGCTGCCGCTGAGTGCTAGACTTGCACAAAAGCCTTGGTGATCAGTGGCAAGATCAGTCCAAGTCAGTTCTCCACGTCATGAGTCAGCCCTTACCCCAGGGCCAAACGATGCCTACTGGTTCATGACTGCTCTCACTCGATGTGGGGTCCAGCAGCTCCCTGCCAAGAAAAATATCTGGCTTGTTTCTGACTGGAGCCCTGAACGCAAACACTTCTACCTACAGCGTGGGTGAAGAGCAGAGCTGTGCCCTAGGGCAAAGCAGGAAGTGAACCAGCCTGACAGCACAGAAACACCCAGTGAAATTTATTTTCATTTTTGGCCCATCTTCTCTGGTGAGCTTATCTCGTGTTGCCATACAAGCTGTAGCTCATGCCAAGACTCAAAATGTTCACACTTCTGGGCTTGCTCTGAACACAGTCAGGCATCCTGATGGCAGCAACACCTGTCCCGGGGGTGCCACCATGTGCACCGTGCTCCCTGGATATCTCACAGGCACCATGTGCCAGCCATAGCTGCACTGAGGACAGCCGGCACCCATGCTGCTGCCATGCCTTTGGCTGCCAAACAGAAGGGGACTTCTTCCTTCATGGTGGTGAAATGTGGCATTTGCTGCTGACATATCCCATTGGCTTACCGAGCAGCACCTCGGTGAACAGCACATGGGTCCAGAGGAGAGTGACGAGACTGCGGAAGGAACTGGAGGAAAAGTCTGATGAGGAGAGGCTGAGGGAGCTGGGGGTGTTTAGCCTGGAGAAGAGGACACTCATGGGGGACCTTACGCCTCTCTACAACTCCCTGAAAGGAGGTTGTATTCAGGTGGGGTTGAGGCTCTTTTCCCAGGCAACTAGCAACAGGATGAGAGGGCAGGGTCTGAAGCTGCACCAGGAGAGGGTTAGGCTGGATATTAGAAGCTCTTCCTCATGGAAAGGGTGATCAGACCCTGGACTGGACTGCCCAGGGCAGTGGTGAAGTCCTCATCCCTGGAGATGTTTAAGGACAGCCTGGCTGTGTCCCTTAGTGCCCTGGTCTGGCTGATGTGGTGATGTCAGGTCCTGGCCTGGACTTGATGATCTTGGAGGTCTTTTCCAGCCTCAGTAATTCAGTGATTCTGTAAATCCCAACAGAGAGGATGCACTGGAGACTGTCTACCAGGTTCTTGCACTACGCCGCATCTGCATCGTAAGGCAGGCTGTCAGCAAACTTGGCATTGCAAAACAGAAACTGGCAGGGACCAACAGCAAGAAGCAATGCGCCTGCTGCAAGCACTTCCTCACACGTCCCCATGTTGTGCGTTGCAGCGCAGCGGCAAACAATTATATCGAGCAACCCAAAATTGCTCAAATTACACAGATTTACCCCGACAGTAAGTCAGAATGGGAGTTGATTCACTCATCACTCCAAAGAGACTGGATGGAGTGACTAATGTGGAAATGATCGTAATTTTCCCTGCCCTTAATTTCAAAACTGAATTTAAAAACCACCCAATCTGACGACGGCAAAAGAGAGGCTGTAAATATTTTGATATGGCAGCACGGAAAAGGAGGCTAAGTGTTAAAAGGCATCACAGCAAGAAGCAGAACAGGATGCTCTTACTGTACTCGCGATTTTCACACGGACTGTGCGCCATCAGAAGGATGCTGTCAAAACACAAGGAATTTGACAAATAGCAAAATGAGCCAGGGCTGAAGTGAAAACACTGGGAGAACGACTGTTTCTGCTGCAGAAATGGGGAGAGAGAAGTCTTCAAACTGCAAGTGCCATGAAGGGCAAGTGAAAAACAGGCTGCAGCACGAGGGGCAGGAGCAGAAATGATTCTCTGCAGCCTCAGTGTGCAGTTTAAGACAAGTAAGAGCCAATGGAGATAAACAAACAAGTGCTTCCAAGGCAAAACACTGAGGAGAAATGGGTGCTAATAACCTGCCACCAGGCTGTGGCATGGGTGAGAGTCCTGACATGGGGATGGCGCAGCTGGAGGACACTATCACTATAATCTTCTGGGAGATTAAAAGCTGGTGAGGTGTGGAGAGGTATGGAGGGGTGGGGAAGGGAGCTGTTGCTGTTTCCTGCTCCATTAATCAAGGTATCTGCTCTTCCAGCACAGTGACTGTGGCCATTCTGCCAGAAGCGATTAATCAGAGGGAGAAGAGAATGCACCACCCAGCCATCCAAGCCACCATCCCCAAGGCCATTCCCTCCACAACTTCATGGTGCAGGGCCCTGCCAGGGTTGCAGCAGCCATGTTTCAGCTCCCTCCCTTGCTGTGTGCCTCAGCAGCAACAGAGACAAGGGGCCTTTCAAGGGAAGTGGGAGACCTGGGGCAGGAGTTCACAGAAGGACATTGAGGCAGCTGGTCACTGGGGCTGCTGCAAAGCACTTTTGGGTGAGAAGTTAGCACAGAAGAGCACTCATGGGGAATGGAGAGGAGGCAGAAGGTCAGAACTTCCTCCTCATCTCCGACAGCTCAGTCACTGACTGCACAGCAAAGATCCATCTCCCAGGTTTTGACGATCCACTACTAAGCCCTGGGAAGAGCTAAAACATCCTCCTCCCTGTCCCCAGTATCTGCATGCTGCTATTGGCAGATTTGAAGCCAGTGGAAAATCTGCTGCATATGGAGGCACAGGTAACCCACCATCACCTCAGCATCACAGAATCACATTAGGGATTGGAAGGGACCTTGAAAGATCATCTAGTCCAATTCCCCTGCCACAGCAGGATCACCTAGACCAAGTCGCACAGGAACACATCCAGGCAAGTTTTAAATGCCTCCAGAGGAGGAGACTCCACAACCCTCCTGGGCAGCCCATTCCAGTGCTCTGTCACACTCATAGTGAAGTTCCTTCTGATATTTATATGGAACCTCCTATGTTCCTGCATCATTCTTGTGTGTCCACAGTGGGTGTTTTCCGGGATTCACTGATGCCTAGAAATACTAGGGATGGCTTCTCACAGGGAATATTTTGCCCCAAGGCCCAGAACAGCATGTAGCACCCTCAGTGCCAGAGCAGGACACCATGGTACTAGCTGCTATGGGACCAATGAGCCTAAACCAACAGCATAACACCACAGTGATGAGTGCCCTACCCGTGGGTTACTGTACTGCTGTGGATGTACCTAGAGAGACAACCTAAGATTCCTGACTTTCAGATGATGTTGTTATTCCAAGCAACGCTAAGAAATGGCTATGGATGGCATGTGGCTGGGAGGACGGGATTGCAGAGTTCTTCAAATGCTTCACAAAGTCATCCTGGCCTGTAGAGAGCCTGATGTTTCAATGCCAACCTCATAAAAGGTACCTCTGTTTCAGATGAGCCTCCAAACAATCCTTTTTTGTGTGTATCTTAAAGTAAGAAGAAACCAGCTGGCTGTTAATGATGCTGTTGTCCTTGGAAACATAATTCAGACTTCTGTTTTCATAAACTAAAAATAATGGTGAAAGGTATTCAACAGCCTGAAATCTTTATGCTGGATGTATAAGGAGTCATGATTTTTCTAACGAGATGACTGTCTGAAGTGTGTTTATATGTCTATAAAGAGAGCTAAATAGCACATATTGATGCTAATTGCAGAGCTGACAGGTTGTTCTACCCTGTTATTACGCTGCCCTTTCCACACGGTCCTAACTCATAAGCGATGTGAAAAGTTGTTTCGTTTGGTTTTTAACAGACTTCCCTTAGGAGAGAAACGCCACCACAGCTCCATGCTTGCCTACAGTCAACATTTCAGCCTTGGAATGCCTCTGGTGTCCTGGAAGTGAAGCAGATGTGATAGAAAACACACTTCAAATGTGTTATCTGCCCTGTGCTAAATCCCATTTGGATTACCACCCACTTACGGGAAGGTTCAAACTCAGCTCTTGATCCTGTCCTCACTAAAGATTTCGAAATGAAAGGGTTGGGCGTCATCAACCTAAAAGCAGTCCAAATGAAGTGCTCAGCCCAAGCTTGCTGCCAGGCTCTACACAAAATGGTCTTCTGACACTGCAGCAACACTACAGCCACGAGACGTCATCTGACAAGTGAATGGTGACAAAGCCAGCAATGAGTGTAGGTTTCTGGACACACAGACAGACTAACAGTGGGGAAGGACACTCTGCTCATGGCCAGCTGCCCTGATGGCTGTGAGGCAGATGAAGAGCATGCTCGCTCACATCTGAAAATCCGCTCAAATTCTACACTCATTCAAGAGACAGTCCACAGGTGGGAAACAGCAAATGGACCAGCAAATAGGGATGGTAGTACTGCTGATGTCTTCACTTCCAGAAAAGGAAGAATCACAGGTTCTGCATTTCATAGAATCACAGCCTAGCCTGTGACCTAACATCACCACATCTGCTAGATCATGACAGTAATCACAGAATCGCACAGAATTAGAGAACATTAGGCATTGGAAGAGACCTCAGAAGATCATCTAGTCCATTCAGTCTGTCCTTAAACACCTGCAAAGATGGGGACTCCAGCACTGCCCTGGGCAGTCCATCCCAGTGTCTGATCACCCTTTCCGTGAGGAAGGGCTTCCTAACATCCAACCTAACTCTCCTCTAGCAGCTTCAGGCCCTGCCCTGTTGTCCTGTCACTAGTTGCTTGGGAGAAGAGCCCAACCCTCACCTGTTAACAATTTCTCTTCAGGTAGTTACAGAGAGTGATAAGGTCCTGTCTGAGCCTCCTCTTTAGCCCAGAGAAGTGAGACTCATAGAGGATCTTATCACTCTATAACTACCTGAAGAGAAGTTGTAGACAGTTGAAGGTCGGGCCGTCCTCCCCATACTGAAGAGCTGCAACACACATGGGCCACACTTGCATGCTTAAAGCTGAAAATCTCTCCTTATCACATCAATACGCAAGCTGGGCCACACAGTATCCCAGCTGGAGGTGCTGGCCTCATGAGACTCTCAGTCCATGCAAGAAAGGGATTTTTACTTCTTCAGTAGGTAGCTACAGGAAGAACTACTGAAGTAAAGGAATAAAATAATTGTCAGGGGAAAAATGAAAGATGGCAAGAGGCCACTAGAGAAAGCACAGGCTGAGGAAAAGGGAAACTAAAATTTCCTGATTCTTGCTGGACCAGAATTATCCCAAATTCAGTCTCTCCCAAAACATGGCACAACTTGTGCATTTTGCCTATTGTGGGACATTGTGTTCACAGTATCACAGAACATTAGGGATTAGAAGGGACCACCGAAGATCATCTAGCCCAACTCTCCCCACCACAGCAGGATCACCTAGATCAAGTCGCACGGGAACATGGCCAGGGGAGTTTTAAATGTCTCCAGAGAAGGAGACTCCACAACCTCCTTGGGCAGTGGGTGTTGACAAAATCCAGCACAGAAGAGGGAGAAAGGAAAGAGCTGTTGTCATGGTTCTTTGTGATCAGGATAGTCTCAGCTGGGCACACTAACATCTAAGAGAGATGCTCCACCAGTGCTTTACTGACTGCAGCACGTTTGTAATGCGGTTACAGGAAGATTATCCTGCTAGCACCATAATGGTATTTTGCCTGGTTCAGCCCCCCGGTACACAATAGCACACTGTCAGTTCTAACCACATTCTATATATAGCTCACCCCATACAGTTAACGGATTCAGACTGAGTGGGGTCTTCCTTTTCCTTCCCTTAGAGGGGCCTTATTTCACAGGAATGTTTTCTCCTTACTCTTCTTGCCTGAACACGATGCTGTGTGACTACAGATGCTGGCTGCTTAGGGACCTCAGCTCTGACATGAACTCACATCACTTCAGGGATGATCATCCTTTCCCTCAGTCTCATTGTAGTCCCTGAGGAAATGGAGAAACCTATTTGCTTGACAGAATCAAGACATATCCTAACATCCATCACTTGTGCCATCAAGGAAGCCTACCCATCCCATGTCTCCTCTGACACAAATGCAATGAAGTACTGCAGAAACTCAGGGTGAGGATCACTGAGGCTTTCTGGTAAAATTATGGTGGAGAAATACTTCAATTGTGTAGCAATGAGTACAAAATCCTGTGTGAGAAGCCCTCCAAAAGCAAGTAACACGCAAGCCACTGGAAGGGAAAAGCACTGTTACTTGGTCTGAAGGCAAATGTGAGAAGGAACTTCTTCACAGTGAGGGTGACAGACCCCTGAAAGAGGCTGCCCGAGGGGTTTGTGGAGTCTCCTTCTCTGGAGAAGTTTAAAACCCACCTGCATATGTTCCTGTGCGAGTGGATCTAACTGATCCTGCTGTGGCAGGGGGATTGGACTAAATGATCTTTGGAGGTCCCTTCCAATCCCTAATGTTCTGTGATTCTACTGATGGAAAAGAGCTGAGTTGCTACAAGCTTCCTGCACTGTTGTGGTGAATCTCTTTTAAACTAGGTGCACTTTAACATGCAGCAAGGAACACTCTTGTTTCCTTCTTCCTCCTTTTAGAAATGCTTAGGCGTTTGGGGTAACAACCAGCTGCCAGACATGAAAGGAGAAGACATACTCCTGCAAAGTGATGAGCACGCTCAATTCCTACTGACAGAAGAGGCTTTTTAAATAACACACTCTCTCTGCTGACTGGAACATGTGCTGACAGGTTATATTATTTGAGAACAACATGCAGGGAAGTTTATTTTACCGTAATCCACATGGACAGAGTTACGGTTAAATGCTATTGTCTGGCTTTTGAGAGATGAAGTTTAGGAATTTACCGTTCTCTTGATGCTTTTTTAATTTATATAAGGTGTCAAACTGCAAAGCGTATCAGCGCCCGCCATCAAACACGATACTCACTACACACAAGGGGGTGATGTTAAGAGCTTGCAGAGATAACGACCGTTTCAGTTTTGTATGCAGCAGACATCCACCTGGTAGCACAGAACAGATCTTCCGCTCATTCAGTCAGCTCGGTTTTGAGAAATATAGGTGAATTATGGTTAGCTGTAACCAAAATCTTCTACGGCAGGAGGCACAGCACACACCTGAACACTGCCAGAGTCTGCTGGAAAACACACACCTACACTCTGCAGCACAGACCCACTGGTGGGAATGAACGTAACACTCCTGCTCTTAGTCTGGGGAAAAACACTTGCAAGAACATGACATGGGCAGTCAGCAAGGGGCTTGACTCCAGAACTAGTTGGCCTTGGCTAGGGACCGTTGAAAGGAAAGCTCTCCACAAGCTGTGAAAGTGATGCTTGTGCATATGCCCTCTCCATATGTACACACACTCCCCTGGCAGAGGCAGGGATGACAGGGAATCACAGGGTCAGGGCAACACAAAAGGCCCTCTGCCCTATTTCTTCCAGGTCAGCAAGCAAGTGCTGCTGTTAAATCAGGGTTTAATGTACAAACTGCCACTCAGTTGTTTCTGATTGTCCCGAATGTGTCTTTGTTTAAACACATAAACCTCCATCTGGTACTGATTACGGGCTCGCTTCTTCCTCTTGTGCATGGGTAACTAAACACAGAAGCTTGTAGGGAGGATAAACTCAGCTCACCCACATGGCCCCGCATCTCCCTCAAAGAGCCAGACAGGCTGCCACAACGGTCCACTTGCCCAGCTGTGGAATCATCTCAATTGCTAACAGGAGACAACACATTAAGGTGACCAAAAGGCAGGCTCTGCTTTACTCGAGCAGCCAGATCTCTGAGACAGGATTAGCAGAGCGTGTGTCTCACACAGGCATATCGTAGGAATAACAAGGAGTGATGAAGGGCAGAACTAGTGAAGTGGGGTCAGCCTAGCCTGAAAAGGCTCAGATCTGCATTCACAAGTTCCAGATCTGGACTGTAACACCTGTTTCACACAAACTCACTTGCTCTCTCCCACACGTGTCTATAGGTGCCTACAGATTGTACTGGCACTGTAATAGAAATCCACTCAGCGCATTTTGAGCTCACAACTCAGACATTTGCCTGAACTGGCTAAAACTCCAGTCTCCAGTTATGTCAGGTTCAGCAACCTTCCCCTGTCCTTTCAGAGGCTTTGCTTCATGTACTTGCAGCAATCATTTCTGAGTTGAAACAACTCGCTGCCACTTGCTCAAAGCTGTCTTGCTTTGAGAAGGGTTTATGGAACAAAACCCACCTCAATCCTGTATTCACAGAAATGTTTGTTTCCAACCACAGAATCACAGCATTACTGAGGCTAGAAAAGACCTCTGAGATCATCAAGCCCAGCCTTTGACCTCACATCATCATATCAGCCAGACCAGGGCACTAAGGGCCACAGGCAATCTGTCCTTAAACACCTCCAGGGATGGGGACTCCACCACTACCCTGGGCAGTCCATTCCAGTGTCTGATGACACTTTCCATGAGGAAGAGCTTCCTGACATCCAACCTAACCCTCTTATGGTGCAGCTTCGGGCTCTGCCGTTTCTGTGTACACATTTTAGCCAAAACACAATCACTTGCAGAAAGGACCCACCCTGTTTTGTTTCTAAGGTGTGCACTAGAGAGTTCCTTCCTCCAGAAACCAATCAACAAGACTAGCAGTCTTCAAGGCAGATCTTTGCTTTCTGTGTAAAAAGAAGCTATAGCACATAGTTCCCTCAGAGATGAGCTTGCAGGAAAGGTTTCATGGACTGGCTCATTCTCAAAGTGGCTGGCAGAGGAGGAAGAAGAAGGGGGAATCATGAAAAGTACTCATTTCCAATAAATCTGAGATGGTTTCGCATCCCTGAGGCAGACTTATGTTGCTTTTGGCGGATACCACATGAACAATAACACTGAGTCTAAGACTCGTGAGCAGCCTCCCGCACAGGCTACGGATTTGCTTTGTTTTCTGTTGTTATTGCTATTAGATGAAAGCTGTGGAAAAGAGCATAGGAGTGTTCATGAGGTGAAATAGGAACAAGTTAATCTGTCGTGTCATCACTCTCTTAATTCAAAGCACAGAAACTCAAGAGGTTTTTATGGTGTGAGGTCTGATAACGATAATCCAGCACCACCTGAACAAACACTCTGTGGGGCAGTCCATACCACAGCAAGCGGGAAGCTAGCAGTCCTCCACCCGTTCTCTCCTCCTGCTCCAGGAAAGCCAACAGCGAGAAAAGGGGAATAGGGTGTCCTGTCAGCTAGGCCTGGACACACAGGCACTGGCTGAACCCAGCACAGAAATCAAAAGGCTTCCTCGCAGAGAAAAGCCTGCTCAAAGGCTTGCCTGAGACCTTGCCGTCTGCCAGCCGTGGGTCCCAGGGCAGCGTCTCCTCTTAGACACAAGCACGTGTTTGGAGAGGAACAAGGGTAGACTTTGGCAGAGGACCGTTATTGATTGGACTTTATGATCTCAAAGGTCTTTTCCAACAGGAACAATTCTATGAAGTGTTTAATGCCTTCTTTCAGTCTTTACAAAGAAAATAGTAATCAGCAATAACAACTAGTAACTATGAATCACAGAATCATAGAATCATTAGGGATTGGAAGGGACCTTGAAAGATCATCTAGTCAAATCCCCCTGCCAGAAGCAGGATCCCCTAGACCAAGTCACACAGGAACATATCCAGGTGGGTTTTAAATATCTCCAGAGAAGGAGACTCCACAACCCCCCAGGGCAGCCCGAATCATAGAATCACAGAATGGCCAGGGTTGGAAGGGACCATAAAGATCAACTAGTTTCAAGCTCCCTGCATAGGCAGGGACGCCTTCACTAGAGCAGGTTACTCAGGGCCCCAGCCAACCTGACCTCAGCTTGGGCCATGGAAAGAACAGGTTAGAAAGTCTGTAAAATGGACAAATGCTTTTAAATCACAGTTTGAGGAAACTCATCCCAAATTACTTAGAGAAGTGAGAAAAGCAATGATTAACAGGATCAGTAGTGGTCATTTATGAAAATCCATGGATGGGTGAAGGCGCAGAGGCTACAAAAGCATAAGCATGGATTGCTGCTTAGAAATGGGAAGGAAAGCAGAAGCAGCACATATGACAAGGGGCAACGGCTGTCAACTGTAACAGAGGAGGTTTTCCACATCAATATGAGAAGGAACTTCTTCACAGTGAGGGTGACAGAGCACTGGAAGGGGCTGCCCAGGGTGTGTGTGAAGTCTCTTTCTCTGAAGATGTTTAAAACCTGCCTAGACATGTTCCCGTGTGACTTGATCTAAGCGACCCTGTTGTGGCAGGGGGATTGGACTGGATGATCTTTTGTGGTCTTTTCAAATCCCTAACATTCTGTGATGATGTGAACACCATGCTAGAGGAAGCTGCCCACCCCCACAGAGGACAAGAACACAAATAAAGCTGGAAAATCTGTCTGAAAATCACATGCTCATCCAGTTTGATGCAGGGAAAACTTCTACACAAAGAATGGAAGAAATGGCCATACTAGTACACTGGGCCAACAGCAATTGTACAAGAGGGAAGCCTGTGGGTGATAGCAGAGTACAGGAGCTCTTGTGTTGCTTGGCTTAACACCAGTCTGATGGCTGAAATTGCAAAGGAAACTTTGAATGAGTCAAAGATGCCCGCCCATTCACACAGGAAAGCAAATATCAGAGAAGAACATCAAAGAAGAGAGTTATCTAAACTCACCTAACCTCTAAACCCAAATGGAAACCAAAGAGGAACAAAACCTGTGTAAGAAATGAAGACAATAAACTGAGGATGATGATACCAGCTCAGTATGTCACACTGTGTCCCTGACTCAGCATTCTGATGTCCACATATCCCAAAGGACTATCTAGTTTCATCTTTTCTCCAGGACGGATGAACAAAACAGATGAGAAACTCAATAAGCCTAGTGCAAGCTAAGATGTGTTTTAACTTCACCACTCCGTCACTGGGTTGTTTAGGTTCAACATTTCTTTAAGTGATCCATCCTAAAGGATGTGTGAATCTGCAGAGCCTCCTCCTCAGGGCAAGCCTCTGCATTGGCCAGGAAACCATGTTTTATGCATTTATGTATCTGGAGTATAAGAGCAACGTCACTAGTGACATCATTATCCAGACACATCATCAAATCAATACACTCAGGGATTTGGGGTTTATTTGTTTGGGAAAGTGAAGGAGAAAATGAACAGCAGACTAGAAAGCAAGAAAATGCTGTGGCTGAAAGGCTTCCATAGGTGGGCTTTGTCCAAAATGAAGGACTGAAGAATTAGCAGCTGAAAGAGGAATCTCAGAGGAGCAGCTGTGTCATATCACGGCAGCGGAGCTGCTGCAGACATCTCTGCAGTGCCAGCTGAGAAACGGGCAGCCTGCACGTCAAGATGCTGCAGAAGAGGCTCTGCGCCGTATTATCATTCACGATGGTGTGTCTGGTGTGTTAATACGAACAGGAGCAGCCACTTCATAAATGGAGACTAGTGTATCCCTAACACTCTCCACAGTAAATCACTGGCACTGTAAATTACCCCACGATAAAATGCCACCAAAGCATCCCATTCCCTCTCTGACTGCTAAGATGTTGCTCTCTTAGTTACAAGGGGAAGAAAAACAATACTGAGGCATTGTTGATGGAAAGATGTGATCTGCATTTAAGGAAAGAAACAATCCCCTGCTCCTTCTTTAACTCAGGTGTTGCAAAAAGCCAGAGCTTCTTCATGGAGAGCTAAAGGCTGAAGCACATGACAAGTCACTCTGTGGGTCACCACCCCACGGGTAGATCCCCATAACTTGAGTAGATCTGGCACTTGAGGCCATAGCGTAGGAGTTAGGGAGATGTTGGGATGAGGGCTAGACTTGATGATCCTGGAGGTCCTTTCCAGCCATAATGATTCTATGAAACAAAACCATTAGTAGAAAAGGGTCTGAATTTGTAGAAAAGTTCTATAGGAACTTTATAGTTCAGTTGTGAATCTCAGTGGGCTGAGGATCAGGGCAAGCAGCACCGGAGAAGTTGAGAAACCAGAGGAAACAACTGACAATTCAGGTAGTAAATCCAAAAGTAATGGAAGAGATTGAAGTTCCTAAAGGATTAATAGGACACAAAGAACATAAAGAGTCTTAAGGGTGAAAACTTGCTCGCTGAATCATAAAATCAGGTAATGCAGACAAATTAATGTTACCCAAAGCCAGATGAGTCTAAATGTGTACTCGGCTCACAATGTGAAACACCTTGGAGCAAACTCAGCTCAGCCTGTTTCACCAACCCAGTGAAGAACCTTAGACACATGACAAGGAAAACCATACAAGTGTCCATCAGCTGGGGCTGCCAAGTTACACCTCAAAATAAAACTAAACCCAACCTCTAACTGTGTTTCTTTCCCTCTTCCACATGAAACACAAAACGTTTCACTACTGTTGCAAGTTCAGGGGTGTTGTGCTCCCTTTTTTTGTCAGTGACGTACGATACAACATGAAATCTGGTTATTTACAACTCATAGGCTGTAAAACTGTCATCTTGCCTATGACTGACAGGGCACCTGCATAACCACCTCCCTGCCACACAACTTCTCTAACAGATCACAGAATCACAGAACATTAGGGATTGGGAGAGACCTTGAAAGATCATCTAGTCCAATCCCACCACCACAGCAGGATCACCTAGACAAGTCATACAGGAACATGGCCAGATGGGTTTTAAATGTCTCCAGAGAAGGACACTCCACTCCCCTCCCTTCATCGTCTTTCTGGCTCTGTGCTGGACTCTCTCAAGCACTTCTGTGTCCTTCTGGAACTGAGGGGCCCAGAATTGGACACAACATTCCAGATGTCATCTCACCAGGGTAGAGGAGAGGGGGAGGAGAAACTCTCTCCATCTTCTAACCACCTCCCTTCTAATCCACCCCAGGATATCGTTGGCCGCCTTGGCCACATGGACCCATTGCTGGCTCATAGTCATCCTGCTCTCCCTCAGGACACCCAGGTCCCTTTCTCCTATGCTGATATCACCACACTGGCAGTCATGTTATTGTCCCCAAGGTATTTGTCTTGATCTTGTATTTATCATATGGGTATAGATTTTCTTTAAAGATAGATTATTTATTTATGTATTTATTTAGCAAGAAAGAAGCTTTTCTTCTCTGGTCTCTAAAAACTGAGGTAAATCCTTTAATACTTTTCCCCCATACACTTTCTGTGATAAAAGGTAAAAGCAGGACCCTTGACTGAACGTGGTACTTGAGAACATGTCTAACTTCAAGTACAGAAGTAGTTTGACTAATTCCAGTAGAATTAATTTAGCGCTCATCGTTATCATCCAGACTTTGATGAACCAGGGCTAAGAGGTTTATTTTTATGGGTACCAAGTACATGCAGATGTGTATGAACTCGAGAAGTGAGCTGTGCAAACTGCATGGAGTTCAACAAGGGTAAGAGCAAGGGTCTGCACCTGAGTCAAGGCAATCCCATGCACCAATACAGATTGGGAGGAGAAATGATTGAGGACAGCCCTCAGGAGAAGGACCTGGGGGTGGGGGTGGCGCAAAAGTTGAACAGGAGCTGTCAGAAAGCCAACTGTGTCCTGGGCTGCATCAAAAGAAGCAGTGACAGTCAGTTGAGGGAAGGGATTCTCCCCCTCTGCTCTGCACTTTGAGACCCCACCTGGAGTACTGGGTACAGTTCTGGAGTCCCCAACAGAAAGAGGACACAGAGCTCCTGGAAGGTGTCCAGAGGAGAGCAACTCACATGACGAGAGGGCTGGAGCACCTCCCCTATGAGGACAGGCTGAGCAAGTTGGGGTTGTTCAGCCTGGAGAAAAGGAGGCTCCC